>JANBPO010002596.1:3053814-3653814 GCA_024336825.1 Amorphophallus titanum
TCCTTCACCGGTGCGAACACCGTGACTCTCACGCCCGGAGCGTCCGGCGGATCGGTCACGCTCAATCTCGGCAACATCACCCGCGCCGGAGGATCGGGAACGACGACCAACTTCTCGTCCACCGGAACGCTCACGACCACGACCGCCAACGACGCCACCGGCATCATCGGCACATGGGCGACCATCGGCTCCACGACGGGGCTCAATTACGCTTTCAACAACGGCACAGCTCTCGTCGGCAACACCGGCGCGACGACGGACGCGAACGCCGACCTCAACACCGTCACGTCCTCGACAACCAATTACACCTACGCGACGACGGCGGTGACGACCACCGGCGCCCTCACCGGCAACACCCTGCGCTACACCGGAGCGGCCGGCACCACCACGCTCGGCAACACGCTCACGCTGAACGGGCTCATGAACGCCGGCTCCGGCGCCTTGACCTTCTCCGGAGGCTCGATCGCCGCCGGCTCGACCAACGAACTCGTCATCGCCGGCAACAATCAGAACATCACCTTGGCCGGCACCGGCATCAAGAACGGCGCCCTCGCTTCGAATCTCACCGTCAGCTCCGCCGCCTCGGTGTTCATCACTCCGACGGCCAACGGCAACGCCGGCAGCGCCACGCTGAACTACACCGGCACGACCACACTGAACGGAGGCACGCTGTCGTTCGGCGCCACCGGCGCCACGACGGCCCTATCCTTCGCATCTCTTTCGCAAGGCAGCTTCGTGGCGAATGCCGGCACGCTTCAATTCGCCGCAAAAACCAAAGCGGGCACGTCCACCTATTCGACCGCCACCGGCGCGGGGACCGGCATCGTCGTCAACCGCGGCGCAACTCTGAACCTCTACGAATACACGGATTCGAGCGCCACCGTCACCTGGACGCTGCCGACGATCACACTCAACGGCGGCACGTTCCAGACCCAGACCCCCTTCGGCACGGTAAACAACACCGTCGGCGCGGCCATCGTCTTCGGAACCGGCACGGGGAATATCATCAAGACGACCTCGGGCGGATACGTGGCCGCCCTTACGCTGAACGGCGTGATTTCCGGATCCGGGGCCGTGTCGTTCGGCGCCGCGACGACCCAAATCTCATTAAAATTAGTGTTCCTAATTTTTATGTAATTTAGCTCTAAATTTTTCCTCCATAAATAGGGACCCTCTCTCCCTTGTTGTTAAGGCTACTTAATTGATCTAAGGGGAGGTGCTGCTGGACCAAAGGCTCAAGGAGAGAGTCTCCCATGCACCCAAAGCTGATCCTTTGGAGTTCTTCCTCCTCTTGAAGCCATATTGGAGAAATCAATAACTTTTTCTGCACCCCTTCCTTTATTGCTTTCTTAGTTCGTTTACATTGTTTACATTGCATGCATCATGCGTTTTCCCTCTTCTATTTTTCCTTTCATCTCAATATTGAGATCTCCCTCTTGTGCACTCTAGCACATCCTCCAATTGTGCAACACTTGCACCCTCCTCTCTATTCATCATATTTTTCTTACCCTTTTGCATAGGGGTTTTAAAGGTCAACACCAACAATGTGTGTTCATGACCTTGATTTCATGTTCATTCATATTAAGGATTTGATGCTACACACCATTGTATTCTAATCAATATCTCTTTTTTTATTGGTTATTGTTTGTGTTTTGCAAGGGTAATCATCCAAAGAAAAATACTCTTCATCAGCCGGTCGATTAGAAGAGAAGGTGCAATCACAATCTCCCTCTCATTGATTAAAGGTATTTATATCATGATCCATCCCTTTCATTTATTGTTATATTCCTTTGAGGCCCGTGGTCTCTAGTGATCACATTCCTATTACCATCCATGCGTGCTCCCTTTCTCCTCTTTCCTCTTCTTTTTCAACATATTATTATTAATTTATTTTTTAAGTGGATTTTCTTAGAATCTACACTATCTTCTACAAATACTCGAAAGGCTCAATCTACGTAGGGAAAGAAGTATGATGGAAGTTCCTTTAATGGTAATTCATTTGCAAATTTTGTCATTCTTGATGAGTGCAGGACATGAGCCACATAACATCTATTGGACAATGCTCCCTTTACTTAGTCTAATGCATTTTCACTGAAGAGGCTGATCAAATTGTGAATTGCTTTAGTGAGTTTGGGTAAATACATCTGAAATAAGGCTTTGATCAATGTTTCACAAACTAGACTCAGAACTGGGAACCTATACATATGCAGTCATTATGTTATTTATATTAAATATACAAACCATGATATTGATAACCATTTAAAATGTAAAAGGTAAAAAATATAAAACTACTGGTCTTAAGCTGGTTTCAGGCTAGTAAGCTTCTCAACAGGTTCAGAGCCTTTGCCATCTCAGGTGAGTGTAGGGATGTTGTTGGTAGAGGGTCAATTTAACGTCTAGCTAGGGATGTTGTTACTGGGCCGTCTTTGTTTGTGGTACTCACCTCTCTTGGCTTGGACGAGATTCCAACTGTTCGATTGATGGATCTGCTCCACCAGCTATCAGCCCACCTGAACATGTTGGCCCAGTGGGTCGCTGTCCTCGGTTCCCAAACACATTCGTCGCGGCCCAAGCAGATTGGGCTGATGTGGACTGACAAAGGTAGAGTGTGGGTAGTTTACTTGCTGCAATTTATGATTTGTGCTTCTTATTGATTCACATCTACATGTATGAGGAGACACAGCTGACGTATACCAAGGGAGTGACAATTGTGTAGACCCACATGATGACATCCAACTGTGGAAAAATAACCCACTTATAGGAATGAGATATGCCTTTTAAAAAATGAAAACATAATAATGTTTTAAGACTTCAATATACATATATATAGTTGGAATGGAATATTAATAATATATATTTATTTATTTATTGCCAGAGACGATGGAATTTAGGGGTTTTTCAGCCAGGGGGGTGGTCTAATTGTTCCTCGAGGCAGGATACAACGGCCAGGGAGTAGGCAAACGTGTGAACAAATTGGACTTTGGGGTTGCAGGGGTTAGGGATCCCACTGATACCACGAATAGAGTCTACTAGGCCACAAAAGGGACACAGAGCTACACTATCCCTCATACTGGTGAGCAAGAGATCCAGGGGCCATGTGATGACTTCACAGGTCCCTGGTCCCTCATGAGGGGTGTATTGTGCAGGTGCTAGATGAATTCGGTGGTTTTAGGAGGCTGACAGATGAAGAATTAATACGGTAAGAAGGCGGCTAACACAAATAGAGCAGTAGACTGAGTAACAACAGAGGGGACTGGGAACCATTCCTCATTCACCAAGGAGAAACCAGAGGCCATGCGATTAGCTCTCAGGTCCCTAGCATCTCTGCGAGGGTTCATAACCTACTGAAGTCTACTTTGCGAGATGAGAATCAAATCCAGATGTACCCACTCTCGGGAACACAAGGAGGCCACATCTGAACAACGATGAGCCTCTGGTGGGCTTTGGGTTTTTTCAGAATACTCCAGAATGGAATTGCAGAAAATATATCAACATGATAATTCGTAAGGGACTTCAAATATTTAATCTATCATTCAATTTCACGGAAGGGGTTGAGAGAGATAACAGAAATACAATGATCAATTAGCAAATGGAACAATCCATCATGTTTATTCCTCTATAGAGTATTGCAGATGCTACATTCTCTAAGGAAATAAATTGTAGCAAAGTGGACAGGAGAATGAGGGGTGAGGGGAAGGGAGACTACATGACGTTACATAGAGACTGAACCCACCTTCCCAAAGTCTCTCTCTCTTCTCTCTATTCCCTCCTTTTCTTCTCGTGCTCCCCTCTCTTTTCTTCTGGCCTTCTCTGCCCACTGTGTTCTCTTCCCTCTCTGTTCTTCCACTTTTCTCCCACTGTTCGTCTCTTTTTCTCTTCTTCCTCTAAGTCTGTGAAACTAGAGGTTTTATAGTCATTGTAGCCCTTCTGATGCGGCGGCTAGAAGGGATACGATGGTTAAGGGAGTGGCGCTCGTTTGGCCACCGAACTGGGATTGGCCGCCGGATGGATTTGGGCCATCGGATCCTTTGGGTGTGGAGACACACTTTGGCCCATTTACTCCTTTTATCCCATTTGAGCATCTCCATTTTGTTTAATCATTTATTCAGCCCATGCTTTGCTTGTCTTGACAACACTCAGCCCTTTTGGAGTAATTCATCCACATCGTCCGGAGTGATGTTCTCCTTCGAGAGTCATCCTCTCGGAGGTAGTTCTAACCGTATCTCGGCTATTTAGACAATCGATAGGTTGACGGGGAGCTTAAGTAGTCCTATGATTGCCCAGGGATATATGACAGACAATTTAATGACTTGTTCTGCTTTAATCGCCCTGGTGATGGATGATGATTTGTCGGGTAGTAGCTTCGCCGAGGAGGCGTAGCCTGGTGTGACATATTGTGATGCAGCTAGCTCCTCCCGATGTAGAATAGTATCGAGATTGACGAAACTAGATCTTTATGAATCCTTTTAAACTCCGGGCAGTATGGGTAGGGATCTCACGGACTTCAGACTTACCATCCTTCTTTGTGTACAACAATTTTTCAGGTGTCAACAGCATCAAAAAAGAAAATGATAATCTAGTGATAAGAATAATGCCATAAAAGCATAATAAACAAAGAAAGAAAGAAGAGTAATGATAATAACACAGTCTTGGGCAGATTAGTCTTGTCTTTCTTTCTTTTGCCAGGAACTTCCCTTGGTTTTTGAGTTATAATTCTTTGGCCTGAAATACAAGAGTGTTAACATCATCAAAGGTAGTCAAGACTCATTAATGAGTCATAGTCAGACATCATCAAAACAGCATATATCCAACATGGGTGTCCCTTGTGAAGGGCTGAGGTTAGTCAGCAGGCAAAAAAGCTGATGTTTGATTGGCCACCGAATGTGAGATTGGTGGCAGAAGTTCGTGGCGTGGGTTGCATCTCCTCAGTGTGTGAGAAGGTGGCGAGGATGCCATGGTAAGAGTTTCGTTGTGACTGAGGTGATGCCAGACTCATGTCTTTTGTGTGCAGTGCTCGCTCTGGGAATTAGTGTAGATGGTGAATATGGAGTAGGATGATTTTGTTCATGATCATAGTCTGGCTATGTCTCTCGGGAGAGGTGGTTTCACGATAATTGAGGTTTTAGCTAGAGCTCTAGGAGCGTTGCTAGCTGGATAAGTCGTTCTTCCCCTATAGCACGGTAGTTGTCTCAAATTTCGAGGATGAGAAATTTTTGTAAGGAGGGGAAGACTGTAACACCTAGGATTTTTTGGATCAGAATTCATGAGTTTCGGAGCTTTTTCGTGGGTCTCGGATCACATTTTGTAATTAAATCAAAATTTTAGTTATTGGGCCTTCGGACCCTTATGTAGGGCGAACCATTAAGTTTCCAGACTCTGAGACGTTGCAAACGCGTTGTGCATTTTTCATGGATTATGGGGAGGATTTTTTTCTAATTTTTTATTTTTTAGATTTTTAAATCCCAAAGTATTTCCTATAAAACCCCTTAACACCCTCCCTCTCCCCATTTCTCTCATTCTCTTCCTCTCTCTTCTCTCGTTCTCTCGTTCTCCCCACCCTTCTCCACGCGGCTAACGGAGGACGGCGTGGATGAGGAGGAGGTGACGTGGGATGGCGAGCAATCGAGGATGGGACCGAGGAATGGAGGCGGTGGCGCGGTGTGCTTCGTCTATGGATTTGGGACCTCAGCAGCGATTCAAGTGCCATTTTCGCGTGGAATCGACATCTTCGACGTGGGAAATTGTTGGTGGAGGTAGAGGGATGGATTCTTGGCCCTTGCCTTCCATTTTCCTGTGGTTTGTAGGCTAAGGTGAGGCCAAGAGTGAGTTTCTTTCACGTCGGGGTGAAAAATACATGTTTTTAGGGTGAGCGACGAATTCATCGATTCGGAGGGATTTTCGTGGTTTGAATGGGACTTCCCGATAGTTTGGAGGTTCGGAAAGCATTTTTCCATGTTTTCCCCTTCATTTGGGCGTGGGTTAGGACCCGACGAAAGGGGTTTCGCATGAGCGTTGTAGGAATTGGTCGACCGGTTGGGCAAATTGATCGACTGACAGGCCATCTATCACAAAGCAGGAGTCTACCCTAGATTGGTCGACCGACCCACTGCATTGGTCAAGCGATCCAATGTTTGGTCGACTGATCCAATTGATTGGTTGACCGACTTGGGGTCTGTTAGCTTTTTTGGCCATTGGTGACCAATGGCTTGCATTGGTCGACCGTTGTGACTTTGGGGCCGAGCGATCGTCTGTGTAGGTTGACCTAGTGGGTCTCTTTGGACGTCTTTCACCCTGTGAATACTCCGGACACCTCCGTTGACTCGGATTCGTGTTTCTAGGTGTCCGAGGAGGCTATGATTTCTCAAAATATGTGCACATGTGATTTTGAGGGTCCAAGTGACCTCATATGTTCCAGGCTACCCCTGGTTTGAACTTGAACCTTTCTGATCAGAGTGAATATTACTATTCACCCGTCCTCTCAGAAAAGCCCAACTCCTGCATCTGGGACGGGAGCTACCCCACCAGATGGTGCCAGGGCACAACAGGCACCGGGACAAAGCCCCAGCACCCTCACATTGCGGAGGTAGATGTTCCTCGCGCCGTGGACGTCGCGGTCGGCCTCGAGCCCGCAGTGCGCGCAGCGGAAGACCTTGGCGCCGCCTAAGTTGTTCTTGATGATCCCGCAGTGGCCGCAGGTCTTCGAGGTGTAGGCCTCGTTGACGTCGTGGACGCGCACCCATGGGTAGGCCCTTGCCTTGGCTTTCAGCAAGAGCTTGAAGCGGTAGTGCGACCACGTGAGCATGGAGCGAACTGTTTGGGAGCGCAGCTTCCTCGCCGTCTTGCGCGACATCTTCGAGGTCTCGAACGTCGGGAGGAGGATGACGTCGTAGCTCGTGCACAGAAACTTGGCGAGTCGGCTGTGCACGTCGTCGACGAGGTGCCGCACCTTCTGGCGAACGCGCTCCATGGCCTTGTTAATGCGGTAGCGCCGGCGGGCCCGAGTCTCAGGCTGGTCGCGCCGGGACTGGAGGTGGTCGAGATGCTGAAGGAGACGGGCAATGCGCCCATGTCGCTCTTGCCCCACTCCAGGGCGACGCCGCCGTGCACGTCGAAGATGGTCTGGAAGGTGCGCACGCCCGGGTCGAGGGCGGCGATGCGCGGCTGGTCCTGCCGCTCGGCTGGAGCGGGATGGCGCACGACGGGCGGCAGGACCGCGGGCAGGGGCTGCACCACGAGAGGGCGCGGGACGAGGAAGAAGTACTGGCCGAGGCGGTCGCGCGTGATGCGGCAGTCGTACTTCAGAGCGTCGGCGGGAATGGGCTCGGACGAGCGGATCGGCTCCTTGCCCAGCGAGCGCGGGTAGACGACGAGATGGCCGTGGTGGCGGGCATGGGCGCGACGGGCGGCCGCATCGTCGTGAGCGGGGAGGGGCAGAAGGCGGACGTGAGGGTAGTGGATCACCACGCCCTCCTGCTTGGGGCCCTTCTTCTTCCGAAACTTGACCTGGAAGGTGTGCGTCGGGTCCAGCCGCGCCTTCGCCCAGTTGGACGCGTAGGCCTCGAAAAGCTCGTCGACGGCGGCGCGACGCAGGTCGTACGGCACGTCGACGAGCCAGTCGGACGGACGGACAATTGCCTCTCTTCAGCCCGAAGGCTTTTACGGCGGTTAAGATGACAATAAAGATACTCGCAACCAGTAGATCGAACATAATCACGGAAAGCAGAGATCAGATGCGAAATTAGGTTTATATACCCTTTTCCTTGAGATGCTCAGGAGTCATGTCTGAGAACCGATGAACTCCCAGCAGCCAGTAGGGCTCCGATTATGGTGGATTATCGGATAAGAAACCATACAGGTGGCATGCCCCCTCCATGGGGTAACTTGTTCGGTCCAGAGAATGCTCTAGCCACAATAGAAATACAGAAAGAGAAAGTGAAAATACAAATAGTGACGATCAGCACTCAGGATAAACTCATGTTCTTTTATTAAACATCAGAGGAAACGATACATGCTATAAAACTAGAGAACCAAAAAAATTACATGAGATTCACGGGGAGAGATGATAGTAGGGGAAGAGAACTATAGCTCGGATTGGGCATTGATGAACGGAGACCCACCTTTGATCTTGGCACTCTTCTTTCCCCTTTTGTTTCTTCCTCCCCAAGTCTCCCCGAAGTCCCCTCTCGAAGTGAGGAATGAGTGGAGGGTCCTACAGGGCCTACATAGCCTTTTGCACATAAACCCACTAAAACTGAAGGACTCACATGTTGGCTTATAAAATTTTACAATTATAAACATACTTTTCTAAGGATATAAATGCAAACTAAAAGGACTCAAATGTAAAAAAAATAGTAGTCTTGCTCTGATGTCCACATCACATGTCTTCTTGGCATGTAATGGGATTGAAATTAAGATTGAGATGAAAGTCAGAGCAGCTCCTAAGAGAGTGAAATATTTTGTTACAGCCATACATAATGATGGACTAACATCAAAATAAGGGGGAGGGGGCCTGTTATCCATCAAAGCATAGTGGGTATTAGCTACCTTTGAATTTAATTTATTCTTATTTGGATTACTCCACATGTTTTAAAGGGGATGATTTTTCTTTTCTTGCTATCTCTGGACTATTTTTCCAATCCCTTATGCTGATTTTTCTCTCCAAGATGGTGGATGCGTTTATGACCATGAGATCTCTTCCCAACATGTTCAGCTGAGTCCATTCCCTATAGTCGATCATGTTGATACGTGCTATAATGCCGATGTTACTACGTATTTTGCAACTATATGGAGCCAGTCACTCTTCGTGAAACTCCAAAGTGTTTGATTTTTCTGTACTACTGCACCTTGGTTCTATTTTACACTCTAATGACGTATAGTTCTCCTCTCTTATCTTTGTATTCTTGTCATTTTTTTTTACCTAGTGTAGAGATGAAAATCTAGTTTCTATATCACATACCACGCTTCTCTATTTGTATGTTGGAAAAGTCATCTGACACCCGTGAAAATCTGCAATCACCAGAAGAAAAGGACGTTAGAAAGACCCTGGATGCTACCCCATGGGACAATCCTCCGATTCTTAAGTCAGCAACGGTTGAAATAAAGAGCAGAGAAGAGTGAAGAAGAGAGAGAGATGGAGGTCGTAGTAGGAGATCTGAGAGAAGCGCAGGTCTTCCAGACGAGTGCTCGCCTCCTCCAGTGGTCACCCGGAGAGTGCTCGCTGGGTGATAAGGTTGTGCAGGAGGAGGTTTTTCTCAGGGAGTAGACTTTCGTGACCTCTCTCTCGTAGTAGCAAGACGGGTAGCTCTGTTCTCTAGGTGTAAGTTTTGACAGAAAATTCATCGTGTCCTTCTCTTCTCTGTCAAGGTCTCTTTTATAGGGTGTTGTCCTGGTGTCAAGAGTCAATCCTTTAATAGAGAAGGGCGTAAGTCGTGGAGTAACGTTCCTAGTGATCGTGGCGGGGGTTTCCTATTGAGGGGCGATTACCCCGGGGTGGGTCGATCCCTGGGCGAGTCTTACGGCGCTCGTGGGACGTGCTCGCCTGTTACGTGGTCGAAGCCAGCGTCGTAGAGAGTAACAGTCGGTCGCCGGAGAATCATCTGGCGGTCATTGCGCCTGGGCCAGAGCCCTTCCTACGCTGTCAAATCCGATGCAGAGTCATAGTGGGCCGTGCCTTGATGGGCCGCGACTATCAGGCGCTCTTGGGCGCATTGTAGACTATGAGTCGAATTGGGCTCGTCGTAGATGGGTCCATTATGGGCCGAGCCAAATTTACCCTCCTCACCTAGTATTCTGTAAGTTGCATCCTTTTCTATTGTATACCGTGCATAGATATTTATCTGAATGAAAGTTTGTGTACAACTATTTATTTGAATGAAAATAATTTATGTACATCTATTTATTTGATGAAAAGTTCGTGTACATGTATTTATTTGAACGAGAATTTGTGCACATTTATGTATTTGCCTAAAATCATTCATTCCTAAAATCAAACAAATTTAAATAAAATTAACAACAAATCTAAACAAATTTAAACAAAAAATCAAACGGACCCATGAGGCCAGAGGTGGGCCAGGCCCACGAGGCCGGATTGAGACGATTGAGGCGGAGGCGAGGCAACTTGTGGCCGTCTCCATCACCTTTGATAACATAGAGTCAACCAGTTCTTGGGTGCATATACTGATTACTGATATTCTCCATTGTAGGTTGCAAAATATCTGATATCAGGAAATTTCTAAGCATTTGAAGATTGTGATTTGGTTTTTGATTGTGAAAATCTTTGCTTATGCAGCATCATGATGTATCTCACCTACAATCCCCGTGCATATGTTTGAAAACCTCTAATCAGCCTATTGCATTCTACTCAGCACCTCTGCCACTAACACAATGAGGAGTCATAGGATCCCTCTATCTAAGACATCCCTACTGTGGAAAAACACGAATAGCTCTCCATTAACCAGTTAACAAAAACCTGGTTGATGTGAGGCATGATCCAATCTAGCCTGTCCATCTATCATCAAAATCCAATAACAGCTAGCACTTGAAACAGACAATCCCACCTGACCTTGTCACATGCCTTCTCAAATCATGGCACAGAAACCAGCCCTCCTTCCTGTTGATACTTCATTGCATGTAGACATTCATAAGCCGCCAAGAAATTTTCCTGAATTTTGTGCCCTTTAATGAATCTATCTATCACCAGTTTTAGTCTTATTGACAGCAACTTAGTGATGATTTGTACACCACATTCAACAAGCTAATACACCTATAGTCTTACAACCTGTCTGCTCCATTTTTTGCTATTAATAACATAAAAATTTCTTTCAGGCTCTTCAAGTGAGCTTTGCCTTCATGAAATTCCCATTTAATTATTTCCTGGCACATCAGAAAGGAAATGAGGGGAAAAAACTGTCTGGGCCTAGAGCCTTATACCCTATCGAAGCATAAGTTATCTGTCCTCACCTCTTCTTGAGAAAAAGGAGCTTGACAGTTCCTTTGCCGCCTCACTAGAAATCTGACAAAAAAGATCCCTTGCTACAGCAGGCCACCATTTCTAATAAGCCTAGAGGACATGACACATTGATTAACTTCGCCTGTCCGATAAGGTTCTCTCCATGCTATTGTTCCCTATAGCATTCTTCCTCCCCAAAGCCAGTTTATGAGACCTGCTGTGTGATATTTTGTATCTTTGAACTGTTTACTCTATATGACTGACATTAAAATTAATGCAAACTTTACTTGTAGCTTTGAATTACTGCCTTTTCTATCTACACCCAATTTTCCTTAATCGCTGAGCATCGGTTAATTTCTTCCATTTTTTTAATTCAGATATGTCTACATGTTTCTATAGTACAATTTCAAGTACATAATAAACAATTAGAATTAAAATGGTATGGAAGATAGACTCAGGCATGCAATTGACTATGCATCTGAAAGAAAATGCATCTGACCACTTTGAGCTTGGTCTTCATCATAGACATTACTTTAGAAAGAATAAAATTATATGAACTATCCATCAGGACAAGCAATGTAAAAATTAATGTAACTTTGAAAAAATAGGTGTCAAGCTATATTGAGAAATTGATAGATTTCAAAGTATTTAGACCAAAATTAGGTGTCATCAACTCATCAAACACCTGTGTTCTGTGGGACACGGGCGAATGAAGCCCGCGATTGTGAAGTTGACAAGAACACAGGTGTCGACTCATGTTGACACGGTTCACATATATTTTTTTTTCGAGTTTTCACAAATTCAAACGTAAGGCCGGTAATGGCACTATTGTGTAAAAGTCCGCTGGGACATGAAATCTTGCACCGAGAGAAGGGTTTATTTGTTAGCAAGAAGGTAATGCTAATACAAAGGAAGAATTTTCACGTCGATTTGGACGTAAGGTCCGTAATGGCAGTATTGTGTAAGAGTCGGCTGGGGCACGAAGCCTTGCGCCGAGAAAGTGGTTTATTCGTTAGCAAGAGGGTAATGCTAACGCAAAGAAGAGTTTCTACACCGATTCGGATGTAAGGTCCATAATGACAATATTGCATAAATGCATCGGCTAGGGCATAAAGCCTTGCACTAGAGAAGGGTTTATTGATTAGCAAGGAGGTAATGCTAACGCAAGGGAGGGGTTTCTACGTCGATTTTGGATGTAAGGTCTGTAATGGCAATATTGCATAAATGCATCGGTTAGGGCATAAAGCCTTGCACCGGAAAAGGGTTTATTCATTAGCAAGGAGGTAATGCTAACGCAAGGGAGGAGTTTCTATGCCGATTTCAGACGTAAGGTTCGTAATGGCCGTATTGCATAAATGCATCGGCTAGGGCATAAAGTCTTGCACTGGAGAAGGGTTTATTCGTTAGCAAGGAGGTAATGCTAACGCAAGGGAGGACTTGCACCAGAGAAGGGTTTATTCATTAGTAAGGAGGTAATGCTAATGCAAGGGAGGATTTTCTGCGCTGATTTCGGACATAAAGTCTGTCATGGCGGTATTGCATAAATGCATCGACTAGGGCATAAAGCCATGTGTCAGAGAAGGGTTTATTCGTTAGCAAGGAGATAATGCTAACGCAAGGGAGGAGCTTCTGCGCCGATTCGGACGTAAGGTCCGTAATGGCAGTATTGTGTAAATGCATCGGCTAGGGCATAAAGCCTTGCGCCGGAGAAGGATTTATTTGTTAGCAAGGAGGTAATGCTAACGTAAGGGAGGAGTTTCTGCGCCGATTCAGACGTAAGGTCTGTAATGGCGGTATTGTGTAAATGCATCGGCTAGGGCATAAAGCCTTGTACCGGAGAAGGGTTTATTCATTAGCAAGGAGGTAATGCTAATGCAAGGGAGGAGTTTCTGCACCGATTTTGGACGTAAGGTCCGTAATGGCAGTATTGCATAGAGTGGCAACCCAGTGGGACTACGCGGGGATTTCAAGGGACCCCAGAATTAGTGTATGCCAGGGATGTTTCTGAAATTGTGAGCCAACAGCCCTGGAATCAGCCTGAGATGACTGGATATTTTAGAGAGCTCGACCAGGGCAGAGTGCCACTAGGCCAAGGTGAATTTTGGTCACTCTGCAAATGTCGGTGGGGCTGTATGGTACAGTTTCAGATGCATCCCATTAAGAGGGGAGAATTGTACTACTCCTTTGTGATCTACGAGGATGTAGGCACCCCCTTCATTGACCCGACAGACGACATATGGTCTGACCTAATTTTCAACCAATTTCCCCTTGGGGTTGGAGGACATTACTTCTCTTTTTTTGACCATCACTAGGTCACCTTTCTTGAATTCTTGCCCTTTAACTAGCTTGTTGAAAGCACGGGTCATGCGAGATTGGTATAGCTAAATATTTTGTTGTGCCCGGAGACGCTTTCCTTGAAGCTTAGCAAACTCTTCTAGTCTTCTTTCTATGTTGGTTTGCTCGTCGCTAGCCAACTCATGCTGAATGGCGACCCACAGTGATGGAACCTCCAATTCAATTGGCACCACAGTCTCTGACCCATATACAAGGGAGAACGATGAGCAGCCAGTTGGAGTTTTATAGACTATACGATAAGCCCAAAGTGCCTCGTACATCCTTTCTTCCCAATCCTTTTTATTGGATTTAGCAGTCTTCGCCAGAAAAGTGTAGAGCGTTTTGTCGAAGGCTTCTGCAAGCCCATTGGCTTGGGGGTTGTAGGGGGACGACGTCCTGTAGCAACCCTAAATTTTTGAAGAAAATAAAGTTTAAATAAAAATTATAAATCGTGACTTCACTAAAGTCACCATTTTATTAAATAACGCCACTTTCAACAGGCGTCCCTTAACCAACTAACGACCCTATCTAAGGCGCCAATTCATTTAAAATAAATGGTAAGAATCCTATTTGGAATAAAAGAGATAATTAACGCCCCTTTATAAGGTGCTAATTAATAAAATGAAGACTTTGTCACAGGCGCCAATTTAGGAAAGGACGCCCCTGACCAAGTCGCCAATTAAACAGCACCCCGAGACAAGGCGCTATTTCTCTGAGAATCGCAAAACGAAAATTGGATGCCGTGTTTTGTTCGAACAGGGAGCCTAGATAAGATACGGGATTAATATGAGTAAGGATTAAAATAGGAAAGGATTAAGATGGGTTCTAATAGGATTCTTTTTCCAGAAATCCCAACCCCAATCAAGCTCCAACCGGTTATAGGGTTCCTTGGCCTATAAATACCGTTGCCTTGACCCATAGAGCTTTCTGATCGTCAACCTCTGCAAGCCACGGTAAGAATCATAGTGTTGTTTCTTACTGAACTCTCTTCTTCCTCTTTCTTATTCTTCTTTCCTGTGAGATGCAGGAACGTTGGTAGAAGAAGAAGCTAGTTGACCCTGCAATCCGAGCCCTCTGCTAGTGTCTTCTTCCTACGAGCTACAGCAAGAAGGGTCCTCTGGAAGACTGATTCCCTGTTGCTGTTGCAGTAAGAAGGGACCATAGCCGTTTCAAAGCTTGCTGCTACTTTCTCCTACGAGTTACTGTAGTAAGAAGTGGTCTTCTTCCTGCCACTGCTATTGCTCTGTTCCTAACAGAGTACCACATCTTCTTCCTCAAATTGCCCAAGCGTCACCCAGATTAGCATCCAACCAAGGTAGGATTCTAAATCTCAAATTCTGGATCAAATCACAAGTAATAAAGCATGCACACATATAGATATCTCTTACTTTCAGGACGTTTTATATCATTTTCTGCTTTCCAAAGAAATAACGACCTGACACCAGGCGTTATTTCTGCTATACGCGACTGTTTTCAAGGCGCTAATTAAGAAACACCTCTGTTTAAGTTGTTATTTACATCAGTAATCCTGTTATTTCACGCCTTCCATAAATGGCGTCAGTTAATAGACGACCCTGTTCTAGTCGTTATTTATAACTGTATTTAATAAATCAACCCATGATCAAAATTTAATAACTTGAATCTTTGATAGCTTAATTCCTACATGAACATAGCCCTGATATCATGTGATTTTTCCTTACCTGTTCATATTCCTAGATCCATGATTATTTCCTGTTAAAATTATTGATACTGTTCATGACCAATTACTGTATAAACTGAATTAACACCCCGGATTAAGGTGTTACTTTGAAATTTAACGCCCTAATACTTGTCGTCAATTCCTAGAAAATATTTAAATTAACATAGTCTTCTGAAAAATGTGATAAACAGCGACAGTTTACACTGTCGTCAAAACTTGAAATAGCGACCCAGACTAGGGTGCTGTTTATGAAAATATTGGAATAATAATGTTCTGAAATCTGTGATTAAATTAAAATAGAGACCAAGTGATAGGCGTTATATCTTTATACAGCAACCTAGATAAAAGCGCTATTTACCTGATTATAATTTTTTCATGAGTTTTTACAGTAACCTATCATCAACAGATTGTATTACAGGTTCTGCTATAGGCACTATATTCCAGTCCGTGAATATAGTCCCATGTTTTCTTGGTGATTTATATCGATTACACCTTAACTCTCTGTGACTTATAAGCTCTCCATTGGACATTCTGTTCCTTTGGACTAGTAAGTTTGTCACAGAGACCTCCGTTAGTCTCCGCTAGCCTTGGATTCCCTCAAGGCAGTCGAGTAGGTTGTACCCTTTAAAACCTATGATACCATTTGTATGCCATATCACTGTATTGTAACATGTGCAAACCGGCCCTCATGAATAGCTAAGTGGCTATCATGAGATTTTCTTTAATGGAATGGGGAAATCATGCCATTAATATCCTTAAAGAGTTATTTATCTTGGACGCTAATTCTATCAGCTTGATCTTGTCAAGAACGAGTACTCATTATTTATATGGTTGCTTATTCTTATTGTCTTGGCACCTAGTTAAGGAGCTATATTCTACCTAGATTTACCAGAATCGTGATTGTACCGTTACTATCGTCAAAGTATCACCTACATATCTTGTTCGACCTTGGAATTCTAGTCTCAAAGATCTACCTTAAATTTCCTACATGGATATTCCTTGAAACTCTATATTGGCTATAACAACTTGAAGATGCCGCGATTGCCGCCGAACCACAACCAGCCGTGTTCGTCCGCGACGATGTGGGAAATGTAATCGTCAAACAAGCCTTGCTCCAAACCGAGTTCAAAATAATGGCCGCCTTTCAAATAGCCCAAACCCCAGCCGGCGTAACCGATCCACAACGCGCCGTCCGGCGTGGCGGCCAGACAACGGATGGAGGCGAGTTCCGGTTCACGGCGCGGCGTGATTTCTGAAATTTGATCGTCACGGATGCGATACAAGTTGCCTTTGGACGTGCCGAAAAAAATGTTTCCGGCGGCGTCTTGGGTCATCGCGCGAACGACGCGGCTTTCCGCCGGCAGCGGAAACTTTTCAATTTTACCGTGACGCAAACGCAAAACGGCGCTGGGCGTTTGCTGACTGAACCACAGATCGCCGTTGGTCAGCGTCAATAACGTGTGGATGGTGTTGCCAAGCAACGGCGTGTTGTCGCCCCAATCCACAAATTCACCGTTGCGCCAGCAGTAAAGTCCCAGTTGATACGTGCCGATCCACAGATTGCCCGACGCATCGGCGGTGACGCAGGCTGCGCTGCCCGGCCAATGATCGGAAACAGGAACCGGATTCCAGCGTCCCGCCACGCGCCGCGCCAAAACGCCGTTTTGAGTCGCCGCCCAAATCGTTCCGTCCGGCGACTGGCAAAGGGATTGCACGGACGAAAACGGCAGGCCGGAATCCGTGTCTTCGAGGGTGATGATGCGACGGCGGATGCGATTCAAACCGCCGCCAAACGTGCCGACCCAAACGTTGCCTTCGTTGTCTTCCGTCAGACTCAAAATCCCTTCGTGACTGGTCGGAATCGCTTCAAATCCAGACGCATCGTAACGGAACAAACCACTGAAAGACGTGCCGACCCAAACCGTGCCCTGATCATCTTCCAATAACGCCGTCGCCGTCGTGCCGCTGTTTTCCGGATGAAATTCGCCGCATTCTTTGAGGCGGCCGTCCAGCGTGCAACGGAACAATTTTGCGCCGCAACAGATCCAAACGCCGCCTTCTCGCGCGGTCGCGAGCCGCATCGGTTGCGCGTCCAAATGCTGCAACACCTGCAATTTTCCTTCGCGCACGACGCCAACCGCGCCGGATTTGGCGAACCAAATGCGTCCGTTATTGTCCGTCGCTAACGCGCACAAATCCTGCCCGGACGGCAATCCGTCGCGCTCCGTGATTTGAATCGTTTCGCCCGCCTGAATCCGAAAAACATCGCCGCCGCGATAAGCCACCCACAGATTTCCATCGCCGTCCTCGGCCAGTCCGTTGGGGATCAATTTGGGCAGACCGTCAACGAACGCGCGCGAATCCGCGCCAGCCAAATGCAGCACCGCGCCCCGATCCATCGCCAGCCAAAGCGAACCGTGCTGGCCGCGCAACATCGTGTCCACGCCGCGATTCGGCGGTGCGATGAGGTTCGTCAGCGAAAAATTTTCAAAGCGCAGTCCGTCGAAATGCGCCAAACCCGTCGGCGTGCCGATCCACAGATAACCGTCCGCTGTTTGAGCGACGCCCGCAACGCTGTTGTCCGGCAAACCATCGTCCGTCTGCCACGACCGCGCGAGCCAGCCCGTATTTGAACCGGCGGCCCAAACCGCCGTCGCTGAAAATAACAGCAGCGCGCAAAAAAGATTTCCGGGAAAACGACAGGTGGTGGACACGTTTGAATGATAACACGCCGCGCGACTCAAACAAGCCGACCGATTCTTCAACGGCTCGCCGACAATCGCGGTTCGCTGCGTTTCCGGTTCTTTATAACTCGGCATGTGGTCATGGCTTCATCCCTCCAGGGTCCCTTCTTCTTCTTCTTCTTATTTCATCCCTCTTTTATTCTTCTTAATCCCCTGTCCGCTGCTTCCTTCGACTGAGGCAGCTTAAAGTAGAGCGAGCTCTGCCTGCTCCGAGGCCTCTGCATGCATGCTCTTCGTCAGTGGGAAATGAAGCCGGCCGTCCTCATATTCCTGCTTACTCTTCCATGGGCTAGAAAGGCATCGCCAGATTTCTCAGAAGACCATGGGCAAAAATATTCTTTGGGCACCTTTGCAAGTTTTTTATTCCATATCTTAGCCATAACTCTATAACCCAAAATCTAGATATATATTGAGTTAATAAAATCCTCGTCATGTGGAGAAGAAAGGTGCCCACAATTATCTGCTACTAAACCTCAACACTCCTTGGGGCCGAATCCAAATGGCTACCATCTCAATAGCGCTGTGTAACGGGTTGGGCAATGTTGAGGAGACGGCTCTCTCTTACGACCCTAGGAATCTAGAAAGAATGATAAAACGAAGAAGAAAAAATAATCACACGTAAGAACACAAGCGACAATATGCCTTCTTACTACATTCACGGTCGCAACGAGGTTCCCCAGTCTAAAAAATGGAGGAATTCCAACTTACATTGAGGAGAGATGCCCTTTAAATATAGAGGAGATTAGGTGTGGTGACTCAATCGTGAGCCGTGCAAGAGGAGAGAAGTACATGTAATGAGAAAAGACTACTCAGAACCATGGTTCGTCGACTCGATTTTGACTCGTCTGACTCGGACGTATCGTACCGGATCAGAGAAGAAACGAGTCGGACCTAGTCGGGTCGAGTCACAAAAAAATCTAGTGTATTTTAAGTGTACCGTATCGGATTAGGGAAGAATCGATCCGATACGGATCACCGAGTCGACGAACTATGCTCAGAACAAGAAATACTAGGGTCAAGCCACCACAGAGTGGAGTTATCGATGTGCACGAGAGATGAGACTGGAATGAATCAGATTAGTCTCATATTAAAAATCAGAAAATATTACTAGACCATATACGTAAGATTTAGAATCATAACTTGTGAGACATATTTTAGATACAAGATCGTACATATTTGACCCAAAGTGGACAATATCGCAAAATAGTTGGATAAGATTATGATATTAAGAAGCCACTAATTGTCAATTACAGTAATACAGAGGAGATCCGCGATAGTGTGACAACGGTCATTGACATTAATATGCAGACCAAGACAACACTGTCAATAACATCCAGGATATGTTTGGCTGATCATATGATCCCAAAGTTAAAGATGCCTTTTTACCGACGGTCGGTTTGATATCCGAATTGTCGGAGGGTTTATTAAACGATGAGAGAGAATTGAGGGTGAGGCTCACACTCTCCCCTCACACACGTGGCCGTTAATCGAGTCTGGATACAGTGTTCAATCCCAGAGAGTGGAACACAGTATGAGAAACAAAGAGGGCCTAAATGATCTTGTGAATGAGTCTGAAGAAATAACTCCACTGCTACTCATAAAAAGCCAAAGTGATTCCTACACGGAATCGTAGCCAAACTTTTCCTGGCCCTCTAAGATTTTGAGGTACCAGATGGAATCCCTCTTCTTGATATTTCCCGAGACATAGCTGCATCTAAGTGTATATATACATTTGGTCTAACGTGAACGATCCTAGTTAGGAATCTCAAACAATGTATGTGACGCAGAACCAAAATGGTTCACCTCGTCAAAATAATCTGAACTCTCGTATCTGCATTAATACCTGATAATTACCTCAGACCTACCCCCATGCTGGGTAAAATCGCGTATTTTCCGGGGTTTTTAATTAATTCCGGCGAAATTAAATCAGCTGGGTAGTGGTATTAGTACCATAAGTCAGAGGCAGCCCCCTCCCCCTCCGGGGTAAAAATGTGGAATTTCGATGTTTCGACGTAAATCGTTGCGCCCCCAGCAGTTGCGACGTGCGTTGTGTGCGTTCGATGAGCTTAATTCACTGAATTGCATGGGGTGACGGGCGAGGTGTTATACCCCAATGACCAGCAATTAATTAATAAATGCCTAGACGTAGTGCAGTAGGGCAGCAGCAGCGTGGAGCTCCACTCATCCAACGAACTCCACAACGCCGAGCTCGCTTCGCTACGCTTTCTCTCTCTTCTCTATGGCATAGGGTATAACTGGCCGCGAATCCAGACAGGTCGCAGTCCCGAATCCAGTTTCTCGGACCTGCGATTCAAAGCTCGCGAGAGAATTCCAAAATAATTATTTGACTTGGCTTGACCTTGACCTAGGCTGTTAATGTTCTCGTTGGTTTCTCCCACTTGGAGCTTTCACGATGTTTCGCCAAGCCCTTCAATTTGCCGAGTCTATCCCAGCTGACCAGATGCCTTGCTACGTTGCTGGCATTGTTCTTGCTGTCATCGTCATCGGTTATTTCTGGGCGTAGTTTCACCACGGGCCCAACGCGGCCCACAACCGGAGGATCGTTCGATGTCCATCGCAGAACTGAAGACTGAAGCCAATCGCGTCATGCAACCGGGCCCGGCCGTTGGCCATTCCAACGTTGCAGCTGCCATCACGGAAGCTCTCTTTGCCCGCGGTCGCCGCGATGCCCAACGGGGCGTTGAACCGCGGTCAGATTCAGCCGCTTATGTTTGCGGCTATCGTATCGCAGCTGCGACCGTGGTTCCCCGCGGCTGGGATTGCGTCTAGTCGGTTGCGTTCTTTCCCTTCCATCACATTGGAGCTTTCGCTATGTTTATTTCATCGGAATCATTAGAGAAGTCACGAGGTCGGGCTGTCCTAACCGGGTGCGTTGTTTTGAAGCTCGCCGATATGAGTTGGGTCGCCGCGAGCTTCCCGTGGTTTTGGGTACTGAGAGCAAAGTTTATTCGCTAGGCGAAACGCCCCGCGGGGCGTCGTCGGCAGTGTAGCCGACCTGATGAGCCTTTAACACTGGAGCGATGTAATGGACGATGGCGGATTCTTTCGACGCGAAACCGCAATTGACGACGATTCCCTAATCGCATGGTGCGAGGTCTGCGGGGATGAGGTCGCAATTTGTGGCGGTTGCGAGGGGCAATGCCCCGGACATCCTGCGGGGGAGTTTGATCCGATGGGCGAAACCGTCTATTGTGATGGCAGCTGCCGGGCACGATAGTTGCGTGGTTCGCGAGTCTCTTTTCTTCTCTCACAATGAGGTGTTTCGATGGGCGAGTTTAAAATTCTGTTAATTGCGACTGACATCCCTGCATTAGGCCAAGCATTGACCGCAGCTGCGAAGCAATTCAGCGGCTACACTCTCGGCAAGGTTTGCGAAGGGGCATGGTTCAATGGTGTTGAGATTGTTCGTGATTCGGTGCAGCCGCTTTACCTTGCTGCCCGCGACGCTGGGGAGGTGACGGAATTCGCTCGATGGTATCGCATTCTGGCCAAGCAAGATTGCGTTTATGTCCGCTACCCGACTGGGGGCGTCGAGCTTGTGAAGTAGACGAAACGCCCCGCGGGGCGTCGCAAGCAGGTGATTTTTTTCTATGATAGCAGCATGTGAAGAACATCCTGACGCTGGAAGCACTCGTGAAAGCTCTCAATGACAAGACTGAGAAACCAGAGAAGATATCAACTGAGTCATGGTAGGAGATAAGAGACTTGGCGAATAGCACGATGTAATTATTCATGGTTGATGACACACTCCGGGAGGTGATCGGCTTGGATGATCCGATAGCAGCTACAAAAAGTTGGAGAGTAGGTATAAGTCTAAGTCATCGATAAACCAGTTGTTTCTTAAAAAGAAATTGTATGGCTTAAAGATGGAGGAGGGATCACGACTATAGGCTCATCTAGATGAGTACCACAAGATTTTGATGGAGATGTTTGTCCTGGACGATGAAGAGGATCAGGCACTTCTCTTGTTAGCATCATTGACTACATCATATGATCATATTGTGACTACATTACTGTTTGGGAAAGATACTCTCAAATTAGTGATGCAATTGTTTCGTTGCTTATGAATGAGTCACGACGAAAGAGCGGTGACAATCAGGCATCAGGTGAGGGTCATCTTTTGGTTTTAGGAGGAGGTCGAGGGAGATCGGATGAGGGACATGGGTCTAGAAAGAGCAAGGTTTGTTCCAAGTCACGGGTTCCTCGTACATGTTACTATTGTGAAAAAGAAGGCCATATAAAGAGAGATTATTCAGTGCGAAAGGAGGATGCGAAGCTATGGAAGGAGAAGGAAGAGACTTCATCTATCGAGACAGTTATAAAGAACATCAAGAGAGATATGGTCTTCTATGAGACATCTGTAGGTGAGGGAGATTCAAGTTAGATTTTAGATTTTGGTTGCTCGGTTGATATGTGTTTGGACGGGGAGCAGTTAGCACATATCAAGCATGTGATGGTGGCTTGGTCCAATTGGCAAATAGTATACTTGTTGGAGTGGGATGGGTGAAGGTTTGTATGTTTGATGGAGTGGTGCATGCACTGATGGAGGTTTGACATGTGCCAAATCTGAAGGAGAACTTGATCTTGTTAGGATTGTTAGATTCAAGAGGTTACTGATGCACTCTTGAATTGACAATGGAGCTCTCAAAGTATGTATAGGAGCATAGGTTGTACTACAGATATAGATGGTGAATGGCGTGTACAGGCTCGTAGGGAGGATCAACCCAAGCATGGCTCGAGCGAGTGTGTCCCAAGCGAGTAGTACCGATTAGCGGAGGACTCAGTCTACTGATGATGGAGCGTAGTGGAAACGAGTCACTTTTGCTTCGGATGTCGATGGTGGTTATGATTTCTCAAGTCGATTGAGAGAGGTGGGGCCATATCGAGGTGTGCAGTAGAGCAGAGCTGTATGAGGCACTTGACTAGGGTGTGAGCTTTTGAGTACAGGATGTTGGGGCTGACGAAAAGGTTATGAATTTGACATTAGGTTGATCTTCAGGTGGCTTGCAAATTCAAGCCAATGTAGAGATTTGTTATGGTGTCATAGTTATACTCTATGTTTGAGTCTGTGTGAGACTCGAGATAGGGTTAGGAGGTAATCCTAAATGGGTTTAAGAGACTGTTAGGAATCTTCTATAAATACGGCACCACCAGGAGCCACGAGAGGGAAGGCGTAGTTTTTTTTATAGTGGAAAAGTACGATTCCTCTAAATTTCTCTCTTATTCTTTCTCGTGTTATATGTTTTAATTTGCTTGTGTGATAGTTGTCTCGTTGATGTCTCGATCCTAACAGAAACTGAGTCTTCACATTCAATTGTCCAATTTTTTGACCTTCTAATGATTTGCCACTATAAAAAGCCGATTGATTCTTGAACTTCCTACATTTGTGACTAAATTCTTTTGGATGATATCACCATAATGAAACTGAAATTTTGCAAAATCGATTATGTTGGTAGATTTACATATGCAAAATGGAAATGACAGACATTTCCAATGGAATATCTGCATTTTATTAAATATAAATTAAAACCGAACAGATTGTCTTTCCCTAACCTGGAGATAAGAAAAGCTGGCCACACCATGAGCCATAGTTATCGAAGGCAACTGAGGTGATCACCTGGGCGTTTAGGTGAGACAACAAGCCAATGATTCGCCTCACTTCAGCCAATCTTGCCTAGGCGATTAACCTGGGCATGAGCACCTTTAAGCCAAGCCACTTGGGCCACCCAACCCATTCCTATAACCAAACCAGGTTTTTTAAGGTTGTATTTATTATGAAGTTGAGCTTAATTATCACATGTGCATGTATAAATTTAGTACTCATAAGTTTTATATATGTGTTATTGACATATTTAGTGATATATTTACATATCTGACCTATTTAAGCTATTTTATATGTTTTAATAAAATGTCACCTCAAATGCCTAGGCATCTGAGACTACGGTGACCCGTTGGTCGCCTCGGGCGCCTCTCGACTCTGACTACATAGAGCAACTGAAAGGATCACATAACACCATCGTAATTCCCTTTCCCATCCTAAGTTATTTGACACCTCTGATTTAGACACCTATTCACCTTTCCTATCGGAGACTAGTCCCCAATTAACCTCATTAGCTTTCCAACATTAGAAGGAGACAGTTGAATTTGGAATTAGATAGTTCAAACTTGAATATATAAATAGACCAAAAATAGTTGCCCATTGTCCAAATGCTAGTGAGCCTGGTATTTCCCAAATCAGTCCAAAGTAATACCAGCAGCAAGCTGTTCCATTTTCTTTTCCCCTCTTTAATGTACCCAGATATTCTCCACAAATCCGTCAGGCCATGTGCGTTCAATGTTTTAAAAACACCTAGGTGGAGCGAGTCTGGTGACCGCCTTACTGTCTAGGTGGACTTCCAAGGTTGTGAAGCAGGCACTTCAGTTCTGAGGCCGTTATTTTTTTTAATTTCATATATCGAATAATAATGTTGTTAACTATAAACATCTCTCATTTAACTATATAAGCATCATAATCTAATATCAAAAATCTTGATGCATTTATGTTTTAAAGAATAATATAATATGCATTAAAGAAACATACAGATGATGAAAAAATGTGCATGGACCTACAGCTCAAACAATAGAGCAGTGGTCTCATTAGTCATAATATGGTCTACACGTCGCTTTCTTCTTCTAGACAAACCAATATCCATCAAGCACGGTTGACAAAAGGGGGATCAAAAATGGCAATCAGAGAAAAGATTATATTTTTATTAAGAAAAGAGTGCTGAACCCGAGTTATCCCTGGTGTCACAAATTAACGGATTCATTGATCCACAACATGTAAATGATAGAGGAAACAAAAAGGAAAAAGAAAAGAAGACAACTGTAGAGAAAGAGGGGAAGTAGGAGGTAAAAAAAAATGTGAATATAAGCAGTACTTTCCAAGACCATACAAGCTAATTAATGGGGTACGTCATCCATCGTCAAAAAACTTGTGAAACACAGCTAGGCGGAAAATGCCTAGGCAGGAAAAGGCTGAGTCGTCTAGGCAGCCTGAATAGTCGTTTTGGTGGCCCACTTTTAAACAACTTGCATTCATTATGTCCACACACTTTAGGTTAACGCATGTTGGACCTGTTATTTGTTCGGCCCGGTAATGACGATCGGAGCGGCAAACATCGCGTCCTGCACCCGCAGCAAAGTTTCCTGATAGGTCGAGCGGTCGCCGACCAAAGGCAGGAATTGCTTGGGCAGAGCGTCGCGCGACACCGGCCAGAGTCTTGTTCCGGCGCCGCCGGCAAGCAGGATGGGAATGATAGGCGAGGGCATGGGCTGGGAACTCGGGTTTCAGGGCGTGGCAGAATGGGCTTGAGAGATGGCTCTTTAGTGACTCTTGGTGCTCTATGTTTGCCCGGGGAATCGCCTTAATGCAGTTGGCGGTGGGGAGTATCGGTCTCGGTGCCGCCCATATTAAGTCCATTTATACACTGCGTTTTCGCCCTGACCACAGCCCTTTGGACCGATGATTAAGCGCATCCTCACGGTCGGCGGTTTTACCTCGAGAAGACACAGGTTGCTGAGTCCTAGTACTACCCAGCGTGCCGGAGGGTGGTCGAGCAGGACCAGCGCGTCGGGCGTGTAGTGACGTGCACGGCCACCCTCATGCCACTCAAACGTTGCGGGTTGCGTAGCCAATGCCTGGCACGACGGCTCATCCGCCAGTTCGCGCAGTACGCGCCGTTCCAGTGCGCTTTCCACACGAAGCATCGGTTGACCCATAAACGCACAGAGATACCCGGTGTGATGGCGCCCGTACGACAGCGGTACACGCCGATGATTCCAGAACACCTTGATGGTGGGGTCGGCAGACGACGAGGCCAGCACCGGCTCGATTCGGTCCTTGATGGACGAATTGCGGTACGCGACCTTCAGTTCACGATATTTCCTCATAGAAAAACAAGCTCCATGCTTGAGATGGCCATTGGCCATAAAAAGTGGAGCCCTAGGCAAAACTCGCCCTTGCCCTATGAAGGGATTGGGCTAGCATGAGTCTGTCGGTGGGAATCGACAGCTGTACCGGCCTACGGGATTTGCACTCTCGTAGGCCGTTTTGCTTCAGGCCCTGCAAAATTTAAAACGGTAGTTGACCACCTAGGTCATAGAAGCTCCTTTTTTGGGGCGGGTATTTTGGGAGGGCCTCGCCTTGCGTTCCGCTAGCGAGGGACGCGTGCAAAAAGGCCCAGAAGCTAGAGGGAGTCGCCTTGGCCGCGGTGGCGTTTGTTCCCGGGGTGAGCACTCTTGGGATACGGTTCCTGGCGAGAGGGGGGCGCCAGGGGCGCAGGAGTTGACTCATCGCCAGGATCGGTGGCAGATAGGTCAATGGAAGCTAGCCAAGCGGCGACGTCGCGCGTGCGAGCAAACCACCCTTTCCTTCCAGGTAACCGAAATACGCTCACAGGCAGGCGGCCTGATATTGCCGCCCGGCGAAAGGCTCTCTCGTGGTTCATGTGCAACAGGTGCCGAAGATCGACGCCGGTCATCAGCTCCCCGTGTGTTTGTAAGAGACTGAACTCAAAGGCATTTAGTCCGTAGTGGCGATCACTGGGCGGGGTAAACGGGGGCATATCGGGTCTCCGATGGACAGGCGCGCATCGTAGTCCGCATACTTTCCATCCAAATCTGCCAAAAATAGGTAATTACGCTCTAATGCCTCCAGGGCGCCCCTCAGACACCTTTGCCGATCCGGTTTCGCGTGTGCGGGCTTGGTACTGGCTGTCTTGCTTGCAAGTTGAAACAGGTGCAAAGGACGCACGTGAGTTGGACAGCGGTCGTTTGATGAAGGGGGTTACCCCTCGAGGGAGAAGATTTCAGTCCATTGCCGATGACGGGTTTGATCCGGGCAGGGTTCAAATAACCAACGTATGCCCGATGGACTGCTTCCTGGAAGGGCCGAATTTTCTGGTCATCAATCCGGATGAATGCATCGATTGTTCGATGTGCGTCGCCGAATGTCCCGTGGGGGCCATCGTCGGTGACCGGGAAATCGCAGACGAGCAGCAGCACTTCCTCGCCATCAATGCAGCCCTGGCAAAGCATCCGGATTGGAAACCGATTACCAGATCAAAGCCGCCATTGCCTGACCATGCGGAATGGGAAAACGTGGCGAAAAAGGAGCATCTGTTGCGCAAGGCATTCGAAAAGAATTCGCGTGGTTGAGCGGGAGCGGCGCAACATCAGGAGAATTGGATGAATAATCCCGGCATAGAAATCCTTGGAGATCGCGATACGGGCTCCCATATCGCAACCTGTTTTTGCATTCCAGTTGGTCGCGAAGCTGCTGCCGGACACGATCTGTTGGCTTGCCTTGTCGATGACTGTGAAGTATCTCTGAGAAATGATCTCGACGAAGGGCGCGAGGGTTGTACGTTTTTCAGGAAGTCTTCTTCCGGTATCGAAACCATGACCGGCGGACATGGCTGGCAAAGTGGCTGGAAGCTGATCGATGAAGCGACACTGCTTTTGGAAGTAGCCGCACTGGCGAAGCTCAACCGGGGCGGGCATTGGAGCATCGAGGGTTCTATCAGCCGCAGAAAGCCGAAAGTCGGCTAAGAAGCCGTTTCAAAAGGGCCCGGGCGATGTTGCCGGGCCTCGCCAGCTTGCATAGTCAAATCAATGGGGTAGCGCAGCGGCGTCCCGGAAGAATTGTTCGGCGTCACCGCACAGTTCCGTTTTGCCGCCGGACTGTTGCACGGCGGTTCTCAGGCTTTTCCCCAGCCCTTGCGCGGCCAGATTCGATTTTTCCTGCTCCAGCGCCAGCAGCAGGCGTGGAGTCTGTCTCCAATAGCAGCGTTTTTCATCGTAGACTTCACCAGCGACATTCCAATCCATCGCGCGCAAGCCATCTTCCAAAGCAAGCAAGCTGGCTTCATAGTCGCCTGGTGCACCCTTGAATTGGTTGAGGGTGACGGTTTGATCCTGGAAGCGAAATTTGATAATGGCGTTGGCGCCATGCATCGGCACCTCATCGGTGTTCCTGATAATCAAGGGCGCGAAGCCGGGCTTGAAAATCCGTACGGTCGGCTCGTCTTCGATTATGGCGCCGCGAAAATGGAAGCGTGGCCCCCATGCAGGAATGGTGAATTTCCCATCCTTGTCTGTGACGACTTCGGCGATAGCCAATTGTCCGAGCGAGGCACCGTTCCAGGAGCCGGTGATGTTCCAACTCGCCACGACAATGGCTCCTGCAAGCGGCGTGTCGTCTCGCGCTGCTACGCGGGCATCGATTTGCGGCGAATACCAGACCATGGGGAAGACTCGGTTGAAACCAACCAGCAACAACACGACGGCCAGCGTGACGAAGACCCATTTCAAGGGGCGGTAAATGCGCGATGCGGAAGGTGTCGAGGGCTTGGGTGTGGTCATCGATGGGCTTTGGCTTCGCGATTATCGCGCGGCTCGTTTCTGGTGTTTGGCTATCTTAGCATCAGGCGGCATTGCGTCCCGGACTGGCCATGATATATCCAAAAAATTCAAGCACGGCTGATCCATCTTTCCGGGCTGCCCTCAGCCAAACGCCGACCTGCACCTGTCGCAAATTTCCGAAAATAAATTTTCACCAGCGTGTAAGGAAACCAAATCGGGAGCGACGAAGCACTGGATCCGAAATTCTTTACCGTCCTTCTTTCCCTAGGGTGACGAGCAGAGCGAAGCCGCCGCGCCCGCGATGCGGGGGGGCGGGGCGACGGATGGCGGGTGACCGATGGGTGGGGCGAGTCACGGGGGCCTGCGGGACGGAGACGGGCGGGTCAGCGCCCGGGGAGCTCGCGCTCGATGCTGGCGGCGACGGCCTCGGCAAGGATTTGGGAGCCGGCGCGGGAGAAGTGCAGGTCGCGGGGGTTCCAGTATTTTTCCCGGCCGGGGTAGATGGCGGCGTAGAGGTCGTCGATGGATACGCCGGCGGCGCGGAGGGCATCGACCGCGGCCTGGTTGCGATCGGGAAGAGGGACGAAGAAGCGCGCCTTGGGCGGGAGCTGGCCGGGCTTGACGGGGGCGGCGTCGGTCAGGAAATCGGGGATGGGGGTGGTGGTGGCGAAGATCCGGAAGTGGAAAAAGCATGACTACCCGTGGCCGGGGCCGGACGAGATCGACCCCAACGCCAAGGGCGGCAACATCAGCTACCTCTCGCACTTCAAGCCTCTCAAGAAGAAGCCCAAGCCCGTCACGCTGCCCTTCGAGAAGCCGCTCATGGATCTAGAGAAGAAGATCATCGACGTAAAGTCTTCCTCCCCCCCACCCGTTCCCTCTATCCTCTTTCCTTTTCATTTTGCTACTTGCCTGGTAAAGGCAGAATGTGATTTCCATGTCTGTGTTTGATTCGGGGTTTGCCTTTCACTATGATTCAAGCAAGACATGTTACAGAAGAATGGCTATCTTAATCAGTTCATGAGGCAGCAATAGATTGCCGGGGCGATTGATCGCTTTCTTCTGCTCTTTCAACTTGTCCTTGGGCATACAGATTCCACAGTTCGCCTGCATAATACAATAAAGATCGATGCGTCCATGTCTGCATGCCTATTTGTGGGCCATAATTATCGACTGCATGCTTATTGATAACCGATAAAAGTTCGTGATTCACTTGGACAACACTTCAATGACAGAATTTTATGTCTGAAGTGGATCGGAACTCGATTGTGAGTTTTACCTCCCCTACTTGGATCTGAGTTTTGTCCTCTGTGTTGCAGGTGCGCAAAATGGCGGATGAGACGGGGTTGGACTTCAGTGACCAGATCATTTCCTTGGAGAAGAAGTATCAGCAGGTAATCTATGAATGTAATTGGGATTTTGTGCCGACAAAAGGAATAGACTTCTTAAAGTCTAAAGGTCGGAGCCAAGTTGTTATAGGGTTGAGATTAACTGTTGAGTTTTGACTTATCGTAGCAATATATATTCATTAACCTTTTCTAATTCTTTTGTGTTTGATGAATTTTCAAGTTCTAACAATAACTTTTGATTGCAGGCTCTAAAAGAGCTTTATACCCATCTGACACCCATACAACGTTTGAGCATTGCCCGCCATCCCAACAGGCCGACTTTCCTTGACCATGTCTTAAATATAACGGACAAGGTTTATGCTATTTACACACTTACAGCGTTTCCACTCCTCTGTATTTCCTTGTCTTTAAGCTGTTTCTGTGCTCCCCTTTTGCCATCAAACGTGGTTATATTGACACGGTTGTTTCTTCTCCATTGACTCAGTGGGTGGAGCTTCATGGAGATCGTGCTGGTTATGATGATCCTGCTATTGTTACTGGCATTGGAAGTATAAATGGTAGAAGTTACATGTTCATGGGCCATCAGAAAGGTAGAAATACAAAGGAGAACGTTGAGCGCAACTTTGGGATGCCTACACCTCATGGGTATATATTGATTACCGCTTGATAGATGCACCATGATGGTTAATTTAGAGATCCATAGCATCCAATGAAACTTTGATTCATTTACTCTATGGCACTTTCACCTTTGTAGTAACTCTCCTTTATGGTGTATTTTGACAACTAATTTACAGTCAAGAGAATCAAGAAGGTATTTTTCTACCTGTTAACTAGCCTCATGGGACTTGTGTCATATTCTCTCCTGTCTAAATTATCGTGGTGACTTGCTTGGCATTGCATTGTAGAGGGTTGACATCAAGTAGGCAGCTGGCCTAAAAACTTTGTAAATCTTTGGATCCTTCTTTTTTTTTTGGTATCTAACTAATTACTAACCTAATGTTGACGGATACAGATATGATGACAATGAGGAGGATGGATATTCAAGAGAACCATTGCGTTCTATCCTTAAATCTTCTCTTCCTGATTTCAAAACTGTTCTTCAGTTGTCCAGAAAATCGAGGAAATCACAAACGATTGTTGTCTATCCTTATTCTTTTCTCCAGGCCTTGGACATTGCTTTCCAACCGTCCAGAAAACTTGGGAAATCACTTCCCACTAGGTAAATATATAATTGATGCTTTGAGGCATCATCTTGGTGGAGAGAAGTATCAGCACAATGCAAGTGACAATATAAATCAAACTTAAGGACATAGAATGATTCTTGTCATGTATCATGAAAAGATGTATGTATATACATCACATTGTTCTTTTATTGCACCTTGACCTTGAGTGTTAGTAACAGTTACTGCCGTGTTCTCCTAACAGTGCCACCATGGAATTGAACCACTGTCTCTTTTTCTCTCTCTTTGTCTTGTTTCTAGTCAGTTCTCACCACTTTTATTCTTGATTTATTAGTTCCCTCTTGTGCTATTTCAACCTTGTACTTTGTCCTTTATAACGCTAAAGTTGATTCTTAATTTTGCTTTCTCCACTTAGGCTATTTTAACTTGCACATATATTGTTCATTTGTTTTTTCATTAACATAAGTTTTATTATTAGTTGATGACCTGATGTTCTTCATATTGCATAAACAATAATGGACTTCACATTAAAAAAAAAAATGGACTTTAGTTTTGATTCTAATAAGATCTTATTCTCCCCTCCAACCTTTAAGGGTTCATCAAGTTGCAGTTATCAGAACTTGTATTTTGATTGCATTTTCACTGTTATGATGTTTACATAGTGATGTTTAGGTATTTGTAACAAAGATAATCGTTGTTTCTTGCTGAAGCATGCCTGTATAAAATACCTAACAAATAAAGGTTAAATATATAAAAAGGTTGCCTAAGAAATGGGGCAGCTGTTGTCCAGCCAAGGAATTTTCAAAACATTGCAAGCAATCTCTCTTTCGACCTGTGTTTGATGATCACATGCTTAATGAGTAGTTTGGATGTAGTGGGGTTCTTCATAGATTAGTCTTTCGTTTGTTTCTAGGCAAAAGATCTGTCTTCTACACAATCATCAGTATTTTGGATCCAATAGTACATGTTTTTCAGTGCCCTTGGCCCACATGGCATGTCTTCCATGTTTTTCTGAATTTTCAGGATTGTTTAAATCAAGGAAGGAAGAATCTTGATCGGATTGGCCCATCCCAACCCGATCTGGGTCGGCTGGATTGGCTGATCCCGATCTGATCCCGGGCAAGTACACAGACGATCAACAGCGAAGTGAGTGTCGCCGCGGCCACTCGGCCACGTTTCGTTGCTTGTGGCGCCACCTGCACGGCGATAGCGGTAGGCACGAGCAGCAAAAGAAAACCAATCCCCCAGATGCCGGTGACGGCGGCCCACTGAATGATGACGAGAGCGTGGGCTTGAAGGAGGAGAGCGTGGGAATTCAGGGCGATTGAGCCTCGAGCATCTTCATCTTCTTTCTCTAAGTTCGATGAAAGGTAGTTTTCTCCCAAGCTTAATCTAATTAAAGGGCTTAGATAAGGTTAAGTCGCATGTGTAGATGATCATGAGGGTGTTTTTCCCTATTTTTATAGGCCACAATGCATGTATCTCATGATTTAAGCATGATATATCGTGTTTCTGTCGGAACGTTGTTTCTGGTTTGGCACGTGGCCTTAGTAGTGACCGCATCCCTAAACGTGGCTCCTCGATAGACCGCATTCTTAAAAGTTTTATTTTTATTGTTAATTATTTTTGTAATAGGTCACGATTCCATGACTGGCTGCGTTAAGCAAGATTGCGGCCCTTGTAGTGACTGCATTCTGGCCGAGGTTCCAAAAACCCTAGATCATTTTTTGCATATTATTCTAGTTAAATGGTGTCTAAACAGCATGTTTCTGTGTATAGTGTCGTTTGAACCCACTATGTAATTAGATGAATAATGAAAGAAGTTAATTCTTAAAGCTCTCCTATACTTCATGTTACCCTTTTCCCCTTATTTTCATGTAATTAAATCAGCGTGAATAAAAGAGTAGAGTTAATCCTAATAACTTATTGAATGTGTTTCTTGTCTACTTATACCATTTCCACATAGTTTGTAATGTTGATCGGTGATTTAACAATTAGAATAGATATATATATTGTTTCTGTTTGAAGGTTAAGTCACTCCAGTGATATTAACCTACCACACTATTATTTTTCGCTGTTTTATAACATGAATTCTTGGTGAAGTTAGAACCCTCTGTTGGATACTCCTTCCGTCGGACTGAAACTTCTTCATCAAGGCCTCCGTAAGACTCCGCAAGCCTTAGATTTTCACAAAGATGTCGAGCTAGTTATACCACTAAAACCCTGAACACCTTTAGAATCACATCCTACTGGTGTAAGATGGATTCAACCGGCCTTTGGAATGGCAGAACATGGTTCTGTTTGATTTCTGCTCTATCTATTCCGAACACGGCTTGCACAAAAACTACTTTTAGGTTCTGTTTCAAGAAGACAGATGACCCAGAGACCACGTTCTCCTTGAACCCCTGATTTGATCGTGGCCATCCGGCCCCTTGACCACGTTAATAATGATCGCAGTGGCTAACCCAACCGTGTTCTAGTCAAATCTGTTTATCTTTGGGCTGGCCAATCGTCTCTGCTCAATGCGGCTTAGCGACTAATCGCGTTCTGTCTCAGCGCGGCCCTGGAACTGACCGCATTAAACCCAGTTTCCTCGATATTCGAGTTTCTACAATGATTGAGTGATTATGTGTCCTTAGGTATGGGTTTTATCATGCATAACATTCTTTCATATTACCCTTGACCCATTGAGGGTACTATTGAGAATTCCATACCTAAAAGTTTGATCTTATTGAAGTCATTCATGAATTCTTATCTCGTGCCAAAGTCTTGTACCTTGACTACATGAACTTTTTTATTGGAACTCCATTTTGGCCATAGCAAAAATGATTGAATTATCTAGAAAATTAATAAATGAGACTTCGGTCCAACGACCCCAATGCTTGTGCATATAGGGCCGGGTCTGGTCCTAGGAGCACCCGAATTACTCATTAACCACGAGAGTATTGACTTGTGATGTGACATTACACCGGAATGAAATGCAAGATTGAACTGGATAATTCATTATTGAATGATTGATTGTAATTGCTATTGACTCAATGAATGTATGGCCAATAGGTGTCCAGGTGGCGGTGAAGGTGACGGCGTCGCCGCTCGGCAGGGTGAAGCCCACCTGCTGGAGGACGGCGATCACCCCCGCTGTGGGGTGGTAGACGGCCCACCCGTTGAACCCCTGGGCCAGGTTGACCGTGCCGACTGTCGGCTGGCCGGTGGCGTATGTGGACACGGCGGCCGAGGCGTAGGCGAAGAACCCTGTCAGCGGCACCCCCAGCGAGGCGAAGCTGTGGCCGCCGGCCACCACCAGCGTCCCTCCCTGGTCACGGAAGGAGACGGTGAAGGGGTGTGTCGCTGTCGCCCCCAGCACCGGCACCACGGCCGTGGCCGACCCCGTGACGTCGAGGCCGCTGGCCCGCCCGCTCACCGTCAGGCTGGTCACGGTGAGGGTGAGCCCGGGCACCGGGGAGACCGACGCCGGCCCGGCTGTGGCGTCGAGCGAGAGTGTCACCCGGCCGGACTTGAGGTCGACGCTGCCCATGAACCCGACGTCGAGCCCCCCGCTGCCCCCGAGGGCCAGCGACCCCTGGGCGTAGAGCGTCGGGTCGGTCGGGCTGGCGGCGCTCCCACCGGCGGCGCAGGAGGGAGCCACCCCGAAGGCGAAGGCCACGCAGTCGACGGTGAGGGTCACGCCGGGCACGGGGCTCCAGGTGGCCAGCGGTGTGCCCCCCGACCCCCCGTGCGGCACCGTCCCGCCTTCGAAGTCGTAGGTCACGACGGTGTGGCCGCCACCGGTGGTGACGGACAGCGACCCGGTGAGGGTGGGCGTGAGGGTCAGGCCGCTGAAGGGGCTCCACGGGCTGATCCGGGTGGCCGCCAGTGTCAGCGACCAGGTGCCCTTGGAGTAGGCGCCGGTGAGGGCCACGGTCACCTGTTGTGTGCCGTAGCCGAGCGTCGCCGTGGCCTTCACCGCGAGCGTCGGGCTCGACGACGAGAGGGTCACCGAGAGCCCGCCGAGGCGCAGCCCGGGAACGGGGGCGTAGGTGGCTGTGGCAAGGGAGAAGGTGACCGACCCGGCGATCGACCCCGACGATCCCCCGGCCACGTGGAACGTCGCCTCCAGCGGTGCGCCGACGAACGGCACGTTGCCGATCTCCAGCGTGCCTGTCCCGGCGAAGCCACCTGCCTTGTAGGCCACCGTCACCGCCAGTGTGGCGAAGGGGGTACCGGCCGGCGGTGTGCCGGCCGGCGCCACGTCCACCACCAGCTCGGGTGCCGGGCTGCTGGCCAGGGTCAGGGTGAGCCGGTAGGCGATCGAGGGATCCGGCAGCCCCGACGGCAGTGTGGCCGTGGTGGCGGTGAGCGAGGCGCTCACCCCGGTGAGCACCGCGTTGGCCCCGCTCACTGTGCCCACGGTGAAGCACAGCGACTCGCCGGCCGACAGGGTGATCGAGCCCAGGTGCCAGCCGCCGGGGAGCCCGAGGGATCCCCCCGTGACGCAGGCCTGGACGGCACCGCCCACCTCCTCGACGTAGCCGGTGAGCGAGCCGCTCACGGCCAGCGTCTTGCCGAAGAGCGACAGTGAGCTCCCCGTGAACGGCACGGTCAGTGTGGCTGAGCAGCCGCCGGACACCGAGCCGAGCGAGACCGACATGCCGTCTGTGGCGCCGCCCAGCCCGCCGGCGGTGAAGGTGAAGGTGCCCTTGGCGTGGCCCCACACGTCTGTGAACGCCGTCGAGCAGGCGGCCCCGGGGGTGAAGGTGGTCGTGCCCTCGGCCGAAGTGGCGAAGTCGCCGCCAGCAGGGGCGTAGGTGGCGGCGTATGTGGTGGCCGCCAAGGCATGAAAAAGGCCGTCCGCCGGGTGCTGGCGCTGCGTCCGCCGGTCACGGGGCTGTTGTGCGCGGATGTGCGCCAGACGAATCTGCTTGTCTCCCATCTGCTGAGGGAGGGGTTGCAAATCCCGCGGGACGTTTCGGTGATCAGTCGCGACGACGACGCGATCCTCGACTACCTGGTGCCGGATGTGGCCCGCTACCGCCGTCCACCGAAAAAATTCGCGGTCAAATGCGCGGCGCTGCTGGAGGCGGCGATGTCCGGCGGGCATCCGCGGGGCAGCCTGCTGGCGCCTGATTTCAAGCCGGGGGAAAGTCTGGGCGCCGCACGCTGACCGCGGCAGCGTCGGCTTGCGCTTTCATGATCGGCGAAGGCATCGAGTTTTTGACCACTGATGGAATCCGCCAAAAGACGGATACCGGGAGCGGTTTTGGCCAAAGGCATATTCACCGGGAAGCGGTGGCGCGGTTGATGCCGCGGGGCGCTGAACCTCCGGGATTCACAGGGATATGGAGAGGGGAAGGCATGGAGTTCTTCCACGCGCGGCGGGCGACGGTGGGGCCGTCCATCCAGGTGCCTTCGACCATGATGATCTTCGGGATGGCGGGGATGCCGATTTCGTTGCGGAAAAGCTGGCCGGCGAGGAGGTCCATGGCGGCGGCGCCGATGCAGTGATTGTCCTGCAACATGCCGGCGATCTTTCCCACGCGGTCGCCGAGATCGAGCGTGGCGTAGCTGATTTGCCCGGGGACGGCGGTGCGCTGCTCCCTGAGCCACTGGAGCGCGAAATCCTGCCAGATGCCGATGACGGCGTCGGGGCTGATTTTCCTCACCCACCGCAGAAAGGTGCCGGAGTCGTGATAGTCGTCGAGAAGGAGCGGATCGATGCGCTCCGCGTCATGCTGCCACTGGCTGCCGAGAAAACCGTTGATCCAAAGGTGGCTCACGCGAACGGCGTCGGAGCGGTGCAGCACGAGCCCGATGCGCCGGTGCCCGAGCTGGTGAAGATGGCGCCAGCATGCGGTCATGAGGCCGCTGTTGTCGTGCACGGCACGGTGCAGCGCGATTTGGCGGAACGAGGGGCCGATGGGCACCACCGCGTGATGGGCCCAGTCGAGCTCAAGGGTGTGTTGGCTCACTGAGACCGGGGCGAGCAGCGAGCCGCGTATGCCACGCGCGTGGAGCACGCGGCTGAGTTGCCGCGAGTGAATGCCGCGGGCGCCGAGCCAGAAGGGCTGGAGTTGAAAGCCGAGTTCTTCCGCCCGCTGCCTGGCCCCCTCGAATTGTTGCGCGAGCGAAAAGTGACGGCGCCAATCATTTTCTGAGACGAACGAGGTGAGGTAGGCGATGACCTCCCCGGTGGGCTTGAGGCGCTTCCTGGTGCGGACCTGGCTCATCAGGGCGTTGACGAGGGCATTGGGGTGATAGCCGGCCTTGCCCGCGGCGGCGAGGACCCGTTCGCGCGTGGCGGCGGACACGCCGGGGGAGCGACTCAGGGCGCGCGAGACCGTCGCGATGCTCAGGTCGAGGCTGGCCGCAAGCTCGCGTATGTTCGGGGCGTTGCGAGGCATGGTAACGTGTTACGTAAGGCTTCGATTGCCCCTCCCTTGTCAATGGCATTCTGTCCCTCGCACACCCCGTTGCTCCCATGAATCATGCTTCCCGCAGACCATACGTTCCGCTCCCGACCCGCAGGGGCTTTACCGTGGTGGAGTTGCTGGCGGTGATCGCCATTGTGACGGTGCTGGCCGCAATCGTCCTCGTGGTGACCCGCAAGCACCTATGTAATTGTTTAGTTGAGCATATTAATGTTATTTCTAGCTAGTTTCTAACTGTACGTCCCGATATTCCGTGTTGGGGCGTGACAGCCCCACTCCTCAACCACCCTTTCCCTTCCCCAACACACCCATTCCCATCCCCAAGGTCCCCATTAACCACCCCATTACTCCATATTCAAACTAGGGAGGGATTCCCCCTCTCCTCTCTCCCTCCTAACCCAAATTCGCAGCTCTCCCTCCCTCCACCTGTTAGACCCCCTTCCAGCCCCCATACTCCCCCGCCCACACCATGGAACACCCCCTCCCAGACCCCCTCCCAGATAGGGGTCTCCCCCCCACTCATCCACCCCCTGTCCCCGGCCGTAAACACCCTTTTCGCCCCCGTGCGCTTTTACCGGTAGGTGCCCGGGTGGGGGCCGCCGGGAGCGGCGCCGGAATAGCGGGCTGGCGGCAACGGGAGCGGCTACTTCGCCGCGGCTCGCAGTTCCTCGATCGCGCAGCGGATGTCGCGGAGCGTCACCGGCTGTGCGAGAACGCGGGAGACGCCTGGCGAAGTGGCGAGCTCGTCTCTGAGCGAGTTGAGGCCGCGCGACAGCGCCAGAATGAATGCGGTCCCGGACTTTCGGCAGGCGGCGATCCCCTTTGCGTAGAAGTCGCGCGCCTCGTGTTCCGACATTTCCGCCATGACGACCAGCCCCGCCGGACGCTCGGTCTTCATCCGCTGCAGCGCACGCTGCGGATCCCCGAGCATGAGGACGCGGTAGGAGTGCTTGGTGAAGTATTCGCGCAGCGCCGCCTTGTTGAGGCGCACGGAAAACTCCGGAAGTGCCATGAACGCCTTGATCTCGGAGGCGAAATAGAGCTCGCGCCCGACCTGGGCGTAGTAGAACGGCTTGATGCCGAACCGGTCGCGCGAGGCGAACAGCCGCCGCGCCTTCGGATCCCACAGGCTGTAGGCCCACATGCCGCGCAGGCGGGATACCGCCTCGTCTGCGTAACGGGCGTGGCCGGCCAGGATGGTTTCGCTGTCGCCATGGGTGCGGAAGCTCCAGCCGCCCTCCAGCGCCTCACGCAGTTCGATGTAGTTGTAGATTTCGCCGTTAAAGGTCAGGACACGGCCGTCCTGGCCGATCATGGGCTGGTTGGCGTCACTGGACAGGTCGATGATCGACAGGCGCCGATGCATGAAGCCCGCGCAGCCCGAAGGATCGGTCCAGGTCTTGTGATCGTCCGGCCCGCGATGCGCCAGCAGCCGATTCATCACCGCCAGACGGGCGTCCAGTTCGGCGATCGGCTGACCGTCCAGGTGAACGATACCGGCAATGCCGCACATTGGCGCGATCTCCTTCTAATTCGTTCCTGATGGGGGCGACCTAGTTCGGGCGCAAGAACTTTAATGGCGGGTGCGCCTGCGTCGGCGGTTCATTTCCATTGAGGCGCGCCGAGCAGCGCGCTATTGCCGCGCCACTGCCGTTGGCCAGAGGGGGATCATGCACGTTAAAGACGTCCGCCGGTTAGGCGACTGGTTCGATTGTTTGATCGTCCTCAGCGCCAGCGAGCCAAGCCATGAAGCGCGTCTGTTCGCCCAGGCTTTCGCCGCCCACGGATGGACGTGGATCGCCGGTAGGAGCACGCCACCTTCCACCGGCCCCGGCGGGCCGGTAAGTGAGCCGGTAGAGATTTCTGCGTCCCTAGCAGGCTCGGGTGGGGCAGAAGCCCTGCATTCCTGGCTCAGCTCACGCTGGCTCAAGCGTCCGCTCTTCTGGATCGAAATTACACGTCCGCATGTCCTGAACAATCCAGCATCAATAGACAACTTCAACTAAAGAGACTGCGGAGAACACGTCTCGCCTGGACCCTCTGAACGAGCAGTACACTGCCGTGAAGTCACTCCCAGAGTCACGGCAGCGAAGAGGAACCAACCCCTGGGGGGCTCACAACTCATGGGCCCTAAAGAGAACTCAGTGGATCATTAATCGGGCTCAAAACGGGCCCAAATCCACTTCCACGGCACCCTCTCCAAGGCCTCAACGGCATGCCCATACGAACTCTTCAGCAGTACGCCCAGCGAAGCCTTCAGCGGTACACCCTCACAGGCTTCAGCAGTACGCCCAGCGAACCCTTCAATGGCATGCCTAGCGAAGCCTTTAGTGGTACGACCTGCAAGGCCTTCAGCGGCACGCCCTCGCGCCCCTTCAGCGGCATGCCCTCTTTAGGTTCTTTAGCGGTACACCCGTACAAGCCTTCCACGACGCGCCCTGGCTTTCCCCAACGACGTGGCCGGCAAGGGAGATCTAGCACCATCCCCCTATAGATTTTTGGCACGCAATGGCCATGCTGAGGTGTCGAATGGAGGAGGTGGCACGCTGGCTACCCCCCCTGCCACGAAGGATGCCCAAGTGAAATCTTCATCAATGCCCCCACGCTCCTGCCCCCGTCGGTCTCGTCCGAAGGCTCCCCGTCGCTGGGAGTACAAAAAGCATCTTCTCCGACGAACACACAAGGAGACAGACGAAGAGGCAAGAAAGAGAGAGAGGAATATACACAGAAGACACACAGAGAGAAGAGGAGAAGAAGCAGAAGAGTAAGAAGAGAAGAAGAAGAAGAGGCGCCACCATAGGAGCCTCTCCGACGATCACCACCAAAGAGAGAGCAAGAGAGTAAGAGAGAGAGAGAGAAATGTAGTAGGGGAAGGGGAAGAGTAGGGAGCCGTCGCCCCTGTTCAACCCCCATTCCTCTCTTTTTTCTTTTCCTTGCTTTTCTTCTTCTTCTTCTTACGCTTGATGTATTTGGTTCTCATTTGCCATGAATAAAACCCTTTGTCTTTTGTTCTTTTCATACTCTCGTCGTTGGTGTTGTTTCTCATTGGATCGGGTTCCCCCCTATGTGCTCTTCCACCGTCTTTCTTCTCCCTCTAGTGGTTTGGTTCTATTTGAGGGATCACTAGCCTTCACCCTCGCCCATTCGTCATGGAGGGGAGCCCCCTTCTCCCTCTCTGAGAGCCCAAGCCCAAACACCACCATCGGTCCTTGTCTCCTAAACCGCCTTAAATTCCCAGCCCCTGGCCTTTCTTCCTCCAGCTAAAGCCCCCTGGCCAGTTAAACAAAACCCCCCAGCCCTCACGGCCCTCTCCCTCACACTGGCTGTGAACCACCCTTAGATGCCTTCACCGACACACACCAGCCATTCCTTGACTGGTACGCCCCCAGCTCGGCACAGCCTCCCTAGTCGGTGCACTGACCCCTACACTTCTTCACCGGCACAGTCTTTGGCCGGTACGCCCTTGCAAGCCTAAGAGAGGCCTTCCCTCCGACGGTTTCCTCAGATTTTCTGATATTTTGTTAAAAGTGTTGCCACCGGACGCCCACCTCCACTTGTTGTGTTTCGCCACTCCATGTGGGTGTGTTCCCTATATCTCCCTTATGCCTAGGGTCAAAGGGAGATGTTGTCGAATTTTCATTAGAAATAATAATATGCTAAAAGACCAAAGAGAGCAACAAAGAAGTGGAATAATCAATGATAAAATGTCTTAATCAAGGTGAAAGGAACCAGAGGCAATATGAAGAGGACTGGACTTAATGATGGCTAAGTACTCCAACACGCACGCTAAAAGAAGAAAAGAAAGGCTTTAAAGGGATGAAGAAGAGTGGGCCCTTCACCGATGTAGACCACTTTCCCCTTCACCGGCCCATCTTTCAGTCCACCCCTTTGCCTTTAAACCTTCCCCAGTATACCTCCCCAGGTCTTCCCCAGCACATTCAAAACCCCCTTCGTCGGCACGCCCCTAAAATCTTCCACGGCATGCCCTTAGCCCCCCTTCACCGGTACACTCTTCCTTGCCCTTCGCCGGCACACTCCTTGAGCAGTGCACCCCTCCCCTTTTGCTGTCGCTAGGCCCTTCACCGGTACATGCTGCCCTCTCCTTCACTGGCACACTTGTTAGCTCACCCTCCGCCAGTACACCTCCCTCGCCAGTACACCTTCTTCATCGACATGCCCTTCTAGTCCTTCAATGGCGCATTCACAGCCTTCCCCGGTGCACTCATCCCCTCATGGCTTCAACCCCGTGTAGTTGCAACCCCGTGCAAACCATGCATTGACTTCACCCCTCCGCACGCACAAGCCTTGTACAAGCCATGCACGGAGTTACCCAAAGCATGCATGGACTACCCCCATTAACCCCGTGCATATGTACGGACTTTGTTCCTGCCTATGTGCACAACCTGCACGGACTTCATTCATACAGGCATGGACCTCACTCCAAAACTTGCATGGACTTAACCCCAAACATGCATGGGCTTTGCCCGACATTGCATGGACTTAACCCCAAACATGCATGGACTTTTCCCAGCATCGCATAGACTCAACCTCGTACATATGCACAGACCCTGCACTGACTCGGCCTGCATGTGCACTAACCCTACACTGACCTTGCCCTCTGCATATTGATTGACTACACTGACTTTCCCTGCATGTGCACTGATTTTGCCAGCATGTACACTGACCTTGTCCTTGGCATATCCCATAGGTGCACTGACTTGGCCTGCACGTGCACTGACCTAGCCAGCATGTGCGTCAACCTTGTCTCCCATGTGCACTAACCTTCCTTCAGCCCCTAACCCCATGTGCACAGACCTTGCCTACCCATACACCGACTTGGACTTCGTCCCCTGCACGGACCCTGCTCGTACGTCCACCGACCTTGCACAAGTCCTGCACGGACCTTGCACTGACCTCGCCCCTAGCATGCATGGACTTAGCCCCTTCGTCCAAAACCTGCATCCATGCATATGCATGGACTTCATCCCACAACCTGAACACCCTGCATGAACTTGCCCAGTCCTACACGGACCCCATTCTTACTTTGCACGCATCCACATGGACTTGGCCCTCATGTGCATGGACTTAACCTGCATCCGCATGGACTCAGCCCGGATCTGCATGGACTTAACTTGCATGTGCATGGACTTCACCTTGCATTGCATGGACTTCATTCAAAACATGCACTAACTTTACCTTGCGTTGCATGGACCTCATTCAAAACATGCACCGACTTTACCTTACGTTGCATGGACTTCATCAAACATGCACGGACTTCATCTTTCAACCCCGTACAGAACATGCACGGACTTCCTTCTTCAACCCCGTGCAGAACATGCATGGACTTCCTTCTTCAACCCCGTGCAGAACATGCACGGACTTCCTTCTTCAGCCCCGTGCAGAACATGCACGGACTTTGTTCTCCAACCCCGTGCAGAACATGCACGGACTTTGTTCTTCAACCCCACGCATAACATGCACGGACTTTGTTCTTCAACCCCGTGCAGGACATGTACGGACTTTGTTCTTCAACCCCGTGCAGGACATGCACGGACTTTATTCTTCAACCCCGTGCACAACGTGCATGGACCTTGTTTCTCAACCTGAAACACGCATGGACTTCATCCCATCTGCATGGACATCACCTAAACATGCATGGACTTTGTTCTTTTGCCCAAACACCTGCACGGACTTCATATGCATTCTTGCATCTAGAAACCTGCATGGACTTAACCCCAATGTGCATGGACTTAACCTTTGAAAACCTGCATGGACTCTAACTCTTCGTTGAGAAACTTGCACGGACTTCACCTTGCACTGCATGCACTTTGCCCCCAGAACATGCACGGTCTTTGCGTGAGCATTCGCATGGGCTTCATTTCAGAACCTAAAACCTACACGGACCTTATCCTTCGCCGGTATGCTCCTTGAACCTTCACCGGTGCACCTTCTCACTTCTTCGCCGGCACGGACCTGTGGACTCTTCGCTGGCACACCTAACCCTATGCCCTTCGCCAGTACACTTATCCTACCTTCACCGGTGCACTCTTTCTGTGCCTTCGTCGGCACTCCTAACCTCCAGCCTTCGCCGGCACACCAGTCCAGCGCCCTCGTCGGCAAGCCCCATAGCGTTCAACAGTACGTTCCTTTTAGCCCTTCGCCGGCACACTATCCCCAATTCAGTCTCAGCACCCCTTTTGGCCCCTCTCCAGCCCACTCCTATCCGATTCCAAGATTGCGCGAATTTTTTTTGCGCCAAATCGAACTCGCTCAAACGTGCGGCGTCCAAAAAATCTTCCTCGATCCTGGGCTGGGATTTTATTATCGCAACTTGCAAGACAACGCGGTGCGCGTGCGGCATCAAATGAACGTTTTTTTGAACACGTTTCGTCTGCGCGATTTGGGTTTTCCGATCTGCCATGCCCTGCCCCACGCGTTTGAATTCTTTCGGGACGAAGTCCGTTGTGCTGAACCGTTCTTCGCCGTTTTGGCGTCGCTCGGAAAAACGGACTTGTTCCGCACGCATGAAGTTTCGCGCGTCAAAGCAGTTTTGGACACACTGAAAATTTATTGAACCTCACGCAAAGACGCAGCGGCGCAAAAAATTATTTCTGCGGGAAAATTTGGTAGAGCAACAGATAGACGACCACACCGGTCACGGAAACATACATCCACAACGGCCAGGTCCAGCGCGCGATTTTTTTGTGCGCGACAAAGTTTTGTTTTTTTGCACGCCACAATGTCAGCAAAATCAGCGGCACGATAACCATCGCCAAAATGGTGTGCGTCAAAAGAATAACCAGATAAATCGGACGAAACCATTCCGGCTGGACAAAATGAGTGACGGTTTTGACCAAAGCGTGATAGGTCAAATAACACGCCAAAAAAATCACGCTCGTGCAAAACGCGGAAATCATGCAACTGCGATGCGCGATTTTATTGCCGCGTTTGATGAAGATGAAGCCGAGTGTCAAAAATATGGCGCTCAAACCGTTCAGCGAAGCGTTGACGGCGGGCAAATCATGGACGGTCATGGCTCGTTTTCGAGTTGATGGATGGCGTGCAGGATTTTTTTCTGCTGTTGCGGCCAGTTCACACCGTCGCCGCCGGTCTCAAAAAAGCCGCGCAGTTGCGCGTGTTTGTCCACGAGCACGAAAATCGTGGTGTGGATGAAAAGATCGGCGACGCTTTTTTGATCTTCCAGTTTGATCGGCACGGCGCTCAATTTCAAACTGCCACTGCCGAGCGAAGCGATCTGAAGTTTAGTTCCGGTCAAAAACGTCCAGCGATTTGAGTCCGCGCCAAAATAGTCGGCATAACGTTTCAAAATTTCCGGCGAATCAAAATCGGGATCGGTCGTGAGCGTGACAAGTTTGGCAGTATCGGTCGCGGTCAAAGCAGTTTGAACGGCGCTCATTTTTTTGGTCATGTCGGGACACGGCCCGGCGCAGCGCGTGAAAATGATGTCGGCGAGCCAAACGTGATTGGTCAAATCGGCGAGCGTGACGGTTTGATCGTTTTGGTTGGTGAGCGTGAAGTCGGAAATTTTTCCGAGCACAGGTAACGGAATTTTGTGTTCACGTCCCAATTCCATGAACGACAGAAAATACGCCAAGGCGAGCAGAACGAACACGAACAACAAACCGACCCAAAACGCGCGCGGCAAAGTTTGGGGAGTTTGAGTCATTTGAACCGGCGCGCGCGGCGCGAGAATTATTTATTCAAAGCTCGTATTGCTCGCGCTGCCGGATTTGGACTTCAACCATTTGTCGTAGTCTTCCTGCGTTTGAACGACCAGAAATCCACCGGTCATCGCGGCGTGGCCGTTGCCGCACAGTTGCGCGCAGTTGATCTGGTAACGTCCCACTTCCGTCGGCGTGAACCAAACGGGAATGCGCAAACCGGGAATCGCGTCCTGACACACGCGCATGGCGATGATTTTGAGCGAGTGGATCACGTCTTTGGAACTGACATACATGATGACCGGTTTGCCGGGCAGCAACGCATCTCAAAGCCGGGAACATCGCCGCAGCTTGCAACCAGCTCCCGCGATGGAATAAGGCGCGTGTTGGCGGAGTAATGATTCCGCTGCCTGGTCTGACGGATCGCCGGGCGTTAGGGAAGAAAATTTGCTTGGAGGGGTTATGACTTTATGGGCGCGGGCTTTGGTTGTTCTGATACTTATGGTTGCCGTGGCCTCATCCGTTGCATGGTACGGCCACCGCAACTACGAGCGCGGATATACAGATCGTGACGCCCTAGCCATAAAGGCGGCAAAGCTGGCGACTGATGCGGCACGAAGGAAGGAGCAAGCCCTACAAGCAAAGAAGGTAGAAGCCGAAAGGAAAGCCTATGAACGCGAAAAGATTCTCACTGCTGACGCCGTTGCCGCTCGCGCTGCTGCTGGCAGGCTGTCAAACGACCTTGCCGCCCTCAGAAGGGATTTGCCCCAACTTACCGAGCAGGCCGTACGTCAGTACGCAGACGCCGCAAGTATCGTATTCGGCGAGTGCGCAGCGCGATATCGAGGATTGGCAGAACAGGCGGACAAGGTCGATAGCGATCGACAAACGTTAGAGCAAGCATGGCCCGATAACTAGGAGCTTCTATGCCAAAGCGTCCAACGGTACAGGAGGCATGCAAATCCTGCCGCTTCCTGCTGCTCGACAACCAGCGTGACGAGGTGGGCTTTTGCCGAAGATTCCCGCCGCAATTGTTGCTGACTGAGGATGAACTGAATTTCACATTCCCAGTGGTTGCGGTGGATGAATGGTGCGGCGAGTACAGAGGGCCAGAGCAATGAAGCTCTTATTCATACCCGATTCGCAGTGCAAACCGTCCGATGACTTCGCATTCCTGACTGCCATTGGACACTACATCGTCGCTAAGAAACCGGATGTAATCGTTCATGCCGGCGACTTTGCGGATATGTCCTCGCTGTCGTCCTATGACAAGGGAAAGCGGTCGTTTGAGGGCAGGCGATACCGCGCTGACGTTGAGGCAGCACATCGCGGTATGGGGGCCTTACTTGCGCCATTGAAGGAATACAACGAGCAGCGGCTGCGGAATCGTAAAGGTTTGTACCGCCCGCGCATGGTGCTTACGCTAGGAAACCACGAAGAGCGGATTCTGCGGGCGATCAATGATGAGCCAATGTTGGATGGGACGATTGGCATTGATGACCTTAAATACGAGTCTTACGGCTGGGAGGTGTATCCATTCCTGGAGGTCGTCGTGATCGAGGGTATCGCGTTCTCGCACTACTTCACCACGGGCCAGATGGGCAGGCCAGCCACATCGGCGCAGGCTATTCTCACAAAGAAGCACATGAGTTGCTTGGCGGGCCACCAGCAGGGGAGGCAATCAGCGACAGCGGTTAGGGCAGACGGCAGGCAGATGACGGCGATTATCGCTGGATCCTGCTACGAGCATCAGGAAGAGTATCTAGGCCCGCAAGGAAACAAGCATTGGCACGGCGTCGTGATGCTGCACAACGTGGAAGACGGATCGTTCGATGAATGCTTTGTGCCGCTGCATTACCTGCGGTCAAAGTACGGGTAATCGTTGGAAAATTCGCGATTGCGTTGGAAAATGTGGATAACTTATTTATCCACAGGCCGGACGGCCTTTATTTATGCGGCGTTTGGGGTGGCCGATGGGACTCGAACCCACGACGACAGGAATCACAATCCTGACATCAACTAGCCGCAACCCCGCATCATCTCTTACTTTTCGCCTCCCAGCTTTCCAACGAATTCAAAGTTATCGGATGTTCCAGTTTATGAACCTGGTTCAAGGTGATATGACTGTGATTCAGTACCAAGAACCATTTATGGAGTTGGGCTACCAGCGCCGGCAGCAGACCGACCGCGTGGGCAAAACGCTGGAGATCATGGCGAAGCACGAACTGGACGAGCAGCGCCCGCCGTTCAAGAAGCAGATGAAGCAGCTCATCCGCCGCACGCTGACCTGCAAGGTCGGCTTCGTGAAGGTCGGCTTCGAGCGCCTGTTCGAGCCGCGGCCGGAGGACGAGGACAAGGTGCGCGACCTGACGCAGCAGCTCGCCCGCCTGGACCAGCTCATCGCCGACGCGAAGGATGGCGAGCTGGAGCGGTGCGAGGCAGATGCTGAAGAGCTGAAGCTGATGCTGAAGGCGCTCCAGGACAACCCCGGCGAGATCGTGCGCGAGGGCGTCGTGCTCGACTTCCCGCGTTCGGACACCATCATCATCGACCCGGCCTGCTACCAGCTCCAGGGCTTCCTGGGCGCGCAGTGGGTCGCGCACAAGTTCTGCCTGTCCAACGACACCGTGAAGCAGGTGTACGGCATCGACCTGAAGGCCGCCGGCGCGACGCAGTACAACCGCGGCGCCGACAACTCGCTGCCGGTCGGCATCCCGTCGATGAACGCCGACGAGAAGCAGAAGGATGGCGTGGTCCTGTACGAGATCCAGGACAAGACCACCGGCATGGTGTTCACCATCGCCGACGGCTACCCGGACTTCCTGCGCGAGCCGGCCGCGCCGACCGTGAAGCTGGAGCGCTTCTGGACCATCTTCACCCTGACGTTCAACGACCTGGAAAACGACAAGGACATCTACCCGCCGTCGGACGTGGAGCTGCTGCGGCCGATGCAGGTGGAGCGCAACCTGTCGCGCGAGCGCCTGAGCGAGCACCGCACGGCCAGTCGGCCGGCGACCGCCGTCTCGAAAGGCACGATGGACGACGACGACAAGGTCAAGCTGGAGACGCACCCCGGCAACGCCGTGATCGAGCTGAACGCCTTGGCGCCGGGACAGAAGGTCGAGGACGTGCTCCAGGTGGTGAAGAAGCCCGGCATCGACCCGAACCTGTATACGGTCAACCACCTGGACGAAGACCAGGCGCGCGTGGTCGGCATGCAGGACGCGGCGATGGGCGCTGCCACTGGCGGCGCGTCGGCGACGGAAGTGTCGATCGCCGAGGGCGCGCGTACCGCGTCGGTGGCGTCGAACGTGGACGACCTGGACGACTTCCTGGCCGAAGTGGCGCACGCGGTCGGCCAGGTGCTGATGGCCGAAGTCGGCGAAGAGACGGCGAAGAAGATCGCCGGCCCTGGCGCCGTGTGGCCGCAGCTCTCGATGCAGGAGATCTCCGAGGACATCTACCTGGAAGTCGAGGCCGGCTCCAGCGGCCGCCCGAACCGCGCGGCGGAGATCGCCAACTTCGAGCGCATGGCGCCGCTCATCATGCAGATCCCCGGCCTGAACCCGGAGTGGCTGCTGCGCGAGGCGATCCGCCGGCTGGACGACCGCATTGACGTGGAGGACGCGATCCTGGACGGCGTGCCGCCGATCACTGCGATGGCGCGCGGCGCGCTTGGTGGTGTGCTCGGCGGCGGCGGTGCAGCGCCGACCGGCAACGCCGCCACCGATCCCGCGCAGCAGGGCGCGCAAGGCGCCGGCAACGCGCCGCAGCCGCCTGGCGCCGAGATGCGCCCGCCGGCGATGCCGGCCGAAAGCGGCCGCAAGCTGATCCCTGGACAACCCGCCGGAATCTGACCGGACTGCTACAGTGACAAAGGCCAAAATCGGATCGAGACCGGCTGAAACTGATACGTTTCGGCCGATACTGCCTTCCATGCTGCACAAACATATCCTACTTCGGTTGGTTAATGTAGGAGAAAATCGTAGAGTTAGGAGGTTTTCCACCTTGGTCCGTGTTGCTAATCCAGGAAAAAGAAGCTCGGCCTAGGTACTCAAATTATGAATGGGTATCAAAACATGTTTGTTTTGTGGCGAGGGATGGGCCTTTAAAGCCTCAAAAGAGTGATAAATATTGGCCAGCACTGTAGGAGCAAGAGCCAACTGCTGTTCGCAAGCCAACGAGTATGTAGGACAAGGTGGCTCAGCTCGAAGAAGGTCCTCCTCCCCATGGCGAATCACAAAGTTGGCTAGCCAATAAGCCAAAAATGTTGCTAGATAAGTAATGTCTAGGAGCTCATGTGGGTTCCTCCCCTACCTCAGAGCATAAAGATAACGAGGATGACCCCCGAAGTTTATCTCCAGCTACATATACTGCTCCAAAGGGACCCCCTCCTTGGCAAAATCTTCATAGAAACAGAAAGATCCATCATAAAAATGGCGAACCTAAGCCTTTAGGGTAACCCTCTCTGTGTGCGCTGACTTCTTGCCTGTGTGGGCTAAGTCCCTCCATGCCTTAATCAAATATCTATAGCAATAGGGCATACAATAGCCCCCGTTAACATAAGTGTGACTGTGGTGCAAATCATCTTGGGCCACCTTCTCATAAGCACGACCCACGATAGGTAGGTCGGAAATGCGGTGAAAGGCCTAAAGGTCCAAGGCCGTTTCACCCTCAGTAGTAACAAAGCTGTTCCAACGGCGGTTGAATCTCCCCGCCAAAGCTTGCAGCAAGCCAGTGTAACAAGAGTAACCATATAAGGCTGCGGCTATAGCATGCCGGATCCCGACCTTCTTTATAAAAGTTGAGAACACCCATCAGCCACTCCGTGGCTCCCTGATGGTAGCTGAGTGGAGGAATCACCAACCACTTGCCATACCAACTCGACACTAATTGCCGTAATATGTCATCAAGTAAGCACAAATAATCATAGCCATCCTTGGCAAATTCCCAGCCGGATGGGGCTAAAACCATGCCCCCAAGCGAATCATGCGAAGTCTGATGCTGCCCATGCACATCCCAAGTAGCTGGTGAAAAGGATGGAGTCTCCACTTGAAAGTTTTCGTACTTGCTAAGAAAGCCCAAGCAATCCTCGCTTCGAAATTGTGTCTGCCGCATGAAACCTTCAAAATAGCTGGGGTACACAAAGGAACAAGTAACTGACATGTTGTCTCGGCCCTGCAGAATAGGACGTTCTAGTCTTCTAGACGACAATGCTCTTCCTTTAGAAGTGGGTCGTTGGCTTCCATGTCAACAGGAACATATCTTTGGATGAAGGAAAAGAGATGTAGATCCAGGGGGAAGTGTTGAGGGTAGGATGCCGGTACAGGGAAAGCTCACCATGTCCGCAGTCGGCTCCTCTGCCCCTCGAGGCGCTCCAGTTCTGCTTCGAGGGAAGCCACCTCAGCCTTAGCAACGGTCAGCGTTTCGTCAGACCTTTCCACGGTTGCTTCAGCTTCGACCAGCGCAGACTTAGCGACGGTAAGCCGCCCCTCCAGCTCCTCGACCAGGCCCCTGAGGGAATCAACGTCCCGTCGGCCACCCTCCAAAGCCTTCTCGGACTGCTCCCTCCTCAGCCGGCGTTCCTCCAGGGCTAGCGAGTACTCCCCCTCCTGGGCCCTGATCGCGGCGCTTCATACATCTTTTCGCCCCAGTCCTTCTTATTGGAGCTGACAACTTTGGCCAGCAAGGTGCACAGAGTCTTATTAAAAGCTTCAGCCAATCCATTCGCTTGTGGGTTGTAGGGAGTGGAGGTCCTCCATTCAATCTTGTACTTCTCGACGAGTAGATATATTTTCTGATTCTTGAAATGACTTCTATTATCAGATATTATTTGGCTGGGGACCCCAAATCGGAAAATAATGTTCTGTTTAATGAATCTAGCAACCAGTTCACCAGTCACCTCTCTAAGTGCTATTGCCTCCGCCCATCTGGAGAAATAGTCTGTTATAGCCAGGATGTACCTGTGTCTAGCTGAGGAGGTCGGTAGTGGCCCGATCACATCAGTTTCCCACTAAGCGAAAGGCCAACTGGGAATTGTTGGGTGTAGAGGTACAAAAGGCCTTCTAGGTACAGCGGCGTACTCTTCACATTTCTGGCATGATTTTACGAACCGACAGTAGTCTTCAAACATAGTGGGACAATAATAACCCAGTTTCTTGATTTCAATTTTCATTTTAGCCCTAGCCTGGTGTGCCCCCGTCGTGCCAACATGCATCTCTTTCATCGCTTGCCATGCCTCTTCGGTAGACAGACAGCGGAGTAGGATCTTCCTGTGGGCATCTGGCATTATTCGAAACAAAGTTCCATTTCTGCATTCATAGGAATATTTGATTCTCAGAAGTTTCATTCTCTCTTCTTTATTATTGGACAACTATTGGTGTAAAAATCATTGCAGCAGATGCTATCTCCAGTCAGACCCTTGTACTTTGTCAACGGCATCAACCTCATGTTCTTCATGACATGTATCCAGCATGCTGGGGACTTGCCGCCTATTCATGACAATGATGTTAAGTGTCTCATCTGGTGGGACTGCTAGTGAGCTAGCCAGCTTTGCCAGTGCATCTGCTTGAGCATTACGGCCCCGGCCCACATGACCGAGCTCAATATGATAAAATTTCGCCATGAGGCGTGTGGCTTCTTGGTGATAGGGGTTCAATTCTGGCTTCCGAACCTCGAATTCCCCCTGCATTTGTTTTATTATCAACATGGAGTCACCGAACACCTGAAGCATCCGAATGCCCATACCAAGGGTAATCTGGAGTCTGATTATCAGAGCTTCATACTCCGCTTCATTATTGGTACAGGGCTTATTTATGGAACATGAGGTGTGTATCACCTCTCCTTCTGGCGATTTCAGAACAATGCCGGCTCCTGCTCGGATTCTGGTTTTCCCATTGGGATCAGTTTCTGTTCTTGATGCCCCATCGAAGTATAGCTGCCACATGACTGGCTGGGTTTGGCATGCTTCGAGCGTCTCATCATCAGGAAGCTCGGTCTCTAGTGAGGCATTTTCCGGCACAGGGTGCTCTACAAAGAAATCAGCCACGGCCTGGCCCTTTATAGCCCTCTGAGGTATATAAGTGATATCAAACTCCATCAGGATCACTGCCCATTTGCCCAGTCGGCCCTTAAGTGCTGGCTGAGTCAATATATACTTGAGCGGATCTGCTGCAGATATTAATCTGATCTCATGGGACAGCATGTAGTGCCGGAGCTTTTTTACAGCGAAGACCAATGCCAGACAGGTCTTCTCTATGTGAGTATATCTTTCTTCAGTCCTGATCAACCTTCTGCTGAGGTAATACAGGGCTTGCTCCTTTCCCTCTTCATTTATTTGAGCTAGCATTGCCCCCAGCGAGCAATGTGTGGCTGCTATATAGAGGATCAGAGGTCTGCCTTTGTATTGGCCAGGAAGATTTTGGTTGATAATACTAGAATGATAGTTGCTGATGGATCTTCCACTGATTTTTTAAGAGACACTTGGTTTAACAACCGGCCTTTGGCTGATATGGTTGGTCTGCAGATGGATCACTCTGTTGAATATATCACAGTTCAGGAAGCTCTTGCAAATCACTCTCATCCTGTATGGCTTTCTTTCTTTGATCAGCAGGTTGTCAATTCAATCCAAAACTTCCCTCTTCGTGCTGACAAAGATATCCCAGCTTGGGCCCTCACATCTTCTGGAACATTTAGCACCAACTCAGTCTACAATTATATTAAGGTTAGTCCTGAGAGACAGGATGACTATTCTTTTAAGATCTGGAATTCTAAATTTCCCCCTCGGGCGGCCTTATTTTGTTGGAAATTGTTACATAAGGCAGTAGCAGTTGATTTAAGAGTGCAGAACTGTGGAATCCATCTTGTTTCTAAATGTGTCTGTTGTCATAGCTCACCTAGTGTGGAAGATCTTAACCATTTATTTGTGGGTGGTGAGCTAGCTCAATCGATCTGGACACATTTCTCTTCCATTATTTTGCCATCTGTTTTTGACAGAGTTACAATTCTTGACAGAATGAAATGGGTGATACAGGAGGCAGTTTTGTCCAGTCCAGAGGGATTTATTACTCTTAGTGCATCTATTAGTATCCTTTGGTCCATTTGGAAAGCTCGGTGTAGTGTTAAGTATGATGGTTGTGCAGTGGAGATTCTTAAAGTTGCTGAACAGGTTTTTGATGGGATTAAAATGTCAATTGATAAGATGGTTTTTAAACACAAAGGTGGGGCTAATTTCCAGCATGCTTTGCAGGAGATGGGTTTATCGGTAAGAAGTAAACAGCAGAGTACTCTTATTATTAAATGGAATCCACCTGCATTTTCGTATGCTCTTAATATTGATGGGGCCAGTAAAGGCAATCCTGGGATGGCAGGTGGGGGGGGATGCTTTAGGGACCCTATTGGTAACTTGAGATTGGGATTTTCTCACTTTTATGGGGTTGGGTCTAATATGGTAGCTGAAGGGAGAGCCCTACTAGATGGGCTTCGTTTTGCTGATGTGCATAGCTTACATATATCAATTATTTACACTGATTCTCAAGCTCTCATTGATCTTGTACAAAGGAAGAATGATCCTCCCTGGTCTTTCCTACCATGGTGGAGTATGCTGCTACAACTTCTGGAGAAGTTTTCTTGCCCAATTCTTCATGTGTACAGGGAGATAAATCAACTTGCTGACTCCCTTGCCAATTTTGCGGTCCAAATGAATCGGAATTCAGTCTTTCATTCTATTCAACAGCTGCCGGCCAGAGCTAAAGGATATGCATTTGCTGATCAACAGGGGCTTTTCAATTTTCGTAGAGTGTATGTATAGGTTTTTGCCTTGGGCTAATTGTACAGGTGCCTTTTTGAGATACTTGTTTTCCTTTCCAATTTTTTGTAGAGATCTTTTGGGGGGAGGACAGCTGCTTCTTTATACTTTTACCTTTTGGACATACAGGGGTCTTTAATTCCCCGGTGACAGTGTAAATTCCTACTTTTACATCAATAATAAAAAACGCCATGGGGTTAGCTGGGAGGAGTGAGAACATCCTCTCTCTCTGAGTGAGGGTGCACTCGACCTATGCTTTCTCTGATGGTTGGTGTTTTAGAAAAAAAAAAAAAGTTCCAGCTTCGAGATGCCTGCTTCAATCCATAAATGGACCTTTGAAGTTTGCATACCTTATTGGGATGAAGCTTTCGATCGTTAGCCCGTGCACCCTCAAGAGAACGTATAGCCACGTGGTCTCGGCATAGTTCTCGGGCTTCCGTTCGTCTCTCCTCACGAAAGTGCGGTAGGAGCAGAGCGTATCTCTCTCGGGTCGCCAACTCGTTGCGGGGGTGCCTTCTTCTTCTGCCGGCATCGGGTAGTTGATTAAGTCCAAACGGTCGGACCCGATGCGACAAAGATCCCGCAAGGTTTTCTTAAAATCGTCCTGCGCCACAGGGGGGAGCTTGACCTGCGGCGCTGACTTGTTCTCCCTGGCCGCCTTGCGTGCGACCATATAGTCCGCCACATCCCTACTCTTGCCCTGCCACAGGCGTAGAAGATGCTCCGGCTCGACGTCAATAACCGGCACGGGCTGCCGGCTCAGGAACTTCTTTTCTGCCCCGTCCCAGCAGTCGGTCCGGTGGGCCCGGTAGAAGGCCGTCCTCGCGTTCCACCACTTCACGTACTCTGGCGTGACTCGTGGAACACGGCCCGGAGTCGGCACCCGGAAGCTGGCAGTATCGGCTCTGTGGAAGAAATCCCACCATACTTTCGACTGCTCGGCGACCGGGGCCCCTCGCAAGCTCCGGGAGGCAAGGCCAAACTGCGCGCCATGCGTAGGGATATGCTGGTCATATCCGAAGTTGCGGCCGAATCGAAAGGGATAATACGGCTCCAGCAATACGACGTCCCCCTTGCGGAATGGTAACACGCTGGGACGGATGGAGAGAGCCCACTCTCGAAGCTCGGGCTCCAGCAGCGGTCGGGTGACGTTCTCCTGGCTGATGGGGTGGACATACTTCTCAACCTCCCCGTCCCGGCACTCCCGCTTGTTGTTCACCAACGGGCTCGAGTGGCTGGCCAGATTCCAGAAGTAAATGGTTCCGGCGGAGTCGTGCGGCACCGTGGTCAGCCGCCCCCGGATATCGTACAGCTGTTTCGTCACCACACCCGTCTCTGCACTAGCGAACTCCAGCATCCTCGGCATCAGACCCCAGTCCTGGATGATCCGAGGGGCGTACTCAGGGAATAAGGAGCAAACCCAAGCGTTGAAAAAGTGCAGGGGGAACACGCTGCGAGCTTGTCTCGGGAATTGGTGCACACTGACATCGCCCAGGGTCTTGTAGATCAGGCAGAGGGCGGCTGGGCACAGCGAGAGCTTGATCCCCCACGCCAGCTGGCACGCGGGGTAGATGGCATCCGGGCGGATCACGGTCTCATCCCCGTACGGCATGGCGAAGGAGCATAGCCAGTACGTCAGATAAGCCGCACAATGTGTCATCGGGTCCAAGGCCATTGGGTTCGGCCCTCCCAGGCGCCCCTTCGGCGGGATTTTCACATCGAGCTTCGGCTTGGCCCGCTTCTTCTTGGCGACGGCAGCCCCGACGCAAGGAAAGTCATTGTGCTCCTTCGGGCCATCGTAAAAATACTGCAGCCACAGGTTCAACCGGACTCTCTTCCGGTCGCCACGGCGGGGTTGCTTCACACCGTGTGCCAGCCTGTACAACTCCCGGTAGGCCTTCATTAGGTACCGGTAGGAGTATCCCAGAGAATAGTAACCGTCCCCGTCGGTCTCATCCTTAATCATGTCCGGGAGGCACAGTTCTTCATACGGCTCCCCGTCAATAGGGAGCCCGCTCAGCTGACTCAGACTCCACAAATCCAGCGAGGTCTCCCCCTCTGCCGTATAGAACGTGTTCGTTTCTGCACTGAACACTTCAATCATGCCGCAGCATAGACCCTTGGAAATCGGGTACTCGTAGCAATTGAAGTTTGAACACTATGAACCAAATTCGCATTCCTTTAGCTCAAGGATGATATTCATGAAAGCCCATTCAAACATGTTTTAGACTTCTTATATGAACCAACAACAACACATTCCACCAAATGACAAGACTTTATTTTGATGAACTTGAATCTATCAATCATCCAAATACAAAGACATGGGAGCTCAACCATTCAATAGCATTCTTGTATCTTCATAGCCTTCAACATCAAGATGCTTCAATACGCACATGGAGACAATCATGCCAAATGCAAAGGTATGTACAATAGCATTGGCACTCATTCATCCAAATGGCATTCTTGTTGATGAAAACTAACGTTCATGAGGTATTGTTTTCACTAGGAGCATTGTTATGAACATTTGTGAACATAGCATCTTCAAAACACATGCATCACACACATATGTAAATATCCAATCTTGCAAACATATTTTCTCATGAATTCTCATTGAGTACAAGACATATGCATTCTATCAAGCATGTTTCACGAATTCATGCACACATTGAAATCACACTAACTCCATGAATGATACGTCACTGTCATTCAAATAGTAAGGTGTGTTCAGTGAGCACAATTTCCTTGATTGAGCCCCAAATGAAGCCATCTTCAGAAAGGCCATCTTCATGTAATTCTTCCACACAGAAAATCATTAAATCAAGCTTTTAGTTCCAGACCAATCATTCATGCAATGTATGACCACTATAGAACCAACTCTCATGAAGTCTTGTATGAATATTTCAAGCACAGTACAAGCTTAAAAGCTTCAAGTAGAAAACGCATGAACCTCATTCATGTCTTTAGCCACTTTATCAACTCTCCACAACGATGACATTCTCATTCAATACAAGGCATTCTCAATCAAGTGTATATGCAATGTATATGCAATGTGCTAGTATCAAAACATGTATGAGCCTCCATTTATCATCTCAACCAACTTTGAATAAATGATGTCTTTCTAAAAACATGAGTGATTGATTCATTTAAGCTCACATTGACTTAGTCACTCAATCAATCAAATAAGCAACAATCCATCACAAGGCAACCAAAACCATTGACATTAACAGTCCATGTGGAAACACATATATAGAGAGCCACATTTAGACACAAATGTATCCACATGATGAAATCACAATGCATAACATTTTGTAACCATCAAAATCACACTACACAACAATCTCCCCCATTTTGATGATGACAAAATATTATGCATTAATGCTCTCTGCCCCTTTGACATAATCATAAATGGGGATCATTAAGGGGAATTCACAATAGCTTCACGATCAAAACCAACATGCTTTCTCCCCCTTTGTCATTGACAAAAACCTACGGACATTGGGGTTATTTAGAGAACCATATGCACAAGGTCAAGAAAATGCAACTCAAAATGTGCATGATATGCAAGAACGAACTATACACCTTGAAATGCAAGAATGGACAGTATGAACATGTAGAGTGCAACGAGAATAATCAAACATGATTGACCTTCAAGCACATAAATATACATACATGCAATATTACTCCCCCATTTTATTTAGAGTAAAGGGATGGGTGTATGAAAAGTGCAGGTGAGTCATTAAAACCAGGATGCTCATGTGTACACCTAGGAGAGTGTGCAGATAGATAGGAGAAGACATACAACAATCACACAGTCAATCAAATTTTCAGAACACATATTAAATCAAATTATCATGTGTATAAGTGAATAACATAAAAGAAGAGCTTTAGCCATATGGACGTCCAGATTTTCAATCATGCATTTTGTCATACAAATCTAATGCACATCCATGCATTCATAATCATGCAGGTCAACGCACATTTATTTGAGTTAATGCATCATTGGTCTACAATTCAACTCTATAGTATTTCAAGCCATTGCATGTTTAGTCAGTATGTGCTTAAGTCAGCGCATCAACATGGTGTGTGTGCAAAACAGGTCAATGCATGGTTAGATTGGTTGTACTAACGTCGGTGCACATGTTACATCCATGTTATTTGGGTCGATGCATATGCATTCTATTGTGCCTTAAGGTCGATGCATCTTCCTCTTCCTTGAGCAATCAGGTCGGTGCACATTGGTCATAGTACAATAGCAAGTCGATGCATACAATTTCATTATGCATATAAGGTCGATGCAACTTTATAACACTTTGTCATGTAGGTCGATGCATATGAACTAGCAGGGTTCACAAGGTCGATGCATGTTTGCATCCTGTGTTAACCAAGGTCGATGCATGTGTGCATTCTGTCACATAAGGTCGATGCTAGTGCAGCATCTAAAGGTCAAGGTCGATGCATGATAGACCTGGTACATACCAAGGTCGATGCTAGTGTGTATGGGTACTCACTAAGGTCGACGGTAGTGTGTATATGTTCATTCATAAGGTCGATGCACATTGCATATCTAGGCAGAGGCAAGTCAGTGCACATTCATGTCTTATGCATAAAGGTCGATGCATGTTGCATATCTAGGTAGAGGCAAGTCAGTGCACATTCATGTCTTTTTTTTTTTTTATAAACTCAGTCATCTAATGAACCTAAGGGAGAGTGCACCCCCAATCCAGAGGATGGGAATGTTCTCACTCCACCAAAGCCATTAAATGCTGTCTTTTTATTTATACCTATTTGAAGAGATGTACAGGACAAAAGGCGATGCCTTTACAAAAACCAACAGGCAAAGCCTCAAAAACAAGAGTAAAAACATCACCAAACCCCACCCACCTATGGAACCAATCTATACAAATTTCCTCCTAATATTAGGGATGAGAAGAGCATCAGCACGAGCATAAACTTTCGCCTGCAGCGGCAACTCACCATATGAGGTAAATTCCTTGCTTTGACAAGTAATGGTAGCATAAGAAGCAAGATAATCCGCCACTTGATTTATCTCCCGAAAACAATGCAGCACAGGGCAGCCACATTCAGTTACCAGCTCTTGTATAGTAGACCACCAAGGAAGTAGTTGCCATGGGGGTTTCTTTCCTGTTTTAATCAACTCAACCAACACCAATGAGTCCGAATATATAATAGAAAGAGTGATCTTATGATGTTTTGCCAGTCTTAAACCATCAACCAAAGCACGCCCCTCTGCAGTCATATTGGTGCCATGACCGTAAAAATAGGAGAAACCCATTATTATCTGCCCTTTAGGATTGCGAAAACAGCCACCACCTCCAGCCAAGCCAGGGTTGCCTTTACTAGCTCCATCCACATGTAGAGAATAACAAGTGACTGGAGGAATCCATTTAACAATTAAGATAACATGCTTTTTGAAATGAACTTCAATACCAAACCGCTGCCATACATCTAATCCAGCCCCCTTCTTGAAGAGTATAGATTGCAACACAGTTTTAATATCCAAAACAATATCATCAGCAATATGAGCAAAGTTAGGGAATACCCCTTCATACCTGGACACACACCTAATCTTCCACACTTCCCAAACAGTGAGGACCACCAACAACAGAGCAATCATTCCAGATGGACATAATATATCGACTTCAGATATGAACCGGGCCAGCCATGTCGCATTTGATGCCTACCGGGTACCATACCCACCACACCATGCTGCCAAACGGCTTCCCCCAGGGATCAGCAAGCCACCCAAGTTCGACAAGTTCAACGGGAAGGGGTCCTCGAAGGAGCATGTCGCATATTACATGACCGTCATGGGTGATCTGGCCACCGATGAGTCTTACCTGTTGAAGTTCTTCGGGTCCTCATTGACAGGGCTCGCATTCGAATGGTACTCCAGCCTCCCGACCGGGTTGATCAGCGACTGGTCGGATATGCAGAGAAAATTCAGAGAAAGATTCCATGTCATAGAGAGGGAGGTCACAGTGGCCGAATTCTACTCAACAAAGCAGAGGGCTGATGAAACGGCCCTTGACTATATTAAGAGGTGGAGGAACCTCGGCATGAGGTGCAAGCGGCCCCCGCATCAGGAGGACGCTGTGCAAATATGTAAGCAGAATCTCAGGAGAGAGGTCCTAGAGAGAATGATAGGGATGGAGATACGGTCATTTGACCGATTGAACAATGTCGTGGCCGAGGTAGAAGCTTTCCTGGCCAGACCAGCACCCACACCCGCTACCGACTCAACTCAGAAAGGTAAAACAGTGGAACGGTGCCAGGCGCCCAAAGAAGCGAACGCTCTCGATATCAAGACGCTCGAAAAACAGAAAGACAAAGGTAAGAAGGCAGCTGCCCTCCAGCCGGCCAAGACCGCATATGGCAAAGAAGGTCCCTCGTTACGGGAGAAAATGAAGAAAGTATACTCCTTCCCAAGGGACAAGACTAGGGTCCTGTTCGACTGGGTCACGGAGTACAGCATGGTTACCCTGCCAGAGCCGAGGAGGCCGAAGGACCTGAAGAGAAGAGACAGTCCAAGATTTTATCCCTACCACCAGATGCTGGGACACCCTCTCGAGGACTGCTATGTCTTCAAAGACATCATTGAGGGGATGGTAAAGAAAAATGAAATAGAGTTGGGAGAGTACAAGGTGGACCCTCCTCAACCGCATGAGGCCCCTATGAGGAGGGTAGGAGTCAATATGGTCTCCTTATACCAGGCGCTCCCCGAAGAAATCTCTGAGTCAAGCACCCGGAGCACTTATGAAACTCACTTCCTCGAGCCTGTAAAAGAGCAGCAGGGGTGGCAGCAGGTCCCCGCGAAGGCCAGGAAGAAAAAGGCACCTCGCCCTGGAATGGGGGCACGTCTGCGCGGCAGTACGTTGCAACCCGCTCCATCGGTGGAAACATCAGCATGGACCTCTCCACCTGCGGTCATCAGAATACCCACTCACAACCGGAGGAGACAAACTCTACTGCCAACAGTGAAAGAGGTCACCCCTGAGACCCAAAGGCTTCAAAACCTCATAGACGGACTGGACGATTATGTACAGCCCGAGCTGAAACCTGTGCTGATACGGGACTACGTCCCATGGCAAGAGCTGGAGCAGATGTCGCTCGAGCAAGAGGAACAAGCTGACGCGTCCTCGGACATACAAGACAGTCTGTTCTGGGGGCAGGCGCCTGCTGAAACAAAGAAGAAGAAGAAACAAAAGAAGAAAAAGCGAAAGGCCGTCAGGGCCAATGAAGTGCAGCCTGTCTCCTGCAACACCCTCTCAGCACTCTTCAACCTGCCCGGTGAGGAGGAAGAAGAAGAAATTTGCTTCACACCGCCCGTGCGGGAAGCCAAGGCCGAAGTCACCACCGCGGCACATGCGACGCGGTCAGGCCGAAAGTGGGGGCGCCAGCCACCTCCCAACCATAACATCATCTTCAGGGGTGAACAACCTATTTTTGTTAAAGGGGAACATCAGATCCTGGAACACGTGAGTATCCAACTGGTTCTCGAGATAACGTAGCTTAGTACCATATAGTAATGCATTAAGGGACATAGGAAACGAAACACATTACCTGACTTACCTGTCAGCGGGCCACCAGGCGAGTGGGTGATGGTGCTGCAAGACAGATTGTCAACAAAGTTCATAGAGAACATCATTAAAATAACCAAATTTATTAAGTAGGCATGATGTGCATAGAAAGAGTTCACAAATATGCATTCAAATAGACAGGCGGTCCACAATGAGCTGCTCAAAGCCAAGAGCGGTCCAAGACAAGCCGCATTATAGCAAAACATTCGAAAGGTGATATTAGCTGATGTGCGGCCCACTATCGATCGCTCAAGAAGGGTGGTCTTTTGTGAGGCCGCACAACCCCGTGGAGTTTAAACAGAAATAACCCTTCATCTCCCTCCCTCCCCCACTATAACCGGTAGAGGGAGAGGGAGAGCAAACGGTGCTACCCCAGTACCTCATCTGAGCCCTCCCCTCTCTTTCCCCCCTTTCATTCTCACTCGCCCACAACCTCACCCCCTCTCTCTTCCTTCCACCGATGAGGACCAAGGCCCAAGCCCGCCGACCACCACCGTCGACCGGGGAGGAGGACCCGCCGCCATCGCCCATGGAGGAGGTGAGGTCGGCCACCTCATCTGCCGCCGTGGAGGAGGAGATGGCGACCATGGAGGAGAGTTGTACCGAAACCCGAGGTAGGTGTTCACACCCCCATTTGTTATTTTCTTTCAATTATGCATGCTTAGTTAGGGGGGTGGGGTTTTTTTGAACGTCAGGACACTGGTTGGGGGCCTACAGATGGCTCCCGCCGGCGGGGATGGCCGTCGCCATCGTCGGGGAAGACGATGGTTGTACGGTCCACAATCGCCCGCATGACATCGAACAAGCAGCCTACATAAGACCGCACAAACCTGCTATGGCCTAGGCATGGCCGTACTAACCCTGATAACCATCGTAGGAAAGGCAGTCAATAGATGGCCGCACAACTAACATGGGGCCTACATCGGGCCGCACAGCACTCTTGCGGCCCAGGAATGGCCGCACCATCCTCACCAACTGACATACGAGAGGCGGTCGCTAGGGTGCCGTCCAAAGAACATGTGGCCTACATCAGGCCGTACAAAGCACCTGCGGCCCAGGAGCGGCCGCACTAACATGGATAACAAACACACGAAAGGTGACCACTAAGGTGCCGTACAGAGAACTTGCGGCCTACATTGGGCCGTACAAATGACCTGCTACCCAGGACAGGTCGCACTAACCTCAGCCACGAGCGACCGAACTCTGGCCGTATGTGATGATGTGTGGTCCTATGAGGACCGCCCATCTTGACGAAAAAATGAATCCTTTTGCTCTCTTCCTTTATTTTGTGAATGCTTGAATTAATTTATTGAATGCTTAAAATGGGTGAATAATGCAGGGAAAGCGCAGGACCTGCATCTCATGGTTACAGGTCTGTGTAGTGTACCTGGCACTGTCGGACATTCAGCGGGAGCGGTTGACCGCCATGGGGTTCGCCCCATTCAAGAGTATTGAGGTGTGTTGATTCGACACACCTCTGCTCTATGCTCTGCATGACCACTGGGATCCAGCGAGTTGGACCTTCCTCTTCCCGTCGGGGCATATGGCCCCCATGCTGGAGGATGTGGCCAAGCTCACTGGCCTTCGAGTGCACGGGCTACCGGTTAGTGGGACCACCTATCCTGACTACCGAGAGATGGCTCGGGAGCTGCTGGGCCTAGAGCTGCGGTGTCCCAAGAGGCAGTCGACCGTCCTTCCTCGGGATAGTCTTCACGACAGCTTGGGGCTGCGGCGAGTGAGGATAGCCGTCGGGGAGCAGCCGGAGTAGCACTTGCACCGCTTGGTGGACCTGGCCAGGCCGAGGGTAGCTACGCAGCTGGGAGCAGAGGCCGATCGGGTGCTGCGGCATTTTCTGATGCTGATGTTCGGATGACTCCTCTTCTCCACACTGGCGGATGCGATGAGCTATCGTTTCCTTCCCTTCCTCAAGGAGCTAGACCACATGGGTGACTACGCGTGGGGAGCGACAGTCCTCGCCTTCCTGTTTGACACCCTGAGTTTGATGGCCTGTTGGACCATGCTCGGGGGCTTCTCCCCCTTACTCGAGGTATGACTCTTACCCTAGTTTTGATCATGTGACTTCTATATGCTCCCTAAATGTTGATGCGCTACTGTGATGCAGGTTTGGGCCTATGTGTACTTACGGGCACTAGGCAGAGGGGAGGAGGCCCATCCTGGGCTTCTCCCGATAGCACGGAGGTGGGTAGCACCTCGAGAGATCGGCTCCCTGAGGCGACAGGTCAGGGAATTACAGGATGATATAGTCGCTCTGCCGTATGCCTCAGTATGATTCCAAACTCATACTCCCTGGTTTAAATGCATTCCTATATGATGCTGATGCAGTTTCTCATTTTTATAGGTGTGGTGGACACCTTTCAGAGAGGAGGGCCCGGCGGACTAGCCATGGGCGGTCGGGGCTCTCGCCTTCGCAGGTCGAAACGTGTGGCTCCATTACATGAATGTGATGGAGCTACTGCATTTTAGTTTGGTGATGAGGACCATCGGGGTTCACCAGCCCATGGTGTAGTTCCCAACGTCAGAGAGGGCGGGGGAGCGAGTTTCAAGGACAATGAGAGGCCTGACCGCGGCGTTTGATTAGACCTCGAGGAATGCCACGCAGGTCACTGACTGGACAGCCCTTGGGTGGGTGGTGACTGCCCGGGCCGAGAGTGACGCGGCGTACTACACCGCCCATGCGTGACACTACCGGGACTAGGTGTTCTGGGGCGCCCATCGACCGGTACGACTTCTTAACCTTGGACACTTTTCAATTTGATGATTTCTATGATGTGTTAAAACTTGGACTTCTAAATGCAGATCGACCCTGAGGGACGCCTTGCAGAGCTGACGGGGCTCCTTACGACGACGATCCGGGAGCAGGACGAGGCCCGACAGGCCTTGGCCCTTTCGGTGAGTTTTTCTTGACTAATGCATTACTATTATGCTGAGACACGACTGACCTAGAGTTTTGAATTCAGCAGGGAGAGGAGGCCCAGAGACAGGGGGCCGACGCTCCATCTACCTCTACAGCGCAGACTCCTGCTGACCGAGCAGAGCGGGAGGCAGAGTTCCAGCGGATGGTTGATCGGGCCAAAGCGGCCGAGGCATCGCTCGCCAAGTGGGTACGTCCTACATTTTCCTTTGTGAATTATGAAAATGAAGTTGACTAATGGTGAATGCATGTGTGCAGGTGACAGAGCTGACTACCGCCATAGGCGAGGGTGACCAGTTGCGAGAGGAGCTCGTACTGGTGCAGGACGAGGCCACCCGTCTGCGTGAGGAGCTAGCATAGAGTTACGGCCTGAGAGAGGAGGTGACCCGCCTGCGTGGAGAGCTGGGGCAGAGTGTCCACTTGCGGGAGTCGGCAGAGCAAGGGTAGGCTAAGGCGCAGGAGGAGGCAGCCCGCCTACGGGAACGGTTAGCACAGGCCAGACCGTCAGACTCGGCAGAGACGGCGGCCCTCCGAGCAGAGGTGGAGTGACTCCAGACCACGACCTCGGAGCTGGAGCGTTATCGACAGGAGGCGTTCGAGCTACGTGGGGAGGTGCGGGCCTATAGAGAGATGGGCCACTCCCGTAGCGGGATGAGTGGTAGTCGTACGGCCCCGAGCAGGAGTTAGGCTACTCACGGCTCCGTTGGGCGATTCCTTGCGACTTCCTCTCAGCGACAGAGGAATGAGGAGGGGGACCGTCACCGGCGGCGAGAGAGGGAGGAGGGTGTGACCTCTATGATGGGCCCGCCATCGAAGAGGCAAGAGGGAGGGGGTGATAGCGATAGGCCAGAGCGGGCAGCCTGATTTGCTTTGTACTCCGACACCTGTACATGATGTGATATGATAGTGACCAAGCTTGTCTCTTTTCCTTTTTTTTTTGATTTTCTTATGTGATGCATGTATGTATGAAAAGATGTAAATTCGGACCGTGGACGACTTACGGGTGAGACGCACGGGAGGGGTGAGGCACGCCGACTTTACGAGAGCGATGATGCGAGAGGAGTGAGGTACGCCGACTTCGCGGGAGAGACGACGCGAGAGGGGAGACATGCCGACTCTACGAGAGAGATGATGCGAGAGGAGAGACATGCCGACTCTACGAGAGAGACGATGCGAGAGGAGAGACACGCCGACTCTGATGGAGGGAAAGCTGGAGAACTTCTCCCTTCCTCTAAGTGAGCTTAGAGGGTAACAAGATGGTATAAAATGAACTCAAAAATGAAAATGAACAAAAATAGAAACAGACGATCAGAAACAATGATAATGTAGCTTCCTTAGAAGCAGAGATTCAGACTCAGATGGTATGGTCGATCAATCAGTCTCTCTCCCTTTCTGGACTTCTCTCTCTCTTTCTTTGATGGGGAATTGGCACTAGCGGAGGACTCAGATCTTCTTCCTTTTCTTTCTTTTTCGATCGGCTCAGTTCTTCTCACTTATCCTCACTTTCACCTGTGCAACCTGCATCTATTTATATGGGAGGTCACGAAAGAGTGGGAGTGTGGAGACCACGCCTCTCGCCCAAGGGATCATCCATATCTGCTCTGTATTTTGCCCAGTGTCATCATCCTCTATTTTCTTTCCTCCTCGAATCATGTGCCCTTCCTTAAGATTCAAGAACATTGCTCCTGATTCTCTGGAGTCCGTCCCTGATAATACAACAAGTACTTAGTCAGCATTGGTTATGCACGTGTTATTCAGTCAAATACCAGACGTGCACGGACTTCATAAGGTGTTAGTTAGATGTGCATGGACCATGAGGCAAACAAATGAAATACAAGCGAAGTATGCACAGACTTAGAGTGTGCATAAGAGAGTATAAGCATGGTCTTGGCCTCGCACACGAATGGAATCAGCACGGACCTTAAAACAATAGGCTTGTAGTTCTTCAAGAAATATGCACGGACTTCGTGTGTTCAAAACAAAGATATGCACGGACTTGGTGTTCACACCAAAACATACACAGACTTGGTGTTCAAAACAAAGACATGCATGGACTTGGTGTTCACACCAAAACATGCATGGACTTGGTGTTCAACCCAAGACATGCACGGACTTGTGTTATTGCACAGAACTAAAATATGCACGGAGGCAAACCTTGCACGGACTTCAATTTTCAACCGGAACTAAAACATGCATGGACTATGTGTGTAGTTCCACTTAAACTTGCATAGACCTTGTTTTAGTCTGAGACAAATATGAACTATTCATGCACGGACTTGGGTATATACAGAGGAATATTTACACGGACTCTACATCACGTATGAATGAAGTATGCACGAACTTCACATGCAGGAATGAAAACATGCACGGACTTACATCACTGTGCTATCGTGAATTGCATGGGCTTAGATATGCACGGACTCACTATATGCACCTAGCATGTAAACGTGCATGGACTTTATGTTTTTGCACGAACATGTTTTCAGGAAAACTAAAATATGCAAGGACTTTGGAACATGCACGAACCGTAAAAAGATACTCAGACTTTATAACGACGTGCACGAGGTTAAATGAACAACATGAACAAATATGCACAGAGTTGAACGGTGTTTGCATGAGCTTAGGAATGCATACTTACTAAAACTGCACTGAGTTTTATTTGCATGAGGGCTTTATTGCAGAAAAAGATCAGAAGTGAAACAATGAGAAATGCAGTGAATAAAAAGATGTGTGATAACAAATCAAACATGTTTTGACAAATAGTGTGTGACATCATCAAAACCGTAGGGATGTAACAAAGGTAAACATTGTCAGGAAGATAACATCTTGCGTGAGTAGAATCTTCAGATTTTCACCTCCGCCACTGTACCCAAGATCGGTTGTGGGTGGTAGATTTTATATTAGATCTGATATTTTTATTTAGATCTGAACGTCAGTGTAACTACACTTCACACTTGTTTAAATCAGCATGGCCGTTTCTATTGGTGACGGTCTGGGAGGTGATCGTCCCTCGTCCGTGCTTTCCGGATAGTAGCGGTCTTTCCGTGACCGCCTTAGGTTCCTTGCGGCCAAGAGTAGACTGCTTACCATTTGGTTGCGGCCCATAGTGGACCGCCATGCTGCCAAGCGGCCTGGGCGATGACTGCCTAGGTCCTAGGTGTTTCTGGAGCGTAGCAGTCTTGGCTAGATCGCTAGGCAGGGCTTAGCGGTCTAGGGGTAGATCACTAGGCTAGGGTTGTTGTCCTGAGAGGGCCGCCAGTTGATTTGACGGTCCAGGGAGGACTGCCACCCTATTTTTCGTGCTAATCGTGTTTCGATTGCATTGTGTTGACCCTTGATCGACCTGGTTGTGACCCAGTGGTCGACCTTCGGTTTCATGGATGTCCCGGACACCCTCGGGGGTTCTGCGTCTGTGTTTTGGGGTGTTTGGAGGTACCATGCTACCTCGATTAGCGTGCCCATGGGTTTGAGAGTCTGGGTGACTTCATATGTTCCGGGCTTTGGTGTTACACTTGATCGAGTCACTGTGTATCGGTGTGAGTGCGGTGGGGTTTCCCCCGAACGTCGTGGGTTTCTCCGGAAGGTGGTTTCCAAGTGAGCCATGCGTAAGGCCTTGGACGTAAGGCCTTGGACTGCGAGTCCAGTCACCCAGCCTGGGGCTAGAGGCTTCTCATTTTTCCTTGGGATGGGGAATCGGCTTGGCAACTTGTAAGTTGCCTTGGGAATCGTGCTTTTGTGTTTTCTACGTGGGTCGTGTGTGTGGCCTATGGACTATGAGTCCAATTACCTAGCCTGGGGCTAGATGTTTTCTTAGTTTCCTTTTCGAGGGAATGGTCTCGACAGTTGTGAACTGTCCCGTGAGTCATCGTTCAGAGGTTTCTGACCCTAGGGTTACAGAAGATTGACGACATGGCGCCGTTCGGTACAACTGTCTTGACCTTGAGTCTTGTGACTCAAGGACCATTGGATTTAGAGACTCTAGAGAATTGTCTAGAGTCCAATGGCTTAGCGCCACTTGATTCTTCGCGACTTTCACGTAGGGTGCGTGTGTGGTTCTTGGAGTTTCTCCTCGGAGAGTGGTCACATCAGTGACTCCCCACTAGTCGTAGCCTTCCGACACGCGTGTGGTCCCGCCTGGGAGTGGTGGCGAGACTTTACCCAAGAGAGACGATTTTTAGGCTGGTTCTCGTATGGTCCCACGTCTTGTAGCCAGAGTTCAGCTGAGGGAAAAACCAGTCAGAGGACATGACCTAGGACGCATGGTCAGTGTGTGCACACGTGGTTGGGGGCAGTTAGACCCACGCTGACGAGCGTGACCCCAGCTAGTTCTTGTTCGTGGTGCTAGTTACTGTATGGTATCTTTATCTCTACCAGGGGAGTCACAGTGAGATACCTAAGGCTGTGGACTAAGTCGTCAGTGGAAGCATCCGGCCTTGCTTCTAGTGGGCAGGTACTCCTGTCACGTGAGACGTAACTCTCCTATTTCTGGGTTTCGTTTCCCGTCAGCGAGACGTAGCTTCTGGACCGTTCCCGCGTGCTTTCCCGAGGTGGTGGCCATGGGTGCTTGGTAGGTATTACCGAGGCCTCGTATCACGCCCCGTACTCTATACCGTCGAGGTATTGTCCGCTTTGGCCTACCGGCCTCACGGTTTTATCCCTTTCTAATAGTGATCGGCTCCAGAATGGAGGACTTCCCGGGCAGGTCACCCATCCCGGTACTACTCCCCATTAAGCACGCTTATACCTACTATCGGGTCATCGCTATCATGGGCTCTCAGTGCAGAATGGCGGTAATTCGATACCTAGTGTCGGGTTATCGGTATTGTGTACTCTGGGACGTTACATCATACGCCACGGTGGCTACTTCACTGGCTCCACCTCCATATTTATAGCCAACTCATGTTGTGAAATTTTAGGGCTGAGCCCTAGCATTTCTTTGTAGCTCCAGGCAAAGCAATCCTAGAATTCTTGTAGCAACTGGATGTATAATACCTGCTCTTCTGAAGAGAGCTGGGCACCAAGAAAGGTAGGTCGGGGGTCATCTTCACTTCCTAGGTTAACCTCTATTAATTCATCAACTGTGGCTTGACCTCCATCTTCAATTTTCGGAGGTGCTGGCTGAAGATCAATGAAATCTTGTATATCATCATCGAGCCCCAGAACCTCGACATCCTCATCATGTTGCCCCCAGATTCCTTCAGGAAATTGGAACTTGGGTGATGATAGTGATGCGGGTTTCCCCTCTGGCAAATCCCCTTCAGCCTTACTTTCGTATGGCCAATCATTAGCTTTGTCAGGATGGGATTCATCCATGGTTAAGTCAGAAGCATGATATTTTAGCTCTGCTGAACATGGGGGTGGCCTTGATTCCTTAGCGGCTTGAATCACCGCAACTTTGATAGGGATAGCTTGTTCCCTGTTGGCTATGTCTTCATTAGCAGAGATCATTTGACCAATTGTGATAGCAACCTCGTTGGTTGGTTTGGGGCATATCATCATCGTAAGAGGAGGGCTACAGGAGTAGCTAGTTGGTCCTTCTTCAACATCTTTGGCATCACTATTGTTAGCCATGTCAAATTTGGTATGTAAGGCCGTTTCTTCACAGCGGACCTATTCCCAGCACCTATAGGTGGTGGCAACTTTTGGCCCTTGGTCCTACAATTGAAGCACCTGGCCTTGTCCAGCTTCTGCTGGGTCCTCATCATATGTTGCCTTGGGCAAACATCCATCTATTGATAGGAAGATAGAGATGGTGTCTAGCTCATAATGTCCACTGTAGTAATATTCTTCCAGTGAAAATCCCAACCCCGGATGCTGGGATACACGCCTTAGCTCCTTGTCCAAATTGGTAGGATACCAAAGTTTTTGAAAGGCTTCTTTCTCTTTCTGGGGTTGTTCAAAGGGGACATGTTGCTTTATGAACATCTTTGCCACCTTGTCTGAGGTGAAAGTCAGTCCTTGGATGGGGACTATGGGATTCTCCAAGTCTTTCGAGAGGCAACAGTTAGTGTCCTCCTGTGTAGCATGCTCTTCAGCAGTGTAAAGTAGACTGGTGGGGCCCTCAGGTCCAGTTATTTCCAACATCTTGAGGGGTACGACCGTATAGTGGTCGAGGCTGGCTATCGGCTTGATGAGGCCTTCTGGGACTTTAATATGTCCATAATAATTGTCAACCTTAGGTTTATTCATCCCGGGATAGATGGGGGGAGGTGCAATTCTACCCACATCTCCCGAGCAGGTAATGTGTGACACTGTTCGGGGGCTAATATAGCCTGGTGGTGGTGGCCGAAACTAGTCATCACCGGAATTCATTTAGGTTGACTTTGAGGAAGTCTTTAGCTTGATGGTTTTCTACGGCTGCTCCATATAAAAGGGTGCATCCAACATATGACATTCGAAAATCTCGAATGGGTGCAGGTCAGCAAATATCCTCTCTTCCTTTCCATCATGATTATACTTGATGCATTGGTGCAATGTAGACGGCACCACCAAGTTCTCATGCAACCAAGGATGCCCCTTCTCAACCGACGACGCCCCTCCTCTCCCCCTCCCCATCGACACCCCTTCCACCCCCAGCGACAACAAACACAGGCTAAAAAAAAAGACAGAGGATGAGGGGGGACATATCGGCGGCGATCGTCTGAGCTCCGATGACGATGACTCCGGCGGGGATGGCGAGGAAGGCGAGCACGGCTGCAAGCTACCACAAATGGCGGTGGGCGTGGCAGCGAGGACGTCGACGGTGAGGATGACGACGGCGGCGGCGAGGATGGCTACACTGGCGAAGGTGAGCTCTGGCGGGCTCTCATCAGTAGGGAGAGAGTGGAAAGAGAGAGTGCCCGTAGAGAGTGTGAGTGACTGGGAGGGAGAGGGTTCGGTCGCAGGGTAAGGATAGAACTTCTGACAGATTTGCGACAGAAATAAGTTATGTCAGAAAAGTCATCTGAGTTTGAAATTTGTGTCGTGAATTTTGGAATATTTTTTAACGGATTATTTTTCATCGTAATAGCGATCGAAAATTTAGACGGATATTAATCTATCAAAAATACTAATGAAATTTCAGATGTACTATGATTTGTCATAATTTCTGACGGATATTCCGATGGAAAATAATCCGTCAAAAAATGCCGTCGCTAATGCCGTATTTTCTTGTAGTGATACTCTGGACAATCCACAAGACCTAATAAACCTAACGGTCCTTGAGTCATACGACTCGGGTCGAGACCGCTGCACGCGACGACGCACTGCCATCAATCTGACCTAATCCCAAGGTCTGAAACCACGGTATCACGGTTCCTGAGGCCACTCATAAGCAGCCAAGTTAATCCCCTATTCCAGGAAAAAGTGGGAAACCTCCAGTCCCAGGATGGGTGACGGGACTCACAGTCCAAGGCCATCCGCATGGCCCACATGGAAAAATACTTCCTGAAAAGCCAATGAGGTGTGGGAATAATCCTCCGCACTCACGCTGACTCACGGCCACTCGATCTAGCGAAAGCACGAAAGCCCAGAACACAAGGGGTCACCCAGACCCTCTAGACCCACAGGCATGCTAATCGAGGTAACACAGTACCTCCTGACACCCCAAAACATGGACATGGAACCCATGGGTGTCTGGGACATCCACGAGGATGAAGGTCGACCACTGGGTCACAACCGGGTCGACCGGAAGCCAAAACGGAGTGAACTGAATACGACTAGCACGAAAATCAAGTGGCGGTCATCCTCCTGACTGTCACCTCAGTGGCGGTTTGGCCCCGAGACCGCAAACCATCGGGTAGCGGTCTATTCTAGACCGCACCCCTCTGGGAACATCTGGAAGAGAGGCGGTCTCCTCCCAGACCGCAATCCCAAGTGGCAATCCTGGCTTGATCACCGCCATCAGGTGGCGGTCAGTCACAAGGCCGCTACTATACGGGACCCAGATGACGAGGTAGCAGCCAGCACCTAACAGCTACCACCATGACACGGTCATGCCCTGACCGCTACCCCCAGGTGGCGGCCCATCGCAAGACCACAACCTGGAACCAACCTAAGGGGCAAGAAACGGCCCCCACTAGATCGCCTTCACATGTAGTGATTCTTGGTAGGACTGCTACCTCTACCCGAGTGCCTCAAATTTTCAAGATTTTTACCTGGAACTTCTTCTCCTCCTGGTGGATTATCAATGTTACCTTGATCTTCTTGCTGATTTTGTTCTTCTGTACACGGATCTTCTTTGACTTCAAGAAATTCTCCATCGTCTTCTTCCTTGCTGATCTGCTGATTTCTGCCAAGATCAGAAAGGTGGACCAATGAGGGAGAGGTGACATGGCTCTTGGGACCCCCAATGGACTTTTTACAAATAAACCCAAAGACTTATTAGGAATGACACCTTGGCTACTAAAGCCCGATAATTACACACCTATTTATGCAAGGACATAAATAAAAATAAAAGTACATAAAGGTAAAAATAAAATGGGGATGCATGAATTCGATTCCCATCAGTTTGGGGCGTGATAATGGCTACCGTGGATGACCGGGGTGCCCCACTCTTATGAGTTGCAGGTTCTTAGGTAGGAGTTACGGGACTACCTCGCTTCCATGGTAAGTGTGTTATTACGATGCATTTTTCTCTATTTCTTGCTTATCATGTTATGATGATATGATGACACATGTGCATGCAGGTTGTATGGAGGCCGTACCTCAAGATGCCCGATGAGGGCCAGCCTTGGGTCACAACGGGCTGACCTTTGTTTGGGCATGACCTCTGGGTTCACTGCCTAAACGAGATCGAGCCACTGAGGCTGAGGCTGGTGATGAGGATGCTAGGCCTCCACCAGGAGTGGGTGGATGTCATAAAGCCACGCGGGATAAGGCGGTAGACACATGGACGAACAGTTGCGACAGACTGGCAGCTGCAGTTCCCAAAGTAGTATGCCGATTGGCAAAGAGGTGGGACCCCAATCGTCTCCCAGGCGCAGGACAGCTCAACATATCTACATCGCTACTAGGAGGCATACACCGGCCGGCCTCAGATGAGGCCAGTAGGGGTACGTATGCTATGAATTCATGCTTTTATTTTAATTCTATATGCTTATGGAGATGTGCGACTAACATGTGATGAATGCAGGATGCTCGGGATGTAGTGGAGATGGACATGAAAGTCCATCTTCACAGTGTAGAGGCCCAACTCATAGCTACATGGGCGGACTTGGAGGCCCTCAGAGTATGCATGCTATCCATATGCTATTAATTATTCTTGAATTCTTAGTGTTTAGCCACTAACAGTCTCAATTAATGCAACGTGCCCAGCAGGGACTGGTGGGAGGAGCAAGAGGTGCTTCTTCCAGTACGAGGTAGCTGACTGCCGAGATCACTTCCTTGGAGGAGCGGCTAGCAGGGGCGATAGTGCGCACCGAGGTAGCAGAACGCAACTTGGCTACTCAGGTTAGTTCATACAATAATATTCATGCATGCACATTTTTTCTTTGCAAAATAAATATATCATTATGCTTACGAGAATGGTGATTCTTGTAGGTGGAGGAGCTACAGGCGGCGCTCACTCAAGCTGCCCTTGTGGGCACCTAGCTCGTGACCCACGACGCGCTGGTCATGGATCTGGAGGAGGAGAGGAGGCACTGAGAGGCAGAGGACCTCCCTCGTGACGTGACGGAGCTACCGATCCTCCTTGAGGTGGAGAGGAGGGAGTGGGCCCGGGAGTGAGCGGAGGCGCTTGAGTTGAGGATCCGACAGGGTGCCCTCGAGGAGCGCCTACGAGTTGCGGAGGAGCGCTACCAGAGAGGTCGAGAGAGAGCACAGTGCGGGGGATGACCCAACGCCTACTTTAGCATGGGTTACCTCATCGGTTCCTCCACACAGCAGAGGAATGAGGCAGATGCGCAAGCATGACCCGAGAGATCGGCTGCTGACTGGACCGAAATATGCGTCGTTAAACACAATGACCATTAATCTAAAATTTATTTACCGAATTCGCAATTAAAATAAATAATGTAGTATTAAGGCAAGTCCGAGTCGAATCCACGGAGAGGAATCGATTTTCCAAATTGAAAATCTTGAATAGCCCCACTTTTTGAGAGTTTCCAAGTCGCTCAAATAGCTCGGGAGGAAAATTCCCGGGCAGATGCCCTCTCTCGATTGGCCTCCTCCATTGGCCCAGAAGGTACGTGATCGGTCTTCCTCGAAGAGCTAGAATGACCGAGCATAGAAGCAGAGCTCATGACCGTTGACCAGGCATTACCCAGTGACTGGTGGACCCCCTACATATCCTGGCTCCGAGACTCTCAGGAGCCCTCAAGAAGCTCAGAGACTGCAGTATCAAGTTCGACATTTTGTCATCTTAGATGGAGCCTTGTATCGGAGATCTTTTTTCAGTCCCCTCCTCAAATACCTCGATACCAACGAAGCCGGTCGAGCAATTCAAGAGGTCCACAAAGGTATCTGCGGCGCACACCAAGGGGGAAGATCGCTTTCTAGGATTTTACTGCTGCAAGGCTACTGGTGGCCCACTCTCTAACGTGACTGCTCAGCCTATGTTCAAAAGTACGATCGATGCCAATGTTTCGACCACCTGATCCACCAGCCTGTCTCAGAGCTCATCACCTTTACTGAGCCGTACCCTTTGCCCGGTGGGGGATCAACATTATGGGGCCATTTCCTACAGCTCAGGCCCAGTAGAAATTCATCATCGTTGCCATCGACTACTTTACCAAGTGGATTGAAGCCGAAGCCACTGCCAGGATCACCGAGTCAGTCGTATGGAGTTTTATTTGGAAGTCGATCATTTGTCATTTTGGTATCCCCTGAGTGATTGTCAGCGACAATGGTCGACAATTTGATTCTCACTATTTTAAGAACAAATGTGCCGACCAACATATTCGCAACCACTTCACTTCGGTAGCCCATCCCTAGGCCAACAGGCTTGTCGAAAATGCCAACAAGACCATATGGAAAGGCCTTAAGGCTAGGCTCGGCAAAGCCAAGGGTAGTTGGCTCGAGGAATTGCCAAGTATACAATGGTCGCATCGAACCACTCCAAGAACCACCACTGGTGAGAACCCCTTCCAACTGGTGTACGGCATGGATGCCGTGATTTCATTGGAGGTCGACAGCCTGTCTCTCTGAGTTATCAACTTCTCACCTGAGGCGAATGAGCAGAAACTGCTTGAAAACCTCGATATGGTGAGTGAGATCCAAGAAATCGCAAGCTTCCGAGCAACGGAATATCAGCGATGCCTCACTCGATACTACAATGCCAAAGTCTGAGACAGACACTTCCAAGCAGGAGATTTCATCCTAAGAAAAGCTGAAGCCTCTCGACCACTAGAGGCGGAGGCAAGCTAGCCCCTAACTTGAAAGGCCCCTACCGAGTGATCGAGACGATTGGGAAAGGGGCATACCGACTGTCCACCATGGAAGGAGCGGTTATTCCTCAGACGTGGAACGCAACAACATTACGAAAGTTCTATTTATGAGCTTTCCTTGAAAATGTAAGTGACATAGAGCAATAACATTTCCTTTTCCTCTTATTAATGTTTCATTGTACATCAGATAGGCTGTAGCCAGTATAACACATATCAAAAATAAAAGAGTACATCCACTGGCACTATGGCACGAGTTGATTACTCGACTGACTCGGCTAGCACCCCTTGTTGGGATCGGTGCTAAGAATTCAGAGGGGGGTGAATGAATTTCCCTTTAAAAATTTTACCTCGAAGTGAGAGATCTACTGCTGATTATGCCAGACCAGCAATTTAAACTATTTCCCCCAAATTAGAAGTTAAACACAACGGACTAAGCACGGCCCTAAGCAATCATCTAATCGATGACAATAAAATTATTACTCTGGTAACTGGCATGCCTAATTAATAAACCAAATAAATCAATAACAAGAGAATAATCTTTTAAAATAAAATCCATCCCCACAAGCATGGCACGCCCGGTGGGACAAAAGTCTCCCTTCATCTCTACGCCAAAGCAGGAGGCCCGGTGGCCTCTCTCAAATTCTAATTGTGCGTTAATCTTATTTTCAGGAATCAAGATGACGAACGGACTTGTTTCAGTCCACTTCGGCCAGCAGATCGTCGACACTCACGTGCGAGAGGGCTACCTGGCGGTGCCCACAATGTTCGGCTCCATGCCACCGGTTGTGGGATTGCCCAACTGTCTGGGCCTAGTTTTCGTTGACCTACTGAAAATCGACAACGAAGAGTTGGGCACTGCCATAAGGGCCCTGGTGAAGATTGCAAGTGGAAGGAAGAACCCGACAAAGAAAGCTGCCCTAGTGGTCGTCGCTTGTTTCGTCCACCATGTAGAGAGGAGGGATGCAATCCCCGCTGTTGCTAAGAGGGGAAGAGGAAACAACCGGGGGATCCGGTACACTACTACAAGGTCCTAGTCAACGCAGTCGGTGGAGGATCAGGAAGAGCAGAGCGGGGAGTCAGCTGCGGCAGGAACAACGACAACAACTAGAGGTCAAGGGCGTGACCAGTTCTTTGAGGGCATGTATCAGTTTTTCCTCTGGCAGCATGATGGAGAAGCCAAAGAGGGCTCGCCTTCTCAAGAGGTCTGTGGCCGTGTGCTGAGGGAGTTTTTGCAGTTCCACACGCCCCAGTTTGATGAACGGCCAGATCCAGATGCTGCGAGGGCATGGATAGATGCTATGGAGAGAGTGTTTTGTGCTATGAAGTGCGAACAGGAGGATAAGGTGAGGTTGGCCACGTATCAGTTTCAGGGTTTAGCTCAAGCTTGGTGGAATACGGAGTGGGAGTTAGCACACTATTCTCGGCCCCTCAATAGATTCAGTGGCAGGAGTTCCTTGAAGCCTTCGAGTGTGTCTTCAGCCTGGAGCATGTCAAGGTAGAGAAGATGTATGAGTTCATGGAGCTGACCCAGGGTGACATGCCAGTGATGCAATACAGGTCTAGGTTTATATAGTTGGGAATACGCTCCCCACATGATGGCAGATGAGAGGTTGAAGGCTCGATAGTTTGTCAGGGGTTTGAGGCCTGAGCTGAGGCATGCTATGATTGAGAGCCGTATTGTGGACTTGGAGTCAGCATATGTAACGACCCAGAGCTCAGGGTACCGATAACCCGATATAAGTATCGGACTATCGCTACCAAGAACTGAGGATGCCACCCAGGAGGCTGATGAGGCCCTCGAAGGGTTAGTGACATTTGTCGAGGGATTGCATTAGAAATTAGAATTCGCAGGCGCGCAATGTTAATTTTTGCAACGATTAATTAAAATAATGTGAAAGTAATTTAAAATATCAGAGTGGTATTTATATAAACTAGTCCAGATTTACAACATTAACCATGAATATACAAGTCCCACAGAAGGAAAAAGAAACAAGACTACAACTACACGGGGCATACCCCAGGCAAAACACAAAAAGGATAGACCGATGGCTGGCACTCTACACGCGGTCTCCGAAACCAAGAGAGCCACTGGTGGACGGCTGAGACGGCTCACCTGCAAGAAGGAAGGGTAACTCACAGTCAGACTCAGTAGGGGTCACGCGGATCCCTACAACGTACTAAACAAGCAAGCAGGCAATTAAAATACAATTAGAGCATGCATTTAGACAATTAACCAAGATTCGAGTTATACAAGTAGCGGGTCCGAGAGCGAATGAAAGTTATATCAAAATGAGAGTGAAGACTTAGGAAGTCAAATCTTGTCTAGATCGAGTCTTTGTAATTTTCATTTTTCTTGAGTCTAGTAAATTAAAGGAAGTTGAAATAGTTGATGTATTTGAATGTTGATTATTAATGGAATAAAGATGGAGTTTAAGTAAATACTTGTGCAATTGCATCTCCATGTGTGATTGTCTTGCTCTCTGATTATTTCTTGCTTGCAATAAGCTTACCATGCTGACTGTACACGTTTCCTTGAGCTAGTCTTCTGCTGTAATTAAAGGCTCGGGGCGTGAGACGTGGATTTTTTAAGATTTAAAGTTTATATAGATGCTTTAGGTATTGGACTAGGTTGTGTGTTAATGAAGCATGGGAAAGTAATTGCTTATTCTTCCCGACAACTAAAGGTCCATGAAGAAAATTATCCGGTGCATAATCTAGAGTTGGTAGTGGTTATCTTCGCTCTTAAAATCTGAAGGCACTACTTGTATGGTGAGCAGTTTATTGTTTACACCGATCACAAGAGTTTAAAATATCTATTCTTACAAAAGGTGTTGAATATGAGATGTTGTGTGGGAATGGTTGATCTAGAGGGGAGGGGTGAATAGATCTTTCCCTCTTTTTTTAGAAATAAAAGCAATCGCAACAGAATAGAAAGAACTACTTGAAAATGCAGGGAGTACACACAAATGATGCAAGAGTGTAGATAAATAATAGGCCTAGAAAAGTATCTAGCAAAGAGCAATCACACATGCAAACCACAAGGACAATGATTTTTAAGGTGGTTCAGACTTTCTCCAAAGTTCTACATCCACCCCTCACTTAAACCAAGTGAGGCTTCCCTAATGCAACTGCGCAACCCGTTGATAACACAGCTTAACAACCTGCTACCTTACTGTTGACACCCATTTTATGACCAATGAGTTGGGTCATCTCCTTATCCATTTTTATGATGTCCCGAGTTATTCTCTGATTATTGGGTCATTTTGGTCACTTTTGGGCTTATTTTATGGGTTGCTCTCCTTGGTTGGGCTTGGTTCCTTGTCTCTTCGTCGCATTTCAAGCTTAGTAAGCCTTTTTCTTTTTTACCACGTTTACTTGCCCAAGCGGTCTACAGATCGACTGCTAGTTGGTTTTGGCGGTCCTTTGGTAGATCGCTAGGCAGACAGAGTGTCCTGTTATCTTATCTTTTCTCACGTTGGCCTTATCTTTTAATGGATAATCCGACCTAACGGTCTATCGCGTGACCGTTAGTGAGCTTTGGTGGTCCTTTGCTATACCGCTAGTGTAACACCCTCAAATATAGCCAAGTTGTACTCTATATCACCGAGACGTCTTTTGAAGTATCGGCTCAGTTCTTGAAAAAGAACTCTGAAGTTAAGCGTGCTTAATGGGGAGTAGTACTGGGATGGGTGACCTCTTGGGAAGTCCCCCATTCTAGAGTCGATCACTGTTAGAAATGGATAAAATCATGAGGCCGATAGGTCAAAGCGGATAATACCTCGACAGTATAGAGTACGGGGCGTGATAGCTAGGGTACAGAGAGTCTCGTTAGGTCTCTTCGGTCTTATCTCTTTTGGACCACTGAGCCTTGTGGTCTATCTTTCGACCATTTTTCAGAGCCTTGTGATCTATCGCAAGACCGTTAGGGGAGACAGAGAGTCCTGCTCTGTCTGTTCTTCCTCTTTCCGACCGCGGCCAAACTAGAGTCCATGATTTGATGATTTCTCTCTTGCCAAGTAATTCATATTGTCCTTCGATTAGCTAGATCTATTCCGCTGTAATTTATTTTAACTAGCTATAAAGAGGGGTTCATTGCGAAAAGAGGGGCAGATCTATTCACCCTTCCCCTCTAGATCCGCCATCCACTACTCAACAGGTGGGGGCTTGCTGGGAGGACATGCGATCTTTCCTGCCTGGCTGCCTGAGTCCACAGGAGCTCTACGAGGACGTCTAGTTTGGCATTGAGGGTTTGGAAAGTGTCGGCGTTCCTAGTGGGTGGTAGCCCCACGGCTGCGGGCGAAGGTGGTTCGTCGGTTGGGGTGTTGGCGTTTGAGGGGGGATTTTGTGTGCCCTGAGAGAGGGCCTCTCCCGCCGCCCCTATGGCCTTGCCCTTATCATCGGCAGACCTCCTCCCCGTACTCTGTCACACCATACTGGCTCTTTGATCGTTTCCCACAGACGGCGCTAGATGAAGAGGGGCGATCTCACGCTGGTCCTGAGCTGGAGCAAGTGATCACTGTGTCGAGACATGTAAGGAAGGGAAACGGATTAGGGGGCCCAGGGGTGGTTCCCTGGGGAAAAACCCTCTGATGCCTAAGTTAGTTGAGCAGTGGTGGAAGCTGAGAGGGGAGGAGGAAGAGGTTGCGTGAGATCCCTCTCCACTAAGGTGGTGAGGAAGTTCCTGCTCCGGGAGTTAAGGCATGTTAAGTCTTACCTTTGCCGGAGGGAGTCCCTGGTTTAAATAGTGCGCCAGCCTCATGAGTCCCATAAGCGGAGGAGTTTGGGCAAGGGTTACATCCATGACGTGGGCACTTTACGTCCTCATCGTGGGCTCTTTACAGCCTTGAGGACTCTTGGCCTCCCTTATCCTCATAAACTCCTGCTCATAAAGGGCTCTTAATGGCAACATGGATAAGCACCCGTCGGTCGACCCAAGCGTGGAGGATGCCATCTCCTATCCGGACGATAGGCATAGCTCGGGTGTAATTCGGTCGGAGTGGGCGTGGGGCGCTAGCCCTTATCCCGACATGGGGCGTAGCTCGGGCATGAATCTTCCTCTGACCAGACCGACGCTCGTACCTCTGAGCCTAGTGGCCGCCTAGGAGGTACTTGATTCCGAGTGAACTTATTGGGCTTTCATGCTAAGTGGGCCCTGTGGGCTGTCACTTAGGCGAGCTATGCCTCGTTTGGTCTTGCTGGACCTAGTTCGGCCGCTCTTAGGTGGGCTGTAGAAATCTCCCTCTCCACCATACATTTCATACTTCTCAAGTAGATCAATATATGCATCTTCCCAATCCTCAACTAAAAAAGTTTCAAAAAAGTTACTTACCTGATCCTCACTCCTATCAGCCATAAGACAAAAATCATCCTCATCTTCATTGGCATAAGAATTCTCATTTTCTTCTTCATCATCACTCCAAGTGGAGACCATAGCTTTGGACTTCTTTCCCTTGGCCTTTGATGCTTGCTTGATCAGTTTGGGGCATTCTCCTTGCATATGTCCTACTTTCTTATATTGATAGTAAATAACATTGTCAAAAATTTTGAGATGAGTAGGTCTATGATTGGAGTTTCTACTTACTGGCGGAGCTATGCTAGCCTCCGGAAGGTCACTTCCATCATCCTTATCTAAGCCATCTGTGCTCTCAGTAACTTTGAGAGCCACAGTCTTCTTGGGCTTGCCATTTCTTCACTTCTCTTCAAGTTAAGCTCATATGTCATGAGCGAACCCATCAAACCATCTACTGTCATGGCAAACAAGTCCTTTGAGTCCTCAATCATAGTCCGTTAAGCACTATAACGCCCCTGGGCAGGTGCGTTATGGTCTATTTTCTGTTGGGAGTGACGAATGGCTAGGTGGGACCGTCCATTCTCCCCCGTACGTCTGTAAGTAAGCCGTGCATCTGTGAGTGGCCAATGATGGACCATTCATCATCTAAGGCCTAGCCGATAGGTTTTCACGCCGATTCGAGTCTCGGGTGAGCGGACCTCAATCCACGTGCTGACCTGTGATCTGACTGATGTTGGGCATCATGTGGGGACCAGATGTGGGGTGCCATGAGGGGTCCCGGGACGTGACGACTTCGACTAGTGTCACCGTGAGTTGGTGTTGGTACGAGGGGCGGTCCCCTGTACTCCGTCTGGATCAGACATTATTTTCCGTTGACTGGAGAGTCTACCTCCCAGCGACCGTTGAGTGTCGCGTTGGACTCCGGTCGACCCGGTTGTTACCTAGTGGTCGACTCTCGGTCTCGTGAGTGTCCCGGACACCCCAGAGGTTCGGTGGCCGTGTTTTGATGTGTCCGTGGATTCCATGTTACCATGGTTTGGACCTAGGGATTAGGCCAGATTGATGGGTCAGTGCTATCACGTTCAATGGTCTTGACCCCGAGTCGTGTGACTCAAGGACCATTGGGTTAATAGGTCTAGTGGGCTGTCTAAAGTTAGTGGCCTCGAGCCACCGATTTACTTTACGTCACTCGCGATGGGTGCATGCGTGGTTTTCTGTGTTCACGTTTAGTGAACCCCCACTAGTCATACCTTTCCTCCGCACGCGCATACGGACCCACCTGGGAGTGGTGGAGAGCATGACTCGAGTGAGATGGTTTTTAGGCTGGTCACCGTAGGGCCCCTTGCCTTTGCCGCCAGAGTCCAGCGGGGGGGAAAACCAGCTAGAGGACCCGACCTAGAGCAGATGGTCTGTGTGTGCACGCGTAGTTGGGGGCAGAGGACACGTGTTGATGAGCGTGACCCCAGCTAGTCCTTGTTCTTTGGTTACTGGTACGGTATCTCAGTCTTCGCCTGGGCATTGTAGACAGACAGTTGAGGCTGTGGACTAAGTCGTCAGTGGACGCATCCAGCCTTGCTTCTGGTGGGCGGTACTCCTGTCACGTGACGTGAGTTGTCGTGTCGCAAGTTTTCATTTCTCGTTTACGAGACGGGGTTTCGTGTGTAGTTCGGGTGTTTTCCCGGAGTCGAGGTCTAGGGTTTCCGGTGAGCGTCACCGAGGGCTTTCCCCTAGCCGGCGTTGAGTTCACGACGGCGAGGTCGTGACTATGTTCTCGAATCGCATGGTTTCGGTGTGGGCCTTCGTGCGTGAGCACAGGCCTCCATGACTGGGGTGTCGTGGCGTTTTCATAGTAGAGTGACTAGGGTGGTTCGTGTCTGGTGGTCCCTTGTCCGTGGGATTGGGGTGTTGGATTCCGTTCCGATAGGAGTAGTGTAGAGCCGCGATTGCTTAGGCCGTTGTGTTTTGGGAATCCGTGCACGGTCGTGTTTTCTGCGTCATCGTTGTAGTTACTCCTGTTGTTGTTGTTGTTGTTATTGTTGTTCTAGCAGTTGCTGCTTTTCGTGCCGCCGTTATTTTCGGTTGGGGTTCTGCGGGATCTCTACCGAGCCAGTGATAGGAGACTCACCCCTGATTTTCAGGTGCGGAGGTTCTTCCTCGAGGTTCGAGGGCGCTGCGTTGAGGTTCTTAGTTGCCGGTTCGTCGGGCCGAGTGTTCACTTGGCATTTGGTACGTTCTCTGTCTTAGACTGTACTTTCTTTTAGACTGCCTATTTCTTCTCCTTCATATGCTGCTGGCCCAATTTCTAATGGCCAATTTCACCCTAATGGGCTTGCTCCTTCTGTCCATGTTGTTGCTGACCCATTCGGCCCATATGCCAACGTCTCTTCCAGGCCTATGTATCCTTCCACTCCTAGAATGGGCTTCCCTTCTTCTTCTCAGCCCGGATCCTCTCATCCGGCCCATTACCTTGCTCCTGGCCCTAATTCACAACCTCTTGCTCAAGTTGGCCCATATTCTTCTCGATCTCTCCCTACCCAGGAGATGATTGCTCAAGCCCAACGCCAACTTGATGAACTCCAATTCCGAATTGATCCCAAAACCTCTTTGAGTGTTCCATTCGCATTTCAAAATAACTGACTTCCGTCACCTTCACAAATTCCTGCATATCGCCGTTATGGTGGAGTCGATGACTCATATGTGCACTTGAAGGAATTCCTCTATGAGTCGGCCCAGTTTTGACATGACCCACGCTTGATGGCTTATCTGTTTGGTCTATCACTAGAAGGCCCAGCTCAGGATTGGTTCTTTTCACTGTCGCAAGAGCAGATTGTGAATTTTCAAGTTGTGCAAGAGTGATTTATTCACCAATTTCAAGATCAGGTTGGGCCCAAGTACTCTATGGTGGATCTGGCCCACGAGAAGATGATGCCCGATGAGGAGTTCTCTACCTTTGCTGACTGCTGGCATCACTTGGCCGCTCATGTCCCGGGACATATTTCGGAGGGAGAGCAAATCAAGATGCTCATCTCTAATGCAACGCTCGAGTATCGCTTCATCTTGGCCTTCAACGACATCACGTCCTGGCAACAATTATATAGCCGAGCCCACTTCATTCGCCAACAAATCCAAGGTTCTCTTGACCCTGAGTCTCCACCTTCCACACCCGCATGCACTTCCCCATCCATTTACACCTCACCCTACATGAGCCAACCTTACGCTCCCATGAGTCAGCCCGTCATGAGTCAGTCTTTCGCCCTATATCCTTGCATGAGTCAACCCTCTACATATCATCCTTCCATGAGTCAGCCTTCCGCCTCCTCATACCCGCCCGTGCCTCCACCTCTGGTCAAGGGAATTCCACACCCTGAACAGGTGGATGCCGTCTATATACCTTCCATCTCCCCTGCCGCTCCACATATGCCTTCACTAAATCCCTCCGCTTCAAGTCGCCATACTCCATTGCCTACACAACCTCCACTCCCCTCTCCACAATCTCCATCACCTCATACCCCTTGGCATCCACCTTGCTTGACGCAGGCTCCTCGTTCTCCATTGCCGGAGTCTTTTACCGATGTCTTCTGGGCTTTGACGGCCACCCATGCATTGTAACTCCCATCGGTTGTGCCTTGCCGACCCACGATCGGGAATATGCTTCAGTTCTGTGAATTTCACTGCCAGCAGGGGCATTTGGTAGAGGATTGTCCTGAATTTCGGGAGTTTGTTTATGATTTGGAAGATAAGGAGAGGATCGATTGGGCTGTCATGCATAAAGTTATTTTAGATCTTCACAACAAGCAGCAGCAGTAGGCACCACCCAAGCAGCTATCTCCATCCCTACAGGGCCAGGGGCACCCCTATGATCCCTCCTTTAGCGATGCACCTGCTCCGTCACCTACTCCGTTATCTATACCATCTTCGCCATCTCCTACACCATCTTCATCACCGCCGCCTACCAAATCTGATGCGGGACGGACCCGCGAGACTACCTAAGACTCTAGGCAAGCTCGGATACGTCCCACGCGAGGGAAGCGGTCGGATCCAAATTACATCATCCATCAACCAACTTAAGCAAACTTCCAACATAACATCCACTTGACATTATCACAATTACTGACTACAACATTACAACTCTACTAACACACACTCTGAATCATAACTAGACACAAAATAACTCTAGATGACTCTTTAGGTTCTTCCAATAGGTTCGCTCCAGGGTCGTCACTCTTGCCCATCCTCATCGGTTTGCGAATCCTCACCTGAGCTACCTGAAAAAAGGGGGGAACAACTGGGTGAGCGAACGCTCAGTAGGAAATAACATGCAAGTTTAAGTAATTAACCAATTACATTTAATGTGAACGTAAGAAGAAGAAATAACGATGAAGTAAAGTAACCTAGTAAACGAAAGTGCGAGATCATGAACATAATGTAACTGGAAATTGGCCAACAAGCAAGAGATAACCAAGTCAAGAAAAGATTCAAGTAATAGATTATGTCGTAGACATCATGCTAGTCATGCACTCGGTGCAATGCCTCACCATGTCATTCAAACTCCCCGAGACACTAGTACTTTTCGGGCACTCCTCCCAGGACCAGACCGGGCCCTTATGATGCGTTGGCATTGATTTAATGAATCCAAGATCCCAAGTTATGTCTAAACATTAATCAAATTAAATGGCTAATAATATCAAGGTATGAACTTACCTCGAAAAAACCCAAGGATAAGTTGAAGAGATACTTTGTCTAGAAAGTTCAAGTTATCAAGAACCAACAGGTCCTTGGATTCAATATCATAAAATGAAAATCAGTTCTGGAGGATATGCAGTCTAACCTGGGCCGCTCAAAGGACATACAGTCTCCACTGGGCCATTCAGGAAGGAAATGGGTTGAGGATCAGCCTTACCAAAGTCAAGGATAAACGGACCAGTATGGGCTGCTCTTAAATAAGAACGATCATAAATGGGCCTTTCAACTAGTATGGACGGTCAAGAAGGGGCCGCACATGACCAGAAGGACTTGAAGCCCAAGAACAAGATAAACAGGCCTGATAGGACCGCTCGGGGGATGAACGGTCCAGTGGGATCCGCTCGAACACATGGACGGGCCTCATCAGTCCACTCAAATGGGCCTAGCTAGCAAACTAGAAATCCACTCAAAATGGGCTCCGGACTGTCATAAGTAGGGCAGAACTGAACTAGGGTCCAGCTCACTTTCCACTGGTCAGCCTAGGGCCTTTGGGTCAATCTAACCATGACTTGGTCGAAGAAAGAATAAGGTTAATCGACCAACATTAAATGACAATTAGCCAGGGATGCACAGTTCCTAATGGGCCGCCCACTAAGACAAACGGTCCGATTCCGGCCATTCAAGAATCAGTTGGTCCCAATTGAACCGTGACTCACAACACAGCGATCCAAGTGGTTCGATCACGTGACAGGTTCAGGTCTTAGTGGTACAACCTGGCCGACGTCCTAGTGAGAATCCCAAACTCACGGGGACTTACGGAGGTCCCGTAATGGAGGTCCTACTCCGACGGAAGGAGTATCCGGCGGAGAGTCCCAACCATTACAAGGAATAGAGGCTAGTAAAACATCGAAAACCAGTGTAGCGGTCAGTCAATCCTACCAGAGTAGAACGACTGTCAAACAATCCTAGTAACATGGTTCATGTATTCATATTTGAAATTAACTTTATTGAAATAATAAACCAAGGTCATGATGAAAAATAAACCAGCAATTAAAAAATTAATCTTTCATATGTTCCATTTACATGTTGGTTGCTAGCCTAACATGAAGATTAAATGACTAGGGAGCTAAGATGCGACTGACCTGGAGTTTTGATTTCGGCGGGGGGAGGAGGCCCAGGGACAGGGGGCCGATGCTCCATCTTCTTCCATGGTGCAGACTCCCGCTGACCAAGCAGAGCGGGAGGCGGAGTTCTGACGGATGGAGGATCGGGCCAAGGTGGCCGAGGCAGCGCTCACCGAGCGGGTACGTCCTACACTTCCCTTTGTGAATTATGTTCTTATATTAAAATGCAGTTGACTAATGGTGAATACATGTGTGCAGGTGATAGAGTTGACCGCTGCCATCGACGAGGGTGACCAGTTACGAGAGGAGCTCGTCCTGGCACAGGACGAGGCCACCCGCCTGCGCGAGGAGCTAGCGCAGAGCCTCCACTCGGGGGAGGAGACGACCCGCCTGTGGAGGGAGCTGGAGTAGAGCGTCTGCTCAAGGGAGTCGGCAGAGCGTGGCCATGCTGAGGCACAGGAGGAGGTAGCCCGCCTGCGAGAGCGGCTAGCACAGGCCAAACCGTCGAACTCGGTGGAGATGGCGGTCCTCTGGGCGGAGGTGGAGCGACTCCGGACCACGACCTCAGAGCTGGAGCGCTTCTGCCAGGAGGCATTCGAGCTACGCGGCGAGGTGCCGACCTACAGGGAGATGAGCTGCTCTCGCAGCGCGATGAGTGGTAGTCGTGTAGCCCTGAGCGGTAGTCAGGCTACTCACGGCTCCGTTGGGCGCTTCCTTGCGACTTCCTCTCAGCGGTAGAGGAATGAGGAGGAGGACCGGCGCCGGCGGCGAGAGAGGGAGGAGGGTGCGACCTCTATGATGGGACTGCCATCGAAGAGGCAGGAGGGAGAGGGTGATAGCGACAGGCTAGAGGGGGTGGCCTGATTGTGCTTTGTACTCCGACACTTGTACATGATGTGATGTGATAGTGACCTAGCTTGCCTTTTTTCCTTTTTTTGGTTGATTTTCTTATGTGATGCATGTATGTATGAAAAGATGCAAATTCGGACCGTGGACGACTTACGGGTGAGACACACGGGAGGGGCGAGGCATGCCGACTTTACGAGAGCGACGACGCGAGAGGAGTGAGGTACGCCGACTTCGTAGGAGAGATGACGCGAGAGGGGAGACACGCCGACTCTATGAGAGCAACGACGTGGGAGGAGAGAGGTACGCCGACTCTACGAGAGTGATGACATGGGAGGAGAGAGGCACACTGACTCTACGAGAGGGACGACGCGGGAGGAGAGAGAAACATCGACTCTACGAGAGCGACGACATGGGAGGAGAGAGACACGCCGACTCTACGAGAGGGACGATGTGGGAGGAGAGAGACACATCGACTCTACGAGAGTGATGACGTAGAGGGAGAGAGGCACGCCGACTCTACGAGAGGGACGACACGAGAGGAGAGAGACATGCCGACTCTACGAGAGCGATGACGCGGGAGGAGAGAGGCACACCGACTCTACGAGAGGGACGACGCAGGAGGAGAGACATGTTTGTTCTGAGGAACGAGGATGAGCTTCAAGAAAAACAGCAAGGGATGGGCGGCTGCTCTTAGGCCGCACAAGGTTCGTATGGCTAGCAGTAGGCCGTATGCATCAGTTGGGCAGCCCGTAACCAGCCGCAAGACGTGATGATGATTCGGTATGAATTCAGAGATGTACGGCCAACAGAGAGCCGCTCAATAGAAAGGGCGGTCTATCATCAGACCGCCCAACTCATCACGCAGTAAACCCGATCGGGACTCTCTTGGAGAGTCCCAATCCGAGGTGTTCTACCTCAACTTGAATCCTCCTCCACCTCCCACAGCCCTTAGCCCCTCACCCCTTCTCAACCCCATCACCCCTATCCACCACTACTACACCCATCAACTTCTTGCATACCCAGTTCACAGGCAGCAGCAGAAGCCCCGCTTGCAGAGCCTGCCCCGGGGCCATCTGACATCTTCTGGAGGTGTACCATACATCGGCGGAAAGGTCTTCAAGTCAGATTCGATAGCCAGTTGATTCCACCTTCATCCGAGTTTGGGGCTTTCCGGGAGGTCCGTTCTCGCCGGAGCACGCGACTGGCGTCTGTGGGAAGACCTAAGCACCAGTGCAGAAGCTACTACAGTCGCATCTCTACTCCCTTTGGTGCGCCGCTTGGCCCGAGCGTTCTCCTACTAGTCTGCCTTCCAACCCAGTTGACGGATCCTCATTCGGAGTCCGGAGCTGTCCGTTCCGAATTTTCTCTCCCGGGTGCGCAGGTCAGTCCACACAAAATCAGCACTGATAACCTGCCATTGTTCGCCCTCTATCTCTCTGCTCCGACCTCCCCTGGAGGCCTTGTTGGTTGGTCATTGAAGAGGACTCATAGACGGAAGCGTCTGCCTTGTTCCCGTGCCATTTCGACTCCGGGAGCACTCGTGACGGCATCGTCTTCCTGCTGCTACGCCCTGAGGACAGTCCCAGTCAGAGTAGAGCCACCCTGCCCCAGAGTCAGCCACGACCAGCGACGACTCCAGACGGGTCCCCAAAAATTCTGGAGACTTTCTGAACCAGACAGTGACGTATTGGCACTGATTTTGGCAACATCCGAGTTTGCCACAGACCGTGGCGCCGTCAACAGCGACTGTCGGTCAGTCCATTCCAGCAGCTGGCAGAACCGGTCGATTGGTTACTTCGGTAATCTAGTGCGCTTCTTCCCTACCCCGCCTGACCGGCTTAGCGCCCCTCCCTGTGCGGAGGTAGTATTTTGTTGTAATCTCAAATTCCCCTCCCCTAATCCAACTCCTCTGTGTGGGGTGTAGTGCATGTAATTTTTAACAGGGGAAGCTTCATCGGCGCAGTGTGCGGGAAACCCACACTTTCCCGCTCGCCCTCGTCTCCGAACGGGGTTGGTTTCTTCAAACCAACCAGGTAAGCTCTACACCTTGCTCAACTTCCTAGTGCTTGTTCATCTATTATCCGTGGAGTTACTCCGTTGAGAGAGAGAGAGAGCGCCTGACCCCGGAGTGTTCCACCTCTAAGCGGTCACCGTGGGTTGTGTGAGAGAGGGACCTTGTGCCCCAATTGCCACCCGGCCATCCCTTGACTTGTGGGCTTCGTACCCTTGGGAGGGCCACCTTAGCCCTGCTAGCACTCTACCAGCAAGGGACTTGATCCACCACCTCCACTCAGCATCACCGAGTCACCCCGGGTTCGTGTGTGTGCAACGGTGGTTCGGCCACTTTCAAAGATCTCATTCTATGGTTGGATGTGTTGCGTAGTAGGTCCGAGGACCCTTGTCTAACCGCTGCATATCTCCCTAGTGGTGTCACATCAAGTGATATCAGAGCAAGTTTTAGACTTGTCTCTACGAGTCTAGTCCATGGGCGTGCTTGTATCAGAGTCACCTTCGGGTCACCCTATGCACTATCCACCTTCCAATGACATTAAGTGTACGGACTAAGAGATCCCGCTTCCCATCATATCCCTTGCATACCTACCTAATGGAAAGCCCACAGAACTTGATTTCATTGACTTGGAGCCCGATAATTGGATATCCTCCGATATCGTTGCCTCTCTTTCTAGGACCGGACAGCTGGGGTCACGCTCGTCAGCGCGTGTCCTAAGCCCCCAACTACGTGTGCACACACAGACCATCTGCTCTAGGTCGGATCCTCTAGCTGGTTTTTCCCCCCACCGAACTCTAGTGACAAAGGCAAGGGGCCCTACGAAAACTAGCCTAAAAACCGTCTCTCACTAGGTCTCGCTCTCCACCACTCCCGGGTGGGTCCACACGTGCGTGCACAGGAAGCTACTACCAGTGGACAGGTCACAGACGTGAACACAGAAAACCACGCACGCACCCATCGTGAGTAACACGAGGGAAGAAGTGGCTCGCGGCCACTAGACTCTGGACAGCCCACTAGACCTACTAAACACAACGGTCCTTGAGTCACGAGACTCGGGGTCAAGACTGTTGAACGTGACGGCACAACACCGTCGATCTAGCCTAGTCCCTAGGCCTAAAACCACGGTAACACGGAACCCACAGACACCTCAAAATACGGACACGAAACCTTCGGGGTGTCCGGGACACTCACGAGACCAAAAGTCGACCACTAGGTCACAACCGAGTCGACTGGAGGCTAACACAACACTCAAATGGTCATGGAATAAGCCACTAAGGCAAACTGACAACGCATGAGGATGAGCGGCTCTGGGATGACTGCACAAGGGCAAGCGCGGTCAGGGACAGCCCGCTCAAAGGGGGGATGGGCGGTCAAGGCCGAACCGCCCAAGGGGATGCGCGGTCAGCTCTTGGCTCCTAGAGTCCACGACCCAAAATAGTTCCTGGTCAAAACAATCTTGACCACACCGATGAACGGAATCGACTTACTACAGTGCCAGTCAAAACAATATTGACCAAACCACCTAACGCGACCGACACTCAACAGTTGACCAAGGGTCAACTGGGATGAACGGTCAGACCCTGGCTGCTCAACCAAGACAGAAGATGGGCGGCTTGAACTTGGCAGCCCTAGGGGGATGGGCGGACCCTACCAGGCCGCATAACCATGTGCGGTCTATCGTGCGACCGCACAAGCCTAAAAACCCAGTGGGGATGAACGGTCCAGAGCCAGCCGCCCATACCTTAGACGGTCCTTGGTTCGACCGTCCAACTGTCACGGCGAACAACCCCAAGGGTTCGCCCGATCGTGGCCTTTCCACGTCCCGTTTGTGCCGAGACGAAGGGGATACAGCCACAATCACCCTGGCAATCACATGGACTCTGACCGGAGTCAAAACGATGCACGAATCGCAAGAAACGGGCGATTCTAGCAAAATCACCTAAAAAGAGTAATCAGACTTCTCGGCCTCCTCACGGTCAACCGGGACCGCCAATCGACACAAAACTGGTATCAATGGAACGCTGACGTTCCCAGGAGTCCATTGACTCCAACTGATCTAAAATCCATCGTCGATTTTCGACGAAGCCTACGAAACCCCAATGAGCCTGATCTCGCTCGTTCGAGCACCAGACGACGTGCAGGGATAGGAAAAATACAGAGGACGAAGTGGTGATCCATCTCCCTACCTCCCCCGAAGAAACCGCATGTCGAAGCGACTAAACCAGGCCAAAAACCGCCAGGAATGCAAATCGTGCCGATCTCGGAATCCACCGAGGGATCGCGCTCGCCACGCTTCAACCGCTACTCTATCCCGCGAACCGATCTCCCCGACGCGTCCCCACCTCAGCCAGCTCTGCACGGTCATGCGCCCCACGCCGAGAGGACGAGAGACGGGAGAGAAATGAGAGAGAGAAGGGAGGGTGAGAAATGAGAGGGGAGATAGGGGGTTAACGGTTTTCTTTTCCTTGGCTTTGCACAGTCTGTATAAGTTTTCCCCCTTACAGAGTGGATGTTGAAGTTGCTTAGCTGAGATTCGATCCGGTTCCTTTCATGTTAAACGCAGTTCCTTCGCTCTGATCGAAGTATTTCTGCCATCATTTATTCCATTTGTTCGTCGCTCTCTTTTGTCCTTATCATATTGTTATTTCTGACAAAAATTCGGTAGCATCTCCCCTTGACCCGGGCGTAAGGGAGATACGGGGAACGCACCCACATGGAGTGGCGGAACCCGACAATTGGAGGCGGGCGTCCGAAGATGGCAACACCTTGGATGAAACCTCGGAAAACTCAGAGGGAGTAGCGAGAGGGGGAACCCTAAGGCTAGCTACGGGTGTTGGGGGTAGAGGGCAAGGACTGGCGCGCCGGTAAAGGGGCTCAAAGGTGTGCCGGGCTAGGCCGGCTAGAGGGAGTTAGGCTGTACTGGCGAGGGGCCATGCTGGTGAAGGGCTAACCAAAGGGCTGCGTCGGGGAGCAGGCTGTACCGGCGAAGGAGGGTACCGGGGGAGGCTTCAAGGGTGTTGAGAGTGTGCCGAGTAAAGGCCGTACCAGTGAAGGGTTGGCCTAGGGGGCTGTACCAGGCAAGGACTGGGGATGGCACGCACCAGACTGAAGGTCAAAGGGGTTGAGCGTGCCAGCCAAAGAAGGAGACCGTGGATCGGTCTGGGGGGAGCGAGAGGCAAAGGGGGATAGCTGGAGGGCTTGGAGCTGGGGAAGAGACCTCAGCTAGTCCAAGGGGGAGGGACGTGGAGTAGTGGGGCCGGCGAACCCCATGGGAGGGCCAGTGATGTCAAGGGTAAGGTATGATAAGCAGAGGAAGGGAAAAGGTCACCGGGGAAAACGAGGGGCGCAAACACACATATATAGGGATCTAAACGCACGGAGGTAGTGGGGGGGAACCCATAAAGTAGGGGCCTTCATTCATGAAGAGAGAAGAGGCCACGATGGGCCTCATACATTTCGACACCATGGAGTAGAAGGTACATCGATGGAGGGAGGAAGAAGGGGGGGAAAGAGGAAGAAAGGAAAGGGAGAGGCGTTGGGGTCGAGCAGGGATGACTACTTCCTACTTCCCCTCACCTCCCCCGCTACATCTCTCTCTCTCTCTTACACTCTCTTTGGGTGGACGTCCGAGAGGAACCTCACGGCCGAGCTTCCTTCTTCTTCCTCCTTTTTCTCTTCTTCTTTTCTTCTCTAGCTTGTGTCTGTGCCTTTTCTTTTTTTTGGTGTCTCTCTGTCTGTCCCTCTTGTTCACCGGTGGAGAGGCTGTTTTATACTTCTAGCGACGAGAGTCTTCAAACGCACCCGACAAAGGCGGGAACGTGAAGGCATTAATGGGGATTTGGCCTGGGCATCCTTAGTGGCAAGGTGAGTAGGCAGCGTGGCTAGCTCTCCGTCTGACACCTCGGATGGGTCACTGTGCGCCAAGGATCCCATAGGACGTGGCGTGAGATCCGTTCTATCAGACGCGGCGCTGGTTAGACCGTGCCACTGAAGGATGAGGCTGTGCCGCTGGAGCTTCTGGTTGTGCTGCTGGAAGGGCTGTTGGGTTGTACCGTTGAAGGCCTTTGTGGTGCGCCGCTGGAGGGCACTTGTAGTGTGCCACTGAAGGGGTGCTATGCTATACCATTGAAGGGCGTTTGAAGTTGTGCCGTTGAAGGGGCAGCTGAAGCGTGCCGTTGGAGGGCATTTGATGGTGTGCCGTTGAAGGGCACTTGAGTGCGTGCCATTAACCATCGAGCTTTCTCAAGGATGTGCAGGCGACCCTAGCCATAAGGAATGGTGCGAGATGTCCCCATCACCTCGAGCGATTACGAAGGCACGGGGAATAGGATGCCAGTCAGGAGGCGGAGCCGAGCAACTTCCCGGTCTACGTCATCCATCCTCCTGCCACCCCAGCTTCTCTTGACTCCCCGACACCACCAGTTAGCCAGTCGGCCCCTGCCAGTTCGTCCGTGCAAAGGCGGCCCTAGCAAGAGCTGGAGTCTCTCCCTTTCCCCAGAGAAGACACTGCCAGGCTTCTCCGAGTGCTTCTCGGCCAAGAAAAAGTCCTGGTGGGTGAGACGATGATGGGCTCCTCAAGTCCCTCTCACTGTCCTCTGGCCCTATCCCCGTCTCTGGCATCTGGGGATAGGAAGGGAAAGCAGAAGCAGAGCGAGGTCACGGCTCGACCACACCATGTTCCCTCAACCAGCGAGTCATTGTGTCCCCCTCGCCTACCCTACAGCCCAGCCCAGATGGCAGGAACGACATCTTCGGAGTCTTCACCTACACCGGTTCACAAGTCGGGGCCACCGCCACAAGGCCCACCTGACACGAGGAACCAGGGCAGCTACTGGGGGCAACAATATCCTAGGACGCCATCAGTCATCGCCCGACCTGGTTCCTAGCCCGACCGTAGAGGCAAGGCCAGGGAGCAGGATGTCAAGCATGCTCCCTAGGCCGCTCCTTAACGAAAGGCCCCACCACAGAGGGTAAGGCATCAAACTACATATACATTTTCAGACACTGGCCCCAGTACACCAGCTCAGTGGGAGATACCTCCCCAGCCACTGTAGGTAAGGCATCAAACCGCGTATACGTCTTCGGACGCCGGCCCAGTACACCAGCTCAGCGGGAGATACCTCCCTCGCCACTACAGTTAAGGCATGCACACATCCTCGGATGCCAGCACTAGTCTACCAGCTCCTTACAGACCTCCTTCACCATCGCGGCTAAGCCATAAAATTGTGCCCACGTCTTCGGATGCCAGTCCCAGCATTCCAGCCTACCAAGAGCTACCACCCGAGGTCATCGAGTAGGCGATCAATGCCACCTTCCAGATACGGCAAGCGGAAGGTGCTTGGATTGAGATTCGGGCAAAGAAAGGCCGTCGACCTCACCCTGCCAAGACATCAGTTTGGAGATATCCCTACAAGGATTTATCTGCTCCAGCTCCAGTGCCTTCTCCCCTACTCCCCTAGAGGCGGCCATCTCCAAGAAACAAGAGAGGAATAGGAGGAAGAACCTCAAGAAGCAAGCCAAGCAGGCGGCCACCTTGCAATCCCCAGTAGAGCTAACACCTCTCCAGAGACTCCAGTGGCTCATCGACAGCCTGGAGGAATATATCCCTCCTCGTCCTACCGATCTTATCCCACTTGCTAGCTACATCCCGTGGGAAGAAATGCTAAAATGAGCTCGCCTTAGGCACTGGGTTCAGGAGATGATCAAGAAAGTCAAGAATGGTGAAACGTTCCTCATCCCAGAAGAGCTCTCCTTGTTCTACAAGGACAAAGAGATCACGGTGGAGTAGCTGGAAGAAATGCTTCGCGGTTGCACCTGCAATATGGTGGCTATTCCACCCCCAGACATCATCAACACCTCCTGGCGAGGCAAGCCAGTGGCCTCCCAAACCAGGCAAAGGACTACTGATGAGGGCATCTCACAATGATCTCTTTGGCTCGGATCGCCTGCATCACTTTGAGGAGGTCCGACTATATGATCACATGTTATTTTCCTTTTTTTAGGGGAGGTGCTGAGCATCGAGGTGACCAGGATCGACACAGCCTTACTGTATGCTTTGCATGAGAGATGGGACCCGGTAAGCAGGGCTTTCATCTTCCCGTGGGGTCATATGATCCCCATGTTGGAAGATATAATAAGGATTACTGGATTACGAGCCCACGGAGCGTCGGTGACAGGATGGAGATACACATATTACCGCGAGATGGCGCAGGAGCTACTAGGACTGGACTTGATGAGGCCAGGGCACCACTCGTCCCAGCTAGCATGAGTGACGCTCCAGGAGAGCCTAGGGCTGAGAGGGGCGGTGATCTCTATAGGAGAGCTGCCAGAGGAGCACATTGGGAGAGTGGTGGAGCAGGTCCGACCGAGAGTGGCAGCGGGATCGGGTCCGGAGGGAGACATCACTCTATGGCGCTTCCTGATCTTACTGTTCGGGAAGTTTTTGTTCGCGACCAGAGCTGACGGAGTGAGCAGCATGCTCCTCCCATTGTTGAGGGACTTAGATAAAGTTGGAGGGTTCACCTGGGGAGCGGCGATACTAACGTTCCAATTCGACTCCTTGAACACGACCGACCGACAGACGATGCTGGGTGACTTCTCGCCTTTCCTATAGGTAACCACTCTAGACCCTAAATGCTTATATTCTTACGATTATGCTATTGCTATATGCTGATGCTGACATTTGACTTTATGCAGATCTGGAGCTTCCTATACCTCCATGGCTTAGGGCGAGGGACAGAGGTACACCCAGAGCAGATCCCATCGCGAGACAGTGGGTAGTTGCTAGAGACATGGGATCGATCCGACGACTAACCCAGGCGATCCAGGATGACATCGACTCATTCCCTTATGCATCGGTAAACTTCTAAACTCTAACTCTTCTATATGCTTTAAATGCTTCTAAATGCTGACATGGACTCGATTACCCTTTCAAGTGCACTAGACACCATACCGGGATGAGGGACAGCCATGGGTAGAGGTAGCCCTGGCTTACAGAGGGCGAGAGATCTAGCTGCACTGCCTCAACATCATTGAGCCACTGCACCATCGACTGATCATGAGGACGCGGGGAGTTCATCAGCCCGACGTGGAGTTCCCTACTAGAGACGATGAGCGCTATGGGAGGTCCTCGAAGGGACTTAGTGGCGACGTCGACTGGAGCATTCGAGTAGCCGACCAAGTACGGGACTGGATGCGGAGGGGTCGGGTAGTGAAGGCCCGAGCTGATAGCGACGAGGCCTACCTGAAGGCCTACACCCACAGATACGGAGATCAGGTTTTTCGCGACGTCTGACGATCGGTATGAACTTCTACACTCATGCTCTTTCTATTATTTGAAATGATTCCTATATGCACTGACACTGTGACTTGCTATATGCAGCTAGACCCACAGGGCAGGATAGCGGAGCTACAAGGACGCCTCCACGCTACGATTCAGCAGAGGGATGAGTACCAGGCAGCGCTGGAGCTTCTGGTAAGCTCAACTGAACCTTGGACTTATGCTTATGATTATGCTTATGCTTATCGACTAACCTGGGCTAAAATGCAGCGAGCCAAGGGAGTGCAACGGGCGGGACCGTATGCACCATCCTCCTCGTCACAGCCTGCAGGAGGCAGGGCTGAGTGGGATGCTGACTTTCCTCGGGCGGTTGCCCGGGCTGAGGAGGCTGAGGCTACTCTCGCAGAGAGGGTAAGCAGAACTGAACTGAATTCCTTAGACTTTAAATGATGCTTTATGATTATACTTATGCCTTGACTAACTATGCTGAATGTTTAGTATTATTTCTGGTTGCCCGTCGGACGGCGAGTGAGTGCCCGTTCCAACTTTTCGTACATCGAGTGACCACCGCGGAGCGAGGCGAGAGCAATCCCTTGCATCCCACGCCCTTGGCGTGCTGGCCGCTCGTGAAATTGGGCATCCCAGACCCTTAGGGGTTCAGCCGCAAGCTAGCCAAACCCCGAAACAGTGAGGTCCCACTTTGGACCCTCATCCCCATCGCCGGTCCACCTACGGATCTGGGTGTGCGCGACGCGGGTGAACCCGCTTGAGTGAGTCCGCCGTTCGGTTTGTGCTTGCTTGCTAGGTCCAAGGGATCGTGTCACATTAGGTTGTGATACTGTGAGACCGAGGGGTACATTGCCCTGGCCAAATGTGACTGGGGGTACTGGACTATGGAATACGAGAATGTGCAAAGGCGGAGGTCTGAGGTAAGCTGGGACTGGGTTTTACTGGACTAGCGACTAGAATGTCACGTAGAGACTGGAATCGGCTGGAAACTGGAGAAGGGGATATGAGGGATGACTGGGAAGTGTTGGGCTATCGGTTTGGAGATGAGGATTGACCGGTGATCGGCGCGAGAGTGTCCCGCTGCCATTTGGAAGGTAGGTGAAGACCATCCTGGCTGATGGGGGAAGAGAAGTGTTCAAGTTATCGGCTCCAGCGCCCTTTCGAGTTTTCACCAGAGCCGACTGCCTTTAGCTTTTTTCGACGTGCCCTTGTGGGTTTTCACGCCGAGGGATTTCTCAATTTTGCCTGAGACATCCCTTTCAGTGTTTCACCTCAGTCGGGTTGTTGGCCATTTTGTCCCCAGTCGCCTCCTCACGGAGGGGGACGACTGGGTCCGCTGGGGCACCTCTATTTTTAGCCCCATTTTATTGTTATTTTTTTTGCTTACCTGGGAGCCTGGCAGTTGGGCTGTGGTCGGTGCAGTGGTGCCCCCTGCTCTTGTTGTTGCGAGGACAAAGACAGGAGACTGGCTTCCGAGAATGTCTGACGATGGCTCTGGGAAGAGCCTGACTGGCCCCAGGACTTGACCGGAGAGAAAGAGCAGAAGGGGTGACTGGGTCGGTCTCCTGGGAGAGAGACCAGTTTCGCTGGCTGGGACTGGGAGCGTACGCCTTAGTCGGTATGGCGTGCGAACTCGTGTTCTGGCGCATGGTACAGCTTTATGTGCTTGTCGTTGAGAGGCGGGAAAGGTTTGTAGCCCTTATGGTCCATGACGGTGTAGGCCCCACCCTTATAGACATCGCAAATGATGTATGGGCCTCGCCAATTCGGCTGAAGCTTGCCATTGGAACGCCCTGTCATGACTTCTCTTTCCTTGATCATGACGAGGTCGCCTTGCTTGAAGGCTCGTTGCTTGACGAGCTTATCATAGGCTCGTGCCATGCGGGACTGGTAAGTCTGCAGGTGTTTGTAGGCTTCAAACCGTTTGCCTTCAAAATCAGCAAGCTCTTCCAGCCTTTTCTGGTATTCATTTTCATCATGGCCGGCCAGGCCAATGTGTACCGCCACGCGGTAGGATGCTAACTGGATTTCGACAGGGATGATGACTTCCGCTCCGTAGACGAGGGAGAATGGCGAACACCCCGTGGGGGTTTTGTAGACTGTCTGATAGGCCCATAACGTCTCGGAGACCTTTTCACCCCAATCACATTTTTGGTGGCTAAAAATTTTAGCCAAGAGCTTGCAGAGAGTCTTGTTGAAGCCCTCGGCTAAACCGTTGGCTTGTGGGTTGTTGTAATGACCCAGAGCTCTGGGTACCGTCTAGATAAGTGACCTTCGTGCCCCCACCCACTATTGAGGATGCGCTGGGTGGACTATCGTAGCTACTGACGAAGCTGCCTCTCCCACCTTTGCCGACCATGGTATCGGCTTGTACAGTGGGGCTGGTGGAGTCCTCCAGTGTGGGACCATCAGGTATGTAATTGAGTACTTGGTCACTTTATGGTGGATTTTTTTTGCTTTACCCACCAATGTTGAGCTTTTACTTGTGTCGATTGCAGGCACCTCTTCCCCTCTAGAGGAGAGAGAGCTTCCTCGTGACACGGCCTGGGTAGCAGGAGACGAGCCTACTATTGCAGCTTCTATTGGGGGCGACAATGAGTTCATCGACATCGAGAGGGTTTCCGAAGGGGACGCCCCGGCTGGTGAGCTTCTTGCCTAGCACCCCTGGCCAGGGAGTTAGCTTCATGTGAGGCTGGATTTGGTAGTATCCTGACTTGGCTTCTTGATGTACAGGTGCCTCTGATTTTCCCGCGACCGAGGGTTCATCAGAAATCTCGTCTGGTTCTTTAGGCAGTGGCAGCGCGACGATGGAGACCGACGAGAGCTTGAGCTCGAGCTCTTCCTCTGAGGCCTCTTCTGCCGAGGACGCTGAGATAGAGGCAGCGTTGGAAGGTATATGAAGCTCCTTCTCTCCTCCTTATTGGCTTTGGTTTAGAGTTGATGGCAGAGTGTTGACATCTCGTGTTATGTCCAGGGCTGGAGTCTGAGGGGGAGCGCGTGCTGGCTCTTGTCGAGGATGATCAGGGAGAGCCCTCTGTCTCCCCGATGGTCATTGGGGACAACCGGATTATAGGGGAGCCTCTGCCCTCTCCCACTCCAGCTGGGGATGTTGCCGATGTGGAGGAGAGGCTACCCTCACCGACCCCGAGCGGGGATGTTGCAGGCACGGCGGGAGCCACACCAGGTGAGAGTTAGGACCTTTCTCAGGTTTTTCACCTTTTCTTGTCATAGGGAAGCCCTGAATGTTGCTGACCCATTTTATGTTTGGTGGGGTTGTGCATGTTCTTCCGGTGTGCTGGCTGAGGTGGGTCACTCCTCCCTAGAGCTGGGGATCGAGTGGCCTACATCTGTTTCACCATCGGAGCCACTGCTGGACGCCAGCGTGGGTGCGGCCTTGCTCCAGCGAGCCCGAGGCTACGTAGGAGGTGATCCCATGCCTTCTCCGGAGGAGCTTCGACAGCGACTAAGGGACTGCACACAAGGCTACCACGACCTTAGATTCCCTCACGAGCTTTGGATGTCTAGCTTGGCTGACATCTGGGTGGAGTACCTGCCACTCCTGGAGGCTCAGGAGCAGAGGGATCGGTGGCTAGCAGCCATCCGAGAAGTGCGGGAGTAGAGGGCTCGGCTACCGTTGGCGGTTTTCGAGCAGAGGAGGTGTGCAGATGTGGCCGTGTCACTTGCTCGGACCCTACTGTGCGGCTGAGCGAGGCAGAGAGCAGGGCAGAGGCCATGGAAAAGGCCTTGGAGGAGTAGCGGCGAGATGTGGACCTCGCTAGGGCTGAGTGGCGGACTGTCGAGACAGGGGCCGAGGTGAGCATGCAGCTTGCATCGACCTTGGAGGCGGAGCTGGCTGCTACGGAGTCTCGCCTGGCAGCGCTTGAGGGGAGTGAGCCTGGGCTGTGATTGTATCACTTCTTCCCCTCTTTTTTTATTATCCGGATTGTACATATTTTGTTACCCCAAGGGCATGTCTTGGGCTCCCTTTTACAGAGTATCAATGACAAATTCCAGATTTTGATGTTGTTACTCAACCGTGCACGTCCGACGCTTCCCTTGTTCAGGGGCAGTCACGAGCTTGTCGTGTCCGTGGTCTCGTCCCGCATTACAAATCCCGCAAGACAGGGTTAGTCAGTCATCATGGCCAAACCATTAAGAAGAAAAGAGGCGAATGCGAGGCTTACTCAAAGCCGCCTGTGCCTCGACCTGCTCCCCAGCCCCAAGTCCCCCAGAGGACTCAGCCGAATCCAGTTGTCTCGGTATCCATTTGAGGGTGCTTCCACCTAGGCTGTAGGCCCCCGTCTCCGCTTCCTGAGGATGTCTCCGTGGAGGGGTGATCACCCTCCACCGTAGAGCCTGTCAACAAGCACAGCAATATACAACACCTTAGTTACATACCCAGAAAATAATGAAGCTGAGATAATGCACTAAGCAAGGGATCTTACCTGAGGCCTCGAAGGGTGTCAGCGGAAGAGGAACCAACTGCTTCGGCCTCTGTGCCAACACACGGGTAGCCTTTGCAACTGCCTCTCGGATATCCCTCAGAGTGTGAGCACACTCAATATGGGACACAAACTCCACGGGTCCGGCCGACCCGATCGCATGGCCGATGTGTCGTCTCCAGTCATCGGCCACTGTATCAGCAAAGTTCCCCTCAAGGAGCACCCGGTCCAGCGAGCCCTTCTTCCCGAAGCCGCAGTCGGCCAGGAATTGGGCCCACCAACTCTTCGGCAACCTTGGTCGGGGCGCCCCTGCTCGAGCTACCACTGCCGCTGAGGCCTTCTGGCAGTACTGGTGACTGTGCTCGAACCACCACCTAGCGTAGTGAACGTCGAACCGGCCTCGACACCCCAATCCCGACGTCGGTAGCCGCTCCGGCTCCCTGAGGCAGTAGAAATCCCACCGTGCTGCAGCCAGCAAGTGGGTGTCCCGGCCTTTGTACTGTCGGCTCGTCAAAGGAAACTCCCGGTTCGGCGGGATCCCCTGGTCGTAGCCGAAGTTCCTCGCGAACCTGTGCGGGTAGTACGGCTCCAAGGAACTTGTCGCAGACCGGTGTGGCACCAACACCGCAGGCCGGGTGCTCATCACCCACTCCGTGTACAGCGACGCGTCCGGCTCCCTCTGGTAGGGAAGGGCACTGGCCGCCCCTCCACTTGATGGCACTAGGACCATGCGGGAATCCCTCGTAGCACAGTCAAAGGGTAACCCCTCGCCCCTTCCGGGCAGGTAGCATAGGGCTCTCCTAGCCCCCTCCAGCTGTGCCTCAGCATCTCTGTCTAGCTGACCGGTGAAGCTGAACAACAAAGGCGCCGTCGGGTTCACCACAGTCCCCCGAGTCACCAACCCCGGAAAAAGCAAACCGGCCCACGCACTGAGGTAATGGGTCGGTAGAAGCAAACTCCTCTCTCGCAGCGCCGGATGCGCCGCCAGTACCCCCAGCCCCTGGTACACACCGGCTAGTGCAGCAGGAGCTAGGGCTAGTCGTCGTCCCTCTGCCAGCAAGCACGTCGGCCACAGTAGCTCGGCCCTCAACAGGCTGTCCTCCCTGTGCGGGACCACGAACGTCGCTAACCAGTAAGCCAAATAAGCTGCCAAGTGTGTCACGTCCGGCAACCTATGGGGGTTCCACCCCTCTTGCGGTGCATAAATGTACCTAGAGTACGTCCTGAACCGTAGCTCTACCTCTGTATACTCCTCCCACGGAGTCTGGTCTCTTACAAACTCCTAGTAAAAGCAGAAGGGCCCGTTGTAGAAATGGCGCACCCACGCATTTAGCGACACCCTAGGAGTCTGCGTGGCTCTATCTCTCCCGGCCAGGGCTAAATCCCTCTAGGTCTTCAGAAGGTACCGATAGCTGTGAGGAACTCGGTACCGCCCCTGCCCGTCGGTGTGGCTGCGATGAAGGTTGTCCAGTACAACCTCCTTGTATCCCTCGCCGCTGATCGACAGCCCCGAGATCCGAAACAAAGACCACAAGTCAAGAGAGGTCTCTCCTTCAGCCGTCGCTACAGTGTTCCACCGGAAGTTGAACCGCTCCAACAGTCCCTGCAACAGCCCTGTGTAACACGGGTACGCGTACAATGTCGCAGTCACGGCGTATCTGATGCCCGCTTTGTCCAGCAGCACCCGGTAGTGGTGCACTATCCCCATCAGCCACTCAGTGGCTCCTTGACGGTACCGGTGCGAAGGAATCACCGCCCAGCGACCATACCAGCTGACGACGGTCTGCGGCATGATCCCATCTAAAGGCTGCGGTCGTCGTACCCCTCTCCAGCGTACTGCAGTCCAGACGGCTCTAGCACCAACCCAGCCGTGCCCTCTGTCACTGTCCGGTGATGGCCATGCAAGTCCCAGGAAGCTGGACCCATTGGTCCGACCCGGACTCCAAACTGATCTGCTCCGCTGAAGAAGCCCAGGCACTCAGCGCTGGGAAACTGACACTGCCTCCAGTAGTCCTCAGAGAAGCTCGGGAAGCTATAAAAAGCAACTCCATGCAAGCTGTCCCTGCCAACCAGAATCGCCCGCTCAAGTCGGCGACGGGCTCCAACAACCTGTAAGTCTCCCTCCTCCATACCGAGAGGGACATAGCTCCTGATGAACTCGAACAAGTAGCGGTCCAAGGGGAACTCTACAGGGTAGCCTCCGCTGCGGTCGTAGGTGTACAAGTCGCCTGCTCCTGAAATTCGGGCCAACTTGACGGCCCCAAGTCTGCTCCCCCTCTCGCCGACGGGGCCCTTAGCTATCGCAGTACGTCCCAGGTCAAGCTGATCGACACTCGCCACAGTAACAACTGGCGGCCCCAACGGAGGCATGGGCCGCTCAATCCTCCGTACCCAGTGATCCTCCTCCCGAGTCACGCGTCTCGGGACTCGCTCATCTCTACCAAATCCTGCCATAGCTGCAAAACGAAGCACGGAAGAATAGTCAGCACACCAGGAAATAGCATAAACAATGCAACAGACAAAAGGCACATGAAGTGTCAAAATACAACTACAGCAACTCGGAAAGAAGGGCTCACGGGCCGTACGCCCTCGTCTCCGTCTCCGATGCACACCCCGTGGGGGGCATTTGTTGTACCTTGGCAATTTCCCCAATAAAATGTCCAGAAATAAGAGTTCAGGAATTTTCTTGAACACATTTAAGGCAAGGGCTATCTAGCCCCTCTGGCAATCCAATGGGCCCAACCAATGGCCCTAACCCGTTAGCCGTGGCATACGATGACACTAGTAATCAATCGGGATCACTCTCGACCCCTCAGTTGTGGACTTTGTCCGCGTTCTACACCGCCACCCGGGCCAACCCGAGGGCACCCCGACTATAAGCCACGCCATGCGGCACTCAGTGAAAAGCCCAGGGGCCTACCCCAGGACCTCTTCATTCAACTCTCCAAGGTCAAAGGGAGACCCAACTCAGTCAACCGCAGGCTTTGGAGGCCCGCAGTACGCACATACGACCCACACGCGTGTGTCGGGCATTTTCCCGAACACCTTACCCGCGGCTCTAGCATAGCAACCGGGTTTTAAAACAACCCTCCAGCAAGTCAGGGCCACCCCTGACCCTCAGACACATGGCGACGAGCCGTTTCCCTTTAGCTCTCGGGCCAACCCAGAGCTACTTTGCCAACTAGCCACGTAACGCAGCACATATCTCGAGGCTAGGCCCATATGCCCAGAATGCCTCTACTCAGCTCCCACGAGTGCACATCTTCAGCCTAGGGCCCATTCTAAGGCCCCTCAGCAAGTTCTCTGGGTCGTTTGACGATTTAGCGTGTGTCAGGCATTTACCCGAACACCTTGCAAGTGGTAACTACGGCTCGACAACAACAGCCCCCACGGGCTAATTCCAATGCCCCAGATCCCCGTGTCCCTTAAAGGACCCCCTCAGACGATGAAAGAAGACCCCAGGGGGCCATCGCTCGGGGTTGTGACTCACCCGGGGCTGGTTCACCCCAGGGCGTGGTCGCGCCCCCAGGGAGGGCAAACTCTTTGGGGGCCGCACCCTCCACCCAGTCCGGAGGCCCCACAGCCTTCCCCGGTCCCGATTTTGTGCAATAATCCATTCTCGTGCAAGGTTCGCGTAAGGATTCGTTCACCATACTCGTGCGTGGAAGGAGCCGCAAAGAATGCTCGCAAGAAGCTACGCGGGTCAACCTGCAGTCAACACGCACAAGTGTCTCAGCCACACGCGCAAGCATCCACGTATCCTCCCAGAAGTCTTGTCCTTTTATTCTTAGTCAAATTAGGAAGAAAACACATAAAAATAGGGATTAGATAGAGGTGGGGACCACCCACTCTCTCCCTCAAGGCAATGGAAGCCTTCCGCAAGAGCGCCGATTTCATGTACTCGCTGGGCCTCTCCCTCGGCAAGGAAGGTTCCAGAGTCGTAAAAGTCTTGCACATTCGCCCAGCTGATGGCTAGTGGAATTTGCTGGCATTAGGTTTCGTGATTCTATATCGTTTGGTTTCCATCGTGATGTCTATCTCGATCATGTTGTACTTGGTAGTATTCACCGAAAGGCTCTAATCTGTAGTACTTTGTTCGAGGTTTTATGTAATTTGTTTAGGTTGCTGTTGACTTTTAGCATTGGTCTGATGACCGTACATGTTCTTACGTTGCTTTGGTCACTCCAGCTTAAGTTTGTTTTAGCTCCTGATGTGTTTCACTTCTGTTGAAGTGCTCGATTGGATTCCGTGGTTGAGAAGGTGCTTGAGCGAACCTAGGATTTTCCCTTCCAAGTGAGCTTCTGTTGGTTAAGCTTGATATTTCTCATCCCGTTTGGTGGAGTCCTCTCGAGGTTAGCCTTGGGATTGCTATCTTAGTGATACTTTTATCCTGTGTCAACTTAAGTGTGGACAGTTTTATTCTGAGCCTGATCTGCTTCTTGCATTACAGTTGCTTGGCTTTGGACGCATTCTTGTGTTAAGAGCCATAGTGTACCATGTTTGTCGTGCTCCGTCCAGAAGCCGGTGCATTGAGAAGGCACATTCATTGTTTCACGACGTGAAGGTAAGCTGAGATTAGAATTTTTTCGTTGGCTTTGTGCTGAAGTTGGTACTCTCCTTCGTTGCACTTAGGCTCCTTGTGATTGGTTGATCATTGGATCAGTACTCGTGGCGTGCTAATTACAATTCTGATGAGTTACGATGGCATCGAACATGTGCGGAGATGTGATTACCGAGGTCTTTTATGATGCATGTGTACATGCTAGAGTGCGCAGCGAAAGTGTGTGGGCTGATTACCCACTGGTCGAGGATCATTATTATGAGATTCTTGCTGATCGAGGGAATTACTTCTTCTCGATGTGACTTCATCGTGGCTTCCTGTGCCTTGATGTTCTCTGTTGCCGTGCTATTGCTGGTAATTGTCCAATGTTGGCATTGGCATTTGTGAGTATTGGGGAATTTGTTAGCTTCCTTGCTAATTGAGTACCCTTTACTCTGCATTTCCTTTCTCTTGGGTGTTGTGCTCTTGAGGCTTTGTCTTGGTCCTTGAGATACATCTCTTGAGATTGTCGTTTTGTGTCGTTTCCCATGATCGTGGGTCTTTCTTGGTGAGCTGTCTGAAGCATGACTCGTTCCCTGTAGTCATGTGTTCAGCTGCTATCGTGCCTTGATGTGACCCTCCTTGCAGTTGTGTTCCATGGTTCTGTGTGCTATACGGGGCCAGAATCCTGCAGGTGCTGTCGTGTCGCTGCTGTTATTTTTATAAGTGTTGTTGTGTCCGTGAATTTATCGTTGGTGTCCTATGTGCCAGGTATTCCCTGTCGCCTTTGGCACTGAAGCCGATGATGTGGTCGAGCTGTTAGCTAAGAGGACTGTGTTTCCTTGTTTAAGCTGCTGCTTGATGTGCTTGTCGTTTCATTTTTCGTGATCTATTGTCGTGACAGTCATGTCTCTTTTCCCTGTGAGACGTAAGCGACATTGCCCTATTTCGAAGGTGTTGGACTTGTGTTCACTTGTGTCGTGCTCAGCCCTGAGCATGTGCTTGTGGTTATGGTCTGACTATGTCCCTCTGAACTGTGTTTCTAGACATTAGTGTTGTTTCGTAGTTGCATCCGTTGGGTTGTTCTTCTTATGTAAGTATGAACAAAAGCAAAATATGCACGGACTTGACCGTAGACATCGTGCACAGACTTTGTTACCCGTTGCCAGAGAAATGTGCACGGACTTTGATGTGCACGGACTTGTTCTATGAACAGAAACATGCATGAAGTTAAGAATGCATGGACTTGGACAAATGCACAGACTTGATGGTTGCATAATATGCACAAGCTTTAGACATTTGCACGGACTCAGTTGGAAATGCGAGATGTGCACGGACTTTTACATGCTCGGGTTTGGTATGAACCAAATACACGAACATGCATAGACTTTGTATGAACAAAAATGCATGAACTTTTACATGCTCAGACTTGGTAAGAAACGTGCATGGGCTCTTGTTCAGACCAAAGACATGCATGAACTTGAGAGTGCACAGACATGTATGGACTTCATATAAACGTGCATGGGGTATGATGTGCACGGACTTGCTTGCCAAGTTGATGGAGTGTGTGAAGCAAAGCAAAAACATGCATGGACTCACATTTCAGAGAAACATGCGTGGACTTTTATATGCTCGGACCTTGCTACAGTATGTGTATACTTCTAACACAAAGGATGCAGGGACTTAGTTCCAATGAGATATGCATGGGGTTAGACATGCACAAACTCTGTGAAGACATCAAGGACTTTGTTTTACTAAGGAACATGCACGGGGTTTGATATCCACGGGGATTGTGAAGACGTACAAGGACTTTGATAATAGTAAGAAACATGCACGGGGTTTAATGTGCACGGACATGAGATGCTAGGCGTTAGGCTCAACACAAAGTGCACGGACTTTAGTGAGACATGCTCGAACTAGAGTGAACGTGCACGGACTTCGTTGATGAAGAAGTGCATGGACCTGGGTTAGTCAAAAGGTGCACGGACTTTAGTGTGCACGGACATGGAGTGTAGGTCGTGCATCAAATGCACAGACCATGCACGAACTTTCTAAAGTGTAGCTCGGACTCTTTGTAGCTAAGGCAGATGTCCTCAGACCTTGCTACAGTGCATGCTCAGACTTGGATTAAGCCTAAAGACTTTATGTGCACGGACTAGCTACAGTGCATGCCCTGACTTGGACTGAGCCTAAGACTTTATATGCACGGACTAGCTATAGTGGATGCACAGACCATGCACAGACTTAGCCTAGACGGTGTGCAACATGCTCGGACTTGCATCGAGTATATGCACTGACTGTAAGTGTATGCTGAGACATGCACAGACTTGTCGTGCGACCCACAGACCCAAACCTGCACGGACATTGGACAATGTCCATGGGCTTGGAAGAGATTACGTGCACTGACTCTAAGTGTGCACGGACTTAGTGTATGCATGGACACAATGAGTGCATAAGACAATGAATATGCATGGACTTTGGTTTTAAAGAAAACATGCATGGACTTTGATTAAGGGAATGTGCACTGACTTGATCGAACAATGTGTTTTAAAGTATATGTATCTCAAGTTAAGCACAACAATTATAAAACAGTTAGATAACAGATCAATCAAGATGTTAACAAATAGTGTATGCCATCATCATAATAGTAAGAGTGCAACAAGAAGTAATGTAGCTCTCACGGAGCAAATTGACTCTGGATCTGATCCAGAAGTCAGTTACAGAGACAAATTCTCTCAGACTCTCTTCTCACTCAGACTAACTCTGCAACTTACGGCACTCAATTCTTCTCTATGAACCTTGCAGACCCTTCCTCTCAATCTTCTCTCTAACTCTTCTCTCTCTCGAGCTCTGGAATCTTCTGTAAATGGAGGTGGAGGGAATTCAAGGGGTCAAGGTGATGTGGAGGATGAAGTGACAAGTGGGGGCTGAGATGGATGGTGATGTGGAGGGAGGAGAAGGATGGAGGGGCACAAGTTTTAGAGAGAGAGGGTGAGGGGTGCAAGTTTGTGGAGGTGGAGAGAGAGGGAGAGAGAGAGATAGAGATAGAAGGAGAGTCACACTCCAAATAGAGGGGAGGAAGAAATCACTCAAAAGTGGATTTGTATTTCTCAAGCATCAATTATTATAAATGGAGGGGAGTTGGGTCCTATTTATAGGCACCCAACTCTTACAAAAGACCAAAGCTGTCCAAGCAACAAAACATGGGCCTAAAATAGGATACTAAGGCCCAAAATGACTCAAAGCAAAGGTAGATGGACTCTCTATCCTAACACATGACTCAATAAAGAAAAATACATAGAAAAGAAAGGACAAACATGTGGTAATCGAAGCCAAGCTATCCTCGGAGATACGCAGATGACTCGAGCCATAAGGAGCAGCGTGTGATGTCCTCATCACATTCTCATTACCTCTTTCATCTCTACACATGATTTTTAACTCGAAGTGCTTCTTAACATGATTAAGAGTGATAGTGCAGGCCTAGTTCTAGATTTTTAATTTAGTCACAAAGAATCTTTAGGCTTGCTTTTGCAGCATCTTTGGTTATGAGAATCCCGCGCTGGGAGTTCGGCATTCCCTCCCCGCTCATTAAGGGCCACCCTAAGCATGGGCACCGCATACACTTCACAGCGTCCTTAGCCGTCTCCTTTGAAAAATACCATTGCTACTTGGGCCATGCTCAAGGGCACGAAGTCTCTTTTCTCTTTTTTACTTGGCCAAAATATGAGGGTAGATGTAGTACGGGCAAAACAACTAACCTAAGTGCACCTCGACAAGAGGAAGTCTCAAATAGGGACAGTCTATTATGACTTTATTCTCCATTCCAACATTCAATTTCAATATCTAGCAAGTCCAAAGGACAAGAAAGGACAAATGATGATCAAAAAATGAAAAAGAAAAAATATCCAAAGAATATGGCATGGCAAGAGGGTAGTACAGTTCCCCGTGGGATGTCATGAGTCTTGTCGTATACATACCTCAAAGAGAATTAAGGTTCGATGATATGACAAAAAGTTCCAGCATAACAGATCGAATTTCTAGGCATTGTGCTATGGAAAGAAGTTAAACCCAACATCTTCTTAACTCATATCAGGCTTATCCCCAATTTTCTTGTAACACCCTCAAATATAGTTAAGTTGTACTCTATATCATTGAGACGTCTTTTGAAGTATCGGCTCAGTTCTTGTTAAGAACTCTGAAGTTAAGCGTGCTTAATGGGGAGTAGTAAGTCCTCCATTCTGGAGCCAATCACTATTAGAAAGGGACAAAATCGTGAGGTCGGTAGGTCGAAGCAGACAATACCTCGACGGTATAGAGTACAGGGCGTGATAGAATGGTATCAGAGCTATACCCCAGTCAGAAGTGTGAGAGCTAAGTGCCATGTAGGGTAAAGTGCTACGCTATGGGAGCCACCTCTTAAACCCGCAATGGGATAAAGTGTTACATAGTAGGAGCCACCTATTGAGCCTGTAGGGGTCGCCTCTAAAGTCCTACCTGCCTGGGGGTTTGATTGCGTGATTGCGTGCTATATGTGCCCAGCGACGAGGATGTCGCCTATATAAGAGGGGTAGATTGTAACACCCTCAAATATAGCTAAGTTGTACTCTATATCACCGAGATGTCTTTTGAAGTATGACTATAGGTAATTATCTCCTTTGTTAGCTTTCAATGTGCATATGTATCTTCATATTTTGGAACATGTATTTTACACATTCCTTTGATAACTGCAGGTGGGGCTGCTAGGGTAGCTGGCGCCAGGCCATTCGAGGGTCCTCCCGATATTGAGATTGGGAGGGGTACTGCTGCCTCAAAGAGGCCCCACATTGAGGGTCCTGGAGAGGAGGACGTGAGGTCTTCGTCCCGTCCTCGGCTTGAGGAAGAATCCCCCATGATTGATGCTGTCTCTAGTAAGTATCCCCCATGATTGATGTTGTCTCTAGTAAGTGACACACCTAGATACTTGCTATTTCTAAGCATATATGTCGTGTCATAAACACATTTTTGCTTTGCTAAATGCAGCTCTCCCGGAGGCTAGGGCCGACGCGAGCTTCTCTCCTTCTCAAGCGAACACTTCTGCGGGAGGAGATATGCCTCTAGACTAGTCTGCAACGAATATTAATTTCAGTTTTGAAGAGTTGATCTCTCCCACAGATGATTACACGCCGGTGACGGCTAACCCTCCCTCGCCTATCACTGCGGGATCCATGGGTGGTCAGTCCTTAGGTAACATACCCAACCTTGTCTCTTCATTGATACGAAGAACTGGAGATCACTAATTCTTTAGTGCTGCATCTTGGCTATGCAGGAGTTCCTGATGTTGTTCCTCCTAGCTCGACAGCGAGAGATGATGTCGGCTCTTCTTCCGGGGCCGGATCCACTTCTGGGAGTGGGTTCACTTCTTGGAGTGGGAGATTTGCAGCTTCAGACCCTCTTTCTAAAAGGGGCTCAAGTTCTACTTCGAGTGCTGAGACCTCGAGCTCTTCTCTAGGTGAGAGTGACTCTCAGGAAGAGGGAGAGTTGGAGGATGCTGACGGTGAGTGTAGATGCATTTTGTGTTACCTTTCTCACTCGACCCCTTGTTACAAAAATTTGCTTGGCTCATATGCTTCATTATCGAATAGGAGTTGACTTGGCCGGCTCGATGGAGGAGTTCTCGCAGCTCATGGAGTCCGGCTCATTCTTGGATCTCCTGAATTGTGGCGATGCCATGAAGGGCGTAAAGGCCGTGGGGGCGACAGGTATTGATACCACGGTGCCGAGAGACCCTCCACTGGGGCCTTCCCCTGATGTTGGTATCGGCGAGGACAGCACGGCTGGTCCTTCAGGTAAGAGATCTTGCAGGCTAATGATAGACCTCTTTGCTGCTTCACGGCCGTCCTTGCTGAGTTGACTAATGCATTGGTTATGTGAATAGTGACAGGCCAGGTTGTCGAAGATGGCGTATCCCAACCTGATGGAGCAACCCCGAGAGGGGAAGTTTCCAAGGGCTCGCCAGAGGGCCCGCGCAGCTCCGGGCAAAACGCCCCACCGATGGACACCCAGCCTACAAGTATTCCTTGCACCTACCAATGAATAGCCCAACTTGTGTCTGTATCTTGTTTATGACACTGACCCTTCCCTCATATTTGCCTTGCAGCTTCTCCTTCTTCGGAGCCGATAGCCGAGGTCCAGGTGACAGGGGAGCTTCCAGGCGAGGTGAGGTCAATCCTTGTGAGTGAGCAATCTTGCTCCCAAGAGGTCCCTGATATGGAGCCCACCCCTCCTAGCATAGCTAAAGGAGAAGACGGAGATACCTCTACAGCCATTCACATACAGGAAAAAGCTTCAGATATATCATCATATGGTCTCTTTCATGGCTTTCCGTGCATGTCCTTTCAATTGTGAACAAGCACTTATTCCACTTTCTGTGCTCTGGGGCTGGTTGTGGTCTGTGTGGAGCCGCAGCCCTTTGTCTGGTTCTGGACGCTACCGGCTCACCTCGCCAGGAAGCGTTGATATTGTCTAGAGGTGGGATGGCCACCATGTTGCAGGTGCAGCCACGAAGCATCTATTCCAGCTGTTCCACGGTGATCTCCTTGTCCTTATAGAACATGGTGAGCTCTTCTGGGACACGGAGAGTTTTGCCTTCCTTGACCTTCTGGATAATTTCTTGGACCCAGTCCCGGAGGCGAGCTCGTTTCTGCATGTCTTCCCACGGGATGTAGCTATTGAGTGGGATAGGCCCGACAGGGTGAAGAGGAATGTATTCCTCCAAGTTGTCGATGAGCCGTTGTAACCTCTGGAGAGGCGTGAGCTCTGCTAGGGACTACAAGGCAGTCGCTTGTTTGTCTTGCTTCTTGAGCCACCTTTTGAGATTCTTCCTTCTATTCCTTTCTTGTTTCTTGGCGATGGCCGTCTCCAGGGGAATAGGAGGAGGAGGCACTGGAACTGGGGCTGACAGGTCCGCACGAGGGTACCGTCGAGTCGATGAGTTAGTAGGGTGAGGTCGACGACTCCTCTTTACCCGGATCTCAATCCAGGCACCTTTCGATTGTTGTAGTTGGAAGGTAGCGTTGATCGCCTGCTCGATGACTTCGAGTGGTAGTTCCTAGTAAGCACGGATGCTGAGACTGGCATCCGAAGATGTAGACGCGGCTTGTTGCATTTGCCATGATTGGTGTGGGAGTTTACGGGGAACTGGTTGACTCGTACTGGCATCCGAGGACATATGCGCGGTTTGATGCCTTAGCCGCGGTGGTAGGGAAGACTTCCCCTGTTGAGTTGGTGTACTGGTACTGGTGTCTGAAGACATGTGCGCGGTTTGATGACTTAGCCACGGTGGCTGGGATTTCTACTAAGGAGGGGCCTAAGGAGCATGACCAACATCTTGCTTCATGACCGGACCCCCGTGGTCTAGCTGAGAATAGGGTCGGATGACACCTGATGACATCTGGGGGCCTTGTTGCCCCCGGTAGCTGTCTTGATCTCGCACGCCGGATGGCCTTTGTGATGGTAGACCCGACCTGCGAGCTGTAGGGAGAACCTGGTTGGGTGGAGCCGAGGTCTCGCTCAACTTTTGCTTCCCCTTTCTATCCTTGAGTGTCGAAGACAGGGGTAAAATAGGGGGAGGGCGAGAAGGGCTGGAAGAGTCCGTCCTGGTCTCACCTACCAGGACATCTTCTCAACCGAGAAGGACTCAACGGAGTCTTGCAGTGTCTTCCTTGGAACAGAGTAGAGACTCTAGCTCCTGCCAGGGTCGCCATTGTGTGGTTGGAGTGGTAGGGGTTGGTTGACCAGCCTGTGGTGTTGGAGCCTCAGGAGAGACCGGGGGAGCAGGAGAGTGGATGACGTGGGCCGAGAAGGTACTCGGTCCTGCCTCTTGGCTGGCATCTTGCTCCCTGCATCTCCGCAGTCGTTCGAGAGGCTCCCGATTATCGGTTAGGAACTCGAGCCATTCTGGACTATGATGGTAAGGCAACCCGTGCCCATTTTCCTTGGGAGGATAAGGCCACTCTGCTGCATTTTTAGCAACAGCCTGGGTCTCTTCGACAGCTTATCGCAGCCGAACGAGTGCCATGGAGGTCCCTTCAGCATTGATCTCCCCCAATCGGATCTGTTCCTGGATGAGGTATTGGACTTCCTCACAGGACTCGATCGCGTGGCAGATTCGTGCATGAAAGGGACAATACTGGGGGTGGTGGGCGTGTGGAAGGCTCGTTCCCGCCAAGAAGCTTCAGGAAGCTCTCAGCCACGTGTCAGAATCTCAATGCTTAGTTATCCACGTGGCAGCTTCTTACAATAATGATCTACCTTGGATCACGTGCCTCCTTTTAAGATCACGAACATCACTCCTGGTACTCAGGAAGTCCCTGTCATTTGAATGAACACCTAGTTAGCATTAAAGCAGCATGTTACTATCTAGTATACATGGACTTTGTTGTTCAGGATCGAAACTTGTAGAGACTTGGTTTGGCGAAAGTACACGAACTTGTATGTGTATATGTAAGTGAAGCTTGCTCAGCTTCATGGAAACAAGCACGGACTATTTAAAGACCATGAGAAGTATGCATGCACTTTGTTATTGCTTTGGGCAAACACATGCAAGGACTTGTGTTGTCAACACAAGATAAAACATGCATGGACTTACAACCTACACGGACTTAGTGTGTGCCAAGGTAAGAAACCTGCACAGACTTTGCCAAGGTAAGAAACCTGCACGGACTTTATGTTAGAGATGCAGAACGTGCATGGCCTTGGTGTGTATGCCTGTAATTCTAGTATGCACAAACCTTGTATTTGCAGTGTTAAAAATATGCATGGACTTCGTGTGATCAAAGCAAAGACATGCACGGACTTGGTGCTCAACCCAAAAGCATGCACGGACTTGGTGGTCAAACCAAAACGTGCACGGAGTTGGGGTTCAAATCAAAAACATGCACGGACTTCATGTTCACACCAAAACATGCACGGACTTGGACATGGAATGAACAAAAACATGTTCGGACTTACTTCATGCTTTATGCGGATATGCACGAACTCATGAGACTTTGCACAGACTTAAGTTTTGCATGAACTTACAAAAATATGCATGGACTTATAAGTCTTTGCACAAACTTGAAAATGCAAGAAGCAAAAGCATGATCGGACTTGGTTCATACCTTAGTCAGATATGCACGGACTTGAGAGATGCTCCACAAAAACTTGCACAGACTATGTTTTCAAGCAAGGCTAAAATATGCACAGACTTTATTGTCTGGCCTTAATGCGAGATATGCATAGACGTTAAAATGTGTACAGACTTAAGTGTTCTATGCATGACTTTGTGACCATTAACACAGACATGAAAGGAAGACCTGTATACTGACCTTGACACTTGCACGGATCTTCTTCAATGATACCAAACTAATATCAATATCCTGAATGGACTTGAATGCATAGACCTGGACTTGCATGCTGAGCTACATGAAGACCTTATGCACAATTGTGATAGGCCTTTATGTAATGAATAAGGACATGAATAGATTAGATACTCAAGACAATCATGCTTAAGACAGTCATGCAGCACAAGAAAACAAGCATGCAGTAAACACACATTGACCCTTAGTGTAGCAGCAAAAATAATATGCATTAAACAAACATTGACTCGTGGTGTAACATGTAGCAGACGCATATTGAACCATAGTGTTTGCTATCATCAACACACAGGGACATAATAATCTCTCCCTTTTTGATGATGACAACACTATGAGTCATTTACAGTATTATGCAACACACAAATTCTCCCCCTTCGACAACATCAAAAGGAGGGATCAGGAAGATATGTATGTATCATCAAACCAAATGAAGGCAAGTGTATTCCACTGTAACCAATGTTTGAACCAACTTATTGAATATAGATAGGCAAGCAACTCAAGAATGTCTGATGCTCCCACTGAATGCATGTATGCAAATGCATTAACCACCACTTGAGAGAACCTCGGTCTAGCAACCTCGAGTCTGAAACTACCAGGAGACAGGAGCACTACCCACTAGAAGAATGACCGGATGCCTCCCCTGATGTCTTACACCACGTCACAAGTGTCTAGCTACAGCGCCCCCGGCGCGAGACTCAGACACGCATAAGTATCATAACAAGGACTAGCTGGGGTCACGCTCATCAGCGCGTGTCCTAAGCCCCCAACTACGTGTGCACACACTGACCATCTGCTCTAGGTCGGGTCCTCTAGCAAGTTTTCCCCCCCACCGGACTCTGGTGGCAAAGGCAAGGGGCCCACGGAGACCAGCCTAAAAATCATTTAACTCATGTCAAGCTCTCCACTACTCCCGGGTGAGTCAGCACCTACGTGCGCAGGAAGCTATGACTAGTGGACAGGTCACTGGAAGGTAGACTCTCAAGTCAATAGAAAATAACGTCTGAACCAGACGGAGTACAGGGGACTGCCCCTCGTACCAACACTGACTCACGGTGACGTAATCCGAAGACGTCACATCCCGGGACCTCCCACGGTGCCCCACACCTAGCCCCCACATGATGCCTAGCATCAGTCAGACCATGGGTCAGCACATGGATTGAGGTCCACTCACCCGGGACTCGAATCGACACGAAAAACCACCGGCTAGGCCTCAGACGATGAACGGTCCATCATTGGCCTCACGAGAGAAGGGTGGTTAAGACCCTGCCGCTCAAGGGCATGGGCGGTCCCACCTGGGCCACTCATGCACGAGGATAAATGGCCAAACAATGGCCACTCATGGGATATGCGGCCAAACCTCAGCCGCTCACCCCAAATACTACGTAATGGTAAGAAAAATAGGTGCGGTTGGGATCTAGCCGCAAAAGGAAAGGGCGGCTAGGACCTCACCGCACAAGGCAGGTGCGGTCCAACTCTGGCCGCACGATCTGCCAACGGCTCCAAGTGATGTACGGCCAGACCCAGGCCGCACAAGGGGATATGCGGCCAGTCCCTAGCCGCACACCCCAAACACTGCATAACGGTTACAAACAATGGTCGAAACCCCTGGAGGTGGGCGGTCAGCTTGGGGCCGCACGAAGGGACATGCAGTCCCACGATAGACCACTCAACCCCGCTGCGCGCCAAGCCTGACTCACAGTTGGCCGAGCCGATGGGCGGCCAGGACTGGACCGCACAAGGGATATGCGGTCTCTGGCACGACCGCACATGGCTCACCGGCGCGAAAATGGCAAACCTCATCGGAATCACCCATTTCGGCCCCAAACAAGCCCCACGGAGGGGGAAATGAAGGGAAAGGAACCCCCAAGCCCCGCTAGCATGATTCTACACCCCCAAAATGTGAAATCGCGGCTTAAAACGACCGATCGGGCGAACTCTCCCTGACGCAAGCTCAACCCTTCCCAGTGTAAAAGAACCCCTTCTCGGCCTCGCCTCGGCCTACAAACTGTGAAAATGGAAAGGCGATGAGCTAGGGATCGTCACCCTACCTCCGGTTCGCGACAAGACGCCAATCCAAGCTCGATCCCACGAAGAGTGCCGTTGAAAACCCCGCCTTCCTGCACTTCCCACGCTTGCCGCACGTCCACGCGATCGCCTCGCCATCACCCACGTTGTCCCGCCGTCGCCCCACCGCCATCTGCAGCCCGAATGGAGCTCACCGCGGTCAAATGGGTGAGAGAGAGGGAGAGGGATGCATGTAGGAGGAAGAGGAAGAAGAATGAAAAAGAAAAAGAGAAAAGGGTTGATATTTAGAGAAAATCTAAATTTTCATAATCATGTGTTCAGCAATTTTTGTAGAACTCAAGGTTATATGCATAACTTCTCCGCACCAAGGACCCCTGAACAGAATGGAGTTGTTGAGAGGAAGAATAGGACGTTGATCGAAATGGCCAGAACTATGCTGAATGAAAACAACTTGCCGAGGTATTTCTGGGCTGAAGCAGTGAACACTGCTTGCTACATAATCAACCGAGCCATGGTAAGGCCAGTGTTAAAGAAAACACCTTATGAGCTGTATCGAGGTAAGAAACCAAACATTTCTTATCTCAAACCTTTTGGCTCAATTTGTTACATTCATAACAATGGCAAGTTGGATCTGGCGAAGTTTGACCCCAATAATGACAAGGGGATATTTCTTGGGTACTCCCTTGGCTCAAGAGCTTATCGAATGTACAACTTGAGAACTCTTATAGTTGAGGAAAGTCCTCATGTCATTGTTGACGAATCATCATCCAAAGGAACTAATGAAAAATCTGTTTTGCAGGATGAAGAGTTGAATGATGATGATATCGGGAAGATGAAAGATAAAACTGAGAAACAAGAAGCTAAAGAACAACAAGAAGTGGATGGAAATTAGGAAAATCAAAGTGAACATCAGCTACCAAGGCAATGGACCTTTGCAAAGAACCATCCACTGGAGAATGTCATGGGCAATGTAAGGGAAGGAATAAGAACACGGTCCTCCTTCAGGGAAGTTGAAAATTTGGATTACATAGCCCTACTTTCACAATTTGAACCTCACTCCATAGAAGAGCTCTTGAAAGATGAGTCATGGATCATGACCATGCAAGAAGAATTACACCAGTTCCAAAGGAACAAAGTGTGGTTCCTTGTGTCATGTCCTAGAGACCACTCAGTGATCGGAACAAAATGAGTTTTTTGAAACCAAACAAATAATCAAGGGGTGGTAACTAGGAACAAGGCCAGGCTAGTAGCCAAAGGCTATAGCCAAGAACTAGGGATTGATTTTAATGAGTCATTTGCTCCAGTAGCAAGACTCAAGGCAGTGAGGATTTTATTAGCATTTGCATGTTGTAATAATATAAAACTGTTTCAAATGGATGTTAAGAGTGCATTTTTAAATGGCTATATCTAGGAGGGCATATATGTGGAGCAACCACCAAGGTTTGAAGATACGGAGCATCCAGACCGCGTGTACAAGCTAGACAAAGCCCTTTATGGTCTGAAACAAGCACCCCGAGCATGGTATGAATGGTTGAGTGATTTTCTTATTCAAAATGGATTCAAACAAGGTAATGTTGATCAAACTCTCTTTACAAAATTGAATGGTAAGAAAATTCTAATCGTTCAAGTGTATGTAGATGATATGATTTTTGGCTCCACTAAAGATGCTCTAAGTAAAGACTTCGCTAAATTGATGCAGAGTGAGTTTGAAATGAGTCTTATTGGAGAGCTAACATTCTTCTTGGGATTGCAGGTAACACAGACGGTTGATGGGTTATTCATACATCAAAAGAAGTATGCTATGGAGCTGCTGAAGAAATTCAATCTGACATCAACCAAACCACAACCAACTCCCATGTCCACCTCAATCAAACTTGATCAAGATGAAACAGGTAAATCCGTGGACCAAAAACTTTTCAAAAACATGATAGGATCATTGTTGTACTTGACTGTTAGCCGGCCCGACATTCAATTTGTTGTGTGTTTGTGTGCGAGATTTCAGTCCAATCCGAAAGAATCACACATGTCGGCCGTAAAACGGATTTTCAGATATATTGTTGGTTCAGTTAAGTTGGGCTTTTGAACGCCCGTTGCTTGACCAGCTTGTCATAGGCACGTGTCATGCGGGCTTGGTACACTTGTAAGTGCTGATAGACTTTGAGTCTTTTACCTTCGAGGTTGGAGAGCTCTTCAAGCCTTCTTTCTGTCTCAGATTGGTCCTGGCCTGACAGTCCAACATGCACAGCAACGCGATAGGATGCTAGCTCGATCTCTACAGGGATCACGGCTTCGGCTCCATAGACCAAGAAGAATGGGAAGCAACCCGTGGGGGTTTTATAGATGGTCCGATAGGCCCATAGAGTTTCGTGGACCTTCTCACCCCAATCTCGCTTGCGACTACCTACTATCTTAGACAACAGTTTGCATAGGGTCTTGTTGAAGGCCTCGGCCAACCCGTTGGCTTGGGGGTTGTAAACTGACGATGTCCTCCAATCAATATGAAACTTGGACGCCAAAGCATAAACAGTCTTGTTTCTGAAAGGTGTGCCATTATCAGATATAATTCGGCTGGGGTGCCGAATCTGTATATGATATAGTGCCTCACGAACCGGGCAACTATATCCCCTGTAACTTCCCGTAACGGGATGGCTTCTGCCCATCGGGAGAAGTAGTCAGTGGCGGCCAGTATGAACTTGTGACCTTGAGAAGGTGGTGGGAATGGTCCCACAATATCCATGTCCCATTCCGCAAATGGCCAAGTAGGCGTTGTTGGGTGGAGCGGATGAGGAGGCCTCCGAGGCACTGGCCCGAACGCTTGGCATTGGTGGCATGCACGAGCATATTGGTTGTAGTCTTCGTACATGGTGGGCCAATAGAACCCTTTGAGCTTGATGCTGTTTTTCATCTTAGCTCTTGTTTGATGGGCTCCGCACAATCCGGAGTGGATCTCGTGCATCACGGTCTTGGCTTCCTTAGGTGAAAGACACCGTAGGAGGATCGACCGGTCCTTTTCATGGACAAGCCTGAAGAGCAGGCCGTCAATCAGCTGGTAGGATGTTGCCCTGCGTCGTAGTTGCACTCTCTGAGCCCGATCAGGAGGGAGCCAGCCATTCTTTATCTTTACGATTGGCTCGCGCCAATCTTCTTCTTCGGGAGCATTCTCCTCTTGAATGTTGTCGACCTCGTGGATAGTGAGGCCGGACTCTTCATCGAGCACACTTGGCATGAGCCTTCAATGTCGGATGGTAATATTCAATTCTCCCTCAGGCAGGAGCTTTAGGGCTGCTGCTAATTTTGCCAAAGCGTCAGCCTTGGAGTTGCTGCCTCTGGGAACATGGCCTATTTCAAATAGGTAGAATTTTTCCTTGAGCCTTATAACAGCTGCATGGTAGGGGATGAGCTCTTTCTTCCGGACGTCATAGACGCCCAGTACTTGTCGGATGACGAGCTGAGAATCCCTGTACACTTTGATGCACTTGATGTCCATCTCCAGTGCTAGCTGACGCCCAATGATTAGTGCTTCATACTCTGCCTCATTATTAGTCAGTGACTTCATGAGAGCACATGAATTATGGAGGATGCCGCCTTGCGGGGATACAAAAACTATCCTTGTGCCTGAGACGAAATCTGCGAGGCCACCAGCCCTTTTAATTGTTCGGGAGGCACCATCAAAGTACAATTCCCAATGTGCGAGATCGAGGGTGAGTACACCCAGTTCCATCTGTGGTGGGACATTTTCAGAATGCTCCCTGGTTTCTTGAGAAGGTACCAACACCTCTTCATCGGGCAGCTCGAAGTTGAGTGGCGAATCTTCTGGCACAGGGTGCGCTGCTAAGAACTCCGCCATTCCATTGGGCCAGCAACATTTGTTACAAGCTGCTACGGCTGAAGAAGAAGAATATTGGTCAAGGGAAGTTGAAGAGGAAGAAGAAAAGAAAATGGCATCGTCCATAAATGACAACGGACATGAGGACAGGCCGAACTATGAGGCCGATGAATCCCCTCACCAGTAGGAGGAGAGGAGAAGAATTTTAGTGTTTGAAAGACTGACCTTTCCAAGTCAAATAAGAAGGATCTCCAGGGAAAGGAATGGCATGAAGATTGTTGCATGCAACATGGCTGGTATGGCTGGAAGATATGGGGGCCTGCCAGAAGAACCCCAAGAGTTGGTCCGATTAGTCGCAAGGCTAGGGCCGAACACTAGAATGAGTGCAGCTGCCAGGGACAGGCTACAAATAGTTGAAGGGAAGCGGGTGGTTCCGGAAGAAGTCACTACGTTAGTTGTCAATGTGGTGACAACAGAAGAAGGAGTAGAGGTTCTGCTAACTACCTCGCCCGAGGGTGCTTCCGAGGAAGCAATTGAAGGCACTTCCAGCACGACAACCATGGACCCGTCTGTGTTGATGTTGTTGCATAAGTATCAACAGGAGATAGAGCTCCTGATGAAATAACTACATGAGAAGAATGAACAGGTTTCCACATTCAAGCAGCTGGAGATGCAGGCTGAATCCTGACAAGGAGGTGTTAACCCCTGTGATTTCCAACCATTGTATACTCTACCCCAGCCAGCAGAGCACAGCCAAGCTACCCCTCCACCATGGGGGTCCCATCCTTTGCTACCACTGGTGCTACCCCAGCTACATCAAGCACCACTACTGCGTCCGCCACCTTAGGCAACTGTTCTAGCTACTCCATACCTACACCCGGTGCATTTCTACCCAGAGCCAGTGGACCCAGCTCATGGTTGAGAAGATGATAGAAATAAAGCTGACAGAGCGAGGGGAAGGTGAATATATGAGTTTTGATGCTTACCAAGTTCCATACCCGCCTCACCATGGTCATAATCGGGTCAGGCCATTTGCCAGGTAGGCCCGTTATCTGAGAAGACACAGCAGATCAAGAAGCTCGAAGGCCCGAGTCCACGCCAGGCAGGCCCATGTTCAAGAGATTTTTGCCAAGAAGAGGCGGCGGTACAAGTACAAGGGCCGCATGTGTTGCACTCAGGGGTCCACCTCTTCCTCCTTTTCTTTCCATTTATCATTTATTCTCCTCAGTTCCCACCCTTGGGTGGTGTACTTGCCTCCATCTAATCCTGTTTCCACCATCTTTTCCTCTCTTCTGGGGTCCGTAAGCCCCTATTCTTCCTCTTCTCTTCTCCATCTGGAGTCTCTGGATTATCCCCCCTCTTACGATTCTAGGCCTCGCCCTAGGCCTATGTCATCCTTCCATCCCGATCTTGGGACTTCCCCTGATTCTTCTTCCCTGGGACTTCCGGGTGTTACTTTTGATTCTTCCCTAGCTCTGTCAGGTGATTATGATTCTCATTCTCTGACCCTATTGGATGACTACTATTCCCCTTCTCCGCCCACATCGAATAATTATTCTCCTTCTTCCTTACCTTCACAGCAATCTCCTCACCGTCTCTCTATTCTTTCCTCCTCACCCTTTCGGGGTCTTCACCCTTTCTCTTGCTATTTTTGAGGCTTTAGTCTACCTTGATCTCAGCTAATCCTTGTTTATTCTGTATTTGGTTCCTTGTTATTAGGGCCTCCAGGCCTTAACGAGGGAGTTCTAGACCTCGTCTCTCATCCTTTTTATCCCTCTTCGTCCAGTTTGATATCTGCCACTCCTCTGTGTCGAGGAATCCAATCCTTTGATCTCCTATCATCTTTCATCCTATCAAGCAAGGAATACAAAGGTCATGCTCCTCAAAGCTCGATGATCAATCTCTCGCTTCAGGTTGCTACTTTCATGCTATGTATCTTTATTTTGTGCAAAGAACGTGTTATCATTGATATTGCTTATGTTTCTTCCTGCACATGCTTATAATGTAGGTTCCTTAAAACACGTTTGAGTGGCTTAGTTTGGTCTTAGTTGATAAAAAATATTACAAAATGGAGTTCACTTCTACAGCACCTTACGGTGGTGATGGCTCTGCACTGGAAGTCCAGTTCCTACCCCGATCGTTAAGGGTGTCCTTTTATCATGGGTTTTTCACACACTTCATAGCAAGCCATAGCCGATCTCTTTAGATCAACAACATTGCTACTTTAGCCATACTCTGGGTAAGCACAAATGTCTTTTCTCTTCTCTGCTCGGCTGAGTGTAGGGGCAAGAGATTGATGGATGTGTTGTGTCCCTGTGGTTTTGATGATAGCAACACTATAAGCCATCACATGAGTTTGTATGTTTGACTGCATCTGGACATGAGTCTGCATGGTTGCATGACTTGCATGGTTGAATGACTGTGGTTGTGATGATAGGTTTTGATGATAGCTACACCATAAGCCATTTAATGATAACAACACTATAAGTCACCATATGAATCTGCATATGAATCTATATGATTGAGATTTTGCATCTATGGCTTTGAGGACTGAACATGTGAGTCTGTGAATATGTGGCTTTAATGATTGAATGATCGCATTGAATGATAGCATCATGATAGTATCACATCTGGTCTTCGCTGTGCTGTTATGCTGTAGTTGTTATTCATCATAAGGTCCGTGCATGTCTCAGGTTTTGTGCATATAGTTGGACCACACACTTTGTACAAGTCTGTGCAAGTGTCCATATGGCCGGACTCAGGCATCTTTGATGCATTCACTATCTTGTGTAATCATGTCTTGTCGAGTCTGAGTTAGTACATTTTATTGGTTAAACCAATGCAGATTTTATTGTCTAAGGCCAAGGTCAAGCATCTCTCTTCAAATGTGCATTTCTAGTTAAGTGCAATTCTTGCATTAGGCAACATTAGGCAGAATAAGTTCATGCATATCACATAAATGAAGTCCGTGCAGGTTTTACCCTTGTAAGCTTTAAAGTCTATGCACGTTTATATGCTAAGTCCATATAGTGAGTATGTGCATGTCGAAGTCTGTGCTTGTTTTTGTTGCGTGTCTCCTTGCATTTCATACTCTGTGCATGTTTCTAGTCTTACTGGAATAACAAGTCCATGCACACTTTACACTTCTCACTTAAAGCCCATGCATGTTCTTTTGAGTCTTAGCACATACCAAGTCCGTGCACATTTGTTCCATTGAACATGAAGTCCGTGCACTTTCCTCAAACCAAAGTTCGTGCACCTTTTCTTTCCAAACAAACAAAGTCCGTGCATGATTGTTTCATGCATATAAAGTCCATGCACGTCTTAGAGTCCATGCACCCTTCTGAAAAGTAAAGTCCATGCATTTATCAGTCTTTGAAAGATTAAGTCCATGCATACAAAGTCCGTGCAAATTTGCATCTTGCACAATTAAAGTCTGTGCAAACCCAAACAAAGTCCGTGCACGTTTATATGCTAACAAAGTCTGTGCATATTTTAGTTCTGTACAAAAACATAAGTCCGTGCATGTTTTACTTTTTATGATTTTTGAGTCCGTGCATGTTTTGGTTTGACCACCAAGTCTACGCATGTTTTTAGGTTGAACACCAAGTCCGTGCATGTCTTTGTTTTCAACACACGAAGTCCTTGCGTGTTTCTTGAAGAACTACAAGCCTGCTATTTTATGGTCCGTGCACATTCCATTCATGTGTGAGGCTAAGTCCATGCATATACTCTCTTATGCACACTCTAAGTCCGTGCATCTTTTTCCTTTGGACTGAACCACCGTTCGTGTAATACCTAAGTCCTTGCAAAGTACTGTACATGCACTCTCTGAGTCCGTGCACTTTTAGCTGACGCCTTATCAAGACCGTGCACATCTGATATCTATCTATAAGGTGTTTGACTTAATGACTATTGTTTTCCTAACAGAGATTCTTCCAAAGGACTGAGATTAAGTGATCGTGAATTTTTAAGGAAGGCACGTGATCCAAGGTGGACTGTCCCTGAAGAGGCTACCACGTGGAAAGCTACAACGCTCAGATTCTGACAAGTGGCCAAGGTTCTCCTAAAGCTTCTTGGCGGGAGTGTTCTCCTCACACGCCTAGGGGGTGAGCTCGTGGGTCCCAGACTGAGGCTTTATATACGCCATCTTTGCGATAAAAGAAAGTAAGTGTGAGTGTCGAAAGGTGAAGAAGATAGTAGCAGAGAAGACAAGTGAACAAGAAAAGAGAAAGAGAAGCAGAGAGCAAGAAAGAAAGAAAGAGAGATCCGTAAGAGAAAAAGGAGTGGTGATCGTTCTTCTAGTGGGTGGTGCTCCCGTCACGTGACGTGAGTTGTCGTGTCCCGGGTTTCCGTTTCTCGTCTGCGAGACGGGGTTTCGGGTGTTATTTTCGGGAGCATTCCCGTAGTCGAGGTCTGGGATTTCTGGTGAGCGTCATCGAGAGTTTTCCCTAGACTGCGTAGAGTTCTTGACAACGAGGTCGTGACTGTGTTTTCGGACCGTGTGATTTTTGGTCAGGCCCTGCTGTGACGGTTGGTTTTCGCGACTGGGACGTCGTGGCGTTTTCCTAGTAGTGTGACTAGGGTGGTTCGTGTTTGGTGGTCCCCGACCATGAGATCGAGATGTCGGGTGCGTGACTTGGTTGTCCCCCGACGAGAGACCAGGTCATATTTTTGGTACAGTAGGAGTAGCTGTAGAGCCGAGGTTTTGCCTGCCACCGTAGTTACTTTCATGCTTTCGTAGTTCCTGCTTTTCGTGCCGCCGTTGTTTTCTAGGTTGGGGTTCTGCGAGATTCCTACTGAGCCAGTGATAGGAGACTCACCCCTAGTTTTTAGGTGTGGTGGTTATTCCTCGAGGTTCGAGGGAGCGATGTGGAGGTTCCTCGTTGCCAGCCTGTCGGGTTGAGTGTTCACTTGGCGAGTGGTACGTTTTACTACTTTAGACTGTACTTCCTGTTAGACTGGACTCTGTTGTAGTTAGTTACTTATTTATGTTATTATATCTATTATCATGTTTTATTTCTTATTTCTATGTACACCACACCTATCCTTTTATCCCTTCCGTCGGGCTCATGGGAGGCGGGCCGAGGTTCGAGTCGTGCTGGTTCCTTTCCGGTACTCAGATCCCGGGTCGCCACATTGGACATCAAAAGTATGAAGGAATGCTTCAATCGTTAGAGATTTCGATGTAGAAATGAGATCATGTCACGACAGAGGTTGTTGTGGGTTTACCTCAAACTTTACAAGGCTTTGATGGAATCTGGCTATTGGTTGATCAGTTAGCAAAGACGGCGAGATTATTGCCTATTAAGGGTGCTTGGAGTGTTCAGAAACTGGTCGAGCTTTATGTTGACAGGATTGTGCCATTGCATGGAATTTCTGTTTCACTTCTGTCAGATCGTGACACACGGTTACTTCTGGCTTCTGGCGCAGTTTCCAAAAAGTATTGGGCACAGAGTTAACTTTCAGTTCAGCGTATCATCCGCAGTTAGATAGTCAGTTAGAGAAGACTGTTCAGACTTTAGAAGATATACTGAGATCGTGTTGCCTGGATTGGCAGGGTTCGTGGAGTTACTCCAGCATCGGTATAGCACCGTATGAGGCTTTATATGGGTGTTCTTGTCGTACTCCTTTGAATTTTCTTCTATTTACCTTCCTTCACCCTCTTTCCTCCCTCATTCTCACCTTCTCTTTCTCTCTCTCATTCTCTCTTCCCCCGGGTCCGTTCGGCACACCGTTGGCGAGCTGGCCGAGGTAGGGACGCGATGGAGTAATCGGGACGGGTGATGGGGCGACGGATTGAGTGTGGCGCAGCACGATCCCTCAGTGGATTCAAAGCTGGCGCGGTAGGGCCTGATATGATTCAGTAGTATGCTGATGTGGTTCGTCTGATTTGGTAGAATGTTGGCAGCTCAGGGCCGACACCTTTGCAGTTTGAGCCTGGAGATATGGTGTTTGTAAAGATATCTCCGATGAAGGGCATTTTGAGGTTTGGGAAGCGTGGAAAGCTTAGTCTGCATTATATTGGTCCGTTTCTTATCCTGGAATGTGTGGGCCAAGTGGCTTATACTCCTTCCGTCGAACTATAACTTCTTTATCAAGGTTTCCGTAAGACTCTACAAGCCCTGGATTCCCAGAAAGATGTCAAACTGGTTGTACCACTAAAACCCTAAACACCTTCAGAATCACATCCTACTGGTGTAAGACGGATTCAACTGGCCTTTAGAGTGGTAGAACATTATTCTGTCTGAGTTCTGCTCTGTCTATTCTGAACGTGACTGTTTCACCGCCCCTTTCGATTGATGGTGAACAAGTTGGTGACCGTGGTGAGAAGGCGAATAAAGCGATAAAGGAAAATAAGGGAGTTGGTATTATCTCGGGGATATTCTCCTTTGTACCCATATGCTCCTCACGGCAGTACCGTGCACTTGTCTTTTACGGAAAGTCGAGAAGAGTCAACTTGCACGAGAGGTTTTCGAGAGGATGAAGAAATTGGACAGGGTGCAGGCGTGCCAATCGATTTCTCGACGATCACCCATGGAACCGAAAGTTGACTCGGGGAGGCGTCGCCACGACGCGGCACGTGGACTCGGGATATCGGACAACACGTGGAGAGGAGGGAGGTTCCACGGGTGCGAGTGCGCAGGCGATTATGAGAATTCGTGTACGAGATGTCTTTCCCCATCGGTCGCAAGCAGCCAGTGTTTATTTACATCGGATTGAATCCGAACACCTTTGTTCCGTACTGAAGAAGAGCCTGGATATGTCCGAAGCCTTGGATAGAGGATCGGGGCTACCCTGCAGCTATAGGGGGGACCATCGCACTCGACTAGGAGGCTTAATTTACTGGAGTCGGGGGCACTGGATATATGCCGAATGGTGTGGAGGTGGTGCTGAGACCCGAGTACGGGTATGCATATTTAACTGGGTTCATGCTTTATGGGTGCCTCGTGGGCTTTACAAATTGGTCGAAAGGGCCAAAGTACATCCGGTGCAAGCCGCGGGCCAATGCCGACTCGTGGGTCGGTCCCCGGGTCATTGCAGGGTAAAGCGGATCATCTGCGTGTTTTACAAGGGGCTCTCCTCACGGAGCTAGGGACGATGGCCGAGGGGAATCCTAGTTGGTGCTGGAGGGAGACTAGACGCGGCCCGAGGTGAGTAGTCGAGTACGGGTCCCAGAAGGCGAGTGTCCTCATGCAGGGGAATTAAGGCCGATCTCGGGAATGTTACTTCTGGGTCATAGTCCGGCTAACTCGAGTCAGCGGTCGGGACCGTCGGTGATCAGCTTGGTGCAAGCGGCGTGCACGTGGTCCGATGGCGGGAGGAAATCTGACATTATGGCGTGTATGTTGTTATCATAACGCGTCATACATGGGCGGACCCGATGTGTGGGTGTGTTTGCCGCTATCATAACGCCTCATACGCGGAGGGATGGACTTGAGTGAGACAGCTAGATGCCATGTGAGGGGAGTATGTGTGACATACCCTCGGTGTATACGAGCCGGTCAACAAGTCACCCAACTCACGCTTAGCTCCCCGCGTTCCTTGCCGCTTAGTCCTTGAGCGTTTGTAGGCGAGTGTCTGAGGATGTCTATGTGCATGCGTATCTATGCCCCTTGAGCTTCTAAAGGGGGAAATTTATAGTGGAATTTGAAGGGTTAGGGGGGTTTACGCGGACTGGACTGGGGGGTGATTTGGTCCACGTAAACCCCCTTCACAAATATATATATATTTGTTTTCAGAGTGAGGGAGGGGGGTTTACGTGGATTCGACTAGGGGGCGCAGCCCAGACCGCGTAAACCCCCTTACGCGGACCAGACTGGGGGGCCAGTCTGGTCAAGTGTAAAACAGAGTGATTGCAAATCTGTGCACGAAGTATGGTGATGTTCAAGCATGCAGTGAGCTTTACAACACAGTGACTTAATCAGCACGGTTAATAGTTTGACAAATCAAATGCATAGAGATCGATATAGTGTTAGCATCATCAAAACAACAGGGAAAGCACAACAGAATCCTCGTAGGCAGTCGCACTACCAAAACATAGAACACATCTCGCACGGACTTTATAGCACCCAAGAGGAGGCCAACCAATTCAAACATGCGATGCGAGATGGCAAAATTCAACCAAACATAATTCTCTACAACCAAGGAGACACCAATTATGCCTTCCACAAAGTGAAACATTTCCACGCTTGACCTTGCCTTGAATCTCACACATGCTGGGAACCTTGCCTTCCAGCACCAAGAAAAATCACTACTATAGTCAGGTCAGCTCCTCTGACAACACTTGCCAAGTGTCCCATCAAACCATACTCATAACATCTCTCGACATACCATTGTAATTCCCCGAACTATAACTCACTAGATAGTGACTCACCATGCCTTGAGCACTGACTCTGTTGATCGCCAACCGCACTCTGCCACAGCGGTTGAGCTAGCCGCTACCACACGCTTCCTACATATACCTGTCTCTAACCCTAAAATCACTAACACGTCAAAACACCCATCGAGGAGTGAAGAAATCACTAAGGATGCTAGGCTCAAAGGCTGGTACACCTTTAACCACAGGATATCATTCCCTTGAATCTGTCCTTGTTGACACCAACCCATTCTCAATTCTTGGGTCCTCAAAATATCCATCCCCTGAGCTGCTGTCGCGTGGACCACCATGCCAAGAGCCACAACAAGAACCATGATTGGCACCCGCCAAAGCTTCTCCTCAAGTCCTGAATCTGCCACTAAACATTCATATCTCATCTGCCACCTCGCTCGACGCATCTGATGCGATGCATAATGGCCCCCAATTCCACGACTTGGGTCCAGAACTAAGCCACTGCCATACAATCTCGAACCAAGTCTAGAGCTAACACAACCCATTCATGTGTAAATGCGCAGGACTTAAGACTCACTTGGACACCTCTATCCAATCTTGCCTTGAGATCCGTAAAAGTAATTGAGACTGGCATGTCATCCCCGACACCACATGGCATGACAAGAAAGTTGGGCTCAACCAACAGCAGCTTACCAAGAAGATCCTCCACCCATTCGGGCACTTTCTCGATCAGGACATCCACTCTGCCACCTCAAACCATGACCTCAAAACCTCAAGGCTGGCTAGATCTCAAATTGGGGTGGCCAAAATGACACTAACTCTATTAGAGTATGTTCAAGGCCATCTCATAATTAACAATCCTTGCTAGCCACTTGACATCGTCGATGGTATCTCTGATGCTGCAACACAAGCTCGCACCTACCGACAAGACTCTGCCCAACTCAACGCAACTGGGGCCACCACCATTGGGGAAGGTAGCTCTCTATCTTACTCTTCAAGCCCCCACGTTGACACTCCGATGATAACTGAATCTACCTTGACAGTGCCAACACTACGCACTCTAGCTCTCACGTGAGAAACAAATGTGGTAAAGAAACACAAGAACCCTATGCCAGCTCCCGACTATATTGGATCTTATGGATTCTAGAACACTACAATTATCTCAAATTTCTATGTACGTCCACAACTCCTGCTCTGATACCATCTGTAACGACCCAAGATCTAGATACTAGGAAATACCTGATACCATTCGATTCCTAACCCTCCACCTACGATCCGCTGGGAATACCCAGCGGGCATTGGCCAATTCATTTCTTCTCTTTTGTTTTCTCCCGCCGTTGCCACCGGATGGGGAGCAATCACCGCGTCACCATATGGGTGAGTAGCAATGGCACTGTATCGAGCTCGAGGGGAGCCCACTATATCCGGGCCGGGAGGAGCACACCATATCAGGCACACTAGGGCCTCACTATATCAGCGGTAGAGGTGCTGCCATATCAAGGCCCTGACGTATCAAGCCAAGGGGAGCTGTCGTATCAGGCCGAGGGGGGCTGCCATATCAGCCCAAAAGAGGCTCACAGTATCAAGGAGCTTGGGGTTGACCTCCTGCCCTTCTTTCTTCTTTTCGTTTCTTTTCTTCTCTTCTTTATTCCCCTGCACATAAACATGGGGTGAGAAATTTTTAGTGTCCACACCCACATGATGAGGTAGTGGGTCGGTAGAAGCAAACTCCTCTCGCATGGCGCCAGATGCGCTGCCAGTACTCCCAGCCCCAGATACATGTTGGCCAACAGCACAGGAGCTAGAGCCTGCCTCCATCCCTCTGCTAGTAGGCACGCAGGCCACAACAACTCAACCCTCAGCAAGCCATCCTCCTCGTGCGGGACTACAAAGGTCGCCAGCCAGTACACCAAGGAAGCAGCTGGGAACATCACATCCGGCAGCCCATGGGGGTTCCACCCCTCCCGTGGCGCGTAGATGTGCTACGAGTACGTTCGAAACCGAAGCTCGACCTCGGTGTACTCCTCGCAAGGAGTTTGGTCTCTCGCAAACTCCTGGTAAAAATAGAATGGCCCATTGTAGAAGTGACGAACCCATACGTTCTGCGGCACCCTGGGAGTCTGTGCAGCTCGCTCTCTCCCAGCCAGGGCTAAGTCCCTCTAGGTCTTTAGTAGATATCGATAACTGTGAGAAACTCAGTGTCGCCCCTGTCTGTCTGTGTGGCTGCAGTGGAGGTCATCCAGCACTACCTCCTTATACTGCTCACCGCTAATCGACAGCCCAGAAATCCTGAATAGAGATCACAAGTCTAGTGAAGTCTCTCCCTCAGCCATTGCCATCGTGTTCTACCGGCGGTTGAAAGGCTCTACCAGTGCCTGTAGCAACCCCGAATAGCAGGGGTACCCGTACAATGCTGCAGTCATGGCGTATCTAATGTCGGCCCAATCCAGTAGCATCTGATAGTGGTGTACGATCCCCATCAGCCACTCAGTAGCTCCCTGATGGTACCTGTGCAAAGGGATCACCGCCAATGACCGTACCAGTTAACAACAGTCTGCCACAGAATCTCATCCAGAAGGCTGTGGTCGTCGTAGCCCTCTCTAGCATGCTGCAGCCCTGATGGCTCTAGCACCAACCCCGTAGTGCCCTTTGTCTCTATCCAGTGATGGCTGTGCAAGTCCCAAGAAGCGAGACACTTCACTCCGACTCGGACCCCAAACTAGTCCGCCCTGCTAAAGAAACCCAGGCACTCAGTACTGGGGAACTGGCACTGCCTCTAGTAGTCTACGAAAAAACTCGGGAAGCCACAGAGTGCGTGATGGAGGCATCACCCAAGACTCTCTCTGGCTCGGGTCATCACTTCACCCTGAAGATGTGTGAGCTCGGGTATCACTGCATGTGGGCCCAATTATGCATTTTGAGCTTTTTATTTGAGTCATTTTGATGTATTTTCCCTTTATTTGAGTCATGTCTCTAGGTCTTTGGTTTATTTCCCTATGTTTGTGTGTCATTATGTGGTTTAATGTAACTAATGGGCCCAATTCATTGGGTGGGGAGGTCCTTTGAGGGTGGGGTGCCATTTTCCTAGTAGCGTGACTAGGGTGGTTCTTTGTTTGGTGGTCCCCTGACCGAGAGATTGGAGTGTTGGGTTTCATTCCGATAAGAGTAGTTGTAGAGCTGTGATTTCATCGGCTACTGTGTTTTGGGGATTCGTGTACGGCCGCACTTTTTGTTGTTGTTGTTGTAGCCACTCCTGCTGCTGTTGTCGTTCTTGCTGTAGTTGCTGCTTTCCGCCACCATCATTGTTTTCGGTTGGGGTTCCATAGGACCCCTACTGAGCTAGTGATAGGAGGCTCTCCCCTGATTTTCAGGTGTTACGGTTCTTCTTTGAGGTTCAAGGGTGCTGCGTGGAGGTTCTTAGCTGCCAACTCACCGGGCCGAGTGTTCACTTGGCATTGGGTACGCTTCTCTGCCTTAGACTATACTTCTATTGGACTAAACTCTATTGTAGTTAGATTGGTTATTTATGTCAATTATTACATTGTCCTACTTTATTTCCTATTTCTATGTACACCACACCTATTCTTTTAGACCTTCTGAGCCCCGACTCATGGGCGGCGGTCCAGGGTTTGAATGGTATCGGGTTATTCCTAGTATCCGGATCATGGAGATAGAGGAGAGTTTAGGTTCCTCATCCTCTGGGGCCTCATCCGATGAGGGCATGGAGACTGAGACTACTTCTGTAGGTGGGTGGGGCTCTTTCCTCTCCCCTTTGGCACCTTGTTTGTGTTTTCTGGCAGGATACCAATGCTTTTGTCTTGTGTGTAGCATCGATGGCAGAGGGGGAGTGCGCACCAACTCCTGACCTAGACGGCCAGGATGAGCTTCCCGCCCCGCCTATAGCTGCTGGAGGGGACCAAGCTATGGTGGAGGGCTCCATGGTTGTTGCGGAGTCGTTGCCTTTCCCAACCCCGACGCGTGACGCCACAGGTGTGGGAGAATTTATCCTGGGTAAGGGTTGGAAGTTTTATCAGGTTTTCCACCTATTTTATCATGGAAAGTTTCACATGTATTTCTCACTTTCCCGTTGTTCTTTCTGGAACTGTGCAGTCGCTGCTGATGTGCTATTAGAGATAGACGACTCCTCTCCGAGCTTGGAGGTCGAGTGGCCTACTTTTGCTCCACCATCAGAGCCGTTGCTGGATGGGAGTGTGGGTGCCTCCTTGCTTTAGCGCACACGAGGGTACCTTCAGAGTGACCCCCTCCCTTCTCCGGAGGACTTGAGGCAGCGCCTGATGGAGTGCACCTGGGGCTACCACATCCTCAGTTTCTTGCGTGAGCCTTGGATGTATGGGCTAGCCGGGATATGGGCGAAGTACTTACGACTTCTTCAGGCACTGGAGCAGAGGGCTCGAAGGCTAGCAGCCATCCGGGAAGAGCAGGAGTGGTTGGATCGACTTGCAATGGCTATAGCCGATCAGAGGGGTCACGTCGAGGCAGTTGAGTCACTCTTCTGAGGCCAGGCTGTTCAGCTGGAAGAGGCTGAGAGCAGGATTGAGGCCTTGAGGAAGGCCTTAGAGGAGCAGTTGTTGGCCACAGACCACGCTAGGGCTGAGTGGCGAGAGGCCGAGAGCACTGTCGAGGCCAGTACTCAGCACTTGTCCACTCTTGAGGCGAAGCTTGTGGCTGCTCAGTCTTGTCTATCGACATTGAAGGGGAGCGAGCTATGATTTGATTATATCTCCTCCCCTTTTTTGTTATGTTATATTCCATGGTCATTTATATTTGTTACCCCAAGGGCATGTCTTGGGCTCCTTTCATAGAATAACATGACAGATGGATCAGTCTACAAAGGAAGTTGAGTAATCTCAATTACTCAATGAAGCTCCAAGGCCTAGGTTGAAACCAGGTTTCGGCTAGAAAGGCATCTGTCGACACCCAATGCAACGGTGGCCGACTCTATAGTCCAGCCAGACTCTGGACTGGGACAGGTGCCGACATAGGAGGGCTCAAGTGTCAGCTCCAGGACCACACAGGGAACAGTAGGGTTCTGCTATCCGCTGGCAGTCGACCATTGAACTGGTCGTGGTCGACCAAGACTGGACAGAGTGGATAAGATCCTGAAGGAACTAATTATGGTTAGCAGGCCTAGAAATATGGAAAGTTGTTGCTGAATGCATGTGGATAGGCACGTGGAAAACGTCCTTCAGCTGATTGGACTACTGCATCAGATGAAGAGTCAGTCGATCAATCAACCAGATTGAGGAACATGAGTTTAACCTCTGCCCTAGAAATCCGCAGGGAATCTAGGAACTGGTTGGTTGAACGGGCAGCCTACTTTTTATCTTCGCGCCAGTTTTTTGAAAAGAAAACAAGGAGGGATAGGAAGATGAGAGCAACAACCTGAAGATTAAAAAGAAAAGGCGGGCCGAACTACAGAACTGAGCAGAGGTCATCAAAAGCCATAGAGTGCTGGCCTTGAGGAAGTGTGAAGACATCTTGCTGAAGACACCACTAGTCTTACTGCGCAAGGGTTTGATTGGAAGAAGACTCTTGAAGACTAGGGATCTCACACTAGCCAATCCTTCAAATCTGCAGTCATATTCTTGGATGTGATGGCATTCTCAAGCCTCAAGGCCCTAGTCTGATTTCTTTCTTCTTTTTCTCATCTATCTGGTTTTAGTACATCAAGCTGTGAGGTAGCGTTAGGAAGCTATGAATCAGCGGTGTAAAGCTGTGGGACAGCGTGTGTACAAACTGTGTGGCAGCAGTGCTGGTTGGAAAGGTTCTATTGATAGTAAAAGCCTCACTCAGGTTGAGTGAGGGGTGGATGTAAGTCTCATGTAGAGACTGAACCACCTAAAAATCATCTTGCATGTGTGGCTTTCTCTGGGTGTGGATGTCTTTAGCATTTACTTATTTAAGCTTTTTGGTATACTGAGATGCAAATGATCATCAAAGTATTAGCCTCTCTTGTTATCTCAAGTAGCTCCTGAGTAAGTTTAACCAAAATCTGAAAAAGGGGGAAAGATCTATTCACCCTCCCTCTAGATCTATTCAGTCCATACACAACAACGCCTTTAGTCAGCTCTTCAACGGCACGCTCCACCAAGACTTCAACGGCACACCCCAAGGCCCCCAGCTGTATGCCCCTTCAGCGGTGCGCCTAGGTCATCTATCTTCAACGGCACACCCTAAAAGCCCCTCAATGGCACGGCCTACTTCTTTAACGACACTCTCTCCCCATGACACGTCCGACAGGGAGGATCTTACGCCATTCCCCTACAGATTTTTTGGCACGCAATGGGGTGGCTGAGGTGTCAACTGGGGAGGAGGATGCGCTGCCTACTTCCTATCAACAAAGGACAACCAAAGTCAAATCTCCATTAATAAACCATGTTCCCGCCTCCGTCGCTCCACGCTTGAAGCCCCCTGCCATTGGGGTTTAAAAAGGGCCCTCTCCACGGTGAACAAGGAAGGGAAGAAGAGCAACAAAAAAATGCACAGACAAGGGGATGAAGAAGGAGAGGCCACCACCGTGCACCAGGAGGAGAGAAGAAGAAGAAGAAGAGAAGTGAAGGGATCACTTCCCTTAATCAAATGTGTTCTCTCGTATGGGGGATGTAAATGACGTCAGTGTCTTTATGGCATGGCGGGATTGGGTCCCGACCCGAACCACACAATCGTCTGATGAAGTCAGATCGAGCACACCATGGGTTCGCCAGAGCCTGAATAAATTGTCACCTCGGTGACTGGCACGCCCACGCACTTAACAAAACCAACAAACGAACGAACCAATTTAATCTGATAAAGAAGTGCGTCCACAGGGGTGCCGAATCTATAGATGATATAGTGCCTTACAAAATGAGCAACTATCTCCCCTGTAACTTCCCGTAACGAGATGGCCTATGCCCATCTGGAGAAGTAATCGGTGGCAGCAAGTATGAACTTGTGCCCTTGGGACGATGGTGGGAATGGTCCCACAATATCTATGCCCCATTTCGCAAACGGCCAAGTAGGCACAGTCGGGTGGAGTGGGTCAGGCGGCCTCCGAGGCACTGGACCAAATGCTTGGCATTGGTGACATGTACGAGCATATTGATTGCAGTCTTCGTACATGGTCCCGAATCTCGAACTGCCACCCACGAGTCTGAAGACTCGGAAGGATTAAAGGGATGGTGTAGAAGTACACGAGAATCTAAATTAATTATAGAATTACACAATTTATATGAATAAGTAGGAAATAGATATAACATTAAGCAAATTACATGGTCCACAATATAACAACAGTTCATAATACAATAGTAGTCCACAACTAGTACAGTACAGAAAGAAACGTACAACTACATGGGGCATACCCCAGCTCTGACAACTGGCAACTAACCCTAGACACTAGAACCACGTGGAGCCTCAGACGTGGTCCCCTGAAGTCTCGCCTCACCTGAAACGTAGAAAAATGTAGGGAATGAGTCTCATAACAAAAGGCTCAGTAGGGATCACTCGGACCCCACCTCGTAAAATGAGAAATTGCAATGCAAAGCAGCTAAAGGCAAGTACAACTAGAATAAATAAACAAAAAAGCCCAGCTACGCCTGACGTCAATCTCATGGTATGAAAATCGAGACACATGCCATGGTGAAAACTAAGAGTCACCGCCTAACAAAGACAGGAGTACCACCCACTAGAAGCACAGTCGGATGCATCCCCTGACGACTTACACCGCGCTACAGCATCTCCCTACTCGTCCCGGGTGAAAACTGAGAGACACACACAAGTAACACTGACAAGGGTCTAGTCGGGGTTATGCTCGTCAGCACGCGTCCGAAGTCCCCGACCACTTGTGCACACACTGACTGGTTGTGCTATGTCAGGCCCTCTAACTGGTTCTTCCTCCCGGCCCGGACTCGAGCCGCCACAGTAGGAGGCCCACGGTAACCAACCTAAAGCCATTTCCCTCGGGTAGCCTCACCACCACTCCCTGGTGGGACCACACGTGTTTCGGAAGGCTACGCCTAGTGGAAGGTCACTGAAGGAGTAGACTCTCTAACCAATGGAAATAACATTTGAACCGGACCAGGTACAAGGACCGCTCCTCGCACCGACACCGACACACGATGACACAAGTCGAGAACACGCCACCACCCTGGACCCCACGGCACCCTCACACATGGCCCCCATCCGATGCTTGACATCAGTCAGACCACAGGTCAGCACGTGGATCGAGGTCCACTCACCCGGGATTCAAGTCGGTGTGGAGGCACTTATGGGGACTCTTCGTTCTTTTCGTTAGTTTATTCGTCCTTTCATTCGTTCGTTCGGTTTATTGAGTGCGAGGGCGTGCCAGTCACCGAGGTGACGATTTATGCGGCTACTAAAGCCTTATAATTACACACATAATTAAACAAGGACGCAAATACAAATGAAAGGACATGAAGGCAAAATAAAAATACAAATGTCTAGAGCCGATTCCCATTAGCTGGTGAGGATCCTGGCGCAACCTTTGGCTGGGATGACCCTCTAAGAGTCCTCTTTCGACCCCAAGAAGAAGGAATCCATTCGCCCACCGGCACACCCCGTTCCGGCCGTCTTCCCTAGCTTCCATCGACGACACTTTCCAGAACTAGGTTGGACCCTATCCTGCTAATCTATTCACCACCCCCTACTCTGACCTCTTCTGGGAGTCCCATCAGTTCCAGTGCAAAGAAGACCCTCCCACAAACGTGTCAACGCCAGCCCCGCCCTCATCAGAGTCTGGGGGAGGCCGGGGTGATCATTTCTTCTCGATGTTGTAGTTCTGGGAAAGATAGAACCACATCTGACCAGTCCTTATCCCAGGGCTGTCATGGCCTCATCCAGACCCCGTTCAGTCCACAACTACTATGGCATGTTCCCAGGCCTTCCAGCGATGTTTCAGTGCTGGTCTCACCGCCAGCAACGTCTGGAGGAGTTCGTGATAGCCCCGACATTGACCCCCTATCAGACAGACCCAGGCCCGATAGAACCAGGGCGTCACGAGAAGTCTGACCTGCAGCACCCCAGTCGGACCTCCGGATGGCCCGGGGCACCTACTGTAACTTGCTACCTTGACTCCGGATGATTCAGCACCGACCCCGCCCAATCCAGTGCCCAAAGGCATTTGTGGCACCCCAGTCGCTGGCTTGCTGTCCCTATAGAACTGGTTTGGCAGAATTCAGCTTCCCCTGATAAATTCAGCCCTCGTCGCATTCCCCATCCCCTAGCCTGGCCGGCTGAAGGCTCCTCCCTGTGTGGAGGTAGTGTTTTCTGTAATAATTAATTCCCGCACCCCACGATCACCCTCTTGCAAGAGGTGTAGTGTTGTAAGTTTCTCAATTTTCAGGTTAAAGCTACACCGATGCAGCGTGTGGGGCATACCCATGTTACCCCGCTCACCCTCGTCTCCTGTCGGGGTCGACGTCTTCATGCCAATTAGGTAAGCTTCTGGCTACACCCTTTACTGGCTCATATTTTGTTATTTAGTATCGTTTCTAGTGCCATCGAACAATGAGGTGAGCACTCGGTCTTGATTTTTCCATCAAATTGAGCATCCACCGCGGAGTGAGTGGCGAGAGCTCCCCATAACCCATGCCCTCGGCGTGCTGGCCGCCCTTGGAGTTGGGCATCCCAGCCCCTTAGGGGCTCATCCAACCTAAGCCAAACCCCCAGAACACCAAGGCCCCACCCCGGACCCTCTCCACCATCTCTTCTTTTCCTATGGTCGATAGTGAGCGCTACGCAAGTGAGCCCACTCGAGTGAGTCCGTCACCCTCCGTTGCATGCTTGTGGGTCTAGGTCCTAGGTGCATCGAGTCATCCCCCATGGCATACTCGGCTGTGCCACATCAAATGGTATCAGAGCAATAAGGTGTCTCACGTCACCTGTCAGGGAGGACCCAAAGAACTTGAGTAGGTAGGACTCGTCGGTCGCTAGATCACCCATCACGTTGATGTAGTAGGGTATATGTTCTTTTGTCGAACCTTGTCTATTAAAATTATCAAACTTTGGCAGTTTGTTGATCCCCGAAGGCAACCTCTTGGCAGCAAAATGGACAGGGTAATGTACTTTTTACCCATCCAAAGTAGCATAATCATTATCACCCCTCTCGGCTAGCTTTTTCTTGTCTTCCTTTCACGGAACTGACAGAGCTTAGCGGTCCATTAATGGCCCGCTAAAGTGAATGTGACAGTCTTACGATAGGTTGCTAATTGGTTTGGGCGTCGAATTTGAGTATAATCCAAACTCTTTTATTACATTATCCATTTAATTATCCTTTCAAGGTATTATTATCCCCATATTCCGTGAATTAATTAATTAACCTTCTAGAACATGGGCCAAATTAACTGGGCTTGGTCCTTAATCCTTTGGGCTTCCTATTAAATAGGCTAGGTTAATTATCTACTTCATTTGGGCCTTAATTAAATGACTTATTTAACCCAAAACTCATTTATTAATTCATTTAGGCCTATATAATTTCTACTAAATCCTAAAAATTCATAAATATTCCAGAAATAATTTGTAAACGTTCCAGGGCATTACACCAACTCCAACAACCTCAGGAGGGCACGCGGTCGAGACAGTTCCCATGCAGGTGGGTCAGTGTCCGGACCGGCCGTCACCGAGGGCGCTGGGGATGGGTCACCCGACGTCGAGGATCTTTTGCCTGCTGAGCTTCGTGGTAGGCTCGAGGCCTGAAGTATATTTTTTTTTCTTTCTCTCCATTCTTTAATGTGGCCATGTAGAAATTTTCCTCGTGTATGTGATGGTGACAGTAATAACTGCTGAATTGACTATTCCTTACCGCCTTTGGCGCAATTTGACTACCGTATATGTAGTTGATGGAAAGGCGGCGATTTTCTCTACGGATATCTTGCGTGTTGATTGGTCAGGTAACTGGCGCGGCGCTGGTGCCTGTCCATCTTCCTCTGCTTTAAATGACTTGCCACTTTGCGTGTTTTCAACGAGGGGGTGTTGGTGAAAAATGAGGTAACCGCCTTGGGGGAAGGGTGTTTGACTTTCGTGCTTCTTCGAGGGGAAAGTCATTTAAGGCAATAGCTCCTTCAGCCTATGAAAGTCCGAAGGGCATTTCCTCCTTCCTTCATCACTTAAGGCCATCCCTGTAGTTTCTCCTCTCCGCGAAGTGTTGTGTTGTTAGTCTTGGTGAAGCATGGAAGGTGTTTCAGAGGACGAAGATGTAGACGGTAGTAGGGGGAAGATTCCTACTTCTCTAGTTTGAAAGAGCATTTGACGGTCGGTGGGCAGCTTGAAAGAGGGTTTGACATGTGGTGGCACGTCCTCTTCCTTCTTTTGGACCACCGACACTACCTTACGAGGAAGGTAGAAGTGGACGGGTGGGGGCATCAGGCACCACACCCTTCTCCTATCCCTGCTCCCCCTCATCCTCTTCCCCTCCCCTCTTTCTGCCGTCGATCCCATCAGTAAGGGGGGCAGCTCTTCAAGCTCCCTCCTCACCTCTTTTGCTCTTCGATTGGCTTCTTTTCCTTTTCCTTCGAGTCTACGACCTCCTTCTTTCACTCTTTGGAGGATGCCTTCTACCATCCTCTTTTTTAACATACCTCGTAGGGGGTCCTTCCAAAGAGTTGGCGGAGGGAGTTTTCTCTGGCCATTCCTTCTTCTTCTTCCTCTCCTCCTTTGGTACCTTTTCTCTGAATCTCCCGAGCATACAGGGTCAGTTATCCCATTATTCGAGCTAGTTTCTATGCTAGGTAGAGTCAGTGGCTCAGACGGAGAATACTTGTCGAGTTCGCGTCGAGCGATCAGCTTGTACCAGCAGATATTATACTTTTACTATTTTTTTTATCTGTACTGTAATGGCCGCGGCCTATCTGATGTATCAAAGAAGTATTAATAAGAAGAACAGGAATTGCCTTTGCTATACGGATTAACATTCTTAATTATTATTTTCAAATTTGAGATCTCTTGATTGTGAGGCAATGAAAGAACACCCGCTCCATCCTCCGTACAATATATTTGTGTACCTTCATATACTCAAATTTTCTTAGAGTGCTCTTAATTAACATTAAGGTCATGATCCATATATATCTCTTGGATGGCAAGCTTCCTGTGGGGACAACTCGAACAAGCGCCGAGCGTACGCCCAGATGGTAAATCAAGCTTAGTGCACTCGTGCCTCGTACTCAAGAGCCCCAACCAAGGAGCTTCTCAAGGAGCCCATTCTCTTCTCGAACGCGGACTTGGAAGGCATAACCACTCCTCATACCAACATGTAAGTCATTTTTGTAACTATAAATCAATATATCATGCATCGTATTTTAGTTGATAATGAAAGTGATCTATATGTTATCTCGTACGATTGCCTCCTCCTCATGGGTGTAAATCCTTCCTGCCTCACTCCCCTACACACCCCTTTATTTGGATTCTCTAGGTCAACTATCTATCCCAAGAGATGGATCTCTCTGTCGATCATGCGAAGCACTACTTCGTGACAGATCACCTTCGCAGTCGACTTTACGATCGTGAAGAAGTTGTCTGGCTATAACGTCATCGTCGGTCAGGAAATCCTGAGAGTGCTCAAGGGACTACCTTCAACATACCACCAAAAAAACCAAGGTCCCTACTATCCACGGAGTTGAAGAAGTCAAATGTGATCAGAAGGAATCCCAGCGGTGCTACCTGATCTCCACCATGGAAAGGGCAGCCAAAGGAGCTCCACCCGAGAAGAAACTGAAACCAGCAAAGGAACTCCAGTCGAGGACCTCTTCCTCATGTAAATTAGAGGAGACCCCAACCGTACCCTACAGATCGACTCTCACCTGTTCAATGGAGGGACAAAAATTTACTAGAGTACTTCCTGAAAATCAACCAAGACGTATTCGCCTAGTCTGAGAATAAACTCCCTGGCATCCCTCCTGAGATAATCACCCACCAACTCATGCTAGACCCACATTGTCACCTGGTCCAATAGTAGAGGCATCGTTGTAATCCCGAGCGACAGGCCGTCATCCGGGAGCAATTGAGCGAGAAGCTGTGCTCCGGACTACTAAGGCCCATTTAGTTCCCAGAGTGGATCTGTAATGTGGTCCTAGTCCCCTATTACAACGAGAAGTGATAGATGTGCTTCGATTACATCGACCTCAACAAGGCCACCTTAAATGATAGCTTCCACATGTCACGGATTGACCAGCTTGTTAATGCAATGTATGGGCATAAGATGCTGAGCTTTTTTTATGCATACTCCGGTTAGCACCAGATCAGCATGTACAAGCCTGAACAAGATAAGACCGCCTTCATCACCAACCACGGTCTCTACAGCTATACAATGATGTCATTTGGGCTAAGGAATATAGGGGCTACGTACCAATGGTTGGTCAACGACATGTTGACTCCTAGATCGACCGCAATATGGAGGTGTACATTGACGACATGTTCGTCAAAAGTCTACATGCTACAAGAATCTAGAAGACCTCAGGGAGACATTCGTCACCCTGCGAAGGCACTACATGAAGCTCAACGCAAGCAAGTGTGCATTCGGGGTATGCTCCGACAAGTTCCTTGAGTTCTTGGTCACCCATCGAGGAATAGAAGTCAACTCGAAATAGATAAAGACAGTGCTGGAAATGAAGTGACCTAGCGGGTGTGCGACGTGCAATGCCTCACAAGCCGCGTTACAGCGCTTAGTCGCTTCTTATCTAGGGTCATTGACTATTACCTCCCATTATTCACGTTGACCAAGCAGACACACAAGTCGCGAGAGAAGAAGGGACATGCATATCAAGCAAAGTCAGGAGTGCGAGGACGCCTTTGAAGAACTCAAAAGGTACTTATCCTCGCCACCCATCCTCTCCAAGCCCCTATATGGCGAGCAACTTCTACTCTATCTATTTGTGATGCTGAACACACTCAGTGTGTGCTCACCCAAGAAGACAATGGAGTCATGAAGCCTGTATATTACATCAATAAGACACTTCAGGGAGCAGAGGTTTGATACTCCCAAGCGAAGGTGTTCCCTCTCGCCCTAGTGATGGCTGCACGAAAGTTGTGACCATGCCTCCTCTCCCACTCGATTGTAGTCATCACCGATCAACCCTTGTGCCACGTTCTCTACAACCTAACATATTAGGGAGATTGGCCAAATGGGCCATTAAGCTAGGAGAGTTTGACATCTACTTCCAGTTGAGGACAATCATCAAAGACTAGGCGATGGCAGCCTTCGTTGCCCAGTGCAGACTTCCCAATGGGGGGGATAGTGTCTTGGCTGTAGAGCCCACTTAGGAACTATATGTCAATGGGCCGTCGTGCTCAAGTGGCAGCAGAGGTCTAGTCCTCTCCTCGCCTGTGGCGACCCGGGATCCGAGTACCAGAAAGGAACCGACGCGTCTCGAACCTCGGCCCGCCTCCCACGAGCCAGAAGACTCGGAAGGGAAAAAGAGGTGATGTGAGGGTGTGTAAGAAGCTAAAGTAACTGCAGAGATATCACAATATACAACAAAATAATAGTGCAGAGATTAAATAAATAAACTACTACAAGGTCCAGTACATCTCATGTCCAAAATAAAATACAGTCAACTGAAAGAAGTACAAGTACAGAGGAAAAGTACAAGTACAAGTACACGGGGCATACCCCGGCTCTGACAACTGGCACTAACCTCGGCTACTGGAATCACGCTGGACGCCTGCCGCACCACCTGAAGTGCCAGCCTCACCTGAAACACGGTGAAAACACGCAGGGGATGAGCCTCATTTCACAGGCTCAGTAGGGATCCCTCGAACCCTACCTCGCGCAAAAAATAAAGCAGGAAGTAAGAAAGCAGGAAAGTACCCTACCTAGCAGGAGTACGGTAGAACCAACAAGTGGGAATAAATAAATGAGAAAATGTCTATTCTAACAGTACCGTACTACTGAACCTCGGTCCATCAAAACTCTAGCCCATACCTACCAGTCGACCGAAGCATCACCTACTAGAAGAACGACCAGATGCGTCCCCTGACATCTTACACCGCATCACAAGTGACTAGATACAATGCCCTCGGCACGAGACTCAGACATGCACAATAACCAGAAGTACCACCGAAACAAGGACTAGCTGAGGTCGCACACGTTAGTGCGGGTCCGACACCCTTAGCCTCGTGTGCACACTCAGAGCATATGCCCTAGGCCTATCCTCTAGCTGGTAATTCCCCCTAAGCCCAGACTTGGCTATACGTGGGGGCCCTACGGTAATCAGCCTACTCACCGTCTCACTCGGGTCAGCCACTCCACCACTCCTGGGTGGGTCAGCACACGCGTGCCGTAAGAAGGCTACGACTAGTGGACGTGTCACCAGAAGAACAGACTCACAAGTCACGAAAAATGACTTCGGAGGTAGACAAGTATAAGGATCACTCCTCGTACAATGCCCACTCATGGTGACGTAAGCCGAGGACGTCACATCCTAGGACCCCCTCCCCCCCACGGCACCCCACACATGGTCCCCACACGATGCCTAGCATCAGTCAGACCATGGGTCAGCACGTGGATCGAGGTCCACTCATCCGGGACTCTAATCAGCACGGAAGAAATCACCAGCTAGGCCTCAGACGATGAATGGTCTATCATTGGCCACTCAAGGATGCACGGCTAAGCCTTAGCGGCGTGTGGGAGAAGGACGGCCCAACCTGGTCGTTCATCAATCCCCACGGAAAGAAACATGAACGGTCGGAGACTAGCCACTCAAGGGAAGGGCGGCTAGAACCTCGCCTTTCAAAGGCATGGGCGGACTCACCTGGGCCGCTCATCCACCAACGGTACGATGGGACAAATGGCCAGAACGTGGCCGCTCATGGGTACACATGGCTATCCCCTAGCTGCTGACCTCGAACACTGTGTAACGATAAGAAACCACAGTCAGAAACTTACGGGATGAGCGGTTGGTCTTGGGCCGCTCATGGGATGAACGGTCGAACCACTGGTTGCACTTGCCCATCGAAGGGCGGGCAAGCCAGGGCCGCACAAAGAAGAACGGCTAACTCTCAGCTGCTCCAGGGGGATGGATGGTCCAACTCGGCTGTTCATCCTCCAATGGTAAAAACATAAGTGTGACTGGGCCCTAGCCGCACAAGGGAAGGGCGGCTAGGACCTCACCGCACAAGGCTTGTGCGGTCCAACCCTGGCCGCACAACCTTCCAACGGCACATGGTGACGTACGAGAAAATATTTGATTTTTTTATTTTGAGAAAATATTCATCATTTTTTTGTTTGGATTTTGGGAAATATTCAATTTTTTTTGTAGATTTTGAAAAATATTTATTTTTTTTAGATTTAGACATTGCTAGTGCAGTACTAAATGAGTATTTAAACCGCTAGATGGGGGTCCTTGTTCCCTCCCCTCTCACTGAGAACTGCCCGAAGCCAGGCGTGCATTTGAGGGTGGCCCCCTATAGACGACTGTCTATGGTTAACGGTGCCCTTGCTAAGGCCATACCTGAGAAACATTCGGCATCGGAGGGAGAAGAGAAGAATAATTGGGGATAAGCTTTATGCAGGATGAGAGGTTTCGAGACTTGAATTCCTTCCAAGGTACTACCCCTCAAAGAGGTGGTCTATTGCGTTGGGACTTTGTGCCTTTGATTTTAGACTCTTGACATGCATACGACCAGGGTTTTCCCTGCGGGGACTTTGCCTCTCCTGACATGCCTTTATTCACAGATTTTGTATTTAAAGAATTTTGACTTTGATAATAGCTCATGTTGGCTAGATTTATCATGAAAACTCATTTCATTTTTGGGTCAAGACTGTCCCTATTTGAGACTTCTCTCGTGTTGGGGAGTACCTAGGTTGGTCATCTCGTCCGTCAACCTCTTGCCCTTGCACTTAGCCGAGCAAAGAAGAGAAAAAGGTTTTCATGTATACCCATGGTATGGCCAAAGCAGCAACGATGTTTCATCAAAGGAGGTCGACTAGGGACGCCGTGAAGTGTGTGAAGTGCCCAGCTAAAGGTTGCCCTTAGCAAGCGGGGAGGGAAAGCTGAACTCCTAGCACGGGGTTCTTAATAACCAGAGGTGCTGCAAAAGCAAGCCTAAAGACTCTTTCTCTGAGATTTAGTAAGGATAAAAACCTAGGATAAAGGCCTTGACTACCATTCTTAATCATGTCAAGAAGCACTTCATTTTGAAAATCATGCGTGAAGCAATGAGCAATGACATTATGAAAATGTGTAATGTTACCTTGTGCTCTTTTGAAGCATCAGCTATCGTCGGAGGCGATGTTGATCCTCGTGAGATATGTCCTCAATGGCAGGAAAGGGATTGGAAGTCAAGGTTCGAAGTGGCTTAACAAGAAGGAGTGGTATTAAGACCATGCTCAGACGAATAAGGAAAAAAGGAAGAGAGGCGAGGGCTAGAACTCCCTCGCTAAGGCGCGGAGACCCTGATCACATGGGACGATTTACAGAAGAAGTGAAAAATCAAGAGGAGGAGTGAGGACTAAAGCCTCGGAAGTAGTGGGAGAAAGGGCAGATGCCCAGCACAGTGGATGCGGAAGAAGTCGGGTCGGTCCCGTGATCAGAAGAGATTATGAGGAGAAATTGGTAGATGAAGAGAGGAGGATCCGGAGGGTCTGGAAGAAGAGGCGGAGAATTATGATGGGAAGAAGAATCCAGAGGCTCCGGAGGGGGAAAATATCGGGCGATGCGGTGCTCTGGGAAGAAATATGGGAAAAGATGATGTAAAAGGAAGAAGAGAACGAAGGACGCGACGTCCTGGAGGAGTAAGAGGATAAATCAGAAGAAAGATGGAGAGTCTGGAGGTTCTGGGGGAATGAGATGGGAATGGATAAATTGGACGAAAGATGGAGAGTCTAGAGGTTCCGGAGGAATGAGATGGGAAGGGACTCGCTGCCCCAGAAGATCCAGAGGTTCCGATGGAGGAAGGTATAAAAGGGCGCGATGCCCTCGGAGGAGAGATAAGAAACCCGGGGGTTAAATATAACTCACAATGTGGGAGGTCAAGGGTGAGTACACCCAGTTCCATTTGTGGTGGGACATTTTCAGAATGCTCCCAATTTCTGGAGGAGGTACCAGCACCTCTTCATCGGGAAGCTCAAAGTTGAGTGGCGAGTCTTCTGGCACAGGGTGCGCTACTAAGAATTCCGCCATTCCTTGCCCCTTGATCGCCTTGCGTGGGACAAAGGTGATGTCAAACTCCATGAGGATAAGCGCCCATTTACCGAGCCTACCAGAGAGGACGGGTTGACCGAGTAGGAATTTGAGTGGATCACACTTGGATATGAGGTCCACCCGATGAGCTAGCAGGTAGTGCCTTAGCTTCTTAACGGCGAACACCAAAGCTAGGCACACCTTCTCCATAGAAGTGTACCGATGCTCAGGTCCGATCAGCTTCCGGCTGAGGTAGTACAACGATTGTTCCTTGCCCTCTTCATTGATCTGGGCTAGAAGCGCCCCCAAAGAGGCATCCATGACAGCAATGTAGAGAATAAGGGGCTTCCCCCTGACAGGTGCCCCTAGGACTGGAGGGGTTAGGAGATACTCCTTAATTTGCTCAAAGGCCTTCTGGCAGTCTTCATCCCATATGAAGGTGCTCCTTTCTTCATCAGTTTGCCGAAAGGTAGGCACCTCCCCAAGAGCTTAGAAATGAACCGCTTAATATAGGCAAGTCTTTCTTGAAGAGATCTGAGCTCCGTCAAGTTCTTGGGTGGAGGCAGTGCTCTGATGGCCTTGATTTTGTCAGGGTCGATCCCTATGCTTTGGTACCTGACGATAAAGCCAAGGAACTTGTCGCTGGAGACGCCGAAGGCGCACTTCATTGGGTTCATCTTCAGCTGGTACTGTCGAAGTCTTTCAAAGACTCGACGCAGGTCGGCCAAGTGATCTTCCCGCCTTTTTGTCTTGACGACCAGATCATCGACGTAGCATTCAACCAGGTCATGCAGCATCTCGTCGAAGATCTTGGTCATCGCCCTTTGATAGGTTGCGCCGACATTTTTCAGACCAAACGGCATCCTCTTGTAATTGAAGATCCCCTTAGGAGATCGGAAGGCCGTATGGTCTTTGTCCTTGGTGGCCATGCGGATTTGATTGTAGCCCGATGACCCGTCCATAAAGGACAAGGCTTCGTGACCAGTGGTCATGTCCACCATTGTCTCAGTGATGGGGACAGGGAAGTCGTCCTTTGGACATGCCTTATTCAAATCTCTGAAATCGATGCAGACTCGGACTTGGCCGTTCTTCTTCTTTACCGGGACTATGTTGGCGAGCCACACAGGATATATGCAAGGCTCTATGAAATCCACATCGAGCATCTTGTCGACTTCAGTATTGACCTTTAGCTCCAGCTCATGGCGCATACGCCTTTGAGCCTACTTGACTGGCTTGACTGTTGGAAGTATTGTCAGCTCATATTCTGCCACAGAGGGGTCAAGCCCGGGCATCTCTTTATAAGTCCAGGCGAAGCAATCCTTGAACTCTTCCAAAAGCTGTCGATACGACTGCCTTTCTGCCTCACTGAGGAGAGCACTGACAAAGGTTGGCCGGCGATCATTTTTGCTTCCGAGATTGATCTCGATCAACTCGTCCACAGTTGCTTGACCGCCGTCTTCAAGCTCGGGTGGCGCTAGTTGGAGGTCGACAAAGTCTCCCTCGTCATCAGTGTTTGCTTCGTAGACTTCAAATTCTTCGAAGCACTCTTGCTCATGGCTTGAAGTCGAGGAACTTGCTCTTTGTGGTTGATGATGATCATGAGCGTCCCTGTCACTCAATTGCTTCTTTAATGCTTTAATTTCTTGTCAATAGCTTTATAGCAACATCAGCAAGGCCGGATCATTGGTAGAAGGGCTGGGGAGGCCTCCCCGCTCCTCAGATGACGTCTCTTTAGATGAGGTGGACGGCATCCCACTATCATCTTTAGTTGTAATTACATTGGCAGCTAGGGCAGCCATAGTCTCTTCTGGATTTATTGTCCCCGCGAGGGTTTGCAATGCCTCGCTGGCAGCCTTTCCTCTTCTTGTGATAGGGTCGGGCCTCTCGGTAATCCTGGTAACTTCTTCAAGTTCTTCGGGCAAGGCCCCATAATGGCTGGTCCCTCCGACCACATTGCAAGTATAGACTTGTATATTTTCACTTCTTCTACTTGCACATCTGGTCGGCTGACCAGGGAAGGTCAATTGTTTGAACACCGAGACTCTCTGTGCATCTTCTTCATAGCGGGGACGCCCATAACATCCTGATTTCGCATCCTCTATTTCAACCGGGTCAATTGGACATCCTTGACCCTCTTTAGTAGTGGTGACAGCTTGTAGTAGCCGTTGCCTCCCTACGGAGGTATTCTCAACCCCACGGAGATATCCGCACACGGCCTGGGTGATGTCTTCTTCCTCATAGTTAGGGTAATATGTAGATGACGGTACCCTTGCTTGTACTGGGGGCCCATAGACGGATCAATCCCTCCTGGCAGTCCTACCGTGATTCTCGACATGTAAAAAGGTATTCTCCTATCATATGTAGCCTTGGATAGGTAGTTTGCGAGATGCCCTTGCTGGTATCTCATTGTTCTTCATCCTTTCCTTCCCGGGTTGGTTGGCTTTAACAAGTCCCGGTCGAGTCGACATTGGGACCCGAGTGGGCTTAGGTACCCAAATTTGCCTGGTCTTGAATGGCATGCGGGCCGACTCATTCTTTGGCCGACGAGCCACTCCAGAATTCTTCTTCTCCATTCTCCCTAGAGCTTGGAAAGAGTTGCGCACCGGGACATTCGACACGATTTGGTCAGGAATCACGTCAGCCCTCTGGCCATTGAGGTGGACCTGGATGCCCCCGATCAGGACCAACTTATTGGTGTTGGAGATCCGGCCCCTAGGGGTAGCATTAGCAGCATTTCTTTGGCTCCTCCTTTGGTGGGATGTCATCTTACTGTTCGCCGAGTCCGTCTCAAAACGAACGTGGTGGATGAAGCAGCCCGCGGTCTTGATCACCACGCGATCAGGGGTAGTCATCGATAGCCCGGCAGCAGCATGCTTGGTGGCAGAAGCCCCCATAGCGGGGTCATGGACTTTGACGGGCTTGGGCCCCTCGATTTTCAGCAAGTTGACAAAGGCTACCCCTAAGAAATTGGGGAAGCTGACCACCAAAGGGAAGCTCCCAAACTGCAGTAGCCCTCCTTGATGTGGCTTGCGACGACCAGTGGTCCAAATGAAACAGCCATTGTAATCCCCAAAGTATGACCCTGCAATTGCAAGAGAAATAGTTTAGAATTCATGAAGAGGCCGTAGGGCCCCCAATCCCGGTGAAGAGATGAAGGGAGGCTAAGTCCCACCGGGCGTGCCAGAGTTGTGGATGCACTTTCAGGACAAGTTCTTCTTTTTGTTCATTTATTCGTCTATTTATTCATTTATTCGATTTATTAGTGCGAGGGCGTGCTAATCACCAAGGTGACTATTTATTCGGGTTTCGAGGAAACCCATGGTATGCTCGATCTGACTAATCAGACAATTGTGTGTATCATGTCGGGACAAGTACATTCAAGGATAATCTTGAACAATTAAGATTAGATTTAATCCTCTTAAACTTCAGATCACAATATTGTAAAGTTAAGTAATTTCTCTTAGATCTGGGTTGTTTAGTAATGACATCTCTTGATTAGTAAAGATAACAATTTTTTATAACTAACTCCCCCTGAATGACAAACTCTAATAACAAACTCCCCCTGAAAGAATGCACAGATATTTAAGAAGTGGTAAAGAATTGACATAGATAACACGATGAGAGAACATGGATGGATAGCAAGAGGAGTAATGTAGATGGCCACATAGAAGCATAAGGATAACTAAGATCAGACTTGCAGGCAACCAATGGCACAGTCTCAATAGCCTCTCATCAAAAAGCAGCCTTCTTTATAGAGCACAACACCTAACAGCAGACAACTTGTTTCAGGTATAGTAAGGTCGGTGTTTCCTCCATATACATTGACCTTCTAGCATAGGAGGTCAGTGCACCTATCTTATGCATCGACCTACCAGTATAGTGAGGTCGGTGTTCCTTCCACAAGCATTGACCCACTAGCTTAACCAAGTTATGCACGCTAGCTAGAATGAGTTACAACAACAGTTCTGCACATCTCATAGGACTAACCACAATGTAAAGTAGTTAATCCTTTGCAGTGAGGTTGATGCTCCTCTCATATGCTTTGACTTGCTAGTGTACTAAGGTCGATGTTCATTTCTTGTGCTTCCGCCAGCTAGCATGGCAAGGTCAGTGATGTGGGACAGACACGCGACCTGGGACTCTAGCTCGCAATCGTCCCTACGCGAGGGAAACGCTGGACCGTGCTTGGTTGAGAAACCGACAGTGAGTCTCGGATATTGGCTTTTTCGCGTATACTCGGATTGAGTCACAGGACGGGTCACTAACGCACTCTCACAGCGGTGATAAAAATATACGAGCTAGATTAACCTATCACATGCAGCGGCATAAGAAAATATACGAGTAAAGTAAAATGTCGAGAGAGGAGTGGACACGATACCTCCATGCTCTCGGCGTGGGGAAGACAACCCCGGCCAAATCCGTACCCCCGGTTAACAAATATTACAGTGGTACAAAGTTCCAACCCACTCCATGCAAGGAGGTAGCAGGTCACATGTGGGGCCCGGGAGTAACGGGAAGTGGATTGACGGGAAGCATCTTGATGTCGCTCCGATGGTGCCGAAACCCGCGTTAGGTGCTATCTGAACGGCACGATCTGTGGGTCATGGGGGCCATGGACTGCTCTGTCCTCCGAAACTGACAGGGTGGGTCCCGCTGTGATGGTGACACCTGGTGACTCGCTCCCCTAGACAGCGATCAGGCTGGACACCGATCGGAGGCCGATTGGCTCCGATCTCCCGATATCGGAGTTGCTACCCACGGATCTGAAGCTCTGTTTCAGACCTACGTGCTCTGATGACAGAAGCTGTTGCGACCAACACAGATGTCGGATCGGTGCAAAACTAGCGCCATTGGAAAGCTCTCTTGAAATCCTTTGACCCTCGCACCAAGCGCCAACGGTCGCATGCATCAGAGTCTGCTTGAGTACCTTTCGACGTAGGAGGTACATCTTCTTCACCCCACATCCAGGCCGTCGTGTTCTTGGAAGCAGGAAAAATCATTCCCCCCCGTTTTGTGGATTTCCATGATGATGCAATGGTCTCGAGGTTTCCAGAAATGGTGGAGATGTTTAAATTTCAAAAATGGAAGAAGTTCCTTACAAAGCATAGAAATTTCTATCCTCGATTGGTGACAGAATTTTAGCCTCATGGAGACCGCCAGGGGTCCCCTATGTCGGTTCGAGAGTTGCGATCTCGCGATAGACCGCCACCCAGCTTCGTGGTCTAGAGGAGACCGCCATTCAGTGCCTAGCGGTTATGGTGTGACCATTTTTTCGTTTCTTGGTCGTTCAGGGTCGGGCAGCGTAGCGGCCTTACGACTGACCGCCAGCCAACAGCTAGCTGTCAGGCCAAGGACCGCCACCCTGCTTGGCGATCTAAGAGGCGATCGTCTGCGCTTCAAGTGCCTCCGAGGCCTTGCGGTCCTAGCTGGACTGTTAGGCCAGGCCTTGTTGTCCTGAGAGGGCCGCCAGGCGCTGTGATGGCCCAGAGAGGACCGCCACTTAGTTTTCGTGCTAGTCGTGTCCATTTTGCGTTGTGTTGGCTTCCGGTCGACCCGGTTGTGACCCACTGGTTGACCTTCGGCCTCATGGATCTCCCGGACACTGTGGGTCCTGTATTCATATTTTTGGGGTGTCCGGAGGTGCTGAGTTATCTCGATTAACGTGCCCTAGGGTCTTGGGGGTCCGGGGGACCCCATGTGTTCCAGGCTTTCGTGCTTTTGGTAGATCGAGTCGTCGTGAGTTCGTACGAGTGCGGTGGGTCTTCCCCGCACGACGTGGGTTTCTCCGGAAAGTGGTTTCCGAGTGGGCCATGTGTGTGGCCTCGCACTGTGAGACCGGTTAACCAGCCTGGAATTGGAGGTTTCCCGTGTGTCCCCTGGATGAGGGATTAACTCGGCGACTGGTGAGCTGCCTTAGAAATCGTGTCACATGATTTCAGACCTAGGGAGTAGGCCAGATTGGCGGCGATGTGCCGTCATGTGCAACGGCCTTGACCCGAGTCTCGTGACTCAAGGGCCGTCGGGTTTAGTAGGTCTAGTGGGCTGTCCAGAGTCGGGTGGCTACGAGCCACCTATTAGTCCGCGCTACTTGCGATGGGTGCGTGCGTGATTTCAATGTTCACGTTTACCCACTAGTCGTACCTTTCCTAGACTCGCGTGTGCAAACCCACTTGAGAGTGGTGGAGACCGTGACCCGAGAGAGACGGTTTTTAGGCTGGTTACCGTAGGGCCCCTCACCTTTGCAGTCTGAGTCCAGGCTGGGGGGAAAACCAGCTAAAGGATCTGACCTAGAGCACATGGTTTGTGTGTGCACACATGACTGGGGCACGTCGGACCCGCGCTGACGAGTGCGACCCCAGCTAGCCCTTGTTCTATGGTTACTAGTACAATGTCTCAGTCTCCGCCTGGGGCGTCGTAGCGAAACACCTGAGGCTGCGGACTAAGTCGTTAGTGGATGCATCCGGTCTTACTTTTGGTGGGCAGGTACTCCCGTCACATGACGTGAGCTTGTCGTGACTCGAGATTCTATTTCACATCTGTGAGACGTGATTTTACATGTAATTACTGGGTGCTTTCCCGAGGTAGAGATCTAGGGTTTCCGGTGAGCGTCATCGAGGGTTTCCCCTAAACGATGTAGAGTTCACGATGGCAAGGTCATGGCCTTGTTTCCGAATCGCATGGTTTCAGAGTGGGCCATCATGTGTGAGCACAGACCTCCACGACAAAGGTGTCGTGACGTTTTCCTAGTAGCCTGACTAGGGTGGTTCGTGTTTTGGTAGTCCCCGGCCATGAGATCGGGGTGTTGGGTTCTATTTCGATAGGAGTAGTTGTAGAACCGCTGTTTTTTAAGTTGTTGTGTTTTGGGGATTCGTGTACGGTCGTGTTTTCTGTCGTCGTTGTTGTAGCAACTCCAATGAGATCTATGAAGACATCAAAGGCTCGGGCCTTCTCCGTCAACCCCAGCTTATGAAGGTAAAGCATCACAACCGCCGGAAGCACTGCCTCTTCCACAGTGACCACGGGCACCACACTGGCGACTGCCACCAGCTCCAAGATGAGATCAAGCGTCTCCTCTGCCAGGGGCACCTATCTCGATACGTGTACAGGCAGAAGGAGGACCATGGCACCCCCGAGGAAATCGACAACATTCCCCGCGGGGTCCACATCAGTGTCATTGCTGGAGGAGCTACATCAGGAGGAGATAGTAGCCGAGGAGGAAAGTGTCATGTCGAGCGGGCGAGCTGAGCCACCGAGCCCCATAAGGCCTCGCAGGCAAGTGAACCGCAGGCCCTGGTATTCTCCAACTAGGACCTGGAAGGGTTAACAACCCCGCACGATGACGCCCTAGTTGTATCGACCAATATAAACCATTATAACGTAGACAGGATATTAGTTGACAATGGTAGTGCCCCTGATGTACTTTCCTATGATTGTTTCCTCAAGATGGGTGAGAATCCATCTAGACTCCACCTGATCCGAACCCTGCTTTGTGGGTTCAACGGCCTGGCAACCTATCCCGAGGGAGCCCTAAGCCTGCCAGTTACCAACGGCACCCTGCCCAAAATCGTTACGGTTATGGTAGACTTCATCATGATTAAGGAAATGACGGCATACAACGCTATCTTCGATAGAGGCATCCTCAGCCAAACGAAGGCGGTGCCCTCCACCTATCACCAGAAAATGAAGTTTCCAACCAAAAATGGCATGGGGGAAGTCTGGGGTAACCAGGCACTGGCTAGAAGGTGCTATAATATCTCGGTCGATGCCATAAGGCCGGAAGGGAGGAACAAGGGGATCAGGGGAACCGAGGAAGGACCGGAAACATCCGAGCCTGGTGGCAAGTTGCTAACGGTCTTCCTAAAGGATAACCCTACCTTAGGAGTCAAGATCGGAGCAGATCTCCTGTCTGAGGTTCAGGAGCAATATAAAAATTTTCTTTCTGAGTACATTCGTGTCTTCGCGTGGTCTAATGAGCAACTTCCTGGAATTCCCGGAGAGATTGTAATGCATAAGCTCAACCTCGACCCTACGGTGAAACCCGTCCAACAGCCCTGGAGAAAGCATGCCCCGGAGAAACAGACAATCATCAGGGAGCAACTCGCCAAGGGGAAGGAGACTGGTCTCTTCTGTCCGGTCCTCTACCCAACGTGGCTTGCCAATGTTGTTCTAGTACCCAAAGCTTTGGGAAAATGGCAAAGGTGCGTGGACTTCACCGACCTTAACAAGGCTATGCTGAAAGACTGTTACCCGCTACCGAGCATCGACCAGCTCATCGATTCAACCTCCAGTAATGAGCTGCTTAGCTTCTTGGATGCCTATTCTAGCTACCACAAGATCCGGATGGACCCAGAGGATATCGAGAAGACTGCTTTCATCACCAACCTCGGCATGCACTGCTATACCCGGATGCCTTTCGGGTTAAAGAATGTTGGGGCAACATATCAGAGGCTGGTCAACCAAATCTTCGAGGGACAACTCGGTTAGAATATCGAGGCCTACATCGATGACATGCTCGTCAAGACGTCGAAGGCTGAGGATCTGATGGGGTCATCACCATCCGATCCCGCACTCGCGGCCCGTCTTCACGCCATGGGGACATCCAGTATGATCTAATTATGTATCTTCGAGTCCTATGTAATTTTTATTTGAGTCATTTTGATGTAATTTTCTCTTTATTTGAGTCTAAGTTCAAGTTGGTGTTCTAAGCTTCCCATTAGTAGACCGCTAAGTTCTGTAAGCGGTTCTATTATAGACCATTTTTGGTGGTTTGATTGGTTAAGTCGGTTGGAGGGTTTACTAGGTCTAGCGGCCGTTTATATGACCGCTACAGTCACCTTGTAGCCATGTTTATGACTGCCAAGTATTTGTGTTCTCTGTGTGAGGTTAGCAGCCCTTTGGCTGACCGCTTGGCTTACCTAGCGGTCAAGCGATCAATCGCTTATCCCCAGAGTGTTGTTTTCCCGATGTTTTGGCTTCCCATTGTCTTGGCTCAACCTTGTAGTTTACCTATTGTCCCGTGGATATCTTTGATGTCCTATGAGGGCTATGACCATGTTATAAGATAGCCAAGAGTGCGTTATGTCGATTAGTATTCTGTACTGCTTCAGAGTTGTTATTGGTTTCTAGACAACCTGGTAAAATCTAGTGGCTAACATGTGACCTCGTGAATGTCTCAGAGTTCTTGTATAAGATCGAGACATGATTTTGGACGTCTTAAGGTGCTATTTTACCTCGATTTATGTGTCCATGTGCTTTAAGGGTCTTGGTGATCCCTTAGGTCTCCGTGAGTCGTATTATGTGGATGTTTTTCCTTTATTGGTGTTTTACCATGACTTTGGCTTGGGAATTTGGCTGATTGGCGGCACGTTACTACTTTTGTGTGACGATCTTGACCCCGAGTCGTGTGACTCAAGGATCATTGTGTCAGCAGGTCTAGTTATTGTCCTGAGTCTGAAGGCAGTTTAGTGTGCTGCCTTATGTCTTGTGGCTTGTGCTTGGTGTTCCGTGGTATCTACGACAATGCGAGCTTAGCCTGTCCGTACTTCAGCAATGATGTTTCGGAGTCTCTGTGTCTTGTGAGCCTCCACTAGTCATAACCTGACGACACTTTCCTGTATGTCGGCCCACCTGGAAGTGGTGGTGGGGTGAGTTCCTTATACATGATTTTTAGGCTAGTTTTCGTGGGCCCCCTTGCCTACTGCGGGGAAAAACTAGCTAGAGGCCTGGCTCAAGGCATTGGGCTTGTGTGTGCATACATGTTTAGGGGCATTTGGATGAGCACCGATGGGCGTGACCCTGACTAGTCACTCATTACGGTTGTTCCTTGTACTTGGTTCTGTGAGCGTCTCAATTACCGCCCTTCTAGTCGTGTGGGAGATACCTATGACGCAGTGTAAGACGTCAGTGGACGCATCTGGTTGTTCTTATAGTGAGGAGGTGCTTTTGTCACATGATGCATAACTCCAGTGATTCTAGTACTTTATGGCTTTTCGGGGTAGTCTATTCTTGGCTTCACCCGAGATCAGCTTAATGTAGCATGCACGATGATCTAGTTGTGTATGCATTAGCGTTTCTTGACTGTGTAGGTCTTTTGTAGGGCTTTTGCCTGTTTTAGTATGCCTTAGCTTTGGAGTTAATGCTCTGTCGATGGATCGGTAACTCTTGACTTTGTGAGATCAGGGTTTGCCTTTCTATTGCTATCTGGAGTAGCTTAGAGAGCCGTGGTTCGGTGGCAGTGTTTCTATCCTTACGACTTGGCTCTTTCTTTTAGCTGTCCTTACTCCTATTTTTACAGCTTTACTATTGTAGCTTAGCACTACTATTACTCCTGCTCTTTCTGTTCTTCCTACTTTACTATTTAGTGTAGTTATCTTGTGTGTTACTGTGTTGTTTCCAGTGGGGATCTGCGTGACCCCTACTGAGCCTATGACACGAGACTCACCGCTACTTTTCAAGTGGTGACCCGAGACGGCACCCCCGCCGTCAGCGCTATTTTATGCGCAATCGTCCCAAATATTTCAAACCGTGCGCGCCAAAACGGAAGAAAGCGTTGGCGTGTCGCTTACAACGGATTTGGCTTAACCTAATCCTAAAATAAAAACCAAACCACAACATCTTATGCTGCGCCACCGCATCTTATCCACGTTCAGGTTCATGTTTAAACAGAGACGGACGCGAGAACAGAAAATCTCATCCCATCTATGTTGCCGAAGTTATCTTTGCCGCCGTCCCCGGCCTCCGGAGAGCTCGTGTGTGCTTACAGGAAAGACATGGCGACCCAGCAGGTGTTCATCGCCCTGCAGTGCTGCCAATGTTCCACCATGCAGGTTCGTTTTCGGAACGAATCCCATCTTTCCCTCTTCCACCCATCGCTTCTCTCTGATTCCTTGGTTGCGTTCATGGTCTTGCTGGCCGATCAGGTGAAGCAGCAGAGGAGGAGCAGCAACAAGTGGGTCTGTGCGCTGTGCAACGAGAAGCAGTCCCTGCGGAAGGTCTTCGCCCGGGGAAACCTCGCCAGGGACGTCCGGGGATTCGTCCAGCGGTTCAACATGTCCAGGATGACGGCCGACGGGCCGGGCAGCGTGGCGCCGACGATGATCGGGGACGATCTCAAGGCATCCCTTCCTCCGGTGCTTTCTTCTGGCAACGATGGGTATTCCCGTCCGAGGAGGACCGACTGGTCGGAGTATTTAGATCCTGATGATGGGGAATCTACGGCAGATGGTTTGTTCTTATTTACATGCTCCCACCCACTGTTCGAATTCCATTGTTCCTTACTGTAATCTCATGATTCTCCTTCTTGCCATACGTTTCTGCCTTGGATATTTAGCAATTGCATTGCTGTAGCTTTCATCATGTTTTCACCATGTTGCAGCATCCAACGAAGGAATCTCAGACCACCCGGAGGTGGTGACAGAAATGCCAACACAAATCTTCAAGCGACCCTTCCAGAAGCGACCACCAAATCTCAGGGACACGGGAAGAAAGGAATCAAAGGATGCCTTCAAACCATCCTTCCCAAAGCGGAAGCAGGCACCGCAGAATCCCCATCCACCACCCCAAGGTAATGCACATTCACTGCCCCATGAAAGTGACCCTCTGCACTTTTCTCTTCCACATCTCCTCCTCCCCTGATTGGGATTGGCTAGTCATCGCGATTGTGCCGGCGATGGAACCATCCTCCTCGTCCACAGAATGGTCCCCAGTGAGCTTGCTCTTGGGTTTCCCAATTTCTGGTTTTGATGCTTTCGTAACAGAGAGCGATGGCTGCAAGAAACGCCCGAGGGCGGCGCCGGCGGCATCGTCGAAATGGAGCCAGTACCTGCAAGAAGATCCCGACCAGGCCCCTGAAGGAATGGACTCTCCCGAGCCTTATGTGCGCTGGGGTCGCGACGGCGACGGCGACGGCCATGGCCAACCCATCGACATGAGATTCGAGGAAGAGGTGCACCCGGACTTCCTTTGACGAGTTCCCGTGCTTCGTCTCCGGCATATCTCCCTCGTTTCCTTCTCTCTCTCTGGAATTACCGGCGCTGGTTGCGGAATTCAAGCCGTGGGCAGCTTCACCAGGTAGATTTCCCACGTAACGATGACAAGATCACAAGCACCAAACCCTGTAAATTCACTAGTGCACATTCCGGATTTCTCTTGGATCTCTTTCGGTTTTGGCAAGTTTCCAACTTTCCGGACGTTTTTTGATCAGCATGAATCACCAAAATCTTATTAAAAGAACCCTGCGCACCCCATCCAAACCCTACCCCTAGCCGGCCCACCCAGCCACCCAAGCCCCTGCCCCCATTCCAACCCTCTTCCCCACTGTCATCCACACACCCCCACCCTCCAGGCTCATCCATGGACCCACCGTGAGCCCCCGTCGTCGCCCACGCCCTCGGCTTCAAAGAAATCTCTGCTCTGCTGCCTGTAGATCCAAGATAGAACTTGAGGCTCATTTTGCAGAGGCTACACTAACTCCACGGTGAGAATCAGCACAAACCCTCTACTATGGGTTTGTTCTTCTCTGAGTCCCCTTCGCCCCAGAGGTGGTTTCGCATCATTTTGACTTGGGCACAGTTCGTGGCACCCGTTCTCGTGCGACTACGTAAAGCCCAAGTGAACCAGTTTGCCCAGGACTAGCAGCGGACTAGCAGAGCACTCCACACACTCTCTGTCGATCTTATGGTTGAGCCCTTTTTCGGTGGCGTACCTCTCGATGTGTTGAAACCAACCCAAGTGGTTTTGTCACGTTTCGATCTCCGTGCTGGGTGTACCACCCCGAGCATCCTACTCCTGTCTGTCTGCTCACCCAGAAAATAGAGGCTCACCACAGAAGCAACTGCGACCAGTGCTGTGCTCCGATGGTCCTCAAATTTTGAGGGTCAGTAAAAATCCCAGTCCTATATCCCACCACACTAGTCCCTCCCCATTTGGAGGTCGACAGCGAGAGTTCCAATGCCGGCCCTACGACTGCGCCAACCTGCCTTGTAAGGCAGAATTGCACAGCTCGACTTCTCTGGCCAACCCCGCCCTCCAGCGACCTAGGATCGACGCCAAACTTCACGGAGAGCTACTGCATTTCCATAGAAACCACTTGGCGCAAGCAGCACCTTGTTCGGAGTCTCGTGCACAGAGTACCCGGAGATTCATCTCGGTTCTGCCCGACAGGACTGTGTGCATGGCAGCGGGCCCCTCTTCCCTACCCCGTGCCCCCCCCTCCTGCATGAGGGTAGTCTTGTACTGGGCATCCCCTTCCCCTTGCTTCCCCCTCCCTGCATGGAGTGGTTATTTTTATGGTTGTACTAGTAGGTTCATCCGGAAGCACCATTGACGCAGCGTGCTTGCCAGGTGTGCACTCTCCCTGGCACGCCCACGTCTCTGACCGGAGCCGATCCTTCAGATGGCTAGGTACATTCGGTTGCCACTCCTTTTCCTACTTTTCTAGTATTAGTTCCAATGTCGTGCCGGTGAGATGAGTGCTCGTTCCCAAATGATCCACCTAAATGAGTGAACTTACTACCGGTGAGAAGAGCGTACACTTAATCCGGTCCCCTCGGTACCGGTCTGCCCGGTAGAATCCGGTGCCCATCCCATTCTCTCCGGGTGGCTTCCACCACCCTCCTCGTAATTTGAACCATGTCTGATGCCCCATGAGCCACTGCTTGCCTAGCCACCACTCCGTACCCTTGAGGAGTTCACTTTTCGCGTGTGTGATCATCTTGTTGTCTAGGCATATGTGCTCACGAAATTGCTGGCTTTAGGTCTCAATTTCCTATCTGAGCTCGTCCCGCGTCACCTAGTATTACAATGCTCGCGTAAAAGAATGACACTTCCTCCCCAGAGATCTGGTACTGCGGCGAGCAAGCGTGGCGGACCCTAGGGCTGTCATGGAAAAACTTGCACCCAATTAGGAAGGCCCATATCAGGTAGCCGAATCACTCGGCAAAGGGGCATACAGGCTGACGATGCTAGAGGGGCGTGAGGTACCTAGGACGTGGAATTCTGTGAGTGGGGTGACCTATTTATAGGCATTCATTTTTTCTTAAGACTAAAATGACCCTGACTAAACAACTAAAGACCAAAGCAGTCCAAGGGAGGGCGCCCCTGGGCCAAACCCACTAGTTGGGCCCAATAGACAACTTAATTAACCACAAGACTTAAGACTTAGGTAAATGACCCTTATACCTAGGTACCAGACTCAAATAAATGGAATATTACATAGTTTATGACTCACATAAAATATGAAAATTACATGGATTGACTCAGAAACACATGACGAACACAATGGCACATGCCGACGAACAATCCGAGCCTCGAAAAATGTGGAGAAGCAAGGGATGCCCTCATCAAGTTTCTTCAAAACAATCAGGTGAGCATTTGGTTACCCTTCATCATCTTTCATTTGCTTACCTAGTATCATATCTTACTGCCCGTTGGACGGTGAGTGAGTGCTCGATCCCCGTTCCACTCATTTGTGCGTCCCACCGTGGAGTGAGTTACGAGTGCCACCTATTAACCCACGCCCACGGCATGCTGGCCGCCCACGAACGTGGGAGTCCCAACCCACTTAGGGGGTCAGCCCAAGCATAGCCAAGCCCTCGAAACAGCGAGGTCCCACCCCTGACCCTCACGATCCTCCCAAGTCATCTCCGAGTGAAGAGTGCGTCGCACTAGCAGACCCGTCAAAATCGAGTCCGCTATCTCTTCTCAGCGTGCTTGTAAACATAGGTCCGAGGAGCATCATGTCATCCCGTGGCATACTTGGATGTGCCACATCAAGTGGTATCAGAGCAAGTCATAGGCTTGTCCTCACAAGTCTAGTCCTAGGGCACCCTTGCACTAGCATCACCCCGTGCATCATCACTTCCCCATTTGTATGGCTATCTCATACCGATCATATCTGTCATCCTCGGCCCTCTCCATGGGTTCCAACCCCTAAGAGAGCCATGCCACTAGGGTGAATGGTCTCCTAGGCCAAGTGAACACCCTCAAGGAGGATGTCACAACCACTCTTAGGGAGCTTAAGGCCATATCCAACCAGCTTGACCGAAACTATGAAAATGGCTCCACACCAAGGGGCGTTGAACTCTATAGCTTTCATGGGTGTTATGACCCGAGCGTCTACTTAGAATGGAAAGCTTCCATGGACCAACATTTTGATTAGAACCCCATGCTCGAAGGGAGCAAAGTGAGGCTTGCCAATATGTAACTCACCAAGCTAGCCAAAACTCGTTGGCTAAATGTTGAGGGTGTAAGGAGGGTTAGCGGGCAAAACCTAATTGACACTTGGGAGAATATGAAGATCAAGCTTAAGAATGTCTACCCACCCCGACCCTCCCCTTCCTACTCAGATAGCCATAGCCTAAGGAGCACGACAACCCCTTCATCCCCACCCGGCCAGCCTAAGGTCACCCTAATGGCTCAATCACCATAGCTCCCTATTGGCCCTACCTCGACCACCACCTCTACACCCTGCCACCTAGCCCTCATCACAACCAACTCTTCACAAAGCCAATTGGCCCCCACCTCTACCCCTCCAGCTGCCCCATGAAGGGCACATCCCCCAACCCCATCCAACCCAATCTCCCTCACCCATCCCACATCCCACTCTCTACCCTAACCCGAACCTATCATAGATGCCCGCTACTTCCACTCCCTACCTCAATCCAACCCTACCAAAGCCCACCGCCCCGGATGCACCCTCCTTTGGCTACTATCGTCCCACCCACCCAAGACCTCCCCATCTCACTCATAGAGGAAGAGCACCCCACCCTCCAAAAAGCCCTCACCCCTTCACATTCCCATCACCCCTCACTACACCTATTACCCTCCTGCACACTTAGTTCACAGGCAGCAGTAGAATCCCATTTTGCAGAGCCTACCCCGGTGTCAATCGGCAACTTATGGAGGAGTGCCATACATCGATGGAAAGGTCTTCAAGTCATCTTCGACGCTGAGGTGATCCCGCCTTCATCCGAGTTCGTGGCTTTCTGGGAGGTTCATTCTCGCCAGAGCACGTGACTGACATTCGTGGGAAGACTAGAGCACCAGTACAGAAGCTGCTACGGCCACATCCCTGCTCCCCTCGGTGCGCCGCTTGACCGAAGCGTTCTTCTACCAGTCCTCCTTCCAACCCAGTCAACGGGACTACATTCGGAGGTCGGAGTTGCTCGTTCCAAATTTTCTCGTCTGGGTGCGCAGGTTAGTCCACAGAAATCCAGCTCTGATACCCGACTACTGTGCACCCCCTATCTCTCTGCTCCGACCTCTCCTGGAGGCCTTCCTAGTCGAAGATTGAAGAAGACTTGTAGACGGACGCGTTGGCTTTGGTCCCGCACCATTCCGACTCCAGGAGCATTCGTGACATCGCTGACTTCCTACTGCTGCACCTCGAGGACACAACAGGCCAGAGCAGAGCCGCCCTGCCACAGGGCCATCCACGACTAGTGACGTCTCCAGGTTGTTCCCCAAAAATTCTGGAGACTTCCAGAACAAGATAGCGATGTATTGGCGCTCGTTTCAGCATCATCCGAGTTCGCCACAGACCGTGGGGCAGTCAGCAACGACCGGTGGTCAGCCCGTTCCTGAAGCTGGCAAAATCGATCGAGTGACCTCAATCGGCAATCTTGCAGTCTTCTTCCCCAACCCGCCTGGCCGGCTTAACGCCCCTCCCTGCGTGGAGGTAGTATTTTGGTGTAACTTGAATTCCCTTCCCTTAGTCCAACCCCCCTGTGCGGGGAGTAGTGCTTGTACTATTAATAGGGGAAGCGGCATCGACGCAGTGTGCGGGGAACCACACTTCCCCGCTCGCCCACGTCTCCAAGCGGTGTTGGTTTCTTCAAACCAACTAGGTGAACTCTAAACCTTGCTCCGTAGTTAAATCTTGTTCATTTAATATCCGCAATGTTGCTCCGATGAGCAGTGAGGGAGCGCCCGATCCCGGAGTACTCCACTCCCGAGTGGTCACCGTGGGTGTGTGAGAGAGGGACCCAGTGCCCCAATTGGCACGGGCCAGCCCCTTGAATCATGGGCTTCATACCCTTGGGAGGGCCACCTTAGCCCTGCTGGCACTCTACCAGCTAGGGTCCTGACCCATCACCTCCACTCGGCATCACCGAGTCACCCGGGTTCTGTGTGTGTGCAACGGTGGTTCGGCCACTTTCGAGGTCCACGTTCAATTGTTGATTGTGTTTGCGGAATAGGTCCGAGGGCCTTTGCCTATTTGCTGCATACCCCCATGTTGGTGTCACATCACCCCTTCCCCAAGCACCCTCTCATCTCCCAAATGAGAGCTCCCCACTCCCCAACCACCCTTTCCCTTCCCCAACACACCCTTTTTCCATCCCCAAGGTCACCATTAATCCCCCCATTAATCCATATTCAAACTAGGGAGAGATATTCCCCGCACCCCCTCTCCTCTCTCCCTCCTAACCTAAATTCGTAACTCCTCTTTCACCCACTACAAACACCCCCTTCCAGCACTCATTCTCTCCCACCCACACCTTGGAACACCCCCACCCAGACCCCCTCACAGCTAGGAGTCACACCCAAAACCTTCGGTAATAGCCTGCTAGGCCTAGAAAACTTCTAACTTCAGTTACATTAGTAGGCCTATCCCAACTCTTTACTACCTCCACCTTAGAAGGGTCAACAAAAATACCTTCCTTTGTGATAATTTGTCCCAGAAAAGATACTTCTTGGAGCCAGAAATCACACTTACTAAACTTGGTGTATAGTTGATGATCTCTCAATATTTACAACGCCATCCTCAAGTGTTCAGCATGCTCCTCACTCTTAGAATATATCAAGATGTCATCAATTAACACCACGACCCATTGATCAAGGTAGGGTTGGAACACGTTGTTCATCAATTGTATGAAAGCTGCAGGTGCATTTGTTAGTCCGAAAGGTATTACTACAAATTTGAAATGCCCAGACCTGTTACGGAAGGCCGTTTTATAGATATACTCATCCTTAATCCGTAGCTGATGGTATCCTGATCGAAGGTCAATCTTAGAAAAATACTGAGCTCCTGCTATCTGATCGAATAGTTCATCAATCCCCGGTAATGGGTATTTGTTCTTATAGTAAGCTGGTTCAATTGTCGATAATCGATGCACAACCTCAACGAACCATCCTTCTTCCAGACGAACAATACAGGGGCTCCCCATGGGGATGTACTAAGACGAATGAACCCCTTCTTAAGTAATTCCATCAACTATAGCTTCAATTCCCTCAGCTCCATAGGAGACATCCGATATGGAGTCTTTGAAATAGGGGACACGCCAGGAATTAAATCGATAGAAAAGGCAACCTCTCTCTCAGGCGGTAGTCCTAGCAATTCCTCCGGAAAGACATCTTGAAAATCTCGGGCAATAGGAATGTCCTTTAACTCAATCTTCCTCTCAATGGTCACAGAAACAAAGGCTAGAAAAGCCTGACATCCTCTCCTCAACAACTTATCAGCTCGAAGAGCCGAAATAAGTGGCACAGACTAATGGTGCCTAACCCCTATAAAAGAGAGTTCAGGGTGTCTAGAAAAAGACACAGAGCTAGTACTGCAATGGACATTGGCCTCGTACTTAGCCAACTAATCAGCTCCTAGGATTACATCATAATCCTTCATATCCATACAAACTAAATTAGCTGGCATGTTCTGTTCATTAATCACAACCTTACTAGAAGGATAGAAATACTAAATTACCGAGCTGGAACCAATAGGGGTTAAAATTTCTAATGGAGAGTTCATCAACACTCGTTTCACAGCTAAAGATTTAGCAAATTTCCTAGAAACAAAAGAATGAGCTGCTCCGGTATCAAATAGAACAATTGCCGACTTATCATGTATGATAAGAGTACCTTCAACAAGTCCACCCTCCTCGGTGGCTCGTGCATCATCTTCTTGTAAGGCTTGAAGCTGGCCCTATTGCTTCTTATTTTCTTGTGGCTTAGTCGGTGTAGCTTGATCTGACAAGAGGGAACACTCTGGAATACGATAGTCCCTACTACCACAGCGCAGACAGGCACCCAGCTTGCACCAGCACTCTTCCATCTTGTGACATGGATGGTCACAATACTTGCATAGGCCTTTGAATGGTACTACGGAGACTTCTTTTCTTCATTCTTCGGCATCTTACCCTTCCATGAACTAGACCCACCATTGGCCCTTTTCTTGCCATTGCTGGATTTAAAACTCCCGGAACCAGTAGTTTGCTCCTTCGAATTATTTCCACAAATTCTCTTCGTCATCTCTAAGGTGTCTTCCAAGACTTGAGCTTTCCTCACCATTTTCGCACAGGTCTAGATTTCCATTGGGGCCAACTATTGGCCTTGAGGACTCTCGCGGGTCCATATACCCAAGTCTCTTCAAAGTACCTTTCTATGGTAGCCTCCCACCTAAGATAATCACTATAACATGATCCATCAAAGATAATATCCCTATCTAGAATGAAGTCCATGGCTGGCGAGTAGGCTAAGTAGGAAGTGCCCATGATGAACAGGGGGATAAATGCAATGACCCTAGGACAAGACTTAGTAGAGAAAAGTCTAGAACTTGCTCTGATACCAATTTGACGTGACACCACCTTGGGGGTGATAGTTATAAGACCGAAGACCCCTTGGACCTAGCAAGCAAGTAATGCAATGGACCGATGACTTCACTCGAGCGGACTCACCCACGTAGCGCACACTAGTGCCTGTAGGTAACTTGGCGATGGTGGGAAGGGTCCGAGGTGGGACCTTGCTGATCTGAGATTTGTCTAGCTTGTGGTTGAACCCCTAAGGGTCTTGGGATGTCCACTCTTATGGGCGGCCAGCACACCGAGGGCATGGGATGTCATGGCTCTCTCACAACTCGCCCGCAGTGGTCACTCAAATATAAGCATATCAAGGATAGGCACTCAACTCACCACCCGATGGCACTAGCAGTGATACTAAACCAGCAAGGAAAGACCATCACGGGAGGGTAACCGAGGCTCACCTGATCGGTGTGAAGACACCGATCTCGGTCGGAGATGAGGGTGAGCGAGGAAGCGTGGGCTTACCCACACGCCGCGCCAGAGAAGCTTCGGTCGATGGCCTGCTAATACATGCATTACGCCTCTTGCAAGGGGGTTGGACTAGGGGTGGGGAGTGGAATTACAACCAAAATGTACCTCTATGCAGGGAGGGGTGCTCAGCCGGCCAGGCAGGGAGGAAAAAATGAAATAGAAGTGAACTAAGCGAAGGATGCCGGTTCTGTACACACTCTGGAACAGGAGATAGGCGGTTGTTGTCGGTGCCGCTGTGACCACTCCCGAACTCAGTTTTCAATGAGACCAGTGGCAAACTCTTCGGCACTGGATTAGGATGACGTCTAATTTTTGGAGAATTCCCAGGTTGGTAGTGCCGGTCAGGGAATAGCCACAAATAAGGTCCCTGCTTTCTGGTTCTATTTGCTACAGTACCACAGCAGCAGGAAGTCGAGGCTGCCACGAGCGCTCCTAAACTCTGAATCAATCATGGCAAGAGTCGTTGGAACCATTGTCGAGTCCTCTTCGAAATGACATCCATGGTAACACCATAGGAGGTAAGAGAAGAGTAGAGCAGTCCAAACAGTGATCAGGTGTCTGTTCAGTCTCAGAGTGGACAAAATAGCACACCCAAGGGAGAAAATTGAGAAATCACTGCTCCAATGCCGAACGGGGTGCCACTTCTTGGTAATGGAAGAGGACTTGTTGCCAAAGCTCTCAGCCAAGTGGCACCTCAAGAATCACTGGATTGTGGCCGTGGGAGCTTCTGGAAGTCGCTTCAGGTTACTGACCAGACCTATCTTGCGCAGTCGGTGAAGAACGGCTCTCCTTGGCAGTCATGAACTTAGACACAGTCAGGACCACCGCCGTTACGAAGAAGACAGGGAGCCACCTCCGATGGTGCCTCTTGAGTGCCCCGAAAAGTCGGGATGAAGTCGTGGTCAGCTTTATAAGTCACTGGTGCTCTACTGCCTACAAACTGGGAAGTGCAGGTTGAGGATGGGAGGTGAGAAATGAGGTAAACGGGAGGGGAAAGGGAGGGGAAGGGTGTGGAGGCAACCCTTGGCTGTTAGGGGGTCTGGGAGGCGGGGACTTTGCCCTCTTGTCGTGCTTCAAAATGTGATTTTCTCCCACGATGCTGCACTACCCTTCACCATTTTACGCGAACCTCAACTCTGGTTAGGAGAAGTAGGCCCGGTTACTAGGATCAGGGGCATTTTTCATGGGAGTTTTTTTCTTCTTTTTCTTCCTTTTTCTTAATTTTTCCTTTTGAGCACTACCCACATTTGAGACCGCTCCCGTATTGGGGAATGTTTAGGTCAGTCATGTAGCTTGTCAACCCCTTGCCCCTATGTTGGGCCGAAAGGAGGAGAGTAAAGGACTGTCACCCTTCCCAGAAATGGCCGAAGGAGAAATAGTGTTCGCGTGAGAGAGAGCGCCCTAGTCAAGGGGCATGTTACGTAGTGTGTGCCTAGGTCGTGCCACAGAATCATGCCCGACAGTAAGAGAGAAGGCTACCTCATGGTCCCATAGTTTTTTTTAGCCAGACTCTATTATAGGTAGAAGCGTTTTAAATACAGCCCATTCCATGCATGTGATAATTCTTCCACTTCGGCATTTACAAGAAGATACGCGTTCCCCGGATAGACCTGCTTTACTACAAGCAGCCCTTCCTAGTTTGGTTGTAGCTTGGACCTAGGACCACCTGTTCGAATGAACTTATGTTTCAAAACCATGTTGCCCACTTCAAATTTTCGTTCAATTACCTTCTTTTGGAAGTGGAGCGAGACACGTTTTTACTAAACAGAGACATGATTGGCCGCATTCAATCTCTTCTCGTCTAAGAGTTCCAGCTGAACGAGTAATGCTTCTCGACGTTCGTCGAGATTAAGTTCTTTGTTGAGCTATACCCTTAGGGAAGGGATCAGAATTTCGTATGGGAGCACCGCATCCATCCCATAAGTAAGAGCAAATGGGGTCTGTCCTGTGGGAGTGCGAACAGAGGTGCGGTAGGCCCGTACAGCTTCTGTTAACCGTTCAACCCAATCAGTGTAGCGGTATGACTCACATGTTTTCTTGATGATTTTAAGAAGGGTTTTATTAGTGGCCTCGACTTGGCCGTTACTTTGAGGGTAATAAGGTAATGAATGATGCAATGAAATGCCAACCTTTTTACAGAGGTCCTGGAGTTCTTGTGAGATGAATTACGGCCCGTTGTCCGTGACGATGTCGCTTGGCATCCCGAACTGTGAAATAATGTTCTTCATGATGAAGCGGCAAACAGTGGTAGCTTTGATCTTGGCGTAAGCTTCTACTTCTGCCCACTTGGTGAAATACTTAGTTGTTGTAAGGATGAAGGATTTCTGTTTAACCTGAGCATTAGGGTCACCTAGTGGTCTGACAATATCAAAGGCCGACATCGAGAAGGGCCAAGGTGAGGACAAAGGGTGGAGAGAGGAAGCAGGAGTGTGAATTTTATCAGTGTGAAGCTGACATTGAAGACACCTACGGACATAGGTAGAGCAATCTTCTTCTAAGGTTGGCTAGTAATAGCCTTGCCTAAAAATCCTTTTTGCCAATGCCTGTCCATTAACATGTCCTCCGCATTCACTAGTATGAGTTGCTTCCATGACTTTCCATGCCTCATCGTCATCCAGACATCTCATAAGAATTCCATTAAGAGCTCGTCTGTATAGATCTCCAACTATGATTATATGCCTCGAGGCGACTCTTCTAATGGCCTTCCACTGCCCAACGTTGGCCGTCTCTGGAAAAGACCCATCCCTATAATATTGTTCGATCTCATGATACCACGGCGGCTCTTCTTCCTCTAAAATTTCCTCTAGCTCGGCTAACAAACATCCGTTGGAGACATGGACGACGACGGCTGACCCATGCGCTGCGTGATTTCTTGCTTTCTCCCACGTCTAATTGACATGACGGAAGCTTTTGACTTGTACATTAACATTTCTTGGTGTGATTTTGCTTTTTGCAGTGGACTTGCTATCATGACTCGCTTTGACTTGATGGAATGGGACTCCAAGAGGAGTCTTCCTATCAGACAGAAACCCATGCCATTGTTTCACCTTCCCACGGTCACTCAAGAGAATTTTGATTATGTGGATCATGGCCTTGATTGGGTCACCGAGAGACCTATTGTCGAGGCCGCAAAAGGTTTCCACTGGCTTGACTGATGAGATTAGCCTCGAAGTAGATGCTTCGCCTTTCAGAAATGGTTTGATTTGAAATTAGCTTCAAGGCACAGTCTATGTAACTTTGCCTTTTCTTCATTCATACCGAAGAGTTCTTCTTTGTCCTCTTCGGAGAGCCAACCATTATTTTTGCCTTTGGCAGATGAGTACAGACTAGGCCCCCCGAAGTAAAGGGAAACGTCTACCAGGTTGCACTCATTTGGACTAAATGGAGCATGGTATGCAAAAACAGTATGTTGCTCTCCATCTTTAGCGTACTTGATGCATTGGTGAATAATCGAAGGAACAACCCAATTTTCACGTAGCCAGGGCCTCCCTGGTAGCACCTCGTATAAGGTGTAGGCGTCGATGATGTAAAATGTCACATTTGTCGTGAAATCACCAAGGACCATCTTGGCATTGACCAGGCCAAGTGTATCCTCTGTGTGCTGGTTGAACTTGGAGATTTTGACCGCCTTAACCTTTTGTAGGTGAGGCATTAGGTACAGAGCCGTGACGATCTTCAGGGACATGAGGTTGACAGTCGCACCGGCATCCACCATGATCCAGTTTATTTCATATCTATTGATTTTCCCTCGCATATGGCAAAGACAATTGTGACACGAAGAAAACATCATCATGTCCTCCAAAAATGTGACGCTTACTACGAACGCCTCATATGCCAGAGCTTATAGTTCAACAACATGAGCTTCATAAACTTCGAGCTCCTAGAATATTTTGATAAGAGCCTCTCTCAGCACTTTACTCCATGATGAAATGGCCTCCCACAGTGTGATGTTAGTTGGAAACCGCTTCATGTGTAGAATGATCTTGCGGTCTGCACGGGCGTGAGCTTCCTCCAAGGGAGGCAATACCTCTGCCAAGGTCTTTTGTGGACCCTCGAGCTTCTCCTTGCTAAAAGATTGTACGGCCTTGCCTTTGGAACGTTGACCCGTCCTATCTTGGTCGCCTGATGTTCTCGGAACCATAGGGCCAAGGATTGATCCTTTGCTGATGGTGGCTGGGCAAGATCATCTTTGTCGGAAGGGCCAGCTTGATCGGCCGGCTTGTTTTGAGCTCTCAGATCTGATAGCTCTTCTACTTCATCAGAAAGAAATTCATAAATATTGCCCCTCACCTCGACTTCAAGGACGGGGCCATGGTCCTCCCCGCTAAAGATTATGATCCTGTCAGGGTCCACAAAATTAATAGGCCTGCGAGGAGGTGAATTGGGATTTTTTCCACAGCCTCGGCCATGACCTCGACTCCTTTCCCCAATAAGTCACCATTGATAGGCCATCGTGACAGCTCTGCACTTGGGTCGAGCTGCTACAGCTTCACTTTCTGAGTTGGCATTAATACTTTCTGGCGACGAGATCACCGCCATGTTGCAAGAGAAGTGTTTGATCATTTCTTCGAGTTTCTCAATAGCAATCTCCGTATACGTTCTATATGCACACGCTGCTATGGGAATGAGGCTAGTGGTGGACACTCTGAGGTGGGGTCACTCTCAAAAAAGGGAGATGGCTCAATGACTCACTAGGAATCACCGCTGTGTCCCATTGGTGACTAGATCCAATACACGAAAAGAAAAGTTGAACCCTTAATTCACTAGCAAGTCCACAACATGCGCATAAGATCCGACCTGCTTTATACTCAAAAGGGATAAACATCGCAAGCTAACGACAGACTGACTCGACACATGTAGACTGGACAAATAAAGAAAAGACACAGATGCACACATAACCCTAAATAAACCTACGGTTAGTCTGACCCATACATATGCAATGGTGGACGAGGACACCCGAATGTGTGCCATGCATGCATGTTGCGTAACAAAAGGTTGACTTCATCGGGGACTCTTAGGCATCCCAAAATGCACCACTCATGCACTGACGACCTTTTGGATGTGGGAGGTTTGAGAGGGTTTAGTAGTGCGGGTGGGCCAAGAGAGCCAAATTCACTTTCTACACTACCCCTATATGTGTGTGACCCAGGCCAATGTCTGATCTTAGTGAGCATAGATGGGTCGGCCCGAGTGGGAGGGGTGTGATAGGGGATTCCCCAGACAATGTGGCCTCGGGGTTGTGGGTAAAGAGGCCTACTAAAGAAGGGATCGAAGGAATCAAAGAATGTGTGACCCCTCGATGTGGATTCCCTAATCTCGAGGAAGGGATCGAAGGGATCAAAGAATGTGTGATCCCTCGATATGGATTCCCTCATCTCTTGGTCCGATGTGTGGAATTCTAGAAGGTGTTGATGGTCACCTTCATGCATTGTAGTTGGTGGGACGGTGGTCATAGGTATGAGGTATGGTTCCTCCCTCGGGATAAATGGAATGAAGGTAGGCTCAACCAGCATGGGGAGGAATAGGAGAAACTCCGTGGTGACATGACCCATGGTGCACATGGAGGTAATGGAGCCCAACACAGGATGCGTTAAGCTACGACTCATGGAGTGGTCGAAGCCTGGGGCCAACATACACGTCAACTATATTTGCCAATCTAGTCCCTTAATCAAGTCATCCAATCAATCAACATGGTGACTAGACCGAAAAGTCGTGTGGAATGAGTTAACGGGTACTAAAGGTAGTGCATGGTCCATGGATAGGTAGCATGGAAGTCTAGGGACCAAGCCTGTCCTAAGCCAGCTAAGAAGTGGCTCGGCTATAAGTAGCTTCCCCGTGAGAGGTACGGGTGGCTCTGGCTAGGGTGGCTCCGAGTAAAGATCAGAGGGTGAGGCTTCTCTGACCCTTTTATCCCCTAGGGCTATTGATGTCCGAATGGGACACTGTCCGGCAAAGTGGCCAAACCCCAAGCAGTGATAACACTACGGCTGTGACCCACTAGGATCCATGATGAGTGGGTCCTTACCCTTATCCTCCCGACGGACAGGGGGTGGAGGAGGAGCTCGCACGGGTGGGGGAAGATGATCTTCCATGAGGGAGAGAGGATATTGGGATGGCACCGTAGATGGCACCGAATGGAAGTTGCCAACCATGACCTCCTTAGGTTTGTGCTTGGTTTCGTCCTGCCTTGGAGGTGGACAAGAGGAAACCAAGGACTCGATATAAGCACATGTCACGCCCCGACGTGAAATATCGAGGGCGTGAGTGAGTCGTAAATATTTAGGTCAACCAGAGCATGTACAATTTAATTTCTAAGGACAAAAATGAATGAAAAAATGATACTTTTATTTCATCCAAATGAAGTGCACCGAGTGGGTTGCAGTCCCGTTTCTCTTCGACCATTGTTTCCGTGAGTCAGTGCTTACCTCCCGTGACACGTCCACTAGTCGTAGCCTTCTTACGGCACGCGTGTGATGACCCACCAGGGAGTGGTGGAGCGGCTGACTTGAGAAAGTCAGTGAGTAGGCTGGTTACCTTAGGGCCCCCATGTACAGTCGAGTCCGGGCTTAGGGGGAATTACCAACTAGAGGATAGGCCTACGGCGTATGGTCTGAGTGTGCACATGAGGCTGAGGGCTTCGGACCCGCGCTGACAAGCGTGACCTTAGCTAGTCCTTGTTTTGTGGTACTTCTGGTTACTGAGTGTGTCTGAGTCTCGCGCCTGGGGCATTATAGCTAGACACTTGTGACACGGTGTAAAACATCAGGGGACGCATCCGGTCATTCTTCTAGTGGGTGGTGCTCCTGTCTGCTGGCAGGTATGGACTCGAGTTTTATCAGATCGAGGTTCAATAGTACGGTACTGTCAGAGTAGACAGCTTTCCCATTTATGTATTACAGCTTGTTGGTTTTACCGTACTCCTGCTAGGTAGTGTAATTTCCTGCTTTCTTGCTTTCCTGCCTTGTTTTTGTACGAGGTGGGGGTCTGCGAGATCCCTACTAAGCTAATGAAATGAGGCTCACTCTTGCTTTTCAGGTGAGGCAGGGTCGTTACAGGACGCGATGGATTTTCAGCGTGGTTCTAGTAGCCAAGGTCAGTCGCCAGTTGCCAAAGCCGGGGTATGCCCCGTGTACTTGTACTCTTCTTTTAGTTGGCTGTACTTATATTTGGACATGAGATGTATTGGACCTCATAGCAATTTTAATCATTTATTCAATTTCTGCATTATTATTTAGTTGATCATTGTGCTATCTCTATAGTTATTTTGGCTTCTTACGTACTCTCACACCATCCTTTATCCCTTCCGAGTCTTCATGCTCATGGGAGGCGGGCTGAGATTCGAGTCACATCGATTCCTTTCCGGTACTCGGATCCCGGGTCGCCACAGTTGGTATCAGAGCGAGGTTGTGGAGGTATATAAGAATCTGAAATGACTGCAGTGGTCCAGAAGGTCCATGAATGTCCTGTACAGTCGGCGACTGGCCCTAAGCCCGTGTATTTTATTGATTTAAGGTTGCTTTCCTTGATGCCTGGTGTGTTATGGAGCCACGGAGGAGGACTCGTTCCCAACAGGGAGAGTCTGGTGATGGTCCAGAGGAGCAGAGCAGAGCTACGATTCCGGAGGATATAGCTAGAGGTGCGCGAGCTCCAGGGATGGACGATTTCTTCCGGGGCATGTTTGAGTATATTTTTCAGCAGCGGCAGGGAGGTGAGGCTGGCGAGGGTTCGTCGTCTCGAGGTGGTCCTGGTCGGGTGCTGAAGGAGTTTTTGCAGTTTCAGCCATCTTCTTTCAGCGGATAGCCAGATCCTGAGGTGGCCAGGGAGTGGCTGGATGATTTGTAGAGGATCTTTAGTGCGATGGAGTGTGTAGAGGAGGAGCGGGTGGTGTTGGTCACGTATCGATTGCAGGGGTCAGCTCGGTCTTGGTGGATGTCAGAGTGGGATGCAACGTTCTAGTCTCATCCCCTTCGACAGATCACGTGGCAGGAGTTCATCGTGGCATTCGAGCGTGTCTTCTGTCCGTCTTTTGTCAGGTCGCAGAGGTTGCGTGAGTTTCTAGAGCTGTCCCAGGGTGACATGTCAGTGATGCAGTACCGCTCCAGGTTTATTGAGCTCGGTCGTTATGCTTCTCACATATTTATTTACATCAGCGTAAAGTCCGACTACCCTTGTTTAACTGTCAAAGAAATACTTTTCGACCTCCACAATCTCCGTTGTGATATTGGGGGTTTTATTTAACAGTTTGATCAAAGAGATCACCCATTACAGATGCACATTTGGGGACTGAGTTGTGGACCTTGGGGATGTCGAGGTCTCAGTGCCTGTCGAACTCCGCATTTGTTGCAGATCCGACATGCGGAAGGGCCCTTCCGCCCTTGCTCGTTTGATGATTTGGGCCTCCTCCTTGGTGACCCATATCTTCTTCAGACAGAGCTAGCATTCCTCGATTGGGTTGCCCCCTGACTTTGATCGGGGAGCAAGTGGTTTGGGTCGTTGCACTGGAGGGGAGTTGTCGCCGGTACGGCGGGCTTCTTCAATTTCGCTCCGTCTTCCCGAACTTGTCGGAGGAGCTCGAAACAGTTAGAAGTTGAGATAGTCGGGACGTGACGGTCCTGAGGCAGAATCAGCTCACCTCCATCGAGCCGGATGCAAAGATCCCCGACAATAATTGTCTTGCCGGAGCAGGATGTCGCTACTGCAAGCTTTGCGCCCTTGCGGCTATGGCGCTGTCCCCGTTGAGCAGGAGCAACGTTGGCGACACCGATGATAGGCATGGAGTCGTTGCGACGGCGACGCTACCCCCGTTGAGCAGGAGCAATACCTCTAAGGGTGGCCGCAGTAGAGCTTGGGCCGTTGCAGCGATGGCACTGCCCCCGTTGAGCAGGAGGGGCGCCGATAGTAACTTGATTGACCGAGAAAACTCGGTCGTTTGCTTGGGCAGAAGGCCTGACACCTTCGGCCATTGTCGTGGCAGCCGAGCAAACTCGGCCAATTGCTTAGACAGAGGGCCTGACACCCCCGATGGTCATCTTGTTGGCCGGGCGAACCCGGCCAGTTGTTGAAGTAGAGGGCCTGACACCCGTAATAGTTGATTTGTTGACCGAGCGAACACAGCCAACTACTAGAGCCGAGGGCCTAACACCCCGGACAGTTGATTGGTCGACCGAGCGGACTCAGCCAATTGTGGAAGCCGAGGGATTGACACCCCCGACAGTTGGCTTGTTGACCGGGCAAACTCGACCAGTTGCTGAAGTGGAGGGCCTAACACCCTCAGAAGTTGTTGCCGCAGGCGTGACTGAGTTGGCCTCAACCACAGGTACGACGCCCAGGAAGTAGGCGAACCAACGACCGCTGGAAAGTTGCCGAACACGAGCGGTGTCGCTAGGTATCCGAACCTGGCATGGTTGGCGACGACTTGGGGTCTGTAAGTAACGACGGCCATCGTCTAGTTGTTGTAGTTGGTGATGCGAGTGAGATGGCGTGCAAGTGCACGAAGAGCTCTCAACTGAGCAGAGAGATGTGCCCTCCTCTTCCCGTCTTGTAAGAGGAAAAGGGGGAATCAAAACCTTCGAGAAGGTTTGGAGATGTTCTTTGATAGAAAGAAGAAAGGCGAAAAAAGTCTCACCAGGCGTGCCAGTCTGCCGGCCACAGAATTTTATGTGTATGTGTAAATATGAATATGTTCTTTTTGAAAAGAAGCATTCCTCTATGAATAAAGGTTCATTACGTGGGTGCACATCGTATCAGAGGATTTGGGTTCAGGTGCTGAACCTTTCCCCACTGACCGCAGTCTGTGTTGATTTATATCGGCCTAACGTCCGAACACATTTATTTGATTGTCAAAGAAAGCCCTAAAATCCCCTTTATAGGTCCTGATGTTGAGGGCTTGTTCACTTGGGCGACTCACATGTGCTCGGGTGTCCGCACCAGAGGTCTCTCCCTTTGCTATCGTCATCGTGTTCCATCTGCGGTTGAAATGCTCCAACAGTGCCTACAGCAGCCTAGTGTAGCAGGGGTACACATACAGCGCAACAGTCACCGCATATCGGATCCCTGCCCTGTCAGCAGCACCCTGTAGTGGTGCACGATCCCCATCAACCACCCAGTGGCCCCCTAACGGTATCGATGTGATGGGATCACTACCCAGTAGCCATACCAGCTGATGACAGTCTACCACATAACTGCGCCCAGAATGCTGTGGTCGTCATAGCCCTCTCCAACATACTACAGTCCTGCAGGCTCCAGAACCAGCCCGACTGTCCCCTCTGTCTCAGTACGGTGGTGGCCGTGTAAATCCCAAGAAGCAGGGCCGAGTGGCCGAACTCTGACTCCAAACTACTTTGCTCTGCTGAAGAATCCTAGACACTCAGCACTGGGAAACTGACACTACCTCTAGTAGTCCCCAGAGAAGCTCGGATAGCTGTAAAATGCAATGCCATGTAGGCTATCCCTGCTAATCAAAATGGCCCGCTCAAGCTGGTGTCAGGCCCCCAAAATCTGTGAGTCATCCTCCTCCATGCTAGGAGGGACGTAGCTCCTGACAAACTCAAAAAGGTGGTGGTCCAGGGGGAACTCCACAGGGTAGCCTCCACTCCAGTCTTAGGTGTATAGGCCGCCTGCCTCCAGAATCTGGGCCACCTCAATGGTCCCAACTCCAGTTGCCCTCTCGCCAACTGGGCCCTTAACTACTATCGTACGACCCAGATCCAGCTGCTCTGCACTAGCCACAGTGACCACCGGTGGACCTAGACGGCACATCGGTCGCTCAATCCATCACACCTAGTGGTCCTCCTCCTGAGCCACACACCTCGAGACCCGCTCATCTCTGCCAAATCGTGCCATAGCTGCAAGACAGGGCATGTAAAATGGTCAGGATACTAGAAAGTCAACTTGTCTAACATAACAAAGCAAAGGCACATGAAGTGTCAAAATACAACTACAACAATTCAGAACAGGGGGCTTACAAGTCGTACGCCCTCGTCTCCACCTCCGACGCACGACTCGAGGGGGGCATTTGTTATACCCAGATAATTTCCCAGCAAAATGCCAAGAAATAAGGGTTTGGGAATTCCCCCAAACACCTTTAAGGCGTGAGCTACCCGGCCGTTTCTACAACTCCTTGGACCCCACCAGGGGCCCTACCCAGTTCACCATAACATGTGTCTATACAAGTAACTAACTGGGACCAATCCTGGCTACTTAATTATGAGCCTTCCCCGCACTTCACATGGCCGCCCCTGCCAACCCAGGGGCACCCCGACTCTAAGCTTTGCCATGTGGCACCCAGCGAAAAGGTAGGGAGCTAGCCCCGGGATGCCTTCTTTCAACCCTTCAAGGTAAAAGGGAGACCCAATTCGGCCAACCACAGACTTTGGAGGCCCACAGCAAGCATATACGGTTCACACATGCATCTTTGGCATTTTCCCGAACACCTTCTGGGCGTGTATATTCTAGCCCTCTAACATCAAACCACGGGCCGACAAGTGGTTCCAGCACACTAATTGGGTTCTACAATGACCCTCCAGCAAGCCAGGGCCACCCCCGACCCTCAGACATGTGGCCACAAGCAACTTATATTTAGCTCTCGGGCCAACCCGAGGCTACCCCGCCAACCCACCCTGCAACGTGGCACGTAGCTCGAGACACAGCCCATGTGTCACACCCCAACGCGGAATATCGTTTCATTTTCTCAGCAACCAGATCTGTGAATGAATATTCTGGGCCGACCCGGTCCTGGAATCTTTGGATGAATTTCCCTTTAACAACCTTTAAACTTTCAACATCTTCCAGTGGTAAAGCATAGAACCACTCCAATGTAACTCCATCTAGTGATCGGTAAAATAAATATGCCATGAGACGATCATCATATTGGAACTGTGCCGATTCGTACATGAAATCCCTCATATAGACATAAGGATTACTATTCCCATCATACTTACGGTATGTAGGGAGCTCTGATTGAGGAGGGAATCAAATGTTATGAAAGGTAGAAATGGGAACGTCTGCCAAGGATTGTGGGCCAACCTACTTTTGAAGAAAGTCGAGTTGTTATTACATGGCGGCCCATTTGTTAAGGAGCTCCTGCTCCCGAGATGGGGTAGGTGGAGTGAAGGGAGTGAGCTCAAGACGAGGAGCCGAGGGATGAACGGAAGGAGGGGGAGGCCCATAAGAAGGTTATTGGGCCGAAGGATGACCCGAATTGGAGTAAACATGGGCTGCCCCTTGCTGTGGGCGAGCAAAATCGACCGGGCCAACAAGGACTTGTGACACCGATGTAACAGGCCTGTAAGGATCAATCTGGGTAGATGAGGGAAGAGTGGTCTTCCCTTTATCAAGAATTTGAGGGAACAAGCCAGAGGACTGCCCAGCCTCTAGATTGGAGAACTGGAGGATTTTGGGCTGGACCGGGGTAAGATCGATAGGAATAGGTGGAGCCTCGGGGCCATTAACCCTAGACTGAGAGATGGAGGTAGTGGACAGACCTTGTGAAATTGTGGGAGACGGGGCACTTGGCCCCTGCAAGGTCTGGTAAAGGGCTTACAGGTGGGCTAGTTCCAACTGGGCCATCATTTGCAGAATGTGACTGGTGGGATTGTTGGTAGATGGAGTTGAAAAGGAGGGCTGACCGCCCTCCATGGGAGCAAAGGATGGAGGAGGGACGGCCCCTTCTCCCGACTGAAGAGGCATGACCCTAGGCGAGTCCTCTAGGAGTCCCTGAGGGAGAGATTTCTCTTGGGCACAGGGGAAATCATAAGAAGACATGGTGGAATCGAATAAGGGATTGAGATAGGAAGTGAAGGAGGAATTGTCCCTAGGAGATGAACCTAAGGATTTGAAACAACTCCACATGCACTGTGGCACCTAAAATGATGAAAACAACACAAACAATCACCAATAAGAAACTAAACAATATGACCCTAATCAAAAGGAATATGTAAAACAAGGATGGGATGAGAAGGCAACCAAAGATCAACCAAGTTATGATGATGCACAAGATTTTATTTGTTCCTCCTTTAGAACCTTAGTGATTTAAAAAATATTATCTCCAACACTAGGTTCTTAATAGGAAAGGATGGTGGGAACTTGGTTGACTCTAAGTGTAAACACTCCCTCACTTATGCAACTTAGACATGAGGTGGCAAAGGTACAACCAGCCAGGCATCAGTGTGAGAATCCACAGCTCACGGAGACTTACGGAGGTCCCGGATGTGGTCACCTAGTCGGCCCCAAGAAATATGGAGGAGAGAGGATCACACACCAAGGTAGGAATGCAACTCTGATATGACAGATGAATGATCCTATGCACAATGGAGTGCATGCAATTTCTAGCCTAAAAACTAGCAAACAATATGCAAACAATGATATGAATATATGCTACAAGAAAGGAGGAGACCAGATAGCATCCAGGAATAATAGAAATCAGTAAAAATATAGAAATATCAACACCCCTCGGGATGCGTACATGTAACTGGAGAAACGATCGTATGGAGACCGCTAAGCAGATAAGACGGTCTATAGCTAGATAACTTTTAGGCCAAAAATGGCCAGGAGAAGACCACCAGGGAACCAAAGAGTAGAAAGAAATAGGGAGTAAAATGGAAAAGTCAAGGAAAACATAAGGGCAACTGGAAAAAGCAAAGATGAGTAGGTCAAACAATCACTCAACATGATTGGCACTAGATGTCCCACTGTGATCACCAAAAAATTAGGGTTGTAGATATTTTGATGGTGGTGATGATGTACGTGTGATGTGAAAGAGATAGATATATGATGTGAGTGTGATGTGTACTAATTCATCCAATCAACAGCATCCAATATAGAGCATGTGGGCATGTCACCTTAACAATGTAAACTAAGACAAAGGAGGAACTAAACACACGCCGTGGACGTGGAGTAAAGAAATAAAAAGTAAACGCACACCGTGGGTGTGGAGCAACTAAAAGAAAGCAAGAAAATAAGAAAAGATGATGGAGGGTGATGACAAATACCCAAATAAGAAAGATGTGATCACCACCAAGGTAAATAATGCAGTAAAACTACACTACATACTTTGGAAAGAGCCGAGTGAAGCACACCCGCCTGCGGGAGAGACAACCCAGGTGCAGTAGAGATAAATGGCCTTTAGATGACCGCAAGGCAAAGACAAACAGTCCCATGATAGACCGCTAATGTTCCCCAAAGTGTTTGGCAAACAGTCGCTAGGCGCACCCAGAACAGTGATGTGGAACTTGGATGTCCACCCCTCCTAGCCGGCCAGAAGAGCTGGGCCTCGTGTAATGAGTCTTGTAGACCAGCAAAACAGTGTAGACACAAAGAAAAAGCAACACAATTAGCCCTTGGACAAGTGTAGTATCTATAGTGCAATTAAACTAGTATGCATGAAAGGAAGGGTGAATACTTGGGGGTGGTGATTTTTTAACCCCTATGGGGTGTGAAAACAGTAGGAAGATGTTTGAAAACGTGAGATGATTGTAGAGGAACGTGGAAAAGAGAGGGGGAAGATGGTACGATGATGCAAAAGAAGACTAAAAGCAAGAGAGGAAAAGACACAAAGACACTAATGGAACTTGATACTCCTTGAACCAGATGACTTAAGGACGTAAAAAATGACTTCTCCCTGGTTGGTACTCGTCCTAGAATGTAGCAGCACTTTGACGCAAGCTCCAGAAATCTCCTCTTCAAGCCTTGAAGCCAAGGGTTCTATTTATAGACCCCCAAACCCTCTGATCAAGTTGGAGAGAAATTAGCACGAAAATAGAACTAAGTTGAGCAAACTCTCGAAGATAAAACTCCTAAGAATCCATAGAAACAAACAGAAGCTTCTGAGGATCACTAGTCAAAGAGAAATCATTAAATCATGGACTCTAGTTTTGCCACGATCGAAAAGAGGAAGAACGGTCAGAGCAGGACTCTCTGTCTCCGCTAACGATCACGTGATAGACTGCAAGGCTCTGAAAAATGGTCGACAAGTAGACCGCAAGGCTCAGTGAGCCAAAAGAGATAAGATCGAAGAGACCTAATGGGACTCTCTGTACCCTAGCGGTCTAGCAAAGAACTGCTAAATCCCACTAACGGTCGTGCGATAGATCGTTAGTGCGGATTATCCATTAAAAGATAAGGCCAATGGGAGAAAAGATAAGATAACAGGACTCTCTGTCTGCCTAGCGGTCTACCAAAGGACCGCCAACACCAACTAACGGTCATTTTGTAGACCGCTAGGGCAGGTGAGCGTGGCACAAAAGAAAAAAGGCTTACTAAGCTTAAAATGTGATGAAGAGACAAGGAACCAGGCCCAACCAGGGAGAGCAGCCCATAAAATAAGCCCAAAAGTGACCAAAATAGCCCAATAATCGGTGAATAACTCAGGACATCATAAAAATGGATAAGGAGATGACCCAACTTATTGGTCATAAAATGGGTGTCAACAGATGCCCCTCCTTAACGTCCTCGTTGCAGGGGAGCGAGTGAAGGTGAAGTGAAAACAAAATGGAACATAGAGATGAAGCGAAAATGCATCGGAGTGGACCGAAAAGCGGGCTTTAAGGTAAACGACACCCGTTCGTAACCAACGAGCGACAGGAATCTTCTGAAAAATTTCGAACCCATCATAAGGAATGGCTAAACTGAATGACGCATGCCTGGAGGAACTATCAACTAAGGAAAATAAAACACGACCAACCTCCTCACTAGAATGCATAGCTGATAGGCAGTCGGAGCAAGCGGAAAAGTAAAGAGATGAGCAACTAAACTCCAGACAGGAATCCTCAGCTAGCCAAACTGAGCAAATAGACCGAAGAAACTCTTCCAACTTAGAGTAGAATGACTCTCCTTACCCAAGACCATGGATACATAGCTATCCACCATTACTGAGACATCCTAGACAAATGAGGGCACATGAATGCTCAAAAGATGCATATGATACATGCTGGGATTAAAGGAAAAGAAATCATAGTTTATTGCTTCTTGTCCCTTCGGGTGGAGTCTTTTTCGAGGCTTGCCTTGGAATTGCTGTCTTAGTGATGCTTTTGTCCTGTGTCTGCTTAAGTGTGGACAGCTTTATTTTGAGTCTGATCTACTCCTCACCTATTGGTTGCTTAGCTTTGGACTCCGTTATGGTGTTGAGAGCTGTAGTATACCATGTTCATCGTGTCGTGTCCAACAGTCGATGTGTTGATAAGGCTCATTTATCATTTCAGGACATAAAGGTAAGCTGAGATTAGCATTTTTCCTTGTGCTTTGTGCTGAAGCTGGTTCTCCTTTATTGCACTTAGGTTCCTTGTGATCAGTCGCTCGCTGGATCAGTATTCGTGGCATGTTAATTGCGATTTTGATGTGTTGCAGTGCCGCCATACGTGTGCTGAGATGCGATTGTCGAGGTCTTTCCTGATGCCTATGTGCATTGTTAAGAGTGCGCAGCGGAAGCGTATGGGTTGGCTACCCACTGGTCGAGGATCGTTATGGTGAGATTCTCGCTGGTCGAGAGGTTTTGCTTCTCCTCGATGTGACTTCGTCTTGGCTTCCTGTGCCTTGATGTCATCTGTCGCCGTGCTATTGCTGGTAATTTTTTGGTGTTGGCATTGGCGTTTGCGAGTGTTGGGGAATTTGTCGGCTTGTCTGCTGATTAAGTACCCTTTACTCTGCATCCGTTATCGTGGGTATTGTGCTCTCGAGGCGTGCCTGTGGTCCTTGAGAAGCATTCCCTTGAGATTGTCATTTTTGTCACTTTCTCGTGTCGTGGGTCTTCCATGGTGAGTAGTCTGACGCATGACTCGTTCCTTGTAGTCAGGTGATCAGCTGCTGTTATGTCTTGATGTGACCCTACTTGCAGATGTGTTCCGCGATTCTGTGTGTTGTTTAGAGCCGGGATCCTACAGGTGCTGTCGTGTTGTTTCTGTATGGTTTTGTATCTCTATCGTAGACCATTGTCTTGTCAGTTAGCATTGCTGTACTCTCCTTTCCTGGTGAGATTATCTTGCGACTCGGTCAGGCGTGTTATCTGGCTGAGGATTGACTCGATTCTGCTCATGGTCCAGTGCTGTTGTTTTGCTGTCGTTCTTCTGTGTATTTGTCATTGGTGTCTTGTGTGCCAGGTGTTCCCTATCGCCTTTGGCACCAGAACCGATGATGTTATCAGGCTATCAGCTGAGAGGACTATGCTTCCTTGTGTGAGCTAATGCTTTGTGTGCATGTCGTTTCTGTCGTTCTGTTTCCTTGATGTCTGTTGTTCTGATAGTCGTGTCTCTTTTCCTGTGAGACGTAAGCGACATTGTCTTGTTTCGGAGGTGTCGGACTTGCGCTCACTTGTGTCGTGCTCACTCCTAAGCATGTTCTCATGATAATGATCTGACATTGTTCCTCTGAGCTCTATTTCTCGTGCTTTGTGTTGGTAGTTGTTGGGTTGTTCTTCCCTGCCTTACTCTTGCTTGTCCTTAAATTTTGAGGATAAAATTTCTTAAAGGAGGGGAGGAATGTAACACCCCAGATCTTTGTCGGATCTTTATTGGGTCTTGACGGATCTTTATTAGGTTGTTCGGATCCTTTTGGGAGAGTTCCGGTTTGCTTTTGTAGCTCCCGAGTTGAGTTTTACTTTCCGTGTGGGTTTTTCTCCCGTATAATCTACGGAACCCTATGGTGAGTTTATTCCTCAATTCATCGACTCGCGGACGATACAGCAGTGATGTACTCTTCACGAGGATCGTTTCGACTATTTTTACGAATTTTTGTTATTCACAGACTTGTTCCTGTTACAAAGAGAGCTTTGTATTTTTCCTTGGTCGTGTAACTGAGACATTTTAAACTAGCGTACTTTCTATGTGAAAGGACTTGAGCTGATCTTCCTTAAATGGTCCTTTCATATATTCCTCAAAAGATCTTCCGTTTTATCACTCGTTGACAGAGTCCTTATTTTCCTAGTGTTGTCAGACTGGAGAAGGTATTTGAATATACTTTGAAAGAGTAAAGTCAATGTCGCGCGGCGGTCGGGATGTGCGGGCCGCACGCGCGCGCGCACAAGCGTGCGGTGGGGGGGTGTAGAGGGGAAAATACGTGAGGTCGATATATCTCAGGTATCCTCCTTCGTGGTCGTGTTCCACTCGAGACGGTACCGGGCACTCGCCTTTTACGGAGAGTCAAGGGGCAATCGGGCGGCACAAGGAATTTCCGGGGTTAGGATAACTGGACCAGACGTGGGCGTGCCAGTCGATTTCTCGACAATCACCTAGGGCACTGAGGGCTAACTGGGAAGCATCGCCAAGACACGGCACATGGGCTCGGGAAGATCGGGCGACACGTGGAGAGAAGGGAGGTTCCGTAGATGCGAGTGCGCAGACGATTGTGGGGAATCGTGTACAGGACGTCTTTCCCCACCAACCGCAAGCAATCGGTGTTTATTTACATCGGATTAAATCCGAACACTTTCGTTCTGTGGTGGAGAGGTCTGTATATGTCTGAAGCCATGGATAGAGGGCCAGGGGCATTCGGTAGCTATAAGGATGCATTCGACTGGGAGGTGTGGTTCACCGGAGTTAGGGGTACCGAACACACACAAGGTGATGCGGAGAAGGGCTGGGACCCGAATACAAGCACGGAGACATGCATTCAAGTGGTAACATGTTTCGTGAGAGCTGCGTGGGTTTTACAAGTGAGCCGAAGAGGTCAAGTTACAACTGGTGCAAGCCGCGGGACAATTCCGACACGCGGGTCGGTCCCCGGGTCAATGCATGATAAGGCGGATGTCCGCATGTCTTACAGGGGCTCTCCACGAGGCGAGGGACCTGCCTGGTTTGCCAAGGGAGGGCTGGACTAGACAACAGGGGTAGAGATTGGCCGGTGCATGGAGACGGGCCGAACGCGACTTCAGAAGAGCAGTCGGGTACGGATCCCATGGGCAAGCATCTTCATACTAGGAAGTCAAGGCCGGTCCCGGGAGTGTGACTTCCAGGTCAGGGTCCGGTTTGCTCGAATCAGGGGTCAGAGAAGTTAGCGGTTGGCTCAGTACGAGCGGCAGGTACGCATTCCCGTGACAGAGGTAGGTGCGGCGTTGCGACGTATGTGCAGCCGTTGTAGGTTATCATATGCGAGCAGACCCAAGATGCGGGTGTTTTTTGCCGTTGTCATGACGCCTCATATGCGACGGGAAAGGACTTGTGTGTGATGGCTAGAAGTCATACGAGAGAAGTGCGAGCGACATACCCTCGTGTGTGTAAGCCGATTAACAAGCCAACCACGCACGCTTAGCTCCTTGCGCCCGTCCTTACTTGCTGGAGGAGAGTGTATGTCCAATGCCTGCGTCTGTATGCTTTTGTATGCATGCCCCTGTCCCTTGAGCTCCTAAAGAGTTTTTATAGGGGAATATGAAACGTCAGGGAGGGTTTAGACAGACCAAGTTGAGGGCCAAACTTGATCCGCGTAAACCCTTAAAAATATATTTTTTTGTACACTGAGTGGGGCAGGGAGGGTTTAGGCGGACCAACCCAGGGCTGGGTTTGGTCTGCCCCTTAGGCTAGTCCACGTAAACCCCATCCAGGGGGGTTTACACGGACCAGCTCCAACCCCTTGGCCAACCCACGTAAACCCCTTGACCCTTCGACTTCCCCTATAAAAACCCCTTAGGGGCTCAGGGGGCAACATACATACACGAAAGGGCACTGAACTCAACTCAACTTGGTTTAACTTAGCGCACGGATCATCCGGCATCTGGTTTCGAGCGGGCTCTCCACAACGAGCTGAGGAGAATTGTGTGTGTGACTTGTCAAGTGGCTTAGCACGCTGAGGGTATGTCCCTTGCCCTTCCCTCGCGTGTTAACTAGCCGTAACATACAAGTCCACGCCCGCTACATGTGAGACGTTACGACAAGGGTAGACGCCCCCTCATGCCGGGGTTGCCCCTCACGTGCCCGTCAGCCACGACCATGCACGCGTCATGATGTCTTGCTCCTTCTCAGTAACGAGGCCATGTCAACCGCTCAACTCGAGCCATGATCGACCCTCATACAAATACCGGACCGATGTGTCCCCTCAGTCACCCAGTCAGCCACAAATCCCCGTTCGACACCGCAGCCACGGCCCACGTCATGAGAGGAACTCTCTATGAAACACACATGTACTAATACGTCACGCATCGACCCGGGGACCGGCTAGCACGTCAGAATTGTCCCGTGGCATGCACCTGTTGTACCCTGGCCTCCACGGCCCATCTGCAAAAGATATACATCTCAGTGTTACACCGCCAGTTGGATGTAGGCTCTCGCATTCATGTTTGGGCCCCCAGCTACCCTCTGTGTCACCTAGCATGAACCTCCAGCATCCTTTACCCCTAGCCAACACTACCCAGTCTGAGACGAACCTATAGCTGCAAAGTGCTCCCGGCTCTTCACCCCGGGCTTCAAGAATATATGGACTTCTCTTCGGCATGCAACGTAGGTCTTCGGATTCAATCCTATGTAAATAAACACCGACTGCTTACGGTCGGTGGGTGAAAGACGTCCTGTACACGACTCCCCATAGTCGCCTACACACTCACACCCACGGAACCATTCTTCCCTCCACGTGTCGCTAATCCCCCGAGTCCACATGCCACACCCTAGCGGCGCATCCCTAGTTAAATGTTTGGTTCCACGGGTGATTGCCGAGAAATCGACTGACACACCCAGACCCCAGCAACATTTCCTGCTAACCTGAAAAACCTCCCGTGTCACTCAGTCTCCCCTCGACTCTCCGTAAAAGGTGAGTGCACGGTGCCGCTTTGAGACGGATATGGTCAAGAGAGGGAGAGCCCGAGGCCCATTAACTTCCGGCATCTCTCTCGTAGCTATATCCTACCCCTCACTCCGGTCACCGCCCACACTACCTCGGCGGACACACCCCCCTCTGGGGTGAAACAAAAAGGATGGCACGCCCGGTGGGACGTCTCCCGCCTCCCTTCTTTTTACTGAAGTAAAAGTTCGTGCCAGCCCTGAAGTTCTTGTGCCCTTTTCCTGTCCTTGCAGGAGGGGTAGTAGAAGAGCACATGTTTGCACTTCCCAGTAGCTTCCAGTTCGTCTCCCAGTTGCCAGATCGGGTTCGACGATCGATCCCGACCGTCACCTCAGCTTGTCCAGGACTCCAGCAACTATGGCGACCGTCACCTGTGGTCCCATCACCGTCGCCACCCATGCATGGGTGGGTTACTTGGCAGTGCCGATCGCTTTCGGTAGCTTTCCCCCTACCGTCGGATCACCCTACTTCTTGGGTGTGGTCCCCGTGGTGGCTCCACCGCCACCTCCAGCCCAAAAGAATTTTTTTTTAGTGCATCCAACAAGTTGGCATGCCCGGTGGGACTGGATCACCTTTCTTCTTCTTGTCAAGATTTGGGGCCTCACAGCCTCTTCTTAAAATTCTAACTCCCTCAGTTTGAAATTGCAGGGTTGAATTTCAACGAATGCGATGGCAGTCACCTTTGGTCCGCTCGTCATCACTAGCCATGCTGACCATGGCTACCTTGCTGTCCCGGTTCAATTCGGCAGCTTCCCACCTATTGTTGGCTTCCCTAACTTTTTGGGGGTGGCCTTCGTGGATCTCCTGGACATCCAGGAGAGCAACTCCATCACCATTGCAATGGCGACACCAAAGAAGATCAAAGTGGTGGGCACCTACATCCACCACACTCACCACCTCATCTCGAGTGATGGGAGGCACACCCCGACTGCCAGGAGGGTGGCCAAGAAGAACGCTAGCACACTACGAAGCTGGCTCTCTACCTCAGGCAAATCCATACTCATCGGAGGCGTCCGGGTCTTCCTAAACGGCCGACGGGCCAAGATCACACCCAATAGGGCAATTCCAACTGTGCCAGTGCACAACTCTTTTCAAGCACTGGGTCGAGAGAAGCTAGACTGCTGTAGGTCCAAATCAAGGGTGGGGTCGGCCCCAAAGCCAACCAAATTCAAGCATATTCGAGTGCCCAAGTGGATTCGGCCCAGGACTCTAGCTTAGCCAGGAGAGGCGCCGCAGACCCTCGTTGAAGAAACCAGCCTAAATAAGGCTGTGACGCTCGCCACCGTCAATGTAATCACAGTCGAAGATGACGATGGGAGGCCATCCTCATCATCTGAAGAAGCCCCAGCTGAAGAAAGTGGTGTCACCCACAATCCATCTATACATGACCCTGCGGTACTGATGCTGTTGTAAGAATACCGACAAGATATTGAAACATTGAAGAAGCAACTAAATGAAAAGAATGCATAGGCATCTACTTCCAGGCAGGCCGAAGTCCCTCCCGAGACACTGGGAAATAATGGCCAAATCCTCGAAGCTTCCCCACAGGTGGCCACATCTCAGCCTACGCCTAGCTACACAGGAGGCACTCCCTTCCAGCAGCAACATACCACTTCAACGCAACCCCTAGTTATTCCATACCAAGGGATTGCCACTACACCTCAGGCAACAGTGGTGACGCCGCAAATGCAGCAAGCCCACTTCTGCCCAGGCCCGATCGACCGAGTGATGGTGAATAAGATAGTCATAGAATAGGTGATTGAAAAGAAGCTGGCGAACAGAGGCAACGATGATTATGCCCCTTTCGATGTGTACAAGGTACCTTACCCGGTCCATCACGCGGCTAAAAGGCTACCTCCCGACGTCAATAAATCACTGAAGTTTGAGAAGTTTAACAGATAAGGTTCACTGAAAGAGCACATAACTTACTATTTCAATGTAATGAGCGACTTGGCGGCTGACGAATCCTACCTGCTCAAGTTCTTCGGGTCTTCCCTCACGGAACTCGCTATTGAGTGGTATTCAAACTTACCGGCCCGGTCTATCAATGACCGACTAGATATGCAAAGGAAGTTCCGAGAGCGGTTCCACATTGCTGAAAGAGAAATAACTATGGCCGAATTATATGCCTCCAAACAGAGAAGTGATGAAATGGCTTTAGAGTATATTAAGAGATGGCGGGATCTCAGCATGAGATGCAGGTGGCCGCTACACCAAGAAGATGCAGTGTAAATCTGCAAATAAAATTTGAAGTGGGGGGTCCTCGAAAGGATGATCAGAATCAGGCCGAATCGGCCCGTTCCATGCCCCATTCACATCGAAGCACAGGGGAAACAATGCCAAACAATGATACAACAGATCCACAGACTTAGATAACAAGATAACCAAAGAAAATGAGCAGAGTCAAATACTCTGTTGAAAGATAAAATGTAAAACGTGGACTGCTCACATGGCTGTCGACACTGGAGGTGACAAGCCACTTGGCCCACACAGCAAAACTGACCTCTAATCATAGGCGACAAATGATTTAACCATGCTAGCATAGGATCCACCTACGAATCCTGCTAACATCCACCTCATCCATCATTCCATCACGTTCTATCCCATTCCGTCGCGTCTCTTCCTCAGTCAACTCAGCACGGTCGCGCGCCCCGCATCGAGAGAAACAGAGGGAGCAGAGAAGCGAGGGAGAAAGTAGAATGGGAGAAATGAGAAGGATAGGAGAGGAGGAATACCGAAATCACACAGATAGAACTGCTATAATGAACAATTAAGGAATAACTAGATCACATAAAATCTAAAAAATTGAGACAAATAAACACAAATTAACCAATCAAAGAGTAGAATTGCACCTTCCATAGGATAAGACATCACTGCTTAGCACGAGGAAACTGAGACACTGGTGAGTCTCACTAAAGTTGTGGTGGTGAGGATCAGAGCTGAGACTGCTACGGTTGGGTAAACGACGAGAACTGCACTGGTCTCAGCCTTAACGGACAGTCTCAGACAACGTGACCCGACTGATCACAGTGGAAATAAATTACCGATAAGAAACATGGCACGCCCGGATGGCTACCATCACATCTTGAACATAATCTCAACTGACGGACAGCGGGTCCCGGAGACTACTGAGAAGAAGGCGCTGATGACGGAACAGCACTAGCGGATGACTACTGGGCATGCCATTCTTCACGCTCCCTTAACTTGCTCCTGGTATTCATGGACGGAGGTGTACCACGATTAATCGGCACAAGAGAGGAGGCTCTAGTTGCAATTGACTGCCTGCCCTGCTGATCCTTGGACGTCCGAGCCTTCTTAAATTTCTTGAATCAGAACTTCTTGCCCTTGGGCTGAGAGGAAGAAGCACCATCGGTGGCAGGAATAATGAGAGGAACTCCAGGTGCATTTGACTGATAAACCAGCTGGAACTGCCCTGTCGATGGAGGGACAGGGTGATGCTGCACACTCGGCACACCCGGCTGAGCAGATTCGGCCTGTGCATGCCCTTCGGGTCTCGCCTACCCTTCACCAGTTAGCATTCCAACCTGAACGCCCGATAAACCTTCCCCAACTTGAGCGGGAACCGCTGGGACTTGACCAGGCACAGACACATAAATCAACACAACAACCACTGGAGGAGAAGTACCACTTCCCTCCTGGGAAACATGCATCCTTCTACGACGCACCATCGAACCTAAGAAGCATACACCGATGAAAATCACATCAGCAGACGCAGAAAGCATCCTAAGCCAGCAATAGACGACTCAAATAGACTTGTTCTGGATAGGCATTATGCAATTTCAATTCCTTATACGAATCCTCAGCACAGCTCTGATACCAACTGTAATGACCTAGAGCTCCGAGTACCGATAACCCGATAACATCGGATTACCGCCACTAAGAACTGGGGACACCATCCAAGAGGCTGATGAGGCCCCTAAAGGGTTAGTGGAGTTTGTCAAGGAGTTGTATAATGAATTGGGATTACAATACGTAATATTAATTAGACAACAATTAATAAGTAAGTGTGGAAGCAAATTAAACTAACAGAGTGATAAGAAATAAAATAGGACAATACAACAATTAACAAAAATAAACTATCTAACTACAACAGAGTCTAGTCCAACAGAAAGTACAGTCTAAGGCAGAGAACGTACCAAATGCCAAGTGAACACTCGGCCCGCAGAACTGGCAACTAAAAATCTCCACGTAACGCCCTCGAACCTCAAGGAAGAACCGTAACACCTGAAAACCAGGGGTGAGCCTCCTATCACTGGCTCAGTAGGAGTCCCGCGGAACCCCAACCTAAAACAATGGCAGTAACGAAAAGCAGTAACTACAGTAAGAACAACAAAAACAGCCGGAGTTGCTACAATAACAACGGTAGAAAACACGGCTGTATGCGAATCCTCGAAACACGGCAGCCGATGAAACCACGGCTCCACATCTACTCCTATCGGAAAGAAAATTGATACCCCGATCCCACAGTCGGGGGACTACCAAACTACACACCACCCTAACCACGCTACTAGGAAAATGTTACGACACCTCGTCGCGAAGGCATGTGCTTACACATGAAGGCCCACATCGAAACCACATGCAAAATCTCATCTCGCAGACGAGAAACGGGACCTTGAGTCACGACAAACTCACGTCATGTGACGGGAGTACCTGCCCACCAGAAGTAAGGCTGAATGCGTCCACTGACGACTTAGTCCGCAGCCTCAAGTGTCTCCCTACGACGCCCCAAGCGGAGACTGAGACACCATACTAGTAACCATAGAACAAGGACTAACTGGGGCCGCGCTCGTCAGCGCGTGTCCTCTGCCCCCAGCTACACGTGCATACACAGACAATCTATTCTAAGTCGGGTCTTCTAGCTAGTTTTCCCCCCAGCTGGACTCAGGCTGCAAAGGCAAGGGCCCCTACGGTAACCAGCCTAAAAACTATCTCACTCGAGTCATGCTCTCCACCACTCCCAAGTGGGTCCACACCCGTGTGCGCAGAAAAGCTACGACTAGTGGGGACTCATAAAATGTGAACAATGAAAATCATGTGCGCACCCATCTCGAGTAACGTAAAGTGACAGGTGACTCGCGGCCACCAGACTCTGGACATCCTAATATACCTAATAATCTAACGGTCCTTGAGTCACGATACTCGAGTTAAGACCACTGCACGTGACAGCACAATGTCGTCAATCTGGCCTAATCCCTAGGTCTGAAACTACGGTGATAGGATTCTCAAGACAACTCACAAGCTGCCGAGTGGATCTCTCATCCATGGGACACACGAAAAACTTCTAGCCCCTGGCTGGTTGACTGGACTCACAGTCCAAGGCCACACACATGGCCGACTCGAAAATCACTTTTCTGGAGAAACCCACGTCGTGTGAGGAGAGACCTACCGCACTCGTGCCGACTCACGATGACTCATCCAAGTGTACACGGAAACTCAGAACACACACGGAGTCACCCTGACCCCAAGTCTCACGGGCATGCTATTCGAGGTAACACGGTACCTCCGGATACCCCTAAAATATGAACACAAAACCCCCGATATTCAGGACATTCACGAGACCGAAGGTCAACCACTGGGTCACAACCGGGTCGACCGGGGCCCACATAATGCGAACGGAACACGATGAGCATGAAAACTGAGTAGCGGCCCTCTCAGGGCCATCACAGTGCCTAGCGGTCGCCTCCAGACCGCAAGGCATGGCCTAGCGGTCCAGCCAGGACCGCAAGGGCTGACGACAAACCAAACCCCAAGCGGTCATTCCCGAACCTTCAGGCAGGGTGGCGGTCCTCCGCCTGACCGCTAGACGTCGGGCGACCGCGACGTGGCCTCCTTCACTCCGGCAACGGCGTGGCGGCGGCGGCGAGGTGATCTCGGGAGTGTTCTTTTCACGGCGGGAGGTGGGGCGTGTGAGGGTTTAAAAGCTTCTTCCTTGATTTCGACGATATTTCAGTGGAGCATTCACTCCATTGAGGTAGGAGGACGAATTCCTATGCTCATCCCATCGTTCCCCCGGATTTGTAGGTCGAAAGGGAGCCGAGTGAGGCGTTTTTGAGCGGGTTAGGGTAAAATCTCCATGTTTGGGGTTGTGAGCTGATCCACCATTTTACTGTGTTTTGATCGATCCGAGGCTATAGATGCATGCTAGGAGTGGTTTGGGGGCTTCCCCCTTGATTTCTCCCTCTCCCGTGGAGGTATGGGGACGCGGTTGTAATTTTTGTGTAGAGTTTGTCGTTTCGCCGTCGGGACGCTGTGGCGGTCGTTCCAGTGACCACCATAGTGTATAACGCGCCTGGGAAGGTGCGTTACACTCCCTTTGTTTTGGGCTTTGACGTTCGTGGGCTTGACGGTCCCACGATAGACCGCCACGTGACTGTGACGCCCCTGGGTTGGTCCGTCACAGTGATCCGACTGTTGGTTTTTGACCGTTGGGGTCACATGTACTGTGACGCGCCCAGGGTGGCATGTTACAACATTGTGACGCCCCTCTTGGGGTGCGTCAGAAGTTGACATAGCCCGTCACCTAATGCACTAGGATTGGTCCGTTAGGCGCTGTGACACGCTAAGGTTGGTGCGTCAGAGCCTGTTTCACCGTTGGCTTGTGACGCCCCAGGGTGGGTGCGTCAGAGCCCTGTGACGCGCTTGTGGGGGAGAGTCAGAGCTCCCCAGCTTCTAACGCGCCTGGGTAGGGCCATTCGAGACTACGACGCCCCGAGTGGCATGCATCACAGCCTGTTTCATTTCATCTTCTGACACACCAAAGGTGGTCCGTCAGAGACTGTGACGCACAAGGATTGGCGCGTTACAGTCAGTTTAGCACCGAGTATTTGACGCACCTGAGTTGGGCCGCCAGACCGCTATGACGACCCAGGGATAGACCACCAGAGACTGTGACGGCCCAAGGCTGGATCGTTAGGCTCTATGCTGCACCGAGTGTGTGTCATCTTGTTTCTTCGACTACAGTTTCCGTGAGTCAGTTCTTCCTTCCGGTGACACATCCACTAGTCGTAGCCTTCTTACGGCACGCGCATGCTGACCCACCCGGGAGTGGTGGAGCGGCTGGCCCTAGAGAGGCGATGAGTAGGATGGTTACCGCAGGGCTCCCACGTACAACCTAGTTCGGGCTTAGGGGGAAATACCAGCTAGAGGACAGGCCTAGGGCGTATGGTCTGAGTGTGCACACGAGGATGAGGGTTCAGACCCGCGCTGACGAGTGCGACCTCAGCTAGTCCTTGTTCGTGGTACTTTGGTTACTGAGTGTGTCTTGTCTCCGCCTGGGGCGTTGTAGCTAGACACTTGTGACGCGGTGTAAAACGTCAGGTGACGCATCCGGTCGTTCTTCTAGTGGGTGGTGCTCCTGTCTACTGGCAGGTATGGACTCGAGTTTTGACAGATCGAGATTCAGTAGTACGGTACTGTTAGAATAGATAATTTTTTCTTTTATTTATTCTCGTTTGTTGGTTCTATCGTGCTCTTGCTTGGTAGTGTACCTTCCTGTTGTTCGCTTCCTGCCTTATTTTTTGTGCGAGGTAGGGGTTCGAGGGATCCCTACTGAGCCTATGAAATGAGGCTTATCTCCTGCGTTTTTAGTGGGTTTACGCAGATCAACTCAACCCCTCCAATCCAGTAAGTGTAAACCCCTCTGACCCTTTATCTCTCACTATAAAACCTCCTTAGAAGCTCAAGGGGCATTGCCATGCAAGGATACTCACCTACAAGCACTCAAGGACTCAAGCCCCAAGGCTTCCGGCAAGAACATGAGGAGCAAAGCACATGTTGGGTGGCTTGATGATTAGCACGCATACGCCAAGGGTATGTCAAACGTACTCCCCTCACATGGCGTTTAGCCATCTCACTCAAGTCTATCCCCCCCCGCGTATGAGGCATTATGATAACAGCGATCACACCCGCACCCCGGGTTCGTCGGTGTGTGGCAAATTATGATAACAACACGCACGCCATAATGCCGAATTTGCTCCCGCCATGGGACCACATGCCCGTGGCTCGCCCCGAGCTGGTCACCGACGGTCCCAACCCTTGACCCGAGTTTGCTAGACCCAGGCCCAGAAGTAACATTCTCGGGACCGGCCCTAACTCCCTGGCATTAAGACACTCGCCTTCAGGGACCCGTACCTAACTACTCACCTCAAGCCTGTCCAACCTCCCTCAAGTGCCAGCTAGTGTCTACTCCTGCCATCCAGTCTAGCCCTCCCTCGGCGATTCAAGCACGTCCATAGCTCCTTGCGGAGAGCCTCTGTAAAAAGACATGGATAATCTGCTTTATCTTACAATGACCCAAGGACCGACCCACGTGTTGGAATTGTCCCACGGCTTGGTAGCCCTTTGGGCCAGCTTGTAAATCCCATGTGGAACCTATAAAGCATGAAACCAATTGAATATGCATGCTCGTACCTGGGTCCCAGTTTCTTACCCGCACTAGCCAGTGTGTAACCAGTCTCCCTGGCCCCAGCCTACTAACCCCTCTACTCAAGCGCAACATTCACCCTAGAGCTGCAAGATGTACCTGGTCCCTTGCCCATGGCTTTAGAAATATCTCGACTTTTCTTCAGCAAAGAACAAAGGCGTTTGGATTCAATCCGATGTAAAAAAATGCCAGCTGCTTCAATCCGATGCAATCGCCCGCACACTCACAACTGTGGAACCTCCATTCTCTCCACGTGTCGCCTGATACCCTGTGCCCACAGGCCGCATCCTGGTGACGCATCCCCAGTCAAAATTTGGTTCTATAGATGATTGTCGAGAATTTAACTGGCACACCCGCACCCTGTCCGATCACCCTGTCTTCCAGCCACCATGGTCTCTCATTCATCCTGAATGAGTAACCACTCAACTCTCATAGGCTACTATTATCATTCATTAACTCTCGAAAACCTCTCATACAAGTTGACCTCTCTCGACTTTTTGTAAAAGGCTAGTGTACAGTACTGCCGTGAGAGGTAAATATGGCTACAAAGGAAAATACCACAGAGATAACATGAACTCCCTTATTTTTCTTTATCGCTTTATTCCCCTTCTCGCCGTGGTCACCAACTTCGAAAATCACATATCTTGACCAATTTATGGTCATCTTTATATATGACATCCTCATTTACTCCAAGATACAAGAAGAACATGAATAACATCTAAGAAAAGCTTTGCTAGTACTAAGAGAACACCAACTCTATACGAAACTTAATAAGTATGAATTCTAGCTAAAGGAAGTTTCATTCCTTGATCACATTATTTCAAAAGAAGATATTGCCGTGGATTCTTCTAAAGTTGAAGTAGTGAAGAACTATGATAGACTGAATGACAGATATAGAAGGGGGGGCTGAATATGTCTGTCTCTAAAAATTTGGCTTTGTTTATGCATTTTGAAAACTTGATCATTTGAAGCATTTGATAAGATGGAGTTTAGCCTTAATTGCATTTTAGTGTTCACAACGTGAGATGGAAAACACGTCCAAGATTTTGTTATCATCAAAATCACCTAGAGAGACTCAATAGCTCCACCATCAACCCTAGCACTAGGATAGCCTTTGCAACTACCTCCCTGACGTCTCTCAGTGTGTAGGCACACTCGATGTGAGAGATAAACTCTACTGGTACACCTGCCCCGATTGCGTGGGCGATATGGCGTCTCCAGTCATCGACCGCAGTGTCAACAAAGCTCCCTTCTAGGAGCACCCGTTCCAAGGAACCCTTCTTCCCAAAGCTGTAATTGGCTTGGAACTGGGTCCACCAAGTCTTCGGCATCCTCGACCGTGGCACCCTAACTCCAGCCCAGGCAGTTACCACCTGCACCAGTGTTAGGGGCTTGAGGACCCCGCTGTAACCTTGACCCACTGACGAAGAAGCCCGATTGCTCCGGGGCCACTACTGTGCTAGCCGCTCCACCTCCCAATAGATCCAGGAGATGCTAGTCCTCATATACTCATCATCCAGCAAAATAGGAGGTAGGTCCTCCCGCAGAAGTTAGCTCTCCTCAGCCTTCCGGATCACCAAAGCCTTCTGGCGATACAGGTGGCTATGCTCGTACCACCACTTGGCATAGTGGACATCAAATCTCCCGCGGGGGTCCAACCCTAACATTGGCAATCGCTCCAGCTCCCCACGGCAGTAGAAGTCCCACCAGGTGGCTGCTAACAAGTGGCTATCTTGACCTTTATACAACTAGCTTGCTAAGGGGAACTCCTAGTTCGGTGGGATCCCTTGATTGTACCCAAAGTTCCGGATGAACCGGTGTGGGTAGTAAGGCTCCAGAAAGCTCATGGCAAACCGGTATAATGCTAACACCGCCGGTCGGGTGCTGATCACCCACTCTGTGTATAGTCCTGCATCCAACTCTCACTGGTAAGGAAGGGCGCAGGCCGCCCTGCCATACGAAGGCACCAAAATCAGACAAGAGTCCCTCGTAGCACTATCAAAAGGAAGCCCATCCTCACCCCTGCTGGGCAGGTAAGACAAGGCCCTCCTAGCCCCCTCCAGCTGTGCAATTGCATCCCCATTCGGCTGGCCAGTAAAGCTAAATAGTAAGGGCACTGTTGGGTTCGTCACCATCCCCTGCGTCACCAGTCTAGGAAATAACAAGTCAGCCCACACATTGAGGTAGTGGGTCGACAAAAGCAAACTCTGCTCGCGTGGTGCAGGATGCGCAGACAACATGCCCAGCCCCTGATAGATGTTGGCCAATGCCACAGGAGTGAACGCTAGCCTCCTCCCCTCTGCCAGTAAGCATGCGGGCCACAATAGCTCGACCCTCAGTAGACTGTCCTCTCCGTACGGGACTACAAACATTACCAGCCAACAAGCTAAGTACACAGCCAAGTGCATCACGTCCAGCAACCCATGGGGGTTCCACCCCTCTCACGGTGCATATATATACCTGGAGTAGGTCTTGAACCATAACTCCATCTCCGTGTACTCCTCCCAAGGAGTCTGGTCTCTCACAAACTCCTGATAAAAGTAGCAAGGCCTATTGTAGAAGTGACGGACCCACACCTTCAATGGCACCCTGGGAGTCTGCACGACTCTCTCTCTCCCGGGAAAAGCCAAGTCGCTCTAGGTCTTCAGTAGATATCGGTAGCTGTGGGGAACCTGGTATCATCCCTATCCGTTGGTGTGGCTGCAGTGGAGGTCATCTAGTGCTACCTCCTCATCCCCTTTGCCGTTGATCGACAAACCAGAAATCTGGAAGAGAGACCACAAGTCCAGCGAAGTCTCTCCCTCTGCGGTCGCCACGGTGTTCCATCGGAGGTTGAAATGCTCTACCAGTGCCTGTATTAACCCCGTATAGTAGAGGTACCTGTAAAGTGTTGCGGTCATTGCATATCTAATCTCGGCCCTGTCCAGGAGCACTCTGTAATGGTGCACGATCCCCATCAGCCACTCAGTCACCCCCTGATGGTACCTGTGCAAAGGGATCACCACCCAGTGGCCGTACCAACTCACGACCGTCTATCGAAGAATCTAGTCCAGAAGGCTGTGGTCATCCTAGCCTTCTCTAACATACTGTAGCCCTGACAGCTCCAACACTAACCCCAGAGTCCCCTTTGTCTCAACTCGGTGGTGGCCGTGCAAGTCCCAGGAAGTGGGACCCAACGCTCCCACATGGACCCCGAACTGGTCTACCCTGCTGAAAAACCCAGGCACTCGACACTGGGAAACTAATGTTGCCTCCAATAATCAATGGAAAAGCTCGGGAAGCCGTAGAGAGTGACCCCATGCAGGCTATCCCTGCCCACTAGAATGGCCCGTTCTAGCTGACGGCGCTCTCCAGCAACACAAGAATCTCCATCCTCCATGTTGGGCAGAACGAAACTCTTGACCAACTCAAATAGGTGTCAGTCTAGTGGAAACTCTATCGGGTAGCCTCCAGCACAATCATAGGTGTAAATCCTGCTTGCCTCAGAAATCTGGGCCAGCTCTACGATCCCCGCTCCACCCTCCCCCTCTCCAACGGGGCCCTCAGCTACTAGCAAACGTCCCGGGTCAAGCTAGTCCACATTGGCCATAGTGACAACGGGCGGGCCCAGAGGTGGCAAGGGCCACCCAGTCCTCCTTACCCAATGGTCCTCCTCATGGGCCACGCACCTCGGAACCTGGTCATCCCTGCTTAATCTTGTCATAGCTGCAAAACAAAATATGCTAAAATGGTAAGCGTACCGAAGATCAATATATACAAGACAACAAAATAAATGTATATGAAGTGTCAAAATACAACTACAACAACCCAGAACAAAGACCTCATGGTCCGTACGCCCTCGTCTCCATCTCTGATGCACCCCTCATGAGGGGCATTTGTTGTACCCAGATAATTTTCTAGCAAATAATAAGGGTTCGGGAATTTTCCCGAACACCTTTAAAGCATGGGCTACCCAACCCCTCCTATGGCTCTCCGGGCCCAGCCAAGGGTCCCAACCAGCTAGCCGTGACCCACGGCAACTTCGGCAATAGATTGGGGCCACCTCCTATCACTTAGTTTATAGGTTTACCTGCGTTCTACACAGCCACTTGGGTCAACCCAGGGGTGCCCTGACAATAGGCCATGACATGTGGCACCCAGCAATGAGACCGGGATCTACCCCCAAGATGCCTCCATCTAGCCTTCTAAAGTCAAAGGAAGACCTATCTTAGTCAACCACAGGCTTTAGAATCCCATAGCACCAGCATGCGACCCACACACACGTGTCAAGAATTTTCCCAAACACCTTATGAGCGTGCATATCCCGACCATTCTACAACAAGTCGAGGGCTGACCCGCGGCTCCAGCACTCCAGCCATGTCCTATGACAATCCTCTAGCAAGTCGGGGTCACCCCCGACCCTCAGACACGTGGCGACAAGCTGTTTATTTTTAGCTCCTGGGCCGACCCAGGGCTGCCTGCCAACCCGCCATACCACACGGCATACCCCATGAAGGTAGGGCCTACATGCCCGAAAGGCTCTCTTTCGACTCCTGTGAGCCCCTGCCCTAAGCCCAAGGATGAATCCAAGGCTCATCGGTCACTTACCCAAGCCGATCGACAACCCGAGGTGTGTTAGGAATTTCCCCGAACACCTCGCGAGCGACAGCGACAACACAACAATGACAAGCCCCCATGGGCTAATCCCAGCATCTCAGAGCACCCCGTCCTTCAAAGGACAACCCCAGACGGTAAAAGAAGACCCTCGGGGCCACCCCTCGGGGCCACGGCTCACCCGGGGGGAGTTCACCCCAGGCGCTACTGCACCCCAGAGAGGGCAAACCCCCAAGGGGGATGCGTCCTCCTCCCAGCCCAATGGCCCCACGGCCAGCCATCTTCCAGTCCCAGTCTCTCCCACTCCCAAGCAAAATAGACCGACGTACCTGTGAGTGGAAGGATTCAACAATGGAGCCTTGGGATCGTAGAAAGTCCCACGTCAATGGCCTTTTTCCACATGTGTGAGCAACTGGTCAACCAGTCCAACACCCGTATCCTTTTTGTCTTCTTGAGGTCACACTGCGTCAAAGTGGGACCAAAATAAGTAAAAAAGGAGATTTTATAGGGTGGGGACCACCCCCCCTCTCTCTCCCAGACTTTGCTCCACGTAAACCCCCCATGGGGGGGTTTAGGCAGACCAAACTGGGCCTCCAGTTTGGTCCACGCTATTTATAGGATTGGAAGAGATCTGATCCAAAACTGCCACCATTACCTCTAGCAGTGGCATTTGTAATGAGGCACCCATATTTCACTTTCACATGTTACTTCGCTGCTCACTTAGAGTAAATGAGGATTGGTGGCGTAGCTTGTTGATTCGCACCATACGTGGTCTGAGGTTCCTTGTGCTCGTCATCATGTTGTCATTGAAAGATGGGGACATCTACATGGGAATGACAACTAGAGGATGGCGTCATTAAACTTGGTCGTCCGAAAGGAACGCATAATGAATCCGAGACACAATCCGTTATTTCGGGTGTGGTTCTACAAAACATGCCACGTGGAAACAACATAAAAGAGAGAAGGCGTAGAAGAGAAGGAACGTGCAAATAGCAGAGAAGTAACACGAAAATAAGCCATTCCTTTCATGTGTCTATATAAACTATCGTGTACATTATGAGCAAGGGGGTGGGTGCACAAACAACTCACTAACTCTCACCACTGCCCTCCTGGTCATCTCTCCTCTCTCCTAAGATGGGAATCCCTAGAGCTCTGCGAGGCAGTGCTTGCCTCACCTCACAGTGCCCGATCGGCCTTAGTAGCGTGGTGCTCCTCCGCTGAGGAAACAAAGAGGCTACCAACAGAGAAGGAGCCAGACTGATGGAGACACGCCACGTTCTCGTCCCCTCTAATAGCGCTCCTCACCATCTTCAGCCTCTGCCTCACAACCCCAAGGATCAACCGGAGCTCCATCACTTGGGCCTCCAGTGCCCTTCTCTCGTCCCAACCTCGATGCCACTCCGCCCTCCTCTTCTCTCCTTTCCCTCTCTCTCTTAACTCTCTCCCGTGCTACTTCTCTCCTCGCCATCTGGAGACAAACCCTAAGCTCCAGAATGTCTCGGGACAACTCCTCGTGACATCGTTGCTGCTCCTCCTCCAGCTTCGCTATCCGGGAATCACGCTCTGCCACCTAAGCAACATGCTCCTCCTCGACCCGCACTGCACGGTTGGGGCACTCAAGTCTCCACCGCCAACCAGAGCAGACCATTTCACAATGTCAAAAAAAGAGAGAGAAACAGGGAGGGAGGGTGAAAATCACGCAATAGCATCAAAAGTACGTGTTTATTTGAAACAAAGGGGGGCACATAAAGGGTTGGGCACTCTGGGCCTCAGTTTCCCTAATTCAGTTACATAGGCTTTCCATAGGTCTCGGTCCTTCTCTATATGAACCATCGCCATTCATGGAATGTTTGTTTTCCATGATGCTTTGATAGGTTTCACATCCTTTGCATCACCTTCCGTGTCCAGCTCCCTTTCCTTAATCAAAGGAAGGTCGGAAGGCATAGGAAAAGAATGATGAGAGAGGCCAATTTGAGGATAACATCGGTGCACATTATAAAGGATAAATTTGGTTGCACCAATGAGTTGGAGTTCCACAGCAAGAGACGATCTTGTGAGAAGCTCGTGTGAGAGCAAACATGTCGGCGTGTGAGTAAACATATCTCGCACCATGGTATTGAAATGAGTATGCCAATCTCCGCGGGTCTACAGCCGAGGAACGCGATTGACCACACTCCCACCAAAACCTAACACATCGGCCATGTAATAAAGGGGGTATTATTGGAAGATTCTGGAAGTAGTTCGTGCCTCCTCACTATGATCAAATTTGAAATGAAGATCAATGCAGTAATTAAGAAGAAGAATGCACCCATAAGGAGGCCGGCCCATGCTGGAAGCCGTGAGACCACTGTAAAGGTGAGCAAGGATAGCCAGCCCCACCCGAAACTCTCCAAAAAGGATCCGAAAGACCTAATAAGAATTCAAGAAGACACATTAAGGATCCAGGATATTATATAACCAGCCTGGGTCGACCTACCCTGTGGGCTAGGTCGACCTGCCCAGCCCGCTAGTCGACTGACCCAAGGGTCTAGTTGACCAAAAGGCTGCCTCTTCGCCCATTTTGGCCCCTGGTTGACTCGATTGTGATCCTTTGGTCGACCCTTGGCCCCGTGGATGTCTCGGACACCCTGTGGGTACCGTGAGAATATTTCTAGGTGTTCAAAAGTGTCATGTTATCTCGATTAATGTGTCCATGTTATTTTGAGGGTTCGAGTGACCCCGTCTGTTCCGGGCTTTCTTGTTATGTTTGATCGAGTCACTGTGTGTCGGTGTAAGTGCGGAGGGCTGTTCCCACACGACGTTAGCTTCTTCGAAAAGTGATTTCCGTATGGGTCATGCGTATGGCCAATTATCGAGTGCTCTATGGCCCGGCTTGGGGCTGGGATGTTTCTTGATCTCCCTTGGGTAGGGAATTAACTCGACGGTTGTGAGAACTCCTTTGACTGTGGTTCCTAACCTTAGGAGTAGGACAGATTGACAACATGGAGCCGTATTGAACAACGGACTTGACCTGAGTCATGTGACTTGAGGACCGTTGGGTTAGTAGGTCTAGGTAGCCACCTAGAGTCTGGTGGCATCGAGCCAGCCGGTACTTCGTGTTACTTGCAACGGGTACGTGCCTGACCTTCGGTACTTTGGTGTTTCCTCTCTACGGAGAGTGTCCACATTTAGTGACCCCCCCCACTGGTCATAATTTTCCTGGGCATGCGTGTGCCTACCTACCAGGGAGTAGGTGGAGAGCTACACCCAGGAGAGATGATTTTAGGCTGGTTGCCGTAGGACCTCCCACTGTGTCAGCTCGAGTCTGGGCCGAGAGGAAAACTAGCTAGAGGGTCTGACACAGCGCAGTCAGTCAGTGTGTGCACACGTGGTTAGGGACTTCGGACGCGTACTGATGAGCACAACCCTGACTACACCCTTGTCCTGTGTTCTTGGTTACTTGTACAGCGTCTCAATTTTCGCCTGGGGTGAGTAAGGAGACACCCGGGGCACAGACTAAGACGTCAGTGGATGCATCCGACCTTGCTTCTAGTGGGCAAGTACTCCCATCACGCGACACGTGACTCTCGTGACTCGAGGTTTAGTTTTCTGTCTACAAGATGTGGTTTTAAGTGTAGCTTCAGTGTGTCTTCCTGACACCGAGGTCTAGGATTTCTGGTAGGGTTACCGAGGTTTCACAAATAGACAGTGTAGGGTTCACGACGACGAGGTCGTGACTATGCCTTGGACCGCGTAGTCTTGGGTTGGACCTTAGTCTGCGAGGATGGGCCTCCACGATAGAGGTGTCATGGTGTTTCTTCTTGCAATGTAGTCAGGGTTTTTTGTTAGTTCGATGGTCCCCCAACTATGAGATTGGGATTTGATTTTTGTGACGTTAGGAATAGCTTTTTGAGCTGTGATTCCAGTTACTACCATGGTTTTGTTACGGCTGTTCCTTCTGCCGTTACTGTTGCTATTGTCGTTGTTCTTACTAGCGTTGTTGTTTACCGCCGTTATTTTGTGGTGGGGATCCACGGGACTCCTACTGAGTCAATGAGATGAGACTCACCCCTATCTTTTCAGGTGTTGCGGCTTCCCCTTGAGATTCGGAGGTGCAGCGCAGAGGTTCGCAGTGCCAGCTCGCCAAAGTCGGGTGTGCACCCAGCGTTGAGGATTGACTAAGGTTAACTCCCTCACACGTTATACAAATACAAACCTATGGGGTGGAAAGGTACAACCGGCCCGACATCTGTGTGAGAATCCACAGCTCACTGGGACTTACGGAGGTCCCAGATAAGATCACCTAGTCGACTCCAAGGAATATGGAGGCGAGAGGATCACTTACCAAGGGAGAATGCAATCTAAAGTATGAAATAATGCATGAACCTATGTGCACCGGGGTGCATGCAATTTCTATCCTAAAACTAGCAAATCAAGATAATGATGAAATCATACTAACATCACAACATGTGTGAAAAATGTAAAACAATATGAATAACAATGATGCAAGACCTGAAATAGGGACAACTAGGCACTAAAAGATAAGAAAAATCATTAAAGAACAACGTACCTTTGTGTTTTCCCTCGGACCTACAAGTGAGTTTTATGCATAAAATGTAAAGTTGAAGGTAATATTTAAGTAGGCAAATGAAGTCCAATGCATGCAAATAATATATGAATGTGAAGATAATACAAAGGACTATGCAATGGAACTAAGAAATAGCAAAAGCAAACCCAAGAGGGTAATTTAAATCAGCAAACAAAATGGCCCTATGAATCTGTCCCAAATCTGCCTAAAACTAGATGCACAAAATACAAATATGGAGGCACTTTTTAAATATGCAAATGATGCCCAAATGATGCAAATGAACTATGGATGGAAAGATAATTCAAAGGACTAACTAACGAGTCCAAGAACAAGGCAATCCGACCTCGGGAGGTCAATCAAATCCTTCAAGAAAGTTACTCCCATGAACCTATGCGCAGACTGCATACAGATTTTATGCACAAAATGCTAAAATGATGACAATTTTTAGCTAAGCAAATGAGACCCAAATAATGCAAATAAGGTATGGATGGAAATATAATACAAAGGACTATCAAATGGAATAAAAATTAGTGCAATCCGACATCGGGAAGGCAGTCAAATCACTGAGCAAAGATATACCTGTGAACCTGTCCCTGAGCCTGCCTACAGAACCTATGCACAAAACTCAAAAAGTTTGACACTGTTAGATTATGCAAATGTGATCCAAATAGTGCAAATGATATATGGATGGAAAGGCAATACAAAGGGCTATCCAACGAAAAAAAATCAGCTCAATCAGACTCCGAGATCAAAAGTTATGTCTCAATGAACAGGACCCCGTGAGCACTGCCAGAATCCATAAACGGTCTACCAAACGACCATTACATGCCTGTGACGGTCTACTATAGAAGCATCACACTTCCAGAGCCCTTAAAATGCTCAAAATAGTAAGAGAATGGAGGAAATGCTACCCAAACATGGCCATGCACCCACCCAACCTACAAAAGAGCATGAAAACAAGCGTGATGGGCATTGGTGTCTCATTGTGATAGCTAAAAAATAAGATTGTTGATAATTTTATCTCTCTTTCCTTTTACCCCACCCCTAACTATGCTAATAACATAATAGCATGAAAAGGCATAGAAGATGATGAACAAAGGGTGATGAGAGATAGAAGAACTGACCGTGATCGCCACCAAGAGTTAACAACTCCATAAGGATGAAGAAAGGAATGCAACGGCACCGTGTACCTTGGAAAAAGATGAAGACTTGATCGCGCTTGAAGAATGGGGTGTGGGGAATGGTGTGGGATCGACCTCCTCTCCTTCCAGCCGGCTAGATGAAGAGAGCCTCACGTTCATATCATGCTCTCGTACAAAACAAAGACAAAACACAAAGGCAAAAACCCATTAGATCAAGAGAAATAATGCAACTTGTGGGCTAAAAATAGGTGTCAACAGATGCCCCTCCTTGATATCTGCTTTGCAAGGGAGTGAGCGAAAGTGGCGCAGAGGTGAAATGGAAAGGATACGGAGCGAAAGTAACAGCGACGTGAAATAGAGATGGAGCAGAGAGAATTGAAAAGTGGGTATGAAGGCAAAAGACACCCGTCACAACTAACAAGCAACAGGAATTCTCTCGAAAATGCTGAACTAACCACTCGGAATGATTGACAAGGATGAGACATGTCTGGAGAACTAACTAAGGAGGGAAAAGGAAACATGACCAACCTCATTAGGGACACAATCCACGGATAATGAGGGGATCGAAAAGAACAGCAGGTGATCTAACCCCTACGTGCTTGGTTAGGGTTTGCATGGCTGTCTAGGCTATGGCGGCTCCCCCTCAGGGGGATGGAGAATCCCATCCCTCTGGACGTCCTTCCTCCCCAAAGCCCTCCTTTCTTCAAACTCTTGCCCGCTCGCTCTCCCCTCCTAAGGTTCCCATTGGCATTAAACCTCCTGCATTCACAGATGATAGAGAACCGGCAGTATTCTTCTCTAGATAGGAAGTCCTGCAGTCTTACAAGCCTTTAGAGTTTGTTGCATCGCCAAGTGCTCCTATGGTCGTCCATCGATCCCAGAGCTCAAAAGCTTCCTTACACAGCGACTTAATATCCAAAAAGACTTTTTGCTAAGTGTTCTCAACCCACGCCATATCCTTCTGCGCTTCTCTTCAGATGAGGACTTCTTGAAGGTGCTTCTTCGTAAAAACATTTATGTCAAAGGCTATCTGCTCAGGTTTTTTCGATGGACTGCTGATTTCAACTTCAATGCTGATTCTTCCATCATGCCGATATGGGTTAGTTTCCCTTCTCTTCCGGTCAATTTTTATGGTGAGGATTTCTTGCGTTCAATAGCTGGCAACCTAGGAAAGGTTCTTCGGATTCATGATTCAACTTTAGCCTGGACCCATACCTCTGAGGCCTTTGCATGTGTTGAACTTGATATTGCCAAGCCTCTGGTGGAGCACATCTGGATTGATTGTGGAGGGTCTGGTTTTTGGCAGAACATAAAATACCATCGTATACCTCAGTTATGTTCTTATTGTCATAAGATAGGCCACGCCTCTGAAATTTGTGCAAGGAAAATTGGTCATGCTGCTGCTAAACAGAGCAGTGCTACACCTAGTATGATGTAGGATGCCAATGTGGTTACAAAGCCAAATATGGCCTAGGTGCAGGTGGGATCCAAATTAACCAGTGATGATTCTAAAATTAAAGAGACTACAAGAAGAGTAGAGATTCCTCTATGTATTGATTTTCAACAACTTCGGCTCCTTAGTGATTCATCTCAAGGTGTTCTTGATCAATCTATCCTTGAGAAGCTCTCATCTCCATTTGATAATGTTTCTGAGCTTGGTCATCAGAATATTGATAAGTCTACATCGGGTCCTTCGAAGCTGCTTAATTGCAGTCCAGATGATATGGAAGTTATTGCTGTGAATGATAATGATGCAGTCTCTCCTAGCTCTCAAGTTTTACCTGTACCCAAGCTCTCCTCTGCCTCATTCCCACAGGATGCCCCTATCTCGTTGGAGTGCAATTTGGAGAAAGGGAAAGCAATCTCTATATTAAACTCCAAGGCTCATGACGTGGGTCCACCATCAATTTCTCCTGGGCCACTTCACTCGGCCCTTGATGATAATATTTCAAAGTCCTTTTTGACAAAGAATCTCCATGACATTCACCTGGGTGGCCGCCAGGCTGGGCTTTACCGACTAGGGCACGGTATACAATGGTGGGAAGTCGCATGGGTTAATGCCTCCCCGTGATGACTCGGCTTGCATCTCGGGCAGCTTGGAGGCCGAGGCTCGCTCTATTTTCTCCATCAGCTACTTCTTCAAAGTTCTATCTCCTACTGATATTTCTGGAGCAGTATCAATACTGATGGGTCCATGGTTGCTGTGCTGGGGATGGCTTCTACTGTCTCCCCTGAGGCACCTTCAGGCGAGATATTCAGCAATACCTCCTCCTCTTCTAGTGTCACCACGTTTGCAGTTAGGGTGGTGACTTTATCATATAAAACTTATTTTCCTCTTGTCACTTTTAGCATTTCCCTTGCGGCTTCCGCTCTTCTGATCTTTAGCCCTGGCCTTTCAGCTAATCGAGTCAATTCCTGTGGGTGCTCGGGCAGACCCTCATATTTGCTGGCCAACCCAGCCATATTACAGGTAAAAACCTACATACACTTCTTTTGTCAGTGGACCTTCCTTCTTGCATGACCAAGGAGGGTTAGTCTCTCGAACACGGAGACTCTTCTTCTCTCCTTCTACTGGGGAGGGGCTTCATCGGCTTCGAGCTCCAAGCCGTCTCCATACCCATTGTCATCAACTGACGACATCATTCCTATTTCTTCTTCTTCTTCTTCAACTGCCATTGGTGGGCAGTCATTTTCTTCGGTCGTGATTGCTTGCAATAGCCGTTGTTGGCCCAGTGAGGGGTTGCCCATATCCCTGAAATAACTTCTAACCATGTTGGTCATCTCTTCTTGCCCTAGTCCCTAAAGCAGGACTGGGGATAGCTGTCGACCCCCCATTGGAGGGATGTAGGCTAGCCAGGCTCTTCTGGCGAGTTGCTCAAATCTTCTTCCCACTGTGAGAATATTAGCTTGTCGGGTGCATGCCCAAAAGCTAGTGCGGCGTGGTGGATCCACGACTATTTCTTCTCTTCTCGGGGCCAAGCCCCTCGCATTCCTTCTCCCCATCTCAGCATTCTCAGGGCGGTGGTGAACAGGTGCCTCTTGGCGGACAGGTTGGATCTTCTTGGGGACCCACACCTGCTTGAACACTTTCAGCCTTGGGGCCAGCTCTCTTCGGCTATAACAGTCGACTTCCTCTATCTCAACCTTCCTCTCGGAGAGGGCCTGGAAAGAGTTGCGGGTCGGCACAGCGGCGACCACCAGATCCGAGATTGCTTGGGCATCAAGTCCATCCAGAAAGACGTAGATGCCGCCAATAAAAATAGGCTTTCCAGACACTGACAGTCATCCGACAACAGGAGCAGCAACTCTTCTTTGGGAGTTCCCCTGGCGGCGGCTCCCGGGCTTGTTATGGTAGGCGGGGTGAGCCCCCCCGGCCACATGGTGCACCATGCAGCTGGTCAGTTGAGCGCGACCTTACAGCAGTCCTTTGCAGCTTCAAGCGTTGCAAGCCCTAGGCTCCGTATTGAATCCCTTCTGACCGACTCTGAGGCCTCTATCACCAATATATCAGCAAAGGCTACCCCCAAGAAATTGGGGAAATCGACCACTGGCGAGAAGGAGCCAAAGATGGTCGGTACTGCCAGGTACCTGTTAGCAGCATGGTTGGCCATGATTGTGGGGCCAAATTCAGAGCAGTGATTCTGGAAACCATCGTTGTGATGTGACACCACTCCTTGGACTTAAATTGCAAGCAAACAACCGAGTCGGCGGACCCACTCTAGCGGGCTCACTCGCGAAGCGCACACTCGTGCCCGTAGGGATAGCCTCATTGATCTAATGAGGACCAAGGTGGCAAGGGAGGAGAGGTCACGACTCTCCCGGGAAAGCCCCCCCCCCATGGAGATGCTTCCCTATAAACCGCAGGGGGTCGTTTCATCCTCCGGGGGCGGCGGCTAATTCGCAACCGGTCAGGTGCACCATCGCAAGCCCCTCCCCCGGAGCAAGAAGCCTCATCCACCCCAAGGAGGGAGAAGTTCGGAGCGCATCGACCACTCCCCAAAGACCGAGGCCCCCGAGGCCCCCTCCGAGCCTTACAGAAGACCTCTACCACCGAGGATGAGGAGCAATCCCCATTTTCCGACCATGTCTTGATGGCCGAGATCTCCCCCAGGATCTCACTTCCAACCTTTAAGGCATACGACGGCCAGGGAGACCCGACTGATCACTACGACAGTTTCAACGCCCTCATGACCTTGCATGGGGCCTCCGACGCCATCAAGTGCCAAGCGTTCACGACCACCTTGGTCCAGGGCGCTCAGGCTTGGTTCTGAGCCCTCGCCCCAGGTGACATCTATGATTTCTAGCAGTTTAGGCGAGTATTCAAGGAGAGCTTTGCTGGCAGCGGTCCTCCATGATCAGTAGTGGGGCTGTTGGCCCTCAAACAGGAACAAGGGGAGAGGCTCCGAGTCTATATTAATTGATTTAAATTAGAAGCCCTGTGTATCCCCCGCCTGGATGTTGCCTCAGCCATCACCGCATAAACCAGGGGCACCCATGACGAGAACCTGAGGTGCGAGCTGGTTCTTCATCCTCCTACCTCCCTCACTAAGCTAGTGACCCTGGCCCTACGACACGCAGAGTGTGAGGAAGTTTTCACCACCTACCGCAGCATGACGGGCTCGAGCCAGGAGCGGGACAAGAAGCGACAGTCCGAGCAAGGCTCTGGACAAGGAAAAAGGTAGAACCGGGACAGAGATCCTAAAGAGCCCTCTCGAGAGTATGAGTGGTACACTCCCTTAACCGCCCCCGTCTACGAAATTTATGAAGACATTAAGGGCTCGGGTCTTCCCCGCCAACCCGAGTCTATGAAGGTGAAACACCGCAACCGCCGAAAGCACTGTCTGTTCCACAGTGACCATGGACATCACACCAGCGATTGTCATCAGCTCCAAGATGAGATCGAGCGCCTCATCCGCCATGGGCACTTATCCCGATACGTGTCCTAGCACCGAAAGGATGCCGCTGCCCTAGAGGAGATCGACAATGTCCCCCGTGGAGTCCACATTAATGTCATTGCTGGTGGTGCGGCATCAGGTGGAGATAGCATCCGAGGAAGGAAGCGTCATGCCGAACGGGCAAGTCGGGCCTCTGAGCCCCCGAAGGCCCTGCAGGCAAGCGAACAGCAGGCCTTGGTGTTTTCCGACCAAGACCTGGAAGGGTTAACAACCCCGCACGACGACACCCTAGTTGTATCTGCTACTATAAACCATTGTAACGTAGATAGGATATTAGTTGACAATGGTAGTGCCCCTGATGTACTTTCTTACAATTGTTTCCTCAAGATGGCTGAGAATCTGTCTAGACTCTGCCTGACCTAAACCCCACTTTGTGGGTTCAACGACCAGACAACTTATCCCGAGGGAGCCCTAAGCCTGCCGGTCACCATCGACACCCCGCCCAAAACTGTTACGGTTATGGTGGACATCATCATGATTAAAGGGATGACAAATTATAATGCCATTTTTGGTCGAGGCCTCCTCAGCCGAACGAAGGTGGTGCCCTCTACCTATCACTAAAAAAAGAAGTTCCCAGAAAAAATCATAAATAAACACACTTGGAGCAAGTACAGACTCCATCTAGCTCGCTAGTTCTCTGCGACCCGGAGGCCGATCATACTTGCTGCCTCTGTGGCAGCCGGAGTGAACACGCATGCGATGCACCGTGGAGAAAGAAGGGAGGGCGTCCAGTACTTGTCCTCTCCGCCGAGCACTGGCATTGCGACCCCTGGTTTCGCCGGGCTCACGTAGTCTGGTTGGTACGTCCGGCCGAGTACCCCCTCCACCGCCGGCGATAATCTGTGGAATCGGAACTGCACCTCCAAGTGGGCAAAGCGGTCGTTGGAGGGTATCCGGTAGTTGTGGATCCTGTCGTCTTCCGTCGTCACCGGTACCACATTGATTGACGCCTCCGCCATCCCGTCCAGCTTGATTGCAACGCCGTTGGTTCTTCCCGTCCTCTCCACCGTCAACTCGCCGTCGGGAGAGCTCCACGAGGACCTGTGGCCTTCAGGGAGCTCCAAAGGCTCGCCGTCGTAAGAAAACTGGAGGTGGTCCACTTCGTCGTCCCACTGCTCGGCTCTCGCAGCCTCGACGGTGAACCCGTGGGAACCGTACATGAAGCCGAGGGCTTGGATCCAGGTGAAGTCGCGGGTTCTTCCCGCACGCCGGAGGCCGATGAAGCGAGAGTTTATCTGGAACCGGGTGTCGGAGACGAGGTTGAAGTGCTCGTCCTTCCTCCCGTGGAAGTAGAACATGACGCCGTCGCCACCGACGAAGCGAGGGTCGTAGCAGCCGGAGCCCTTGCCGTCGCACTCGCGTTCAGGTTCTGCATTAATATTGTTGATCCAAGAGAAAACGACAATCAGTTATGTCCACTATTCCTAAAGCAAGCTATGCCATTGCGGATTGTGGAGGCACACAAAAATGAAAAGCAAATTAAGATCGATCCTCCTGACGTCAAAACTACAAATTAATCTCAGCTGGTGCCGGCGCTACGTACATACAAATCTAGCTAGGGTTTGTGTTTGAATTGTACTCTGTACAAGACATGCAAATTAAGGAAAGCTTGACAGGGAGCCGCGCGAGACATGCCTGCGCCTATATCCCGCGCGCGCGCGGTTGAGTGCATTAACGTTTGTACGAACTTACTTTTGCAGGCGGCCTCGCACTTGTAGCAGTCGAGAGAGCAGTACTTGGCTCGGGGGTTCCACGGTTTGGTGGTCGGACACTCCGCCGGGCATCGGATGTTTTTCTTATAGCACGGGCTCAATTTGGGGCAGCTTAAAAGGTTCCCCTCTCCGCCGCCGGCGGCGACGTTTCCTATCCCCACCGCAATGGCCACGAAGAACAGCATGAGGAGAGCTGCGCCGTAGCCCCTATGATAATTGCCGGCCTTCATCTTGCCAATATCTTTCAGCATGCAGGTGCAGATGATCACTAGCTAGAATGGGATCGAGGAGCTAGGTATTGGCTGCCTGCTTTGGCTGTCTCTCATATTTATAGAGCGGGGAAACGTGGGAAAGTGGAGGTCCATTAACGAATCTGTGGATCAGGGGAACCGGTGGAGTGGAGGTCCATTATGTGCTACGTACCATTCATTTGCGAGAACTTATAAATTAGGAGAGTGGATTTAAGGGGTGGAGATTAGGTCAATTACTTGTATACAGAAGGATCGATGTGCAGTAGCAAGTCGTACACACTTAGGCCTGTCAATGGGTCAGGCCCGGGTCAGACTTAAGTCGATCCGACTCGAGCCGGACTTAGTCGAGCCCGACATTACGTAAAAAAATATAAAATTCAACTAGTGTGCCGACCAAGAAAAGGTTCATCTTGCTACGTTCCAGCTAAACAAGGATGCCCGTACCTGGTGGAAGTCTATTCTAGCACCGCCTGCAGACGCACCACACACATGGGATGGATTTCTGACCCTCTTTCGAGCCAAATACTTCTCCGAGCATGTCAAGGAGAGGAAGGCAGCCGAATTCACGTCACTACGTTAGGGGATGATGTCAGTGGCAGAATATGAGTTACAGTTCTCTTGCCTAGCACCTTATGCTCAGCACCTAGTGAGCACCGATCTTTTGAAGGCAAATCACTTTATGGATAGGTTATGTCCCATTTTTATCCAGCAACTTGGCCCGCAGAATATTCTGACCTATGCAAAGATGGTCCAATGGGCACACCTATGCGAACGGACCTTGGAGAAGGTCGATAAACTCAAGGGTAAAGTGGAGGAGCCGACCCGAAGGTCTGATCGGCGAGGTAAGAAGTCGAAAAAATTCAGCATTACTTATAATTCTCAGGATAGCAAGAAGAGATCCCAGAATTGAAACGGCAAGGATGAATGCTGGAAGAAGAAGGTCAAGGAAGAAGAAGATAAGCAAGTCATGACGGCTTGCTCATTTTGTGATAAATTCGGTCATGCGGCCGAAGAATGTTGTAAGCGCTTGGGCGCATGTCTCAGATGTGGAAGTCGGGAGCACCGTATGCCTGACTGTCCTTTGACGAAAGAACAGCCATCCACGAGGAATAATGGTGGAAGGAAGCGGCAAGCTAGATTGAATGCCATTCTGGAAGATGAACCAGTTAGAGAATGTGAGCTTATTGAAGGTACAATTCATATTCATTCCCATCCTACTTTTGTGTTATTTGATATAGGTGCTACTCATTCCTTTATTGCTAGTTTCTTTGCAAAAATATTACCTATTGCACCTGTTCTCTTACCATCAGATTTAACCATAGTTACTCCTCGAGGGTCGGGAATGGAATTAAAAACCTATTTCCCCAATAGTGAAGTTACTATAGAAGGGCATAATCTCCCCGCTAATCTAGTATGCCTTGATATGGAGGGCTACGATGCCATACTATATGTTGAATTGCTTGTAGACCATGATGCCTACATAAATTGTCGCAGTAGGATAATTTCTTTCCGGAAGCCTGGTCTTCAACGAGTTTTCTTTCTTGGTATCAAATACCAGAAGCATCCTTCTCTTATTTCATCTCTTCACGCTTGTAAACTCATTTCGCAAGGGTGTGAAGCTTTCCTTACCTCCGTAGTAGTTACCGAGTCTAAGAAAATTCAGTTAAATGAGATCCCCGTAGTTAAGGAGTTTCCAGATATTTTCCCTTCCGAGTTACCTGGTCTACCGCCCGAAAGGGAGGTTAACTTCACCATTGAACTCACACCTGGAGCAGCACCAATGTCAATAGCTCCTTACAGGATGTCCCCCACGGAGTTGAAAGAGTTAAATAAGCAACTTCAGGAGCTGCTAGAAAAAGGTTTCATTCGACCTGGCACATCCCCTTGGGGTGCGCCAGTCCTATTCGTCAAGAAGAAGGACGGTTCTCTCAGATTATGCATTGATTACCGGCAGTTGAATTGACTCACCATTAAGAACAAATATCTATTACCACGTATTAATGAATTGTTCGACCAACTCTCTGGCACAGAGTAATTTTCTAAGATTGACCTCAGGTCAGGTTATCATCAACTGAGGATTAAGGAAGAAGACATTCATAAGATTACTTTCTGAAGCAGATATGGGCATTATGAATTTGTGGTTATACCGTTCGATTTAACTAATGCACCTGCTGCATTCATGCAACGAATAAACAATGTGTTCCGACCATATCTTGACCGATTCATAGTTGTGTTCATCGACGACATTCTCATCTATTTAAAGACAAAGGAGGAACACAAGGAACATCTAAAAGTTGCTTTGCAAACCTTACAGGAGCACCAACTTTATGCTAAGTTGAATAAATGTGAATTTTGTCTTAAGGAAGTCTCTTTCCTTGGCCATGTTATTTCTGAAGAAGGCATTACAGTAGATCCTTCCAAAGTAGAAGCTGTGAAAAGCTAGAGCACACTGAATACTGTATCTGAAGTTCAAAGTTTTATTGGTTTGGCTAGTTATTATAGGCAATTCATCAAAGATTTCTCCAAAATTGTCACTACTTTAACAAAACTCACTAGTAAGGAAAATCCTTTCGAGTGGACAAGGACATGTGCATAAAAGTTCTTAGCTCTAAAAGCGCATCTCACCACGGCACCTGTACTGACATTGCCCGTAGAAGGTGGCGGATTTAAAGTTTATACCGATGCATCTAGCATTGGCTTAGGTTGTGTACTTATGTAGAATGGCAAAGTGATCTATTATGCTTCCAGACAGTTGAAGCGACATGAGGAGAATTACCCAGTTGATGATCTGAAATTGGCAACTGTCATATTTGCCTTGAAGATTTGACGTCACTACCTTTATGGAAAGAAATTCACGATCTATTCAGACCACAAGAGCTTGAAATATCTATTCTCTCAGAAGGAGCTGAATATGAGGCAAAGGCGATGGTTGGAGTACCTTAAAGACTTTGATTTTGCTATCCAATATAATCTTGGCAAGGCGAATGCTGTTGCCGATGCACTCAGCAGGAAACCAATGGGAAAGCTGTCAAGTCTTATGAAAGGTATGACCAACCTTATTTCTAAATTTGCTCAGTTGAATTTAGATATTGATATGAAGAAGAAGAAGGAGGATTGCTTTATAGCCAATATCCGATCACAACCTACACTAATAGAGGATCTAGTTAAGCTACAAGATAATGACCCGGTATTGCTGGAAATCAAGACCAATAGGGAGCAACGGCCGGATCTCTATGTTGGAAATGATGGAAAATTGTTATTTAAGGGATAAATTTGTATACCAGATCATGCTGATACTAAGAAATTGATTTTTGAAGAAGCTCATAGAACTAAGTACACCATTCACCCTGGTGCTACCAAGATGTATCAAGATCTCAAAAGAAATTATTAGTGGCCCAATATGAAAAGAGACATAGCGGACTATGTGTCACGTTGCCTTACTTGTCAACAAATTAAGACAGATCATCAAAGGCTTGCTGGGAAACTACGTCCCTTGGAAATTTCAGAGTGGAAATGGGATAGTATAGGGATGGATTTTATCACGGGACTACCTAAATCAAGAGAAGGACATGATGGAATATGGGTAATCATAGACCGTTTAACCAAATCCGCTCATCTCTTGCCTATTAAAAGCCGATGGTTTGTGGATATCTTGGTTGCCCTCTACATGAAGGAGATTGTTAAGTTACATGGTGTCCATGTCACTATTATTTTCGATCGAGACCCTCAATTCACTTCACAATTCTGGAAGGGTCTGCAAAATTCTTTGGGGACCCGGTTAAATTTCAACATAGTATTTCATCCACAAACTGATGGACAAACTGAAAGAACCAATCAAGTGGTGGAGGATATGCTAAGGGCATGTGTTATGGATTTCAGTGGAAGCTGGCACGACCATTTACCTCTAGTAGAGTTTGCCTATAACAATAGCTATCAGGCTAGCATTCAGATGGCACTGTTTGAGGCACTTTATGGGAGAAGTTGTCGCTTACCGATCTGTTGGAATGAAGTAGGAGACAAACAACTACTAGGTCCCGAGTTGATAAGGGATACTACTAAGAAAGTAAAGTTAATTCGAGAAAGACTCAAGATAGCTCAAGACAGGCAGAAATCATATGCTGACAATCGAAGGCGTGACCTAGAATTCCAAGTAGGTAACCATGTATTTCTCAAGGTCTCTCCAGGTTGAGGTATTCGAAGGTTCGGGATCAAAGGTAAGCTTACCCCAAGATTTATTGGCCCTTTTGAAATCCTGGAAAGTGTTGGCGAAGTAGCTTATCGATTAGCTTTGCCTCCACAATTGGCTAGAGTTCACGACATATTTCATGTCTCAATGCTCAAAAGGTACGTTCTAGATCCGTTCCATGTTATAAGCTATGATAATTTGGAGATTCAAAAGAATATGACGTACGGGCAAAAACCCATCAAAATTCTTGAACAAGAAGTACGTCAGCTTCGGAATAAAACTATTCCCATAATCAAAGTTCAATGGAGCAAATCATAGCCTTACGAAGCAACATGGGAAATGAAGGAAGCTATGCGCAAGAGATTTCTCGAACTATTTGAATGAAAGTACACTCTCCTTTAAAATCCATGTATTGAATTTGGTGACCAAATTCTTGTAAGTGGGGGAGGGTGTAATATCCCAAAATTTTCTTGATTTTGATGATGTCTAAACTATAAGCAATTAAGTGAGATGTTAATTTTTAGCATAAATAAATAAAAGTTCTTAATCATGGATGTGGACAGGTCAAGGAACTCAAGTCAAATCAAGTACTCAAACAACAAAGCAAGTCAACTCAAATTCCAGCTCAAAATAGGCAAAAGGTAGAAGAACAGTCGACCAAGTCGACTTGCTCAAAGGACAAGTCGACCCAGAGCTGCTGACAGAACCCAGTCTGCAGAATTGGCCTTCCACAGAACAACCAGTTCTGTCCAAGTTCTCACAAGTTGACTTGCAGCTTCCAGAAGTCGACTTGAGCCGGAGCCGGTCTTGAACGAACTGGAAAATGGACCAATTTTGGGTACGAGATCCGATGCCCAATCCTTGGATCCATTAGGGCACGAAGATTAAGGTACCAGAAGGTCATTTTGGTGGGCTTCTCAAGTCTATCTCAACCTATTGCTGGGTCAATGGAGCCCACAAGATTCCTTCTCCAACAGAATGCTTAAAAGAGGGAATCTTTTGATTTGTTTCTATAACCAACCCAGAGAAAGATTAGCAAGGCATTTGAACTGACCAAAAAGAGGCGGGAGCAGTTATAAGAAGGGAAAAGGAAGTTGATAAAGGAGAAAGAAGCCAAGGAAGGCAAGCCAAGCAAAAAGGAGGTGCGCAGCTAGCAACAAGAAGAAGATGAGCACGCAGCAGCGACCAAGAGGAGAACATAATCCTCCTCTTCCTCTCATCAGAGGTGAAGAGCGTGAAGCAGTAGGGTGAAGCCCATCGGTGATCCGATTTAAAGAATCAAAGCTACAGGAGATCCTCCTTCAGATCGAGACATTCTGAGACCAAGAGATTTCCTCTATTCGATATGCATTCAATTTCAATTCTAGTTTCCTTGTTTCATTTTATTTTTGTTCAATCCTGTGACTATTTTCCTACCTCGTGGTAGGGGGTTCAGATTAGCCTGGGAGCTTAGATCTGGGCTCAAGCTGTTCGACAGCGGGTTTGAGATAGGGTGTTCCTCTCGGTTGGCAAGCTGTAAGTCAGCAGTCCTTAAGCTATGGTATCAGTGGTTTATTAGGGGTGTGATCCCCTGTTCTGGTGCGTGGCACTAGTGAAGTCTCACTCAGGTTGAGTGGGGGGTGGACGTAGCTCTCGGGGTAGAGACCGAATCACCTTAAAATTCTCTGTCTCCTTGTGATTGTTGGCTTGGCATTAGCGGTAGATACATGCTTAGGGACGTCTATCTGCGAAATACATGTTTGGTGCATTTACCATATACACGCTCAGGTGTTCGATTTGATTTCCGCATAAGTCGTGCTTTAGTTTGGGCTCGATCTATTCACCCCCCCTCTAGATCGCCATTCCACATCCAACACGTGGTATCAGAGCGGGTTTATCCATTCAAGAGGTCTAACGACTCGGATAGATTAGTGGAATGGACGCCAAAGGATTTTTGGCAGAGGGTCATTCGGTGACTAGGCCACCATATTTTGATGGCACTAACTATCCGTATTGGAAAAATCAGATGCAGGTCTTTCTCAGAGCGCAAGACCATGACATATGAAGAGTTGTAAGCCGAGGGCCATATGAGCTTCTCGAAGATGAAGACACCTGGACACGAGAGCAGATAAAGAAGTCAAATCTAAACTGGGGAGCAATGAATATTATGTAGTGCTCGCTTCATCCGACAGAATTTTCAAGGGTTTTCTCATGTGCCACTGCCAAGGAAATGTGGAACCGGTTAGAGGTAATATATGAAGGACTGGTGATGCGGACGCTCGGCCTACACCAGGAGTGGGTCGAGGCAGACGAGCCTTGGGGAGTTGGGCGGAAATCCCGAGGGTGGACGAGGCTGACAGACTGGCGGCTGTGATTTCCAGAGTAGTTCATCAACTGGCAGAGAGGTGGGACCCCAGTTGTCTCCCATGCTCCAGATAGCTCGGCCTACCTTTAGTGATACTGGGATACATACGCAGGCCAGCCTCAGATGAGGCCGAGAGGGGTATGTATGAATGCTTTCTAAATTTAACTTATATGCTTCTTGGGATATGCAACTAATGACTGGCCTATGTAGGATGTGTGTGATGTAGCAACAGCAGATCTACATGCCTGTCTCCACAGCCTGGAGGCCCAGCTGGCGACCACGCGTGCGAATCTGGAGACCCTGGTGAGTATTCACTATCAATATGCCGTTAATTATCCTTTGAAATTTAGTGTTCAGCCACTGACAGTCTCAATAAATGCAGCGTGCCCAGTAGGGAGCGGCAGCTGGTGGTGCAGGAGGTGCATCTTGTTTGAGAGATCCGACTGCCGAGATCACCACTCTGGAGGAGTGACTAGCAGGGGCTGTAGCTCAGGCTGAGGCAGTGGAGTGCGACCTTGCTGAGTGGGTAAGCATTCAAATAATATTCAGGCTTCTTTAAAATGGTCTTGGGACATGAGGTTGATGATGGTGAGTATTGCAAGTGGCAGAGCTACGAGAGGCTCTTGCTCGTGCTACTCAGGCTGATGCCGAGCTAGAGGCCCGTGATCGACGGATCGTAGAATTGGAGGAGGAGGAGAGACGTCGTCAGATGGAGGTGAGTGTTGTTCATGCTTCTTATAAAGACATCTTACTATGATGCTCATAAAAATGCTGAATGATGTAGGCTATCGAGTTACAGGATACTCTTACCCAGGCTGCGCTAGCTGGTACTGAGCTTGCGATTCATGACCAGCCGATCGTGGAGTTGGAGGAGGCTGAGAGGAAGTGCCGAGAGGTCGAGGCGCTACCTCGAGATGTGATCGAGCTGTGGATCCTCCTCGAGGTCGAGAGGAGAGAGTTGGCCAGAGAGAGGGAGGAGCGTCGGAGAGAGAGAGAGAGGAGCAGCTTGAGCGAGAGCTTGTCGAGCTTAGACTCTGACTGGGCGCGGCCGAGGAGTGGGCCAGAGCAGCAGAGGAGGGCTACCAGAGAGCCCGAGAATGCGCACGGGCCGAGGGGCGACCCAACGCCAATTCTGATATGAGCTTCTTGGCGGGTTCCTCTACTCGGCAAAGGAACGAGGTGGGCGAGCAAGCCCGAGCTAGGAGGTCAGCAACTTCTCAGGGGTTGATGGGACCCCCACGGGTTCCCCCCAGGGGTAGGGGTGAGGCAGAGAGTAGCGAGCGTCCAAAGGAGAGTGGTGGTGAGAGCTAGAGAGATTATTACATACCACCTCCTTACCATTGTACACAGATATTTATGCATATATATATGAGATTTTGATGTTACCTGAGTCACCCTTTTTGATTGTCCTTGTGTGTTTGCCTATTCCTGTCTTTCACACTTAAGCAAATAAATTAATTCATCTACTTGACTTGGCCCCTTGCTCAATAAGCAGGTGGAATGTCCTTTGACCTTGATAGAGGGTCAAGGGGCCAAGCCTTTAATCAAGGTAAAAAATAAAGCATAAAGGAAAATGTGACATGCATACAAGCAGATGCAAACTGAAATTAAAAGATGATTACACAAAAATATGAGCAAGCAACTGATGAAAAGAGTTGAACAAAAGGACTCACTCAAAGAGCACATCGCAACTGTAGCGTCCTCGAGTCGATGAACTGAGGAATAAACTCATCACAGGGTTCTGTAACTTGTATGAGAGAAAAATCCACACGGATCGTAAAACTCAACTCAGGACCCACAAAAGTAATCTGAAACTCTCCAATAAGGATTCGAAAGACCCAATAAGAATCCAGGGCATGACAGCCTCCCCTCCTTCAAGAAATTTCATCCTCGAAATTTAAGAAACTAGTAGGAAGAAGCAGGGAAGAACAAACCCTAACACATTAACATGAAAACAACATGAATCTCGAGAGAACATTGTTTAGAGGAACATTGTCAGACCATAATCACAAGTGCACGCTCTAGATCGAGCACGACACAAGTGGACATAAGTCTGACACCTCCGAAATAGGGCAACATCGCTTACGTCTCACAAGAAAGGAGACACGACCATGCCACGACAACAGTTATCGAGAAAATAAAACAACAGACATGGCAAGCACCAGCTTAAACAAGGAGACATAGTCCTCTCAGCTGACAGCTCGACAACATCGGCTCTAGTGCCAAAGGCAACAGGGAACACCTAGTACACAGGACGCCAACGACAGCACTGGACCACTATCACAATCAAGTCAGCCCTCACTCAGACATTACATTTGATCGACAATAATAGCTGAACGCACGACCACAAGGGAGTAGTCATGCATCGAGCAGCTCACCAAGAAAAGGACCCACAATAACAAGAACAACAATAATCTCGGGGAATGCATCTCAAGGATCACAATCACATCAAATGCCGATGCCAACACCAGAATGACTCAAGCACGACACGGCAACAGACAACGTCAAGGCACAGGAAGCCAAGAAGAAGTCACATCGAGGAGAATAATTCTCTCGACCGGCCAGAATCTTACAACAACGACTCTCGACCCGTGGGTGATCAACCCACACGCTTTCGTTGCGCACTCATACAACACGCACAGGCATCAGAAAAACCTCGGTATCTGTATCTCAGCACATACTCGGTGCCATCGCAATTCATAAAAATCACAATATAACATGCCACGAGTACTAATCCTGCTAACAATCGATCACAAGTAGCCTAAGTGCAGACGAAGGAGAGTACCAGCTTTAGCACAAAGCACAAAGAAAATGCTAATCTCAGCTTACCATTACATCTTGAGACAATTATCGAGCCTTCACAATGCATCAGTCACCTGACACGGCACGACGAACACGGTACACAACGGCTCTCAACACAAAAATTAGGTCCAAAGCCAAGCAACCGTAAGACAAGGAGCAGATCAGGCTCAGAATAATCATTGTCCACACTTAAGCAGACACAGGACAAGGGTATCACTAAGATAGCAATTCTAAGGCTTACCTCGAAAAGATTCCACCAAATGAGACGATAAGCATCCTGCTCGACTAACAGAAGCTCACCAGGAAGGGAAATCATAGGTTCTCTCGAGAATCTTCTCAACCAGGGAATCTAATCGACCACTTCAATAGAACCAAAGCACATCAGGAGCTGAACAGACTCAAGCTAGGATGACCCAAACAACGTAAGGACGTGCATGGCCATCACACCAACACTAAAAGTCACCAGCCACCTGAGCAAATGATGAAAAAACCTCAAACAATGTACTGTAGATTCAAACCTTCCGGTGAACTCTGCTAAGTACAACATGATCAAGACAGACATCACGACAAAAAAGCACATCCCGTCACATCCTGACGAGAGCAAAACCATCTCGCACTGTGCTAACATAGCACGCACAATGGCGTGTTCATATATGTTGGGATAGATTTTGGTGCTAAAATGTCCATTCGAGTTAGACAGGATGATATCTACAATGCCAGTAAGATTTTCACAGATATGGGATATTACTGGGGTCCCGATGGTGTGCTACGCCGTGATTTGCCAATTTATGGGGAAGAATCTGCAAGTGAAGAAGAGCCCAAGCAGCAGTAGGGTCCAGAGGAAGTACCCCCTCCAGCTCAGACAGAGGATCAGATTCTCCCGCCTTCACCTCCTCATCTAGATCCAGAGGTGCCCCCTCCACCACAGTTCTTTCATGGAGAGTCTTCTACTCAGGGGGCCGGCCAGCAGACTTGGGTAGATTATGAGACTTTTGACGGGCGTCTCACTGGGCTGGAGACTCGTGTGGATACCTTTGGGGATAATCTTTCTACCATTGGGGATAATATAGACACTATGGGTGATATACTTGACGTCATGACCAATAGCATTGATTCCTACTCCACAGTCTTGGACACCATCTCTACATAGTTGACCACCCTCACAGCTAGCCATGATGACTACAGCCAGGCCTTCTACATCATGAACAACACCCTCATTGATATGTAGCACCGTGATATAGCCCGTGACCATTCCATTGCCAACATCTAGCACCAGCTACAATTTCACGACCACTCTCTGACAGACATTAGACAGTGCCTTGGATATGTGCCTTCTCCTCCACCTCCAGAAGACCAGCCTCCTGCAGATGCTCATTGAGGATTTTATTTTGCTTTGTCCCTCTAGTCTATTGTAATTGGGTCATGTGTCTTTTGGGTCTACTTTTTGAATATCCTATCCCCTTCTTTGATGATGCCAAAGGGGGAGAAGTAGTTATGTATGCAGGTCCTATATAGTTTATGCATGCCTGTCTGAAGATGCATGCGCGGTTTGATGCCTTCACCGCGGTGGCTAGAGCTTCTGCTGAGGAGGGGCCTGGGGAGCATACTTAGCACCCTGCTTCCCGACATGGCCTTCATGGTTCTTAGCGGCTGCAGTCTCTACCTGAGGGCGTTTCCGCCTAGGCTACGAGCCTCCGTCCCCGCTACCTGAGGACGCCATCAAAATACAACTACAACAACTTGGAACAAGGGGCTCACGGGCCGTACGCCCTCGTCTCTACCTCTGACGCACACCCGTGGGGGGCATTTGTTATACCCAGATAATTTCCTGGCAAAATGTCAAGAAATAAAGGTTCAGGAATATTCCCGAACACCGGGTTGTAGACTGAGGAGGTTCTCCAGTCAACCATAGGCTTCGGAGGCTGATAGCATGCGTATACGGCTTACACTATCCCGGTGCCTTTCTGAATGATCATTGTGAGGAGTCTTAGTAAGTCAGTCTTGCATCTATGAGTCAGTATGAGTCAGTAGCTTTTGTAAGCTTTTAGTAGCTTTTGTGAGCTTTCGTGAGTCAGTCTTGCATTTATCCTTACCCTATGTCTAGAGTCTTGCATTCTCTCAAGCATAAATGTACTCTATAATGCAATGATGAAATGAATGCAAACTGATATTGAATGTCACATGCTGGTCCTTGTCTCTCATTTCTTCTCTATTTGGCAAGTAAGGTGTTGAATGGTTTGCGGTGTTTCGCCTAAAGAAAAGAATTAGTGTTTTATTCACCTTGTGAACTATTGGTCTTGCTTGTTCCAGATTTGCTTAGAGACATGTCAATGCACTTGTAATCTAGAGTTTTGTCATCATCAAAAAGAGAGAAATTGTTAAGTCTCTTTAGTTGATTTTGATGATAACAACAGGGACCAAACAAAAGCCCAAATGGCCTAAAAGTGATGATAGATCACCCAAGCTGTGCCGTATCTGCGCCGTAGTCACCGAGCCAAAGGGAAGCTGCCGTGGCTCGAGTGCTCCGTCGAGTGACGCGTCTCGTGTCCTCACCAAAGTTACTGGCATATACTCTTTTCTTCACATAAGACTCAGAATTGGTCCGATAGATATTCACATCTATGGTCTGTCCGAAGAGCCTTAACTCTTCTCCCCATTTGATTCTCAACCTCTGTTAGAAAGCACTTGAAACAATTGAGTGCCTCATAGTGGTGAGCGATCAAATAAACATACTTGTATCACAAAGAATCATATATGAATGTGAGAAAAGAAGAGTAACAGTGTTGAGCCTTAACACTCATGGCTACATAAATATCAAAGTGGATAAATTGCAATGGTTCTAACATTCTTTTGGCCTTTGTAAAAGGCTTCTAGCATGTTTTACTAGTCAAACATGGTTCACATATGGGTAGATTGACTTTAGAGAGTGAGCCTAAGAGGTCTTCTTGAGCTAATCTGAGCATCCTATCCTACCCTATGTGACCTAGGTAGTAGGTATGCCATGCAACAAAATCTAAGTCTTTGTCATTCAACACACAAGTTGCATTAAAAGAAGAATCAGGGATGCTATCATTATCAAGATCCAATCTAAAGAAATCATTATTTATCATTCCATGTCCATAGCTAACATTACCTAAAGTAATGTCCACATGGCTACCCACAAAATTCAAGCTAAAACCAAAATCTAATAGACTAGATAGGAATATTAGATTATGTTGGGCCCTGGGCACATGGAGTACGTCGTGTAGAATCAACATCTACCTATCACGTAGGGGGAGTTGGTGTACAATGACTCCAAAGACTTCCTCACTGGTTCCATTTCCCATAAAAACTCTTTGCACATCTTTTGGGATCTGGCGATAATTTACTAATCCTGCTCAATCCCTTATAACGTGCCTCATTGCTCTTGAATCCACGATCCACTCCGAATAAGGATGAGCAACTAGAGAATGTAAATAAACACATGCACACGGAGAGCAAAGGATAAGAGGTACCTTTTTCGGCTTAGTGTAATCACAAGTGAAATGACCTCTTTTCCTGCAATTAAGCATTTCATCTTGGCTTTGCTTTTATCTTCACCACACATGCCCTGATGACGCTTGAACATTTGCATGGTCTTAGTGTGAGGTGCCTTGTCATGCCCTTTCTTTTTTCTTTTGTGGACCTTTCTTGCCAGGTTGTCGGCCACTCCAGGTGGCATTGGCATTAGTGCGATAGGCTGTCTCGCGATCAGCTTCCAACTCCACGTGCCAAGAAATATCAGAGAAATTCTTGATACTTTCATTGTAGGTTAGAATTTGTTTAATATTGATCCACGAGTTGAGCAACAATCTTATTATGGCTTGCACCTACTGTACATCAATGAGATTATGAACGGTAGCCTTTAGGTCACAGATCATTTTGGAAAACACGTCAAAGTGTTCGGACATCTTATGGCACAGGTCCTAATCCCACATGTCTTTTATAGTGGCACACTTCTCAAACTCACCAATCAGATCGTCTTACATGCTTCTCAACATAGTGAAGTGTGTTCTATGATCTCTATTACACTAGAGATGGTACGCCTCCTAGTCTTGGCGATGCTGCGTAGTGACACCCTCCTCGTGCGGTAACATGACGATTTCCAAGTGGTCGAGCAACTCTTGCTCATTGAAGAGGTATTGGATCTTACAGTGTCAAATATAACAGGCTCACACTTACAAAATCCTCGCCCGAAGCCACCTCGTCAGAAGAGTAGTCATAGTCTACCTTCTCACCCAAAGAAGACTTGGTCGGGACAGGCTCCTCCCATGCCGGTGAGGAAGCTTTCGTCTCAGAGTCAACAGCCTCCTCTCCGCGTGGACTCGATGACGATGACTTCCTGGATTTTAGCCTCTTCCTCGAGTATGTCTTCGTCAACTGGGGGACCTTGCAGGCCCGCACCCACCCGGGGAGGGGTGAGACGGGAGCTGCCAAATGAATGAGCATCTAGATTAGATGAAGGTCTTTGAGGTCCCAATGAATGAAAATGTTAGCCACGCCAGTGAAAATAATTACCCTGTTTGGTCCCCGCGACCGGAGGCGGTCTGGGGATGGTCTTCTCGACGGAAGGTGCAACCCCAGGTGCAGTAGCCTCACCTACGTCCAGAGTAGGAGCAGGTGTTGGCTCCTCCGCGGGGGCTGAAAGAAGAAACCTGCATAAAGGCCTTATCCCACAAGGCTAAAAGGTGTTAAGCGGCACCGCCGGCCGGAGAGTCTAACCTGTAGGCTGGCTTGGCTAGGCCTGAGCGACCGCGAATGCGGCCACGAACTTCTCAGCCTCTGCCTTCCTCTGCTCCAACTCCTACCGGCTGACTACCTCACCGGAGACTCTCACAAGCTTCACGCGCAATCTCGAATGTGCCTCCTCTGCACTGGCTGAAAGGAAGAAATGCATGTGTTATGCATGCACAAAGATTTCACCCTGGGAGGTGACTAAGTCCTGAAGAATATCAGTACCCCAGGAACCTTACCTGCGGGACGGCTTGGTTCAGTCCGAGCTGTAGTAAATTACGTGAAAGAAGGGACTGAAGGCAAAGGGGAAGCTGAAGCGGTCCGAATAGCCTCCACCTTCCTTCGCTCAACCACCTTCCACCAGGCTATTTTGGCGGCCTCCAATGCCTTCTCTATGGGCGACCCCTTTTGAGATTCTTTGGTGGCCTTGGGTGAGGGAGTTGGAGTGGAAGGCAGCTCTGACCCGACCCAGGCCTCACCTACGTCGAGGGTCGACGAGGGCATCGGTTCCTCCCTAGCTGATGGACAAAAGTAAAAGCATCCAGGTGTAAACAACCAGTTCCGACACAAAAATAAACCCCACCTAGAAGACGCTTTTGATAGAGGAATCTCACCTGCGAGTTGGCTCGGTTCAACCCGACCGGCCTCGAATTCCTCGAATGATGGAACCGAAGGTGGCGGGGGAATGGTCTTTGCAGCCTTCGCAGCCTCCATCTTTTGACGCTTAGCCTCCCGCCGCCCTGCAGCCTTTGCCTGGTCTAGAGACTTCTTCACGGGTGATTTTGCCCGGGACCTCTTTGCGGGCGGAGACAAGGGAGTTGTAGTCGGGGCCGGTGGCACCGTTTCAAAATGTGTCGGCTTCTCTGCCTACCGGAGGAGGTTGCGAGAAGTTGCCATGTGCGTGCTGTCCAGATGATCTGTGAAGAGGAAGGACATGAAAAGTGAATAATTGATTAACATCCGGCATCCTAAAAGAGGCAGCCATGAACACAAAGGAAGAGAAATGTCAAATATCATGCGGGTTAGTATAGACCCATAGTGATATTGGCCAATAACTGAGGGATGGCTCTTTGTCACGGCGGGAGGCTTCTCGGACCAGCCAGCACACATCCTCGATCGTCCAGCAGCGATCGGCAAGGATGGCAAAGTCTACATGTTTCTTGGCAGACAAATGGGACTATAAGTTGAGGTGATCTATCCCCAGGCTGGCTAGGAAGAGACAAGCTCCCTTATAAAAAGGCCCTGCAGAAGAAGAAGAAGAAGGAGGACGAAGGGAGAGACCTTGCCTCGACGTCCCACCGCTCTAGCAACTACCATCTGAGTGAACAGAGCAGGAAGAGTGAAGAGAAGAAGAAAAGAGAGGGAGGAGGCGGTGGCCATTCTCAATTTTCCTACTTCTCCAACCACCACCTTCTATATGAAAAGAAGAAGAGTGAAGAGAGAATAGAAGGAGAGAAGAAGAAGGGTGAGGTTCGGAGGGGGAGGAGCTGGTGCTCCCTATTCCCTCCCCATTGTATCTCGTTGTCCCTCCGTCCTCCATTTTCTTCCTGCCGCAATGTACTAGCTCATGTGGGCTACTCCTCTCGTGAGAGTGGAAGGAGAAGGTTTGTTAGGTGTTTACGATGCTTGCGTTTCCCCTTGGTCACGTGTTTGCTGCTTCCCATCTCTTTTATCCCTCACCGGTCCCCATTGGAGTTCCCCGATCCTTGTCTGTGGTCCACTGGCATTCCCCCTTGGTTCCTCGAAGCCTTCCCCACCTTCGCCATGTACCTCCGTAGACTCCCTTCGCGGTGTCTCGGTGATCCCCGGCATGCCCACGATCCGGTGACATGATTATTCCTGCGATCCAGTGACGTGAACACTTCCCCTTGATCCGGTGGCTCCTTCGAGCCTATGAACTGGTGGCCCTTCACCCCTTTGATCTGGTGGCACACCACCACCATGATCCGGTGGCTCCCCCTCCCGGTGACCCGGCGGCCCTTACCGCCTCCTTCCCCATCCGGTGGCCCAGCCACCTTGCAGTGATCCGGTGGCCTCCCGGGAGCCTCTATCCGGTGCCTTTCTTTTCCTCCTTATCCGATGGCCCTTGCCACCATATCATATGATGGCCTTTTCCACCTCCACCTCTTGATACGGTGGCCCTTCTCACCATTCGATACGGTGGCCTTGCCACCACCCTTGATACGGTGGCCCTTGCCATCATCTTTGATATGGTGGCCCCTTGCCACCACCCTTGATACTTTGGACCTTTCCATCACCTTCGATACTGTGGCCCCCTTTGCCACCACCCTCGATACGGTGGCCTTGCCACCACCCTTCATCCGGTGGCTCTTTGCCACCACCTTTGATGCGGTGGCTCTTACCACCACCTCATACGGTGGCCTTGCCACCACCTCACCCGGTGACACTTTGTCACCCTTGATCTGATGGCCCCGGCTAGCCTTGAGCTGGTGACATTCACCTTCGTGCTTTGCCTTTCTGTCCGCTCGATTTTGCACTGTGCTTTTGACGCGACGATTTCGGGTGTTGCCGCTTGCCTGCACACCTCTACTTTTAGGGCACGTCACTCCTTGTGGACGTGTACCCACTTTACCCCTCCCGCATCCGGGTCTAGGGGAGATGCTGCCAAATTTTTGCCAGAACTGTATTCATTAAAAATACAAAAGAAAGTAACAAACAAATGAAATAAATAACAATAGGACACCTCTACTAAGGCAAGAGAACTGTGCAAGACGTGCAGGATTAAGCATAACCACTACTATGACGGATTGTCGAATAGACCACGAACACGTTCTACATGAAAAAAAAATGATCAAATCGATTAAAAGTTTTACACATGCATTTCATGAGCAAAAGAAACGCTTCTCATTTATTTAATTACCAATAGCATCATCACATTCCACGTTGACTTGCATGCCACGACCCTCGGCGATCATCGTCGCGGCGGTGTTCGCGGTCGGCCCGAACACACGCGAACGCTTGGGCAGGTTGTACCTTTTGAAGTCCCCAGGTTTAGTTGGCCTATATGTGGGTTGGCATTGGAGAAAACTTCGTTGGAAACTAGGTTCTTCACCTTGAGTGAATCATATCAATTTGGTTTAAAAAAATCTTTAATTCACATCAAGGTCCAACAATTAAAAATCATGCATAACATTCCAACTTGTTTGCTATTCTTGCTAATCAATTTGATTAAATATTGATTATTTACATGATGTTTCACTTTGATATTCAAACCAACATGTTTAATCCCAATTATAATCATGAGGGTGCACAACCTAGCACATCCTACACCCCTCAACTCCAACATGTTCATCATAATTCTCAGCACAATCATTCTAGGGGACCACGTCCTCATTCTCATAGTATTGCCCGACCCATGGGCAATGTCCAATCTCATGGTCCCTCACTTCAGTCGCAAGCCACTACTCCTTCGGGACCGTCTCCTTCCCATGACGAGAAGGTCTCCCAAGTCCTTCATGCATTGGATCATCTCACCCCTCTGCAGATCCAAGCCCTTAAGGCTATTGTTGAGGGTACATCTTCCTCTTCACTACCACCTCCTTCCAATCCTATGCGGGTGCCCCATCACCCACCTCCCACTTCTATTCATACTTCTACTCGGGTAGCCCATCACCCACCTCCCTCTTCTATTCACACTTCTACTGGGGTAGCCAATCACCCATCTCCTCTTATTCACGCTCCCCCTCGGGTGGCCAACCACCTGCCTCCTTCTATTCCTCCTCCATGACGGCCCCAAGCACTATTTATTCCTTGCAACCCAGCCCGACCGGGTCTTTCTTCGAGTCAACCCATTAACTTCCCTCCCAGGCCTTCTTATGTGGCCCCTTCTTCAAGGCCACCATGCCAACCCTCTACTTCTTAAGTTACACCCCTCCAACAGGTTCTTGTTGATAAAGTCGCTTCATTGGAGGAACAACTAAAGAGGGTTACGAGCCCGCGGCCCACTCCTCCTCCTCCTTTTCCAATCAATCCCCTTCATGCCGTTCTAAACAACATTACAAAGATGGAGAAAAATTGGAAGGAGAGGAGAGACGATTATGGCATCAACAACGCAAGTGAGCAAGAGCCGGCAGATTTCAACGATCAAGTGGACGCCGTCTACCCTCCACCCACTCACATCGCTCATTCATATGGCCCTCTGCATCCACTTCCGCATACATGCTTACATTCACAAAATCCTTCGCAATACCATTACATTCCATCACCCATTGCTAGGCCTCCACAACGGCATCCACTTGAGCATGACAATGAAGAGCCGACAATTGAAGAATTTAAGACGACACATGATTAAGCTCTGCAAGCACCCATTTCGAGTTTCCTTCGCCTTCCACTTCCTCTATTACTACTAGATGAGCCCCTTGCTCAAGATGATGCCACCGTTCCTAATCCAACCCCAATTTTTGAGACTTATTGGTGTTACGACGATGTGTTGATACTCCAATCACCCGCGCCAGCACATCAGGAGTCTTCTCCAACCCCTAACACTGCTCGCCCCATTCGACATTTCCTCCACACTAAACCTCCACCAGCTATGCCACTAGCCTCCACAACACCAGCTTCCACCGAACTTTCCTCTAAACCTCCTTCATTTACACCTTCCATTACTCCTTCATCAACCCCCATGCCATCAGCCTCCGTCGAGACCACCATCGAGCCTTCTCTAATTAACATCCATTGCCGCCACCTCGGCCCTCCGCTATCCCTAAACACCAAATCCAACTTTGCCGCGGAGGCTAGCACCCGCGCCACTTATGAAGCTTTCGTGGTAGCGTCTGCCCAGGATCAAGTGGGTTGGCAGTCTGCACCAAAGAGAAATAGAAGAAGACCGGCCCCTCAGCCTGTCCCGACAGTTCATGTTAGGGGTGTCACTTCCCGGTCAGCACCGCCACCGGTGAACCCCGTCTGGCACGATACGGCCCCTCGGCTGGTCATGAGGCGGCCTACCTTTAACAAGAAAGAGTATGTCCCGGTGCGGATCCACAAAGAAGTCAGCCCGGCGGTTGAGAGGCTTCAGGCCATCATTGATGGGCTTGAAGATTATGAACAGCCCGAGATCCGGCCTGTTGAGCTGAAAGAATTTATTCCCTGGGAGGAGTTTGAATCCCTCGAGCTGACCCCCGAAGTGGAAGCCCGAGTAGAGCAAGAGCCTGCCCTGTGGGGTGAGTCCCCTCAAGAGCAGCCACCAGCTGTCGCAGAAAAGAAGAAGAAAAAGAGAAGAGCCAGAGCTAAGAAGGGGAAGGGGGTCGTCGTCACCTGTAACACCCTCTCGGCACTGTTCAACACCGCCCTCTCTCTGGAGGGGGGGGGAGGACACAGTACCCTACGACCCGCCAGAGGCGAATCAGGTCAAAGTATCCACCTCCTGACACGCCACCCGGTCGAGGAAGAAATGGGGGCACCCTCCTCAGGACGACCGTAATATCATGCTAAGAGGCAAACAACCCTACCAAGTCCCCGAGCCCGAGGTTCGAGGTGCAGAGATTCCCCCACCATCGGGTCTTTATCCTAAGAAATCGAAAAGTCAGGGTGCTCCCTCCTTCGCCGAGTTCCTTCGGGCCCGCACACCAAATCAGGCGTGCCCGCAAGAACCCTGGCCAATCAAGTGGGCTACCAGCTATCTGGCTCCGTTTGCAAGTAACCTTCCGGCCCCACCGGCAGCGGTCCCATCCCAGCTAGCAGGAGAATTTGACTGCATCCCTGACCTTGCCGAACTTATGAAGGAAAAGGAGGAAATCCAGTAGACCCCGCAGGCTCAGGTAGCTGTGCCAGATCCGGCGGACGAGTCACCTTCTGACCTGGCGCCCCAGACCCAGGCTGGGGGCAAACGCGGCAAGGCCGAAGAAATGAAACTGCTCAAGGTCCAGGTTGCCGACCGAATAGTCAAGCATCTCAAGAAGATCCCGGCTCAGTTTACCATCTGGGAGATGCTATCCCTGGATGGGAAAACACGGCAAGCCATTATTGCCGCACTCCAGACGCCAGCACACCTCGAGGCATGCTTGGCGGAGACGCCTCTGGAGGTGGTCGTGGCCTTCATGGAGGACGACATCCTCTTGCCCACCCGCAGTCATAACAGGCCGCTCTACATGAAAGGGCAGCTGAATGACCAGCCTATCAATAGGGTCCTGATCGACCCAGGAGCAGTAGTCAACATACTCCCCTACCGGGTGTACCAGGAGCATTACTTCGACATTCACCTGGCCGAAGTAAAGAATGTCAAGATTGTCGACTTTAACCAGAAGTGCGAGGTGCCCATGGGCGTCGCAGAGTTTGACTTGGCCTTCGGTGACTTCATTACCAAGGTCCAGTTCCACGTCATCAACTCCAACATCTCCTACAAGGCGTTTCTCGGTAGGCCTTGGCTGCAGCAGAATAGAGTGGTGCCGTCTACTTTGCACCAATGCATCAAGTACCCCTGCGAGGGGAAAGAAGTCAGGATTTTTGCTGACCTCCACCCATTTGAGTTGTGCGAGTGTCACCTGTCAGATGCTAACCTGTTCCTTATTTTCCATGAAACATTACCTGTCAACATAGAAACAAACATTAGGTCAGTTGAAAGTGTACTGGACATAAGAAATATCCATGGAGTATGTTTTGTACATGTAGACTAGCTACTACAGTATCTGCTCGGACTTACACTAGCTTAGCTATAGTGTATGCTCTGACTTCAAAACATGCACGGGGTTGGACTAGCTCCAATGTGCTCGGACCTTCTAAGGGCATACACTGTCTTTGCAACAGTGTATGCTCCGACTCTAACATGCAACGAGCCAAAATGTGCACGGGCGTTGTTATGTGCTCAGACTTGCAGATGTATGTGCACAGACTTGCTGGTGAATGAGCTCGGACTTGGTGGTGTATGTGCTCGGACCTTAAAAGGACATACACTGTCTCTGCAACAGTGTATGCTCCAACTTTGATAAACGGCGAGCAAAACATGCACGGGTGTAAATGTATGCTCGGACATGCATTGCTCTTGATACAGTGTATGCTCGGACATACACTGACTTTGACTAGCAAGGTGATGCACGGGCTTGATAGTAGGCAGAGCATGCAAGGACTTTGTTTGAGGAAAAGCACGGGGTTTGACATGAGCACGGACTTGATGCCAAGTTGTGGGCTTTGTGAAGCAAGGCAAAACATGCACTGACACATGTTTCAAAGAAACATGCACAGATGCAAGTTCTGTGAAACAGTCAAAGCCTGCATGGATGCAATTTCCTTCCAAGAGAAAATGTGCATGGACTTGCTATGCTGCTGCAGGGAAAAGATGCACAAAGAAAAATATGCACGGGGTTTGACTTCCACGGACTATATGAAGGCGTGCACGGACTTTGTTTTAACAATAAAACATGCACGGGGTTTGGCTTCCACGGACTCTGTAAAGACGTGCAAGGACTTTAGATGTAACCCAATCTGCAATTAGACTAAGTCCAAAATGTAATGACCCAGAGCTCCGGGGGCTCTTTCAAGTTGAAGCAAGTAAATACGTATTCTGGGCCATGCAAGTCACATCATGTCATGTCAAGTCAAGCACTATAGAGATTCATGGAATGTCATTAATCAAGCTAGTCATGTACTATGATGCAATGTCAAACCGTGGTCAATATAGAACCTATGGGCACAAGTACTTTCGGGTGCTCCTCCTAGGACCAGATCGGGCCCCATAATTATCAGGTATTGAGTCAAGTAAATTGTTCGACACCCACTATAGTTTATAGCTAATAGAATTCCAAGGGAATAATAAGCCATTGTAGGATAATAAGGTAGATTCATGGAATAGGGATTTTCAATGATAGAACTTGAGTAAGGATGACATAGCGATAAGTCCCCTATGGAAACCAAGACATGTGTGAATCTGGGTGATTAGCATCCACTCAAGTCACCACCAATTACAGAAACAACGTCCACTGTAGTGGTCGCTAATTCTGTGAACAGTAATAGGCATGAAAGAAATGGCGTCCATGCAAACAATCACTCATTTCAATTAGTGTACACTGTCTGGTCGCCAATTCCAGACAGAGACAGACTTCTCACTGAACACTATAAACAACGCTCTATGATGGCTAGGGCGTTATGTTTCTTCTGAGTGACATGACAGATCGAAGTTCTAAGATTTTTAGGGTACAACTAGCTCGACTGTCTTGAGGGAATCAAAAGATAGTGGTGACTTATGGAGGTCTTAATGAAGAAAGTACCAGGTCAAAGGAAGGGATATCTGGCGGAGGGTCGAATCATCACCAAGACTTGAGGTGTAAGTGTGAAATAGCCACAAATGTAATCGTCTTGAGTTTGAGCTAATGTCAAGTCATACACAAATTCTTTCATTCCAGCCTTCGCGTGAACTCCTGGTGTTTTATGGCGGCCGGTTGTGATGTTCCAGGTCTCTTGTCAGCTTATTAGAGATATAATGTAGGAAGACTTGGTCAAGCATCCTTTGTCCCGATGAAACACCACAAGGTTGGCTTACTGTAATTTAGTCGCGTTCGACTGGCTTGCAATGTTGTCACTCGGTAGAAGGATTGAGCGTCCACAGTTTACCAAGCATAATAGGGGCACAGATAGCGAAATGTCGAATTCTCTGCGGTGGTGTGAGTCAAGCGGTAGGTGTTTCTGCCTCTGTGGAGGAATCTGGCAATTGGTTGGCTTGTTTCTCGGCACATCAAAGAGATTTGACTATTTTCAAGAAAAATACAAAACCTATTTGTCGACCGTTGGCTGACTGGGGGCATCCAGCCCAATCTATTACCATGAGGAGGGGCCAGGAAGATGGGAAGGACCGTAGCCAATGGTGACTTTTTAGAAAGCGAAGAACGGACGCACTTGACGGTCTGGAAATGATCTTCACTGGGATTATGCATATAAATTGACGGGCTTGATTTAAGGAGGTAAAAGTAAAATGTCCGGCCGAGTGAGAGTAACATATTGAAGGGCACAAATGTTGTTACGATATTGATATGATTTTTTTCCGTTAGTTTTTTTTTTTGTTGTTTAACGAAGAGAGTGGAACCTGGGTGAATCCCGTATCTCCACCTTTTACACAACCGTGGGCTCCAATCATGATATGGATCATGGAGAGGAACACACGTGATGTGGAGAGGAGAAGATTGGCGGCCCACTATGCACGCGGCCTAAATGACCCATCGAGGCCTGCCGGGCCCAGTAAGTGACATCCCTATTAAGACCCATTTATCATAAGACTTTGCTCGCCCAAGGCTCGTATAGTCCATCGAGCTTTAGCTCGGTCGCTCGACCAATAGTCTCCCCGTTTCTGAGAAATGCCTATGGATAATTTTACTGAGCCATCCCAAGGTCGGAGGAATATCCCCGGTGGATACCCACGTGCATGGGCCCCCGACCTAGGAGAGAGATGTCCTCTTTTTATCCTTTGTAGATTAGCTCGGAATCAAGACTCTTGGACGGGGTAGGGCGAATTCCTCGCTGTTGGTCCCTATCCAAGCGAAGGTTACACTGTTACCTAGGAGAAGACAACTCAAAAGGATCAGGAGGAGGTGAGAGTCCTCCACCGGGAAGAGTTTCACGTATGGACGTAACCTCCCTCAAGTCCCCACTTCTCCACTATCCTGGCGAGGGAGTCTGCAGCTATATAAATCCAAAGAATCTCTCCAAAAAAGTAAGATCACTCTCAGTCACTTCGACTTGTGGAGAGTTATCTCGTTCTTCTCTTCTACCCTGCTCTCACCTCATTTTTGCCACTCGCTGACTTAAATATCGGAAGATTTTTCTCAGGATTACTACCCTAGCTCCCCTGATCATTCTTTTCCCTCTTTACAGAATCACGTACTGGAGTGACTACACCTTATGATCACCTTAAATCAGACGACTCAAGACTTGACGCGAGATCTTGCGTCTTCGTGATACCTAATTTCTTAGTAGATGATGGCGAGATAACATTTTACAGCCAACCATGTCTGTTATTGTGAGGAGGTCCAAGGTATGTTTTCATTGATGAAGATGGAGACCAGTATCGGTGCACCTCCAGGTCCAACATGTAGGACAACAATCCCATGTCTTTTTTCTTAAATATTTATCACCGCTGTGAGAGTGAGAGCGTGACCCATCCCGTGACCCAATCCGGGCACGAAGGAGTGTTGACCACCATGACTCATTATCGGTTTCTCAACCGCGTAGATCCACATGCTTCTCTTGGTAGGGATGAGTCGCGAGCTTGCCTAGAGTCTCAAGTTCGCTTCCAAATTGGTCTCGAGTCACATCCCGTCCCGCATCATGGACGCATCTGCCCTTGCTTCTATGGGCAGGTACTCCCATAACTTGACATGAGTTCTCGTGACTCGAGGTTTCGTTTCCCATCTGCGAGACTTGATTTTACATGCAGTTTCAAGTGTTTTCCCGAAGTCGAGGTCTAGGGTTCTGGTGAGCGTCACCGAGAGTTTTTTCCTAGACGATGTAGAGTTCACGATGGTGAGGTCATGACCGTGTTCTCGGACTGTGTGGTTCCAAAGTGGGCCTTCGTGTGTGAGCACAGGCCTCCACGATAGAGGTGTCATGACATTTTCCTAGTAGCGTGACTAGGGTGGTTTGTAGTCCGGTGGTGCCCCGATCGAGGGATTGGGGTGTTGGTTTTCATTCTGATAGGAGTAGTTGTAGAGCCACGGTTTCCTCGACTGTGCTTTCTGTCATTATTGTTGTAGCTACTGCTGTTGTTGTTGTTCTTGCTAGCGCTAGTTGTTACTACCGTTGTTTACGATTGGGGTTCCACGGGACCCCTACTGAGCCAGTGATAGGAGGCTCACCCCTGCTTTTCAGGTGTTGCGATTCTTCCTTGAGGTTCGAGGGTGCTGTGCGGAGGTTCTTTGCTGCCAGGTCGTCGGGCCGAGTGTTCACTCAGCATTTGGTACGCTTGCTTGCCTTGTACTATACTTTTGTTAGACTGGACTCTATTGTAGTTAGATTATTTATTTCTGTTAATTGTTGAATTATCCTACTTTATTTCCTATTTCTATGTACACCACACCTATTATTTTAGCCCTTCCGAGCTCCCCGGCTCGTGGGCGGCGGGTCAAGATTTGAATGGTATCGGGTCTTCCCGGTATCCGGATCTCGGGTCGCTACAGCTAATCTTGCTCGGTATGTCCTCCTTAGCTTCGCTCGACATGCTCTCTCGACTTCGCTCAACATATATATTTCAAAGCCTGCCCTTCTTGGTTTCGCTCGGCATGCTCTTCTATCAGGATGTCCCTCGAACTAGAGGTGGAAGTCGATGACGGCAGGCGGGACAGGGCGTCTGCTCGGACGTTCTCTTCCCTTGGTATGTGTGCTATCTCAGAGACACAGCTTTGGCCTTCTCCTACTCGGACAACAACGCCCCAACTCGGAGTGATCTGCTTGGAGCCTCCCCTACTTTGGGGGAGATATAGGTTTTTCGCTGGGGTGCTCGTGCTCGAACCCGGGTTATCCATCCTCACCTTCTCCTCAAGCGGGGCCTCCTCGATTTGCCTCGCTCTATTTTGAAATCTGCTAGGAAGGTCTCACCTCGTGGTACAGTCTCGAACGTGATTGGCAATGAGATTGTGGACGTACTAAAATTAATATGTTGTTTTATTCATTTAATAGTTTGGTTTCTTAGTTTATTTAGTGCGAGGACGTGTCAGTCACATAGTGATAATTTATTCGGGCTTCATGGAAGCCCAGGGTGGGCTCGATCTGACTCGGTCAGACGATTGTGTAGTTCGGGTCGGGACCAAAATTCGCCGCGCCATAAAGACCACGAGGTCATTTACATCCCCTCGGAGAAGGGAACACCCTTGATGAATCGCCAGGAATAAGGGCCTTAAATCAACCTGCCAACCCATATCGACATTCCAGGCCTAAGCATGCCACTAGAATTGAAATACGATGCCCATGGATATAATTTCAACAATTAAAAGATAATTTAATGCATTAAAAGATTAAAAATGCACTAAATAGGAACATGTACGAAATACGAGATAACGGGCGTCAGACCACGGCGCAAGTGGTACCGACGGTGTCCTAGCGAGGTAAGGAATCCATCCCCCCACTTGGATGATGACGAAAATGATGAATGGATGGCGAACCGACGAGAGGGCGATGCGGCGCCTCCCGGCACGGCTCGACTCCGCGCTCCGCGAATCGCGAAAAGGTGGGCGTCTACGCGATCCTCGCGACGCGACCAATCCAATGGTACCTCTCCAGCTTCGATCAGTGGCCGTCTGGACCAGAAATCAAGAGAGGCATGCAAATTGAGAATTAACCCCAAAATAACCCAAAATAAGAAATGCATAGAAAACGAGGAAGATGGCGACGGATGGTGACGCAGAGGGCATCAACGGATTCCTGGTGAGATGAGGAGTCCGATCCCCTACCTTTTGTGCGGCGAAGACCTCGAATCAGTGCAGACCGGGCAACAGGGGCCACGCTATCTTTACGCTCACACGCGTCTCCAGGCTCCACGATCCGAGGGAAGAAGGGCACTGACACGATTCTCGCGTTGAGCCCGTCCCTTTGGTACCTCCCACGCGTCGATCGGGGTCCGTTTGGACCGCGAACCAACAGAATGGGGGTGGAGGAGAGAGAACGTGTGAGGAGAGACAGAGAGCGTGAGATGGAGAGAGAGAGAGATTCGAGAGAGTGAGGAGAGAGAAGTGAGTGGCATGAGATTTTTTATTCACAATGCTCTAGAATAGGCCACATCCTCCGGCCATGTTCCTTCTACTGTTCCTCGGCACCCATGTCCTTTTGGGGTCTTTGCCGAGGGATACGACCTAGATCTTTCATCGAAGTAGGAGAAATCTGAACTCCTTGTGTCGATAAAGCCCATGTATCAATGATAGCTCGGCGTCATGACCTTTCATCTAAGCCGACGTATATTCCTTTGTGGCGTCATGACTCACCGTCTAAGCCAAATTGGTCGGCTTCATAGCCTCGTGTCTAAGCCAAAAAATGTTTCGCCTTGGCCCCATGACTCTCTAACTAAGCCAAGTCATTTGGCACTATGACCTTGTGTCTAAGCTGAGATTTAACCTGCCTTGGCATCAAGACCTTCCGTCTGAGCCAAGTTGTTATAACCGATATCCTTGTGTCAGCATTTTCCCGTGCTGGCAATCCCACTCCACTCGGTTCAGACATTCTGTCTGAGACCAAGAAGCCTAATATCCTTGTGTCGGTGCAGTCCCAGCACCGATAATACACTTAACTCGGTGCCCATGGCCTTTTGAGGTTTTAATCGAGGGGTACAGCCTAGACCTTCCATCTAAGTCGGAGAAACCCAATATTCTTGTGCCGATATGGATCCAATATCTACGATCTCGTCTTGATCGGTGCCCAATTCCCTATCAGAATCCATGGGTATAGTTCGCGGCCGAGATCGCTCCTCTGAAGCCAAGGGGATCCTCCTCTAATACCAGCTGTCGGGTGGTCGAGTGAGAGGCTGCACCCGCCAGTCCTGCTTCCTCGTCCCTCATTCGCACCGCCTGCAGGTGGCGGGCATTAGTTGGCGATAAAAAAGAAGAAGAAAAAAAGAAGGGAAGTAAGAAGAGAGGGCAAATGGGCCCAATTGCTTGGAGGAGGCCCAAGTGCCATAATCCCTGTATATATGCAAATCATGAAACTTGAATTCAAGACTTTATCATTCTAGATCTTCGTCAAAATAGTCCGGGACACAACAAATGGGGGTTGGATTAAGGACAGTGACTTCGTCCTGAGCAGGAGGTTCATCTGGTGGTAGTGGAGGTAGAGGGTAAAGAAGGATACTCAGAATGGGTGCCTTCGAAACTTCATCATGTGCCGCCTTCAATTGTTCACTTGCCGACTCCTCATTGTCGGGCTCAAGTGGATGCCATGGTGAAGGCGTGTGAATGGGTGGGGATGGAATAGTGTGACGCGTATGTGGAGGCGGAGGGCCATATTGATGAACGGTGTGGATGGGTAGAGGGCGGACGGTGTCCACTTGATCATTAAAACTTGCCGGCTCTTGGTCACTTGAACTATTGATGACGTAATCATCTCTTCTATCCTTCCATTCTTTCTCCATCTTAGTAATATTATCCAAAAAAATATGAAGAGGATTGACTGGAGAAGGAGGAGGAGGAGGCCGTGGGCTCGCAACCATTTTAAGTTGTTCCTCCAATGAAGCGACTTTATTAACGAGAACCTGTTGGAGTTGTGTAACTTGAGAAGTTGAGGGTTGGCATGGTGGCCTTGAAGAAGGGGCCACATAAGAAGGCCCTGGAGGGGGGTTAACGGGCTGACCCAGAAAAGGACCCGATCGGGCCAGGTTACAAGGAATGGATGGGCCCTGGGGTGGTGAAAGAGGAGGAATAGAAGGAGGCGGGTGATGGATCACCCGAAGAGGAGTATGTGTAGGAGAAGGAGGCAGGTGATGGGCCACCCGAATAGGAGTGGAAGGAGGATGAGAAGAATGAGATGCACCCTCAACAACTACCTTAAGGGCTTAGATTTGTTGAGGGGTGAGATGATTTATTGCATGCAAAATTTGGGAGACCTTCTCGTTATCGGGAGGAGACGGTCCCGTGAAAATAGTGACTCACAACTGAGGTGAGGGACCATGAGATTGGCCAGTGCCCATGGGTCGAGCAAGACCGTAGGAATGAGGACGTGGCCCCTTAAAAGAATTGTGGTAAAAATCATGATGAACATGTTGAAATTGAGGAGTGTAGGATGTGCTAGGTTATGCATCCTAATGATTATAATTGGCATTTAACATGTTGGTTTGATTATCAAGGCGAAACATCATGTAAATAATCAATATTCAATCAAATTGATTTGCAAGAATAGCAAACAAGTTGGAATGTTACGCTTGATTTTGATTGTTAAACCTTGATATGAATTAAAGATTTTATCAAAGTTGATATGACGCACTCAAGGTAATGAACCTAGTTTCAATATGATTGTGCTTCAATGCCAACTAGGTTGAATCTCACCATGAACTGGGCCAACTAAACCTGGGGACTTCAAAAGGTACAACCTACCCGGTGTCCGTGAGGGAATCCATGGGTGCAGGGACTTATGGGGGCCTTGGTTTAGGAATTCTCGATCCAAAGAGACGGAGTGCTCAATGGAGGGTCCTTCCTTAACCAAGAGACCAAATTCTATCCTTGTGATTCTATTTCATAAGATCTACCTTAACGTTCCTACAAAGCTTATACCATTGGAACTCTATTGGCCATAAAACTATAGTGGATGTCCAAATATTACATGACCCAATGCCTGTGCATATAGCCCGATATGATCTTGGGAGGAGCACCCGAAAGTACTTGTGCCCATGGGAGTTGATTGATCACGGTGTGACATTGCACCGAAGTGCATGACTAGCTTGATTTATGACGTTCCACAATCTCCACACGGTTCACTCGGGTCCGCAGGATAGCACGTGGGACCCGCTACGGGGATGGAGACCTCCGGGGTGGCTCCTGGATGCAGCAACTGGTGGGGTAGCTCCTGGAATGCCCCGGGTCGATCCCCGGGAGCGGCGGTCACCGGGCATGTAAGGTGAGGCTATGATCATAATGGGGATGATCCCCGAGGGCCAAGCATGGCTTGCGAAGACACATTCATTATTCCCCCTCGCGCAGGGTCGAAGGGGAGTTAACCCCGGATAGATGCCGCTAGGGCCTTTTGTTTATGTTTCATTTGTGTATTTCATTATTTTCTTTTTTTTTAGGTGAATGATTATATTGATGAATTCGGGTCTGTCGGCCCAAACAAGCGGGTAGCCCATAGGGTCCAATGCTCCCTTTACGGCGATGACCTCCTTACTTTGTTTATTTCTTATGGTCCCATCGTAGCAGATCTCAACAGATCTTGAGTTTGTTTCATGGATGATTCCAAGGTACGGTATTGGGAAGCATAGATACTCCCGACACGAGGAACGCATATCGCGGGGTGACCCTTGATACGTGGTAGAGTACCCGACTCACACATAGTGAAGATTGTCGCCCGGGGCGTGATCCGGGTTTCCGTCGCACACCATTTAATATACCAAGTAGGCCACGACCCATGACCGTTCAAGTGTGCGAGTGTATTATTATTATTATTATTGTTATTTCTTAAACATATGGGTGATGCATGTATGGAGTCCTTCCTATATATATGCCACGTGCACCCGGAGCAATAGATGCAAGGAGATATGAATACCAAGCTTAATTTTGAAATGTGAGTGGGGGAAGAACAACCCATGCCCATGCAATTTCAGTAAAAAAAAACCTAGTTTGAAACCAAGGCACACATGCGAGTCCTAAATGGCAGGAGGGTAAGGGGTAAATATGCCCAGAGCTCATGAGAGCCTAATGAGCACACAGGATGAACAATCATTGCTATGAGAAATTCAATGGAATGCAAATCCACAGCCATTTTTTGCCTCTTTTGTGAGTGCTTCCCTTTATTTTTTTTTTTGGATCAACATTTGCTTAGGCAATTTTCGAGAACTCAGTTCAATATCCATTTCTTTTCTCCTGGTGGTCTGTTCGTTCAGACACTTAATCATTGACCACCCTCTTCTTCTTCTCTTACGGTCCAATATATATGAGTTCACTGTGTTTCTTGAGGAATTGGATCCTACGCCCCTGCTTCATCATTACTTGTCATTTTTCTATTAACGGTTCAACGTATTCTGAAATTAAGTTGGCTGCTACTCTCATGCTTGTCGTACAGAACCCACTGTTCATAATTCAATCCCTTTCATTCTGCTCATTTTGACTCTCGGCCAGTCCAGAATCCAGGTTTGGTCATCAACTCTTCCTTAAGTATACACATAAGCCCTAGCTAGATTTCAGTTCTTGAATCAAAGGTTTTGATGTTCAACATTCGTTCTTTCATATTTGGCTTATTCTATTTCAGTTGTTTTCAGAACTATACTTGATCACTATATTTCCAAACTACAGTGAGCTCTTCATCGTGCTCTTCCAAGATCGTGGGTTTACTAAGGAGCTCCCCCATATTAGCACGGTATTGACCACCCGCACTGATAACCTCGGTGTCCATCTTTGTAAATCTTACACAACCAGTCGTATGGGTAAAGAAATCTCTCCACACTGCGTGGTGAGTTCTGTTGGCATATATATTTATATACTGGAAAACAAGTGTTCCAGTTACAACAGATTACAAGATATTTTTCTCTGACTTTACTCTGAAAAATGTCGACTTCTAAAGTCGACTCTTGGTGGTTTGGAAAATGCCCTCATGCAATGCAGATCGGTGCACATTTTAGTTAATATGCATTTTAAGGTCAGTGCATACTTTGTTAATATGCATTTCTAAGTCAGTGCACTCACTGTTTAACTCGGTGCACATTTCTGTTCCTTCGTAGAAGGTCAGTGCATAGTCGGCTGCTCTGCCTACTAAGCTCGGTGCATGCTGATACTAAGGTCTGTGCAAGTCTCATATAGAGGTTTATGCACATTATTGTAGCATGCATGTTAAGGTCGGTGCACTTCATGTATTGATTTTGCATAGCTTAGGTCGATGCACATTCTTGCTAAGCAAAGTCGATGGACATCACTGTAGCGTGCACATTTGAAGTCGGTGCATGTTTGTGTCTAAGGAAACACAAGGTCGGTGCAGGTTTTGTTCTGCACGCACCAAGTCAGTGCAAACTTTGGTTGCGCACACATAGGGTCGGTGTAGTTATCGCCTTATGAACAAACCCGGTCGGCGCAACTCTCATTTTTGTGCTAAACAAGTCTGTGCGCATCACTATTCTAGGTCAGTGTAATCTTTACACCAGGCTGGCATAAGGTTGGTGCAACTTTTGTTGCTGCACGAAGGTAAGGTCTGTGCATGTCTAGATGTCAATTGCTATAAGGTCTGTGCAAGACATTTAAAGTCTGTGCATGTGTGCTCATATGCTATTAAGGTCCGTGCATTAACCTTTTCATTCATGCAACACAAGGTCCGTGCATATTTTCCTTGTGTGTTACAAGGTCAGTGCATATGTTTTCTTTTGCACATTCATGGTCTGTGGACATCTTGCTTCGGTACTCAAGGTCTGTGCATATCTTGCTATCCGTTACTCATAGTCTGTGCATCTCTTGCTATAAACTACTTAAGGTGCATGTTTGCACCTAGCTCTATGGGGTCTGTGCTAACACTCCATTTTCTTGCCAGGTCAGTTATTTGGTCGAGCTTGTGGTCAGCAAACTCACAACCTGTGAGAGTATTCCACTTGGAAGTCAAAGTATGAGGTTAAAGGGCTTGTGATCCGAGGCAAGGAATGGAATGGAAGAATCTGCCACGTGGATATCTACAGCGTTGAGACTCTGATACGTGGACACCAAAGGAGCACATCTTTTCAAATCCATTGGGCGGGAAACATGGTTTCCATGCGCCCATCTCTGAAGCCTATAAATAGAGGCTGTTCGCTCAAAAGAAAAGATTGATCAAAGCAGAAAAAGAGAGAGTGATAAATGTGAAATTAAGAAGAGAGATAGCAAGAGAGAAAAGGAGAAGATAGAGCAGAGTTGAATAGAGGAGAAGAGAGGCATTTAGAAGGACAGAGAATGGAGGCAGCCTGAAAGAAGAGTGAAATCCAGAGTGCTTGTGCTCCTTGGAGCTACATTTGTTTTCCTTTTTCTTTTTTGTTTGTTTGATCATTCTCTATAGTTGTTCTGTGTGTTTTTGAATCCTCTGGATTGAGGTCGGGGTTCCTCCTGCAAACAAAAGGGAGACTGTGTCTCCAGTTGCAAGTAAAGGGAATTTGCTCATGGTTTCCCTCCGGTTTGGAGGTGCATACATCACCCATTCATCATGACCACTACCTACTTAGCCTATTCGCCATCCTTAGGCCCATTAGCTGCCTTTGTGTTTGGCGGATCCCGCCCTAGTATATATCTAGAGTGGGAGAGCTCCATAGATCGACACTTTGCAAGGTTCACCGTGTCAGGGCCGAAATCTGTGAAGTCTCCCAAGAGCGATAAAAGCTCTGAAGGGATGAAAAGGAGTGTGCGGAGTACATTGAAGTCCCAGATATAATAGTAAGCAATTAAATTTCATTGATCAGGTTTGCTAAAATAGCGAAAATAAAATTACTTCTTAATTAACAGTTTAAGTTAACAACAGAGTCCAGTCCAAAGGAAAGACAAGTACAGTCCAACAGAAAAGAGAACGTACACTGAAGTCGAGGGAAGTCCGATGCAGGTAACGCTGGCAACGCTGGCAACTATGAACCGACACCGCCCATCGACCACGAGGAAGAAGGACGATCACATCTGAAAAGCAGGGGTGAGCCTCGTGTCACTGGCTCAGTAGGGGTCACGTGAATCCCCACTGGAAACAACACAGTAACACGGAATGACAAAATAGCAGGTAGTAGTAAAGTAGAAAGAACAGAAAGGAAAGCTATGCTACACTAGACAGAAAAGTTGTGAAGGAAAAGCTATAGTTAAAGGAAAGGGGGAAGAAGCCATACCAGACAAAACATGGCTGTCAAAGGAAGTATGGCTTCCTAAGCTACTCCGAACAACAATAGAAAGGCGAACCCTAATCTCACAGAGTTAGGAGTTACCAATTCATTGACCAAGCACCAGGCAAAGTTAAAGCCTACGAAGAAAAAGGCAAAAGTGTAGACACGAACTTAGACAGACAAGAGCCACTAACACATACACTCAACTAGAGTGTCGTGCACGATATCCTAAGCTGACCTTGAGTTAGGCCAAGAGAAGACTAACCTGGGAAGGTCACGATACAAAGTACGAGAAATACGGGAGTCACGCGTCACGTGACGGAAGCACCTCCTCACTAGAAGAACAGCCAGACGCGTCCACTGACGTCTTACACTGTGCCACTAGTATCTCGATGCGGATGCCAAAGATGGCAGAGACTGAGAAACTCACTGAACGAAACTAGGAACTACAGTAACGAGTGACTAGTCAGGGTCACACCCGTCAGCATTCGTCTAAACGCCCCTGACCACGTGTGCACACACAATCTCAATGCCTTGAGCTAGGTCTCTAGCTAGTTTTCTCCCCCAGCAGGATGCTACTGCAAGGCAAGGGGGCCCACAGAAACTAGCCTAAAAATCATCTGAGTCAGGAACTACCCCGCCACCACTCCTAGGTGGGCCGACACTCGAGGTCGTCAGGCTACGACTAGTGGAGGCTCACTAGACACAGAGACTCCGAAATACAAGTGCTGAAGTACAAATAGGCTAAGAATGCACGGTCACATGTACTACGAAGCACCAGACACAAAACACAAGGCAGCACACCAAACTGCCACCAGACGCAGGACAAGGCAACTAGACCTATCAACACAACGATCCTAGAGTCTCACAACTTGGGGTCAAGATCGTCGTACAAAGCGGTAACAAGCCGCCAATCGGCCTAATCTTAAGCCACAGGAAAACAACACATCCATCTAAAACGAAACATAGAGACCCGAGGAAATCACCAAAACCCTCAAAGTATCTAGATACGCAAGCCGAGGTAAGACGGCACCTCTAGGCATCCAGAACCATGTCTCGATCTAACCATAATAGTCAAGACACTCACAAGGTCACATATCAACCACTGGATCTCACTGGGTCTACTAGAACCCATAGCAATACAGAAGACCACTCAATAGAAAGACACTCCTAGCTACCTTTTAACACGGTCATAGCCCTCATAGGATATCAAGAGACATCCGCGGGACAACAGGCAAATCACAAGGTCAAGCCAAGTCAAACACCTTCATTTCCCCTATCGGTCGACCGAAATCCCCTTCATTTCCCCCATCGGTCGACCGAAATCCCTTTGCGACCGGCCCAAATACATAAGTTAATTGAGGATATAAAAGAGAAAAGAAGACAAGCCAGACCACGGTAGGCGGTGCGATAGTAGCGGTTCCAACAATAACAACAACAACAACAACCTCAGTAGCCACAGCAACAACAACAACAAGACCTCGGGATTCATCAGAATCCCATGCCAAAACATGCACCCGCTCCTCAGCCACAGCAACAGCCGCTGACACCGGCTCTGGTCAATATAGTCCACCGCCCAGCCCCTGATGATGGGTGGTCATTTGATGACGAGACTCCCGCACACCTCCTGGCCTTTCACCACACCCACACCAACTCCCCTACGCCCTCCATCCCGTCCATTCTTCGGCCCACCACTTTGAGCACCGCTCTGCCCGCCATCCCTTCCACCACATTTCCAACCATTCGCTGGTCAACACCCCTCCATCTGACCCTTCACCGCTTACCCCTCTGCCAGTGCCCATTAAGCCTACTACCCCTGTCATTTCTCCCATTCTCACTCCCTCCACTTCTATCCCATCCACCTACCCCACTGGGCCGATCGGGAGTCCGTCAGTCACCGTGTCGGCGCAGAATTTAACCCTCAGGAGCAGGCGCCTATTTCAGAGAAGCTATCCTTCCACCGGTGCACCTGCACCCATCCATCTAGTTCCTCCTACTACAGTCGAGACAGAAGAAGTTGAACCCGCACTGGGTTCAATGTATGACTTATTACAACACTTGGATAGAATGCCGGCTAAAATATCATTTTTGGAGTTGATCTGAAGATCCACGCTCCATCAGGATGCCCTCAGAGTCTTTTTACAGAAAGTAATGATGAGCGAGGATGTGGCGGTAGACAGCTTTCCATCGGTGTTGGCTACAATTACCAGGGGGCCTTCCATTTCATTTTCTAAGTCAGAGTTAGCACCCCTTGAGGCACGACAAATGCCACTCTGCATTACAATTTCATTGAATAAAGTGACAATAGAATAAGCTTTACTGGACACTGGTGCTTCCATCAATGTGTGTCCACTGAGTACATTGCGTGCCTGTAACATTTCAGAAGATATGCATAGGCCGACACCAACCACGATAGCTGTATATGATAACTCTAGACGAGCTTGTAATAGGGTTATGACAGTACAGGCTGAGCTAGGGTCGTTAAAGATGGATGTGGAGTTCTACGTCCTGGACATAGACCCAATGTTTAAAGCCATTCTGGGTCGTCTGTGGATCAATAGTTTGCAAGCAATACCCTCAACTCCCCATCAATGCCTGAAGTTTCCATTCCAAGGCAGGGTGGTTAAGGTAAAAATTATCTCCACGATCCAATCTGTTGATGCTATTGCTGATAAAATCCTTCCTACTTTATGGCCTAGCAACCGGCCAGTTCTTTTAGTCATGGACTTGAATTACCCATGGGCATATACGTTACGCAAGCCCGCTACGACACCAGTTGATGTAAAGGTCAAGTCCAAGATTCGAGACTCGAAGGGCTATAACATGATTCTGAACTTGGGCTACCAGCCAGGGTTAGGCCTCGGTGCACAGTTATAGGGACGAACTAAACCTGTCCCCAAAGCCTAAAAAATGAGCCACAGAGGCCTCGGCTACTGGAAGTCACCATTGTCTATCCTACGGGATTCCGGACCTCTGACATTGGATTACCGCCAACACTTTGTCAGAGGGCCCCTATAGCCCGGCACCTCTAAAATTATGATTTTTCCATTCATTTCTATTTTTAGAAATAAAATTATACATGCTCTAATCGATACGCCCGTTCTCGACTCGTCGCACTCCCGATTTTCCGCGTCGGGACGTGACACCAATGGCTATGAGGATGGACGAGAGGGAAGATGCCATGAAAACCCCCCACTGCGGAAAGAAGAAAGAAGAATATCTATGTTTGATCGGCTAACCTTCCCCGACCAAGCCACAAGGCGGGTCTGGAAGCAGAAAGGCAAGATGGAAGTCTTTTCCTGCAATATGGCAGGGGTAACCGACAGATTTGGCACCCTGCTTGAAGAATCCAAAGAGCTTGCCAAGTTAGCCAGCAGACTTGGGGCTGTGACAAGAAGAAGCCAGGCTGCCAAAGTGGTTCTTGGGATGGTTGAAGATGTGTCGATGGTCACCACCCTAACTGCTAACGTGGTGACATCAGAAGAAGAAGATGTTTCCTTGCTAGTCCCAGTAGAAGGTACTTCAGGCAAGATGTTGGAGGATATGCCTATGGCCACGAGGTTGGACCCGTCTATCTTAATGGTGTTATAGTGCTACCAACAAGAAATTGAATCCTTAAGAGGCAGCTGAGTGAAAGGGCTGAAGAGACTCCTGTCTCCAAGCACCCAGACATACATCCTGAATCATCTCGGGGGATTTCCAACTCAGTGGAGGCCGCACCACCGGCTGCTCCCCAGTTGACAGTCCAGGAAAGGGCTCCTTTCCAGCAATTTCTGCAACCGTTGCCGGCGCAATCACAAATTCCTCCAGTGCAACAGATGCCACTAGTAGCACAATCTGTGCCACATGCCACTACTATGACAACTCCTTTCACACACCAGCTTGCACATTTCTACCCAGAGTCGGTAGACCCTACTATGGTGAACAAACTGATGGTGGAAAGAATGATCGAGATGAAGGTGTCAGAGAGGGCTGATGGTGATTCCAGCACCTTTGATGCGTATTGAGTGCCTTATCCACCACAGTATGCCACAAAAAGATTATCACTGGATGTTAATAAGCCGCCCAAGTTTGAGAAGTTTAACGGACATGGCTCCACTAAGGAACACATAGCCTATTACATCACAGTGATGGGCGATTTGGCAGTAGATGGGGCTTATTTGTTGAAATTCTTTAGATCCTCCCTTTCCAGATTGGCTTTTGAATGGTACTCTGGCTTGCCGATAGGATCAATCCTAGACTGGCCTGATATGCAGTGCAAGTTTCGCGTAAGATTTCATGTCACTGAGAGAGAGGTCACAGTGGCAGAACTATACTCCACCAGGTAGAAGCAAGATGAAACCGCCCTAGAGTATATCAAAAGGTGGAAGAATCTTAGTATGAGATGTAAACGGCCTCCCCACCAGGAAGATGCTGTTCAAATTTGTAAGTAGAATTTGAGAAGAGAGGTGCTGGAGAAAATGATTGGCATCGATATCAGGTCGTTTGACCATCTTAACAATGTGGTGGCAGAAGTTGAGTCCTTTCTTGCAAAGCACTCTTCACCCGGCATCCCTGCAGCTCATAAAGACAAGGCTATTGACCGGCGACCAGCCCCGAAAGAAGCAAATATAGTTGACATCAAAACCTTTGAACAACAAAGCGAAAAGACTAAAACAACAGCTACCCCTCCACCGGCCAAGCCTCCTGATAAGAAAGAGGGCCATTCACTAAGGGACAAGATGAAAAAGTTATATTCATTCTCGAAGGATAAAATGTGGGTTCTGTTTGAATGGGCGTACAAGTATAAGAAAATAACACTATCTGCTGATGCTAAAAGATAAGATGACCCCTTGTTCTGTCCGTACCATCGGATGCTGGGTCATGCTATAGAAGACTGTTACGTGTTCAAGGATGTAATGGAAGGAATGATAAAGAAAGGAGAAGTAGAAATGGGTGAGCACCAGGTTGACCCGCCACGCCCTCATGAACCTTTAGTGCTTCAGGAAGCTGTTAATATGGTATCACTATACCAGCAGTTACCAAAAGAAGTGTCTGAGGCTAGCACTCAGCATACCTATGAGACCTATTTCCTCACACCTATTGCAGAACTGGCAGGATGGCAATTCGTGCCTGCAAGAACAAGAAGAAGACCGCCAGCTCGCGGAACTACAGGTGCTTATGTTCGGGGAGTTACTTCACGACCAGCTCCACCTCCAGTGACTCCTGCATGGCAGAAGACAGAATCACCAACAGTCATCCGCATCCCAACGCACAACAGAGAAGACAAACTCCGCTGCCCATTCACAAAGAAATAAGCCCTGAGGTACGACGCTTGCAAACCTACATCAATGGGCTTGATGAGTATGAACAGCCCAAGTTGACACCCCTGCTAGTAAGGGACCATGTGCCCTGGGAGAAGCTAGAAAACTTGACCATTGAAGAGCAAAAGGAAGAGAAAGCAAAAGAAGTCAATGACAACCTATTCTGAGGGCAAGTGCCAGCCAAACCTGAGTAGAGTAAGAAGGAAAGGACAAGAAGCAAGAAAAGGGTAGCTACCCTGCATTGCAACACCTTGTCAGCATTATTCAGCTTGCCAGGGGAAGGTGAAATGGAAGAATCAGGCGGCACGCCATCCAAAGCAAATGAAGCAGAGACTTTAGTTGCGGCTCATACCACTCGGTCTGGGAAGAGATGGGGGCACCTCTCTCCAGCAAATCATAACATTATTTTCAGGGGTGAGCAGCCCTACCAGATACCAGAACCTGAGGTTAAGGGCAACAAGATTCCCCCTCCCCCAGGCCTTTACACACAAGAAAAAGGGGGCGATAGCATTCCATCCTTCACTAAATTTCTGTCCATGTTGAAAGGGAAATAGCCTCACCAAGGCATTAACCCCGAAATTGAAGGTGACTACTTTTCATCTCCTCCTGCACCTCTAGTAAAGAGTAGGGCAAAGACTAGCCCTATCTTAGCTGAAAAGATTCCCCAGCATGAAGGACCCTCTCAACAGCCCTCTCAGAGGAGTGAAGTCGTAGAAGAATAGTCATCACCAACAGCACCGCATGAGCCTCCAAGGCCTCGATGGGTAGAAGAAATGCAATTGTCTAATTTCAGGGTGGGCAGACGAATAATGAAGCTACTGAAGAAACTCCCAACTAGATTTACTAGATGGGAGATCTTATCTCAAAGTGAAGAGACGCGACAAGCGATGATTGAAGCTTTGCAAACACCAGCCCAATGGGAAGCATGCCTGGCAGAGTTCTGGCCAGAGCCAGCAATCACCTTCACAGAGGATGATATGCTGATTCCAGGAGGTAGCCATAATAGGCCACTGTACATGACGGTGCATCTTAATTGCCAACCGCTGAACCGAATTTTAATAGACCCGGGAGCCGCAGTCAATATTCTCCCCTACCGCATCCACTAGAAGTACTATTTTGATGTCCACCTCATAAAAGTAAGGGACATGAGAATTGAAAGCTTCAACCAGAAGTTTGAAGTTTCACTTGGAGTAGCAGAATTCAACCTTACATTGGGGGATCTTACGACAAAAGTACAATTCCATGTAATTAATTCCAACACTTCTTATAAGGTGCTTCTTGGCTGACCCTGGCTGCACGAGCACCTGATAGTTCCTTCCACACTCCACCAGTGCATCAAATACTGCCGAGATGGGAAAGAAGAGAGAGTATTCGTTGACTTACACCCTTTTGAGGTCTTTGAGTGTCATTTACTCGACGCACCTCTATATATGGAAGCATCACGGGAGCCAATGACAAAGGAGGCACCTGCAAAGAAAAAGAAAGAAAAGACTTCATCAGATGATTGGTTCCCACCGCCGCCACCCGGTTATGTTGAATCTCGAGAGGTCTTTCATATCTCCGAGATAGGGGACGTCTCTAGGGCTGCACCACCAACCACCTATCCCGAGGGTGATGAAGCTGATATGAAAAAGATATTTGAATGTATTGAGGTGCCATCAGGGCTCTTTAAGCCCATATTGGACCTCAAATGTCAAACGATGGAATCATTGAAGACCATGGAAGTTCCTCGCTTCTGTGAGCCGCCCACAATATTCTATGCTGGAGGACCCGCTAGCAAGGATGATGATGACTGCATAATTCCTGAAGAGTCCACTAGCCGGATAGTGTCGATATCAGGCTTGAACTACACCACTGACCGGGTATCCCATCTCTTTGCCAAGATGCAAGTGCCCTCTCTTCAACCTCTCGGCCAGAATGAAGCATTCAAGAAGTTGTGGTGTCCACCCAACACTAAAAAAGAACTTCTGAAGATCACTCAAAGTCCAGGCCTAGGGGATCTATTAAGAGAGATAACAGTTTTTCTATTACTATCCGATATATATATATATGTGTGTGTGTTGTGTGTGTGTGTGTGTGTGTGTATACACGTATATTGAGCGCAGTTGGTTTCTGGTTTCTTTCTTCTAATTGAGGAGATTTCACTGGTTAGCCTCTCCAAAATGCAATTTTTCTTGCCCTTCTCTTAAAATTGACAACAAAAAGTCATTTTTTTAGCTGTGACGGGTGGGGTGGGCTTGGTTTAGGGTTTCACATTCTTTTTTTTCCCCCATATAACTGTTCTTTGTTGGAGCTACGTTTAGTATTTTCCAACTTTTTGTTCTCTTCCTTTTGGTGATCTTGTCATATTTGCGTCTTCCTTCTTCTTGTTCGCATTCGTTGTTGTTTTTCTTCTTGAACTGAAGGATCTGCTAAGGTTGGGACGCGAAAGGCCTTCAACGGTGTCATCGGGATTGACTGCTGGAATATGGAGAAGAGGAAGGTGGCGGTGCCGCTCGTCTGCCACGGGCATTCCCGTCCTGTGGTGGACCTCTTCTACAGCCCCATTACTCCAGATGGTTTCTTTCTGATCAGCGCTAGCAGGGGTAAGTATTCTTTCCGACGATTTGGGACAGTGAACCTCGGAGGGAGGTTCTGGAAGGGGACTCTTAATCGATAATCAAATGACATTTTCTTCTGGGGAAAGTTTTAAATTTATCCGGGACAGCTGGACTTATATTTGATCTTGCTTGCGCGCTACTTCAACTTGGCCGCAATCAGTGGCGTAACTGGCGTTTCATCGGATGTTGTGTGTTCCAATAATTACATAATTTGCTGTACTGTTTTCTGGCCTCGGAGACTTGCGTATTTCATCTGTGAAATAATTAAAACATCTCTTGGTGCCTTCTGGATGGGTGATGTACATCCTTCGTGAGTTACAAGATCGTCAAAGAATGTTTAACACAGATCAATTAACTGTCCAGTAGTGGACTAACTTTCGGCCCATATGTGTTATCCATTTTGGTAAATCTTGTCAAGTGTAGGATTTCATGTTAATTTCATATCGGATCGTTTACTTCATTGGTAATGTGATGTACATGGTTTGATTGGAGAGGAACTTTACCTCCCTTGCAGTTCTATTGAGTTCATGTGATTCTCTTATATTGCACTGAATCTGATAAAGTCCGGGGTAAGAGTTGTTACAGATTCCAGTCCCATGTTGAGAAATGGAGAGACAGGGGATTGGATTGGAACCTTTGAAGGGCACAAGGGTGCGGTGTGGAGTTGCTGTCTCGATGTCCATGCATTACGTGCTGCTACTGGCTCAGCAGATTTTACTGCGTATGTTTCCTTCTTTCTTTTAAAATTTTGCCCACTCTAATAAAAAAGTTGTGTAGAAATAAATATTGTTCTGGAAGCATATGAAATGTTATTCTCCTGAAATGCTAGTGAGTAGTTGCCAACTTGCCATAAGGTGTCCTTGGTGAGTCTTGGCTGCTGTATTAGGAAATAATTTGGAATGATGTGTGACTCTGATTAATAAGAGAAGGCAATTGGGAAATGATAATAATAGAGTTAGGGTGTGAACTGTAGTAGAACCGATTTAACCCATTGAAATGTCTAGAAAATACAATGTCAAGATTCATTACAGCTGGAATGCTGTTTTTATTTACTGAATTGAAGCAGTAGCCAATTTGGATTGTTTTTAGCCTTCTAGGATTTTTTTCACTTATTATTTTGGCTTCTTTTTACAGATCTATTATTTTAATTTCTGAAACAATTAACTGCTCACCTTATCCCTCAACCGATTCGGCAGTTGCAGTAGGTTTTACTCAAAGCAAGAAACTCAATGCCACTGATAGTAGACGGCTATAGGAGACCGATCTCTAGACAACTAACATTGGTGACAACCTTAGAATTGCGTCGCCTCTACCTCCACCTTGCTCGCATCTTCGTCTGATGGGACGAGCATCGACTACATCTATGCCTCACAAGGGGCAGAAGAGGAGGCCCTTGATGACCCTACCTTGGCTGGGAAGGGGGGTTCGGCGCTAGAGGCAAGAAGAGAACCATGCCTGCCCCTCTTTGCCCCACCGCCCTAGAGACGGGGAAGTACGAGAAGAGAAGCTACTTGGGTGGCCCCCGGTGCCCACTCCCAACACGACGCTCATGGCAACTAACAGGCCTATTACCACTTGGGTCTACCTACTAGGCGGGAGATTAAGGTCGCCCCCCCCCCCCCCATCCTCTAGCAGGAGTCTCTAGGGGAAGAGATCAGCCATCGGCATGAACGTCAAGGGGTCAACCCCTTAAAGGGCCTGGAACGATGAAGAGTCCACAACGCTCACACAGCCACCTAACCCTCCTCCCAGCATGGTGTAGTTTGGCCATGCCTACACCTGCGTAGGATCACCAGACGATGCCATTGTGGAGTCGCTGACGAGCACTGGTAGCGCTGGGGCAAGGTCCTACAGGCCCACTGTGTTTGGGCAACAAAGACGAACAAAGCCGAGTCCCGTTGAACCCGTTAGCCTCACAACTCCCAGATACGGATAAGTTGTGGGTCATCGAGTCGCCTGACAAGTCTAAACAATTGGGTTGGGTCAGCCCAAACAACCCAAAAGTATGAACTGCCATCTACCCAGCAAGATGCTCCAACCGCTATCTAGGTTGCCCTAAACCCTGCGGTGGCTTCCGCCGCTCCTGTGTCGCCAGCCAACTCAACACCCTCACAACAAAATTAGTCCCCCCCCCCGATGATGACAAGGATGACCAAGGGAACCACATACGGTGACACAACCTCCATGAGGCTGTCCAAATAGTTCAAAAGCCCCTCCGAAACTAGATGCAGGGGCCTCGCCTTCATGCTACCAAACATCTTGACTAGGAAGGCCATGCTGACTTCGTCAGAGCAAAAGTGGCACCCCAACCAACTTAACCCACATATCCACCTTGCTCGAGTTAGGGTAGGTCCCTTGCTCTATCGTCCACAGCTTGACTCAGAGGATAGATCACCCACACATGAGAACCCCAACAACCTTCACCTCTTTCAGAGCGTGGAGACAAAAGCCGCTTACCAACATGTCGTTTCAGTGTAAATGCTTGACGACCCATGGTCCACCCTGAGGCCATCACTCATGCAGCAAAACCCTAACATCCTCTACCTCTGTTCACCCAAAAATAGGGACGACCCACAGGCACCTACCCAACCAGTCCGCCTAGCTTACAGAGGGGAAAGTCCCGATGTGCAGGAACTTCCCCCTGGCCACAAGAAGGTCAAGAGCTGGTCTCAGTGGCTTCACGACATCCACGAACGATATCGTTCTCTACCCCCTTGTGGCCTTGAGTGCCATGACCCGACTCCCTCACCCACTACACGCATGTCGCAAATGCTCTCCTTCCACAACGAAAGGAGACCGAGCCCAAAAACCCAGACGCCATGCCAGAGGCATCCCTGAGCCCGAAGTCACAAGACCGCCAGAAAGGGGAGAACACAAAACCTCAAAGCCTCTCTCTCTAGAAACCAACTAGAGAGAGCAATTTTGTTGCCTTGTTGCCAACTTAATCCCATAAATCTAAACTGTTTAAAGAACTTAAAAGTTAAAAGTTAAGAGTTTTTTAATTTATTTATTAGACTAAAAAAAGTGAAACTTAAGTTCCATGGCCTCACACTGGAGAACATGAGAATGCCAACTAAAAAATGGGTGACAAAATAGCTAGTCCAAGACTGTATCGGCGTAATATTGCCCTTACTCGCTTGGTAGAAATGGTGGAATTCGGACCCGTTCAAACCGGTATGATCAAGTTGGGTTTCGGATGATGATAGGATCCATATCTAGATCCGTAATTAGACTGGTTAAGTGATCGGGTGTCGTTCTCTTCTCCTCTTCCCTCCGCCACCGGTCATCGCCATCAGAAGCTGCAGCTGCGAGGTCAGGTAGCTCTCCACTCCTTCCTCCCAGTCCTTCCTCCCTCCCCCTTTCCCCTATTCGCTTCTGCAGATCCCCAATTTCTACGTTTTCCTTCTCGCTTGGCTGCAGGGTGGGCGGCGGCCGGCCAGGAGCGGGCGGAGAGGGGGATCCATCCCTCGTTTGTGAGGGCAAGGAGCGGGAGAGGCGGAGATGGGCGGCGGAGGGGACCATGGGCACGCGCACGCGCCGGCGGGGGGCGACTTCCGGAACAAGGTCTGGAGCATGACCGGCGGGCCCTACTGCAGACCCAAGCACTGGAGGAGGAACACCGCCATCGCCATGTTCGGGATCTTCCTCGTCTGCATCCCCATCGCCATGAAGTCCGCCGAGCTAGAGGTTCCCTCCCTTTTCCTCGCTGTTCTCTTCTTCTTTGGTCATCTCCTCCCGCCTTGTGGAATCTCTTGTTTCTATCTGTCGGTTGTTTATTGCCCGATCCTCTACATTTGCGAGGCTGTCTTCGTGTGAATGTGAATGTGAAATGTCCAAGTCGGACGAAGCGCGACGGTTTTTGGGGTGCGTTTGACAAGACCGCTCATTTTAGACTTACGGGTGGAATCGGAATGGGCTCTTGATTTCGGGGGAAATGCCCTCGAGGATGATATGACTAGCGGGTGTGGTGCCGATATGAAATGACAGGGCAAGATGGCACCTTTACATGACAACATACTTGAGTCATAATTTACATTGTTTGAGACATGGTCCCAGTCACGACGACGATGGTCGTTTTGGTGGAAGGGAGTATGATAGTGTTCAATTTGGCAAGGAAATTGAAACCCGATGCAGCATCAGTCAGGTTGAGGATGTAGTAGGAACTTGGAAGAGAGTATCGCAGTGTGGGCTGAAGAAGATATTGACAGATATTTAGGGAATTTCTGAAGCAACTCTCAATATTTCATGATGGCAACTGGTGGAAAACTGCCTGGAAGGTTGTATAAGCACATCCTAAGTCAACTGTAGGAGAGCTTATATTTTGAGGGCATGCTTGGCGGCCCTTCCAGTTTGGAAGCTTCCATAGGTTTCATTCAGTTTATTTGAGGGAGGACATTAAACCTCGGAAGCCATTTATGTGATCCTTAGCTTCCAACTAAAAGCTCCAAATTGAAGATTTCTGGACTGTAGAAAAAAAAGGCTTATGGGCAAGGGATTGACTAATGTGGCCATCCGGTACTAGTTAGATCCACCAGCCCAATAATTGTCATGTTGTAAGTGGAAGCCAAAAGTGGCTCCTAAATCAGAGTTTTGCTAAAGATGCCATTGTATTCTTTTTCTTTTGCTCATTCATTGCTGCTGTTACCTGTTAGGTTTCTTGTGATTTCCGTCAGCATGGATTGGGTAATCCCGAGGACTTGATAATTCTGGTTGGCACATGACCCCCCTCAATTTGTTTCGTATGTTCATTCCATTTCACTTTAACCTCTTATCTCTCATCATTGGTGAAAGGAAGTGCAAATTGTTTCCTTTCTTCCCATTTGTTCATGTTAAACCCCGCCTGTTGGTGGGGAGAAACCCGAAGTCGGTTAAAAGTACCATTTTGAAACTCCAAAGATGCTGACACTTCATCTTGAAAGTATTTGGAAGACGAAAGGACGAAAGGGATCACCTTGAAGACGTAGTAGTAGTTGATGCGGCGCCGAAGTTCATTAAATAACAAGATCAAATTCAAAACTTGAAGGGCATTTTCTGGGTCCATATGGTCAATTTCAAAATGGCCCAAATTCAGAATAACAGAGCGGAAGGGAGAAGGGAGAGAGAGAGAGGGCAGCGTGACCTTGAAGAGGCAGTGGTCTATGCCGAGCTGGATTTCCCGGAAGGCATCGCGCAGCCGCCTCCGCTCGGGCGCCTGGTCGAGGTTCGCCGTGGCGGCCATCCTGGAAAGGCCCTCGTCCACCCCTTCCAGCCTCATCGCGGTGGCGGCAGCGGCAGCGGCAGCTGCGGCGACGACTCTGCCCCGGACCTTGTCCTCAGCCGCCACGGCCCTCCTTCCCTTATCCCTCCTGGTCTTGTTCTTCTTCTCGTGAGCAGCCTTCCTCTCGCAACAGGAGAGCCCAACCTTAGTAGCGGAATCTAGAGAAGCAACCAGCGGTCAAGCCCCGCCGCCCCCAATCCCCTCCAAGACCAAGTTTTTTTTTTTTTCGTGAAGAAGAAGCCGTATGAACGTCAGATTAGCAAGGGAGCCAAATATGGCGCGGGGGAGGGGAGGGGAGGGAAAAGGGGACGTTAAATTAGTCAATTGCTAATCGGCGTCGCGAAGAGGAAAGGTGTGATGGGTAGATACCGTGGGGTAGCCGGGGGATACCGTGGGGTAGCCGGGGTATTGGTGGTGTTGGTGGTGGACACAACTGGTTCGAGAAAGCCGGGGGCTTTGCTGACGCCATCGCCAACAGGGCAGATAACACACACACACACACACACACGGAGCGAGAGAGAGAGAGGAGCGTCTGTGGAGGAACCAGGGCAAGCAGACGAAGCAGCAGACAGAGAGAGAGAGCGAGTCCGAATGAGATGTACACAGAGCCGTGGACGTGGGCATAACCAGTACGGTGGGATGCGTTAGAGATGAGAGAGAGAGAGGGAGAGAGAGGGGGTGGGGCGGCGCATACGAATGGATCCATTGGATCCTCACCACGTAGATGCAAGAGGAAGAAAACTTTTTTCTCCGCATCCGAAAGAGAGGTCGGCCCTACCTCATATAATTAGATTTGACCGACTAGTGACGTGAGGTGGCGTCATTTGATAGCAGCTGACCAGAGACGGAGAGCGGTTTCCCGGGCCGGCTCTCCCACTTCGGTCAAAGACCTCGCGAGGCGCGGATTGGACAGCTGGGTTGGTCAGAGGAGGCTGTTCTGCGGACTTACTCAAACCATTTGCGGGATTTTGGGATTTTTACGTCTTTATAATCGTAACTAATTATATATTAATTATTGAGTACTCTAGATATGCGTATAAATCCCTACCATCATCGTCGTTGTAAAAAAAAATAGCTGCAGTTCGTTCCATTGAATTGAAATTAACTGAATTGTGGTTGACTTAACCTAAGGGTATATAAAAATCAAATTATCACTGATTAGTTGAGAGAGAGAGAGAGCAGGGGCATCTAGTGGTGGGGGAGGGGGCTTGCAAAAGGTGCCGGAGGGAGCCAAACAAATAGTACCCTTCCACTCCTTCCACACAACCTTCCAATCATTTTGCTTTGTGGAGATCGTGGAAGAACTTGTTTGGAGTTTGAAGTGGGAAATAGGGATGACCAAAACACTTGCCTTGAAGTCGGGTCCACCTAGGGGCGTTAGCTTCACCCACCCTTCCGTTGGCTCCATTACTTCCGTGTGCACTCTAGGTCGGTGTACGTGTGAGCTCTTGATACTTTTGCCAATCTTGGAGGAGCCCGAAACTAACACTCAAGTCCTGGAGCTCATCTAGCCCATCAAGTCCACTATCTCACCAACTCCCCCACCCACTGATAATTTAATTCACAATGGAGGGATTGAGATTTGGGTGAATCAATTCTCGGATATAGGCGATGTCCTTCATGGCCTCCCCTACCATGATCCATTTGACCCATCATATTGGGGCCCAAAGAATCAACCAACCCTCACCCAATTCTCCAACTTTACCTAACAGCTATTCCCTCCCGAAGGTTACCTTCCATGTCCAAGTCAGACCCCATATCCCTACTTCTTAATCAACATGTGTTTGATCAGTGAGAGGCACATTTCATGGAATAAAATGCATTCATCACGGAGTCTAGGACCATATAGAAAAGGTTGAAGTTTTGGTTGCCCAGGTCCTCCCCTACTAAATCCATTTGATATGAGTCACATGCATGATAGGTCTACTTTTGGTTGCCCTGGGCAACCCTTTCATTATAAATGGTCTATGCATATCACTTCACATCGTAGTCTGTAAGAACCCACCACATCATCATTCATTATGATAGCAAGCGAGTCCGTCATCTCCATGAGCAAATTAGCCAGCAAATTCAATCAAGCAAGGATGCCTATAAATGATAGGAAGACACGCACAAGCATTAGCTTGAATTCCTAGAGGGTGATCTAGTGATGGTTAGGAGGGAAAGGCTCTCCCTTGGAGCCATTTCGAAATTGAGTGCCCGTGGCACCGGACCGTTTCGGATTGTGAGGAGGATAGGCTCCAACGCCTACGAGAAGGACCTCCCTACGGAATATGGGGTGAGCATCGAGTTTAACGTGGCAGACCTAGTGCCATGTAAGGGCTAGGCAGCAAGACCTAGCAATCTATTTGAGCTTGTATCCCCCCTTGAGAGTGAACCCAGACTTGTGTGCCCACTGACCCCAATGAGAGTATGGCGCGAACAAGTGAAACAAATATTGGGTGAGCAGGTTGGCAACACGAGGAGCAAGGTGACTGAGTATTACTTAGTCCGATGGAAGGGTCAACCTCGGTTCGACGAGGATTGTGAACCCGGGCCGGACCACTTGCTCTCCACTCGACAGAGTCGAGTTCTCCCCACCCCGGGAGAATTGATGGGGACATCGAGGTTCGACACGTGACGACGAAGGACCCGGCACGGCACTAGCAGATCATCTAGCACTTTTACATTTTATTTTCTTTTATTAATGTTAGTTAAGTCTAAATGAGTTAAATCGAGTCATGTAAGCCTTAATGGGCCAGCTAAATAAGGCCCAAAGGGCCAAGTGTAGAGTCTAGTTCAGTTAGAGGTCATTAGTAGTTTATGTTCAGCACCTCAGATAACAGGGTAATTGTTTGAACTTCAAGGACAATTGTGGTCTTTTGTCACCCCTGGCCTCTCCTATAAATAGGGGTCCAAGGGTCTTATGTGGAGATAATAAATAATTTTGCAAACATTAAATTTTCTTGAGTTCTTGTCTCCTCGTCCTCTCTCTCTCTCTCTTGCCCACCACCCCCTCTCAAATATGCCCATTTAATTTCAATAATTCTTTAACAATTCTAATAAATACCTAACCAATGACTAAAAATCCACAAAAATAGCCGAAACGATCCTGGCGAAGAGTACAATGCAACTGCGGCGTCCACGAGTCAAGGAACTGAAGAATAATTAGGATGAGGTGTTCTCAACTCGGGAGCTACAAAAGCAGTCCGAGACTCTTCTAAAATGATCCAAAAACTTAATAAAGATCCAGCAGGACCCAATATAGATCTGCCAAAGATCCAGGACATTACAGTTATGGTTCGTTCGTTTTCATCTTTCGAGGTCATGGAGCATAATGGACTTAGCCTGGTCCGTTATTTGAATATAACGCCACTGCCTAGGCACGTTATGTTCGAGTTGTTTTCGAGGCCGTCTGCCATTGTTAGATCCCTCGACGGCCGTGCTTCCTCGAAGACCATGTTAGTCGGTCCATTTAACGGATCATTCCCCGTGCGTTATGGTTCAGGTAACACACTTGTGCGGATCCATTATGGTGTGTTTGACCGATGTTTGACTAGGTATGGCAGTTGATATAACGTGCCTAACCATGTGCATCATGTGGCTATGACTGACTCATTGTGGTCCGTTATATGCTTCTTGTTCGTATTAGTGTTTTGGGTCTGTTGGCTTTCACGCGCCTATTGTAGTGCGTTAAGCTGGTATAACGCACCTATGGAGGTCCATTATATTCCTCTTCGTTTGTGTTTTCGTCCGTTGGCCATAACGCCCCTATCCTGGTGCGTTATGCTGATATAATGCCCCTGTCTTAGTGCGTTATATTATCTGTATCGGTGTTCTGAGTCTGTCTGCCATAACGCCCCTTCGGTGGTCCGTTATAGTAGGTAACGCCCCTATGCTGGTGCGTTATAGTCCTGTTGTTGGCCGTGATGACCCTTGTTCTATTCTGTGTGTTGGTCAGTCTTAGGGTGTATTCTAGGGCAGTGTCTGTCTATTGGTGGTTGTCTGGATCGGTCAGTTTTGGTGACTGGGTGTGGTCTTTTCCTTGACTATGACAGTACCCTAATGACTCAATCTAGAACTGCCAATGTCCTTGTCTCTAGTTGTGTAGTGGCTGTGCCTTGACTGCCAGATTCGCCTAGTGGTTGGGTGATGGTTCGCTTTGCCCAGAGTGTTATCATCGTCCACCACTCCAGTTTCTGTTTGTCTTGGCTTGTTCTCTTGGTTTGCCCATGACCCGTGGGTTTCTGTTGACATCCTTTGAGGGCAATAACCATAATGGGATCGCCAGGAGTGCTTATGCATGCAGTGTGTGTGTCTGTATGTGTCGTCATTGTCAGGTTCCAGTCAACTCGGGGTCACCTAGTAGTTGACAGACAACATTGTTTCTGTCTCGACGGCTTTGTCCAATTTGAGATCGTGTTTCTAGATGTCTTGAGGTGTCATTCTACCAAGGTTTACGTGTCCAGGTGTGTTGAGGGTTCTTGGTGTCCCCTCAGGCCTCCGTGTGTCATTTTCTCGGAGTGTCATTTTCCCTGGCTTAGGATTAGATCAATTGGTGGCTTGTTCCGTTGTGTGCGACAATCCAGACTCAGAGTCGTAGGACTCAGGGACCATTGTAGTTATAGGTCTAGTTGCCTTATCTTGAGTCTGTTGGCAGTCTCCTGTGCTACCTTTGGTGCTTCGAAGTACGTGTTACATGGCACTCTTGCCTATATGTACTTCGACACTTGGGTTTTGGTGCCCAGTACTGTGTACTACTTTAGTTCACTGATAGATTAGTCTCCTCGTCCATAGAACACGATTTTTCATGGGCTCTATCTCCTGGAAAATTGGACGAAAATTGAGAATTTATGCATTTTGTGTAACACAAAACTCCTCCAGATTACGTTCCAGGGCCTTCTTCCAATAGCCATAACTTCCAGATCCTTCCACCAAAAAGAGTCTCGTTTATTCCTACGTCTTATCTTGACTATTATCTTGAGATTGATCCAGAGATCTCGAGATTTGGTGGACTCTATCTCTTGGAATGGTGGCAGAAAGTTCTGGGTTCCACCTCATTTCTATAAATAGATGCCCAGCTCGCCTTTGCGATAGGGGGTCCTTCTTGGACCTGGGACGAAGCCATGCTAGATTGTCGTCTTGTTTCTTCGACCCCAGGATATTGAGGGAAGTATTGTCTTTCCATTCCACCTATTTGGGTTTCATTTCGTCATCGTTTGTCCTCTCTTCTTCGCCCTAACTTTTTCGATTTTGTCACAGATTCTGGGTTTTCTGCACACCTTTTTGAACCTGTGCGACGGGGCACTATTTGTCGGCTCAGGGCGGAGTCAGGCTTCATCCTCTTTGTCCTCCTTTGACTCCATCTTGAAGAGGGGAGTATCTCCTTCCATTCCCATCTCTTTAAGTTCAGTTTCATCACTACAATCTCTTATTCCCCTCTCCTACTTTTAGCAAATCATCATAGTCTTTACACTTAGTTTTTGCACAGTCTTCTGCACGTTTTGTATTTTTCTCTATTTTGCATAGCACTTTTCTCCCTATTCCCTTCATCAAATTTCATGATTTTAAATCCCATGCATGCAAAATACTCCCACCTTTCTTTTGTACCCATTTATTGGGGTTAAAAATCCTACCCTCGTGCGTTCTTCCCCTTTTTTTCATGCTATTTTATCACTTCGGGACATATGCTACACTTCAAATTCTAATGGGTTTTACCTCTTTTTTGTGGCATTTGTTTTGTAGGAGATTATCAATAGGACGTGAGGCCCTTACCTTCTAGCCGGCTAGGAGGTGAGGAGGTGCACCCACATCAGCTCCCCGTACCCCTTTTCAAGGCGCGATCACACGTGATAGCGACTTCCCTTCGGGCCGCATCTTCTTCCATATTTTCCAAGGTACACGGTGCCGCCTTCATCTTTCCTTCATCCTTTTGGTGCTGTAGAACCTTGGTGGCAATCACGGTTAGTTCTCTATTCTTCATCGCCCTTTTCTCTCCATTGCTTACACTTTCACGCTTATATGAATGGTTATATGTTCATAGTTGCGTCAACACAAGTCTTTCAATACGTCGACACAACTTCAAATCCAGCACAATCATACGGGCAACACTCTTCAGGCTGCGTCGACACAAGTTTTTCAATTCATCGACACAACTTCAAATCTAGCACAGTCATACGGGCAATGTTCTTTAGCTACATCGACACCACTCTCTCAGTGTGTCGACACAGGACTCATTCCATTAGCGACTTGAGGAGCATTTTACAAAGGTGCATTGACACACACCTACTAGGTGCGTCGACACATACTTGTTTGGCCTGCAGTCCAGCACACGGAGGCGGTGAGGTCCGTCAACACACCCAACTAAGTGCGTCTACACACCTGAAGCAAGTCGACTCATAACGATACTGTTGCAGACTTCGAGCAGGGTCAACTAGTCTTGTGTTTATTTACTCAAAGTCCTCACATCTATAGGACACACGTCTCAAGGTCTGAAAAAAGTCCTAGGACAAAGATCCTTGCTTTTCATCATGGGACAGTCAGATTACTTTTGTGAAATGGACCTGGTCTATGCGATTGCTCTTGATTATTCACGACTGTGTAAGTGCCATGTTTCGAGCAAATGATACGTTCCGCTGCTATCGGTTCGGGGCGTGACAAGGTGAATGGGCCTCTCCCTCCTCATGCCAAGCATCTCTCATCGCGACAGGCAACAGTAAGACACAGTACCCTCGCATGGGCCTCTCCCCGTTCATGTGCAAGAAGACAATGGCAGGCAGACACAGCAGCACCTCCTCCGGCTTGGGCATCTCCAGCGGCATGTGTTGGCGAACATAGGCATGTGGCATATGTAGTGGGCATTCAAGTGGGCATTCAAGCGGGTGCATCCACTAGGCTCTCACGGCAACAACCCTGGGCCCCTATAAAATCGACAGCCTGAACCCCCCTTGCGGCAGTCTTCCCTATCCCTCTCCCCTTCCTTCTTTTCACCACTTCTCTTCTCTCCCGTCGGATACCTCTCTCTCTAACCACCACCGCAGAACCCCCGTCTCCCTCATTCTCTCTTCTGCACACCTCTTCTCCTCCCCTCGTAGTCACTCTCCCCTGCGGTCCACTCTCACCACCTCACACCAGCAAGCTCTCCCTCTATCTTTCTCTCTCTAAACCACCTACATAGCCCCACCATCACCTCTGTCGTTCTCATCTCTTCTCCCTCTCTCCACACCGTCTCTCTACCCCTCTCCTCTCCCACCGTGTCTCCCACACCATGCACATGCACATGCACCCTACAACACTACATCACCCCCCACCACCCGCCGGCCTTCTTCCCCTCTCTCCGCGGCCCTGCTCCCTGTTAAACTCCAGCTTGCCTCTACTCTTCCACTCTGCGTTCGCCACCATCGCGTCTGTGGCCCTCCTCCACACCACTCCCCGCGTCGCTCTAACACCTCTTCTTCTCTCTCTCCAATGCACCACACACCTCACCGGCCGCTCCCCCACTCTGCTTGTGACCACCATAAGCCGCCTCCTATACCCTCCTCACGTTGCGTCTCTCTCTCTCTCTCACTAACTCCCACACGCATGCACGTAGCCAAGCCTCTTCCCCCCTTCGTTGTTGTCTCTCTCAGATCCCCCTCTTCCATTCTCTGCTACCACGGCTTCTTCTAACCTCTTCCCCCCACTGTCATTTCTCTCTCTCTCTCATCCCATCTCTTTCTATCTCTCTAAAACTCCCTCTGCGGCATCAACCTCGTCACCTACTCCCCCTTCAGTTTCACCTCGCCCATGCCTGTCCCCCTCTCCTCACTGCCCACGCCACTACCAGACCTCCTCTGCCGCACCCTGCAACCACTGCCGTGACCACCGGCGGCCCCTGCGCGTCGTCCGCCTCCCCCCGTAGGCGCTCTCCTCTGCGGTCCGCGCTCACCACCTCACATCGACAAGCTGTCCCTCTCCTACTCTTTCTTCTTTCTGCTACCCTCTGCACTCTCCTACACACTCCGCAGCCGTGGCATTTCACAGACCCTTCGCCTTCACCTGCACCCTCACCGCTGCACCCTACCGCACTCTCTCTCCCTCTTCGGTAGACACGCGCGCACACACTCTACATGCACACGTAGCCTCCTCACCCCACTCCGTTTCCCACTCTCCACTGGCTATTTCTCTCCCACACACTCCCTTTTCATGCACACACACACACAGCACCAGTCGTCACCAGCTCCCCTCACCGCAGTCGACGTCATCTCTGTTGAACCCCCTCCTTGAGAAAATGGTTAAATGCGATGGTTTTGATGATGACCAACCACTACATGCATTTGTAATGCCTTTGAAGTGTTCGCCCACGAATCCTTTCTTCTTCTCTCTTTTTTCCTCTTTCTTTCTGCTCCTTGACAGGACGTGAGTTTGCATCATTGGCTTGGCCTGGGAACACTTCGGTCAGGTCTGCAGAGGCGCGTAGGAGAATGCTCGCCTCCCCAGGGGGGAGACGAGGGGATCACTCCACCACGCGAGCCTCGTGGCCCCGCCGAGCGATTCCGTGAGGAAGATTTACCTGGACGAAGGGCTCAAGCCAAGGGGTGTATTCGTCACCCGAAGGGACGGAGAGAAGAGCTTATTTGTTCAAATGACCTGGACGGAAGGTCCAAGTCAAAGGGGTATTCATCACCCGCAGGGACGGAGAGAAGAGCTTATTAGTTCAAATGACCTGGACGAAAGGTCCAAGTCAAAGGGGTATTTGTCGCTTCAACCCGAGAGGGGTTTGGGCGAGATGTTGGTTCGTCAGTGTCGCTGAGGTGGCGGAACTGACATGGTTTGTTTGTCTCTTGGGATATTCGTCGGCACTGGGTCGGTGTTGTCGTAAAGAAGGGTTTATTCCCTTATCCAGATGTAAGGTCCAGGTAAGGTGTCTATTTGTCGGCGTCGCCGAGGTGGTGGAACCGACATGATTTGTTCGTCTCTTAAAGTGATTGTCCGCACTGGGTTTAGTGCTGACACAAAGAAGGGTTTATTCCCTTATCCAGACGTAAAGTCTAGGTAAGGTGTCTGTTCATCGGCGTTGCCGAGGTGGCGGAACCGACAGAGTTTATTTGTCTCTTGAAGTGGTCGTCTGCACTGAATTTAGTGCCGACGCAAAGAGGAGTTTATTTCCCTATCCCAGGCGTAAGACTCGGGTAAGGCATCTATTCGTCGGCGTCACCGAAGTGGTAGAACCGATAGGGTTTATCTGTCTCTTCGAATATTTTCCAGCACTGGGTCAATACTGATGCAAAGAAGGGTCTATTCCCTTATCCAGATGTAAGGTCCAGGTAAGGTGTCTATTCGTCGGTGTCACCAAGAAGGCAGAACCGACAGGGTTATTTGTCTCTTGAAGTGGTCGTCCGCACTGGGTTTAGTGTCGACGTAAAGAGGGGTTTATTTCCCTATCCCAAGCGTAAGCATCAGGTAAGGCGTCTATTCGTCGGCATCACCGAAGAGGTAGAATTGACAGGGTTTATTTGTCTCTTCGAATATTCGCCAGTGCTGGGTCAATGCTGACGCAAACAAGGGTCTATTCCCATATCAAGACGGAAGGTCCAGGTAAGGTGTCTGTTCATCGGTGTCGTCGAGGTGGCAGAACCGACATTGTTTATTTGTCTCTTAGGATATTCACCTTCGTATGACAACGATTCAACATTGGGAGGTGCTGCCCCCTAGCTCCTTTCTCTTCTTCCCCCCTTTTTTGCTCTCCCTTCTTTTCTTCTTCTTCTTCTTCTTCTTTTTTCTTCTTTTTTTTTTACCCTGTGATAACATGAGCAGTCATCGAATTGCCTGGACCACGATCGTGTAAATCCATCCCCAAAGTGGGGCGGCGGATGATTCTATTCATTGAATGGGGACACCGGGGCATAATACAGCCTCAAGTGTCTTCTATTAAGAGGCGGGAACGAAACTTCTCCGCAGTAGTTGACGATTACATAGGCTCCGCCCTCGTAGACTTTCTGGACTATATAGGGTCCGAGCCAATTCTCATTCAGCTTGCCTTTGGGGTTGGCGGCCATGACATCTCTTCTCTTGACCATGACGAGATCCCCTTTCTTGAACTCACGCTCCCTGACGAGCTTGTCGAAGGCAATGGCCTCATGACCGGGGAGGGGAACATTCCCTACGGATGCTTAAGTCACCTTGGGGTCAAAAGGGTTTTGTCCTCTCATGACAAGTATCCCTATAGGCCGCTAGAGGGTGAACATCGATAGGGTTTTAGCTCGACATCAAATCCATTATCCTCAGGGATATTGTGGTCACCATAGGATGTGTCCCCCTTGTAGGCTAGCCCTCGGGATTTCCTTCCCTATTGGTCGTCCCTTCTCAGACTGTGATGTGATCACGAGTCGTGTGCCCCTCGTAGGCTAGCCCTCGGGGTCTTCACCTCCCTCATTGGTCACCTTATCTGATCACACTTTAACCCATGGAATGATGGTGCCCCTAGTAGGCTAGTCCTCGAGGTTTCCTATCTGTTGGGTCTGCCAACCGTCATTGTGCCACTCGACTCTAAGGGGCTTACTCCGCCACGTGAGTATGTCCCCGCTTTCCCCCGGCAATCCCCCAAAGATGGGGAGATGCTACCCAAATTTTGTCAGATTTTAACCACTGAGTTACCCACGCGATTCGAACTAAATAAAGCATACTTTTGAAAGATCAAGCCTCCGTGCTTGAGTACAAACCTCGCACGAACTCATGACTCTACTTCTGGGGAGCTTGGGTCTCCAACTCAATAAGCAATTAACATAACTAAACCCAAAATAATCACAAACATCTCAATAAGTCAAAAAAAACTCAAAAATACATGAAAAACCCTTAAGCCAACGTCGGCATCTGTCAGCCCAGACGCCGATGGTTGAATATGTGGCATGTCTTTGAATATCTGTCGACCTCGCCGACGGTGGAATAAATTGAATATCTTGGACATATTGGAGTGTCTTGGGTATCTTGGGTACTATGGATGCACTTTTAGGATCTATTTTATCTATTTGTTTGTTTATTTTTTTATTTAGTGCGTGTACGTATCCGTCACAATGTGATGATTTATTCGAGCTTTGAAGAAGCCACTAGTGTGTGTCATCTGACTGATCAGACGATAGTGGATTGCATGTTGAGACTAAAACCCGTCGTACCGTAAAGGGTATAACGTTAATTACACCTCCCCAGAGGAAAAAAAACCCTCGATTGATCGCCAGAAAAAGGGGCCCTATGGCCTAAAATTAGCATTAATGAAATGAGATAATGAAAATCTCGAAGTGTGTTAAAATGCCCCGTGATAGGGTGTGAACATTTGAATCATGTTGGTCACTCATTGACCATGTCCGAACAGAAGTCTGAGTTGGAAGCATGACAAAGATGGAGATAAAACCAGTGCAAATGTTTGCCGAGTCCGTGGCAAGTTTGATATTTGGTAGGGGAGTGGGATCAGATCCCATTGGAAATGGGTTAGATTTAGCAGGCTATCGCCCCAGGGCAGTGCCAAGTCGTGGCCATATTGGGGTGGTCCCTGAGGTCCAAACATGACTTACCGAGACGTTTTTTATATTCTGTTCACATCGGGTCTAGAGAACCGAGGGCTCCGGAGCAGGACAGTATTATGCTTGATGCTTTTTGTTATTTAATCCCATTTGAATGGATCTGTGCATTTTTTAAACCATAGATATTATTGTTCATTTATTATTGTTGTTCATTTTATTATTGTTGTTGTTGTTGTTGTTGTTATTTTCTTCTTCTTCTCTTTTTTATTTATTTATTTATATCTATTTATTGTTTTATGTTATTCTTTTGACCATTATTTATGCATTCATCTATCATTTTTTGTTGTTTGCTTATTTATCACTTTTGTTGTTGTTGATTTGTTTTTATGTGAATGAATAGTAATGTGCACAGACCTTATATGACTCAAACATGCATTGACCTTACCTGTCAAAGAGCTGACTCACGATTTTGAACAGTTGACCTGTTGACAGTTCTTGAATAGTGGCTTTGACCTACGCTGATTGGTGTTGACCTTGCGCTGACCCTTTATTTTTCATGCTTCTATTTATGTGATGAGATCAATAAAGCATGCATCAAGGTTAAAAGTAATGAGACGTAATAATTGACATCATCAAAATCACAGAGGCACAACAAGATCCTTTTCTATCACTAGGTTATCATGCTCTAGGACGTGGAATGGATCATGAACATACTTCTTGAGCATGGAGACATGGAATACATTATGGACCTCCGACAGTTGTGGTGGTAAGGTGACTCGATAGGAAACCTCGCCAACTCTTTCTAGTACTTCAAATGGACCAATGTATCTCGGTGTAAGCTTGCCCTTAACACCGCATCTTCGAATACCTCAGCCTGGGGAAACCTTGAGAAAGACGTGGTCTCCGACTTGGAACTCGTGGTCTCTTCTTCTAGTGTCAGCATAAGTCTTTTGTCTCGACTGAGCCATATTGAGTCTTTCTCAGATAAGTTGCACCTTCCCAGTCATATCCCATACCAAATCTGGGACTAGAGGTTGCCTTTCCCCAACTTCGTCCTAGCATATTGGTGAATGACAACTCCTTCCATGCAATGATTCGAAGGGTGCCATTTGAATGCTTGCCTGATAACTATTATTATAAATAAATTCGACTAGAGGCAAGTGATCATGCCAGCTGCCATCAAAATCAATAACACAGGCTCGTAGCATGTCTTCCATGACTTGATTCATTCTCTCGGTCTGACCATCTGTTTGGGGATGAAAAGTAGTGCTAAAATTGAGTCTCATCCCCAAGGAGTGTTGTAGACCCTTCCAAAAGTGAGAAGTGAAACGCGGGTCTCGGTCAGACACGATCGAAGTAGGAACTCCATGTAGTCAAACCACCTCTTTGAGGTACAAGACAACAAGAACGTCAACCGACCAACGGCTCTTTATAGATAAGAAGTGTGCCAACTTGGTTAATCGATATATAATAACCAATATTCCATCATGTCCGCCTTTAGACTTGGGCAAACCCATGATGAAGCCCATTCCAACATCTTCCTACTTCCACTTTGGAATGTCGAGAGGATGTGGTTTACCAGCAGGCTTCTGGTGTTTCATTTTTACTTGCTGGCATGTGAGATAATGAGAGACAAAGTCTGCTACCTCCCTTTTCATTTTGGGCCACCAAAAAGTCTGTTTTAAGTCTTGGTACATCTTGGTAGCTTCCGGATGTATGGTGTACCTCGATCGGTGAGCTTCTTCTAAGATCTTATTCTTTAATTTTGGGTAGTCCAACACACATGTCCTTTCACGAAATAATAGTCTCCCATCAGATGCCAACTTGAAATCAGGTTGCTCCTCTAGCTTACCTTTTATCTCCACTAGCACCGTGTCCTCTTCTTGAAGCCTTTTGATTTCGGAGAGTAGATCTAGTTGTATCCTTATGTGTGATAGAGTAATACACCCTTTCTCATTGTCCATGCTCATATCAAGTTTGGAAAATTGCTCTAACATCTTTCACGCTTGGATCATATAGTTGGCCAATAATGCTTTCGGCTTTTGACTGAGGGCATCTGCTACGGGATTACCCTTTCCAGGATGGTATTGTATAGTGAATTCATAGTCTCTGAGATATTCTAGCCATTGTCATTATCTCATATTCAATTCTTTTTGTGACCACTCTGCCAATCACCTTGTCCAGTCTCCCTGTCAGGAGCTTGGTGATAATCTTGTATGTGTCATTCAACAAACTGATCGATCTGAAATCCCTAAGCATTGGGCCCCTAGTTTCTTGGGAATGAGGGCTAAAAAGGTTTTATTTATGCCCCTCAAGTGTGCCCTTCTCTCTTGGAACTCCCACATTGCAAACATGAAGTCATTCTTGATGATGCCCAGCACTTCTGCAAGAAAGCTAAAGGGAAGCCATTTTGGCCCCGAGCTCGATCACCTTCAAAGGAGAAGATTGCGTGTTGGATTTTCTCCTCCGAGAAAGGGATGGATAAGGCTTCTTTTTTCTTAGGAGAAAGATGTGGTAGTAGATCATTCGCAATCCCAGGTCTTACCATATCCTCCTCTGTGAAAAGTTTAGAATAGAAGTCTCTTGCTTATAACCTGATATCCTCATCCCTTGAGAAAAGTTTCTCCCCTATTGTGATACAAGCAATTGAGTTGATTCTCGTTTTACTTGAGGCAATCCGTTTAAAAACTTGTGTTCTTGTTCCTCTCTTTGAGCCATTTTTCTCTCGCTCTCTGTTTCCAGTAGATCTCTTCCATTGTGAAGATCTCCTCAAATTCTGATTTGAGACTGTCCTTGAGCAACATGTTTGCCTCATCTAGTAGTTCTGCCTCCTCCAGACAATCCAACCCGTCGATCTGTTGAAGAATGCTGTCCTTTGTAGCGTTGTCCGGTAGGGTTTTGTTTGCACCCTACTTTTGAAGTACCTGTGCCATATGCTTCATTTTGCCCACCAACTTAGTCATATGAGACGATTCCTATCTTTGAACGCTCCAGGCTCACTTGATAGTGTCGATAAAATCATCCTCTCTGAACCAAAATCTCTCCAATTTGAATGGCCTTCTCCCCAGATGCCTGCCACTAGTCTTTAGTAAAATCGGCTTGTCGTTTGACATAGATATTGTCAAGTCGGATGCATGCACATGAGGGTAATGATCTTTCCAATCAATGGAAACTAGGAATCTGTCCAACTTAGAGCAAGTGGGGTTTGCCCTCATATTGGACCAAGTGGTTTGAGCATTTGGAAGACTGATGTCAATCAACACTACCTCCTCCATAAAATGAATGAAATTTTAAGTCTCCCCCGGTAGAAGATGGTTGCCTATCCTCTCCCACCGTGCAACCACTACATTGAAGGCCGCCACCCCCCCGCGCCATTCACACACACACAACCCAAGGCCGGCTTGAGCTTTGACGGTACACTATTAGCTCCTCACATAGAGCCCTCTTCAGTTCTCTGCTTTGAGGGCCATTGACCCCCGAGAAATCTCAATGGAAGCCATCCTTCACATTCCAGAAATGGAGGGAGATGGCTCCTTAACTAATTTGTCTATCTTTTTCCACCTCTTCCACCTCAAATTGATTCCATAAGATCATCATACCACCCGACTTGCCGTCCACTAGGGAGACCACTCCCTTGGGTAGCTTGGTACTTCTAATATCTCTTATAATAGGCTTCTCATCCCCCTCACATTTGGTCCCTTGTAGACACATAATATCGATCTTGCATCTTCTAATCATTTCTTTCACTGCCCTCTTCTTCTCACCCCTGTAGATCCCCTTCACATTTCACAAGGCAATCCTCATTAGATGCTCTTTCCTCTCGCCCCCTGCCGCTCACTCCTCCTCTCCTCTCCCCCAGCGGCCACCCGTGCCCCCCGCGGTTGTGGGGGCGCGCGCTGAGGCTGGCGGGGCGGGGGAAGGAGCGGCCGCACAGCCTTCATCACCAACTTCGGCGTATACTGCCATACCCGAATGCCTTTCGGGCTAAAGAACGCAGGAGCAACATACCAGAGGCTGATCAACCACATTTTTGAAGGACAAATCGATCGAAATGTGGAAGCCTACATCGACCACATGCTCGTCAAGACACCTATGGTCGAGGACCACTTCGCCAACCTAGCTGAGACCTTCGACACCCTCCTAAGGTACAACATGAAGCTTAATCTAGCAAAACGCACCTTTGGAGTTCGTTCCGAGAAATTCCAAGGTTTTCTGGTAACTCAACGCGGGATCGAGGCCAGCCCTGATAAGGTTCAGGCCATCCTGAACATGCAGCCACCCGCATGCATCAAGGATGTCCAGCGCCTAACAGGGTGCATTGCTGCTCTCAACTGTTTCTTGTCACAAGCTATCGAACGATGCCTACCCTTCTTCAAATTGTTGAGGGGGCCCAAATTGACATCCCCTACGTTCACCTGGGATGACGAATGTCAGAAGGCTTTTGCAGAGCTAAAGGAGTTTCTGGCTTTGCCCCCAGTGTTGTTGAAATCGATCCCGTGTGAAACCCTACACCTTTACCTCTCATCAACTCCTTCAACAATGAGCTCAGTCCTGGTCTGAGACGATGCAGGAGTGCAAAGGCCGATATACTACACCAGCAAGGTGCTCAATGAGGCTGAAAGAAGGTACCCCGCAATCGAGAAACTCATGCTAGCGTTGGTGACCTTGGCCAAGCACCTCTGGCCTTACTTCCAAGGGAACTCCATCGTCGTATTGACCAACGAGCCCCTGAAGAAGATCCTCACTCACCCTAAAGCTGCGGGTCGTCTCGTCAAGTGAGCCATAATGCTTGGGCCTTACGACATCTCTTATCACCCCCGTTCGACCATCAATGGATAGGCACTCACAGACTTCATTGCAGAGAGCACCGTTCCAACCGGGGAAGCCCTTCTACCAATGCCCAGGCCCACCTGGGACCTTTTTGTCGACGGGTCCTCCAACTTGGCCGGGAGTGGCGCCGGCGTCCTACTAAGATCTCCAGAAGGAGCAGAGTTACAGTACGCCTTTAAGTTCAATTTTCAGGCATCCAACAATGTCTCCGAGTATGAGGCTCTCATCTCGGGAGTCAGGATGGCAAGACGATTGGGGGTCGAACGAGTCAGGATTCATACTGACTCCCAGCTAGTCGCCAGCCAGCTCAACGGTGACTATGAAGCTTTGGAAGCACCGATGGTCAAATACCTTCAATTGGTAAGAGGAATAGCCACATTATTCGAGAGTTTTCAGGTCGTTTGGATAGCTCAGGAGGAGAACTCCTGGGCAGACACCCTCTCTTGACTGGCCTCCTCTGTTGGCCCAGAAGGTTCTCGATCGGTCTTCCTCGAAGAGCTAGAATGATCTAGGATAGAAGTAGAGCTCAAGACCATCGACCAGGCATCACCATGCGATTAGCAGACCCCCTATATATCCTGGCTCTGAGACTCTGAGGAGCCCCCCGACCTTTGAGAAGCTCGGAGACTGAAGTATCAAGCTCGATGTTTCGTCATCCTAGATGGAGCCTTGTACTGAAGGTCTTTATTCGATCCCCTCCTCAAATGCCTCGATACCGATGAAGCCCTCTGAGCGATTCAAGAGGTCCTCGAAGGTGTCTACGGCACACATCAAGGAGGAAGATCGCTCGCCAGGGTCTTACTATTGCAAGGTTACTGGTGGCCCACTCTCCAGTGCGACTGCTCGACCTATGTTCAATAGTGCAATCGATGGATCTATTTATACTGGTCGCTATGTCTTTCCTGGTTTGATGAGGGCTTGGTTAGTGGAGTAATGTCCGGCTTGATCGGGGGGGGGGGAGAATCGTCCATTGCCCACTCATCCGTTCTATGAGAAAGGGCATCTTGGCAGGCTTCATGGCGGCCTGGACGTGATTTGACATTCGTCGGGGTAAGTCTCGTGATCGTGACCTCAACACTCGTCTGTTGGCGAGTCTCATGGCGTCCAGGACGCTCGCGTGTGGGGATCATGCCTGTGGGCTGGCCATCCCTAAGTGGGCCTCGATTGGGTCACGTTCCTAGATTGACAGTCGACTCATGATGGCCGCTAAAGGCCTGATGACATTGGCTCATAGTAGGCTAGACGTTACTGGGTCGTATCGGGTCTGACATATTTTCCTTTCCTCATATGGCAAATTTCATTAACCCATTTCCAAAAACATATGAGAAGAAAGACACATGTCCCACCCATACAAAAGAGAGAGTAACAACCCCATATCCCACACAGAAATACAAGGCCAATGTAGTGCTCTATCAGCGTTGGATAATGACAGGGAAGGCTAATACCCTCCATACGCAGACAGGTTTAGCTTCGGAAGGAGGGGTGTCTTGTACAGTAAATTAGGAGGACGTGAGAACTCACGACGTCATAATTTTTTAAAAAAAATAATCTACTTGGTGGACAACTTGGGTGTATAATTAGTCAGGGTGTGCTAAACATAACTCTGTGGGTTTAAGATAGATCCACATCCAAAATAGGTATCCCTAAATCATAAAAGATCTAATAAAGATTATTCGATAAATAGATAAATGGGATCAGTTTAGAATTTATTTCTTACTCGTTCGATACTTCAAACGAGTCTAAGAAAAATGCTTATTTATCGTAAATGTTATTATAATGGATAAATTATCTTCATTGCAGGGCCCAAATTCGCCAACATATGATCATAAATCTATACTACATATATATATACTCTAAACGAATTGAACGATTTTTTTTCGCCGGTTCAAGTGTAATGTTTAACATGATTTTTTTTCGCGGTTCAAGTGTAATGTTTAACTTTTAAGCCGGTTAATCCACTTCCGATTGTTACTGCCGGTCGTGTTAGAAACCTTGAAGAGCACGTCTCTTGCGTCGTTGAGGCGGCCCTGCATCACCAGCTACCTCAGTGACTCTGGCATCTTGAGGACGCCGCTGGCCAACATCAACTAGGGGATGTCACCCAGGCCGAGCATGGAGCGCCAGCCATACTTAAGTGGGAGGCCTATCGGGAAGTAGTTACCGACGTAGCCTAACAGGATGCCGAGGCTGATGCAGACGTCCGAAAGAGAGGTGAGGAAGCCCCTGGAGGACGGGGACGAGAGCTCGACCGCGTGGATGGGTGCAATCACGAGGGCACAGCCCACCCTGACACCAGCGACGCACCTTCCCCAGAGGAGGAAGGTGTAGTGGGGCGCCAGGCCCATGAGGAGGGCGCCCAGGAGAAAGATGATGGCTGCTATCATGATAGTGTAGCGTCGGCCTACCCAGCCGGACATCTATCTTGCCCCCCGCCGCTGCGCCGACCATTGCGCACAGGTTCAGGATGTTGGCGAGTACTTCGAACTGGGTCTCGCTTATGTTGAGTTCTTCCTTGATGAAGAGCATGGCCCTGCTCATGACACCAGTATCTGCAAGAATCAGAACAAAAAAGAAAAACACAACAACTAATGCCTTGGACTTACATATACATATAAATATGAACCGCACTATATATGCAAAATATCTCACTCAGATATTACATCCGATCGAGTCGCAAGCTAACTCTACCAGAAGAGAAGAGTACAACAAAGCTAACCGACAGGATCACGGTCCACACAGTGCCAAGACAGACATGCAAAACATAGAGAAACAGCACTAAAACAACAACAATGGCAGCACCTGTAGGATCCCAGTTCCATACAGGATACGGAACCACAGAACACAACTGCAAGCTGGGTCACATCAAGGCACAATGACAGCTGAACACAAGACTACAGGGGACGAGTCATGCAACGAGCAGCTCACCAAGAAAAGACCCACGACAACAAAAAAATGACAATGTCAGGGAATGCATCTCAAGGACCACGATACACCTCGAGGACACAACACCCAAGAAAGAAAATACAGAGCAAAGGGTACTCAATCAGCAAGAATGCCGATAGATTCCCCAATACTCACAAATGCCAATGCCAACACCAGAAGAACTCTAGCAACAGCATGACAACAGACCACATCAAGGCATGGGAAGCGAAGATGAAGTCACATCGAGGAAGATAATTATCTCGATTGGCCATAATCTTACGACAACGATCCTCAGACCATGGGTTATTAGCCCACACGCTTCTGCTGCGCACTCATACAACGCACACAGGCATTAGAAATATCTCGGTATCCGCATCTCAGCACACACTTAGCATCATCGCAATTTATATAAACCATAAATAGCACGCCACGAGTACTGATCCAGCGAACAATCGATCACAAATAGCCAAAGTGCAAATGAGAAGAGCACCAGCTTCAGCATAAAGCACAAGGAGAAATTCCAATCTAAGCTTACCTTCACGTCCTGAAATAATAAATGAGCCTTTACAACACATCGGCCGCTGGACACGACACGACAAACATGGTACGCAACAGCTCTTAACACCATGACAGAGTCCCAAGCCAAGCAACCGTAAGACAAGGACAAGGTCAGGCTCAGAATAAATATCGTCTACACTTAAGCAGACACAGGACAAAGGCATCACTAAGACAGCAATTCCAAAGCTTACCTAGAAAAGACTCCACCAAACGGGACGAGAAGTATCAAGCTCACTAACAGAAGCTCACCAGGAATGGAAAATCCTAGGTCACCTGAGCATCTTCTCAATCAAGGAATCTAATCGAGCACTTCAAAAGAAGCGAAATACATCAGGAGCTAAATAGACTCAAGCTGGGATGACCAAAATAACGTAAGAATGTGTACAACCATCATACCATCTAAAAAAGTCAACAGCAACTTGAACCAATGATAGGAAAATCTCGAACAATGTATCGCAGATTCAAGCCTTCCCGCAAACACTGCCAAGTACAACATGATCGAGACAGATACCTGGACGAAAAAGGAGCACCTCATCATATCTTGACGAGAGCAAAACTATCTCACACATTGCTAATCCCGCACGCACAAGACGACACGTGGAAACAAAGCGATCATGAATCGCGAACCTAAAGCCAGCGAATGACGGTACTGGACTTTCAGGACTTTGGAAACTATATCTCTCAGATTCCCATGTACTTCACACAATAATGCTTTGATACCAACTGTGACGACTCGAATCCCGGATACCGGATATACCTGATAGGACTACCGAGCAGACCCGATGAACCCTTGAAGCCTCCCAAGACCTGTCAAGCTCCGAAGGGATAAAAGGATTGTCGTGTAGTACAATGAAGCCACAAAGATATAACAGCAAGTAATTAAATTTCATTAGATCGGTTTGCTAAAGTAGCAAAAATAAAATTACTTTTTTATTAAAAATAATAGACTTCAAGAGCTCAAAATAAGTGGTTATGAGCTCAAAACAGATAAGAAATCAATTTTCCAAATAGATGGATGAAATTAGGTAAAAAAAGACCCTACACAGCAGCTCAGGAAGCTATACAGACCTACATCACAGCTATTGGCACCAAGGAACGCAGAATCAGATCGGATCAGATTTGGCCGATACCACCGTTCCCAATTCAAGGGTTGAATCGGTCGGATCGGCCAGAAGCTGCCCGGATCGGCCAATCCAGCACAATCCCCACCTTTAAATTAAAAAAAAAACACCCCATAAAAAACACCTCGCCGTCTGCCCTATCTGGTGGTGGGGACGCAGTGATCACCTACCGGCGCCGGCGCCGACAGTCCACCCCGACAGCTCCAGTATCGTTGTGGTTGGGCGTTTCGAGCCAAGATGACACAGGAGCATCCTTGGAGTTTGTGCTAGCTTTACTATGTTTTCATTGTGTTAGGTATCCCTGTCACTTTTGGCATAGATAGGGCTTCATTGCAATTTTTCTTCTTTCCTTTAAAAAGGACACTATTGTACTCAATGAGGGGATGGAAAGAATAGAATGATAGAGAATGATTTTTGTTGATGCCCTAGTGATCTCGTGAGGAGTGCCCTGAGAGATTGAGGGTGTGAGGCCCAAGACACTTGTGTCACGAGCGTTCTTGCTCCTTCCCCATGTCTCTTGTCTTCCTTCTCCTCGTTTGCTCTCTCCTCCACGAAGAGACATGCAGCTACAGTGTCGAGTTGTTCTCCCAATGACCGACCTCTTTCTCCTCCCTCCCATCACCCTTCATAGCCGCAAACCCCATGCCCCCATTCCCCCTGCCTCTCCCGCCTTTGCGCACTAAAACCCCAGCCCACCATCACCACCTTCCTCTTTTTTTCTTCCTATTGTGCCGCCATAAACAGGTGCTTACGACCGTTCCCACCCAGTGCCACACCGCCCCAGACGGCGACCTCTCGCCTGTGGGAAGCCGTCTTCGGAGGCTTCACCCCCGCGACCGGGGTAGTGCTGCCCAGCCTGGTCCATGGGTTCCTGCGAACTCCACCGGGGGTTCGCCTCTCACTGTCCTGCCCTCCAGCAACGGGCAACCTCTGGACACCCACACACCAACCCCGGCCACGGTCATCGCAGCCGCATCGAAGTCGCCTGCCTCTTCCAGGGATCACCGTGTCCGCCTCCTGTGTCGGCTGGCTTCCTACCCGCTGTTGGGTTCAGGCCCCATCTCCATCGCCAACGGAGTCCTTCGCCCCTCCACTGCCACCACGTCCCTCCCGTGGCCTATCTCTGACACGCCTAGCCGCCTATGCCCTCCCATCCACGGCCAGGCCCGTGGTAACTGCAGCCAGCTTGTTACTTGACTCTTGCACAGGTCACGGCGTCTGCCGGTCGCCCAGCGGCCTCTTCCCTCCCCAGTCCTCCGTCCTCCACTTGTAGGCACCAACCCACAGCTACACATCCCCTGTGTTCCTTCCCCTACTTCTCCTTCTCAGTCCACTTTGCAACCGCGACCCCATCGGTCCGCAACGCAAGGAGACCCTTTGTCAACAAGCACAGCTCGCGCGGTTCCCGTTCACCTCCACTGGCACTGGGAACAGACGGTCTCTCTTGTAGTGTAGCTCCCCGTTGCTCGGCCGCATCCACCCCCAGCTGTCGAGACCACCCCGCAGGCGCCGCTAGCACCCGTCTCCGCTTGCCACACTGCACCCAGCCACCGACAGAAGCGGCGATCCTCTGCACCAAATGCTTTCAAGGGGGGGCGTAGTGGTGACATAGTGCAGGGAAAAGGGTGGTGGCAGGGCAGTGGGATCCGCGATGGTGGGAGGTGCAGCGGCGACATGCGACGGTGGATGGGGAGAAGGGGTTGGCTGCGGTAGTGGGACGAAGAAATGATGAGGAGGGAGAGGAAGAGGAGGAAGAAGGGCAGGGGAGGGGGGATATGGAGGTGGGGTGTGGGCCTCGCGCCCTCCCTCTCGCAGGGACATCTTCAGACTCTCTCTCTCTCTCACATAGACAAGATTATGGTTTCTCAAAGCATTTCTTCGTTCATTCATCATCCATTACAAGAGGAGGGGCTTCCTATTTATAGGGTAAATTACATAGGACTTGAACCATTTTACCCCTTACAAATGGACTCATACTTAGGCCCATATATGAGGCTCAATAACTACAAGCATAGTCCAAAACAAAGATAACATTTTTTTTTATTTTTTCTAAACTAGACTCAAATAAAAGAAAGATACATAATAAAATAAAAAATATGACTCAATTGCAACTCTGGTCGTCGTCCACGTGAATATCGTCATCGTACAATCCGTTGACTTGAGCCAGTGCTAGATACCGAGCGTGTCGCTCCGCGTCAGTCTACCTGAACCAATATCTTTCCAACTTGAAGATGGACGTCCCCGGAAAAACCTTAGTTAAGTTAAACATTGAAATGCTATTTTTAAAAAGTGGCTATTTCAAGGAAGTCTTTGTCATGTAAACACAAGTTGGCAATTGCATAAATACCTCCTGTTATAGCTCTTCTCCTTTAGGACTCCCCAAACTCGCTGTAGAGCAATGCTATGCTACAATGTTATTTGCCACTTCATGTGTCACTCTCACCTTGTTCTTCCCATCATGAGATCAGACAGTAAAGATAAAATCAGTCTCAAACTTAAATTTGGTGCACCAAATTTAAGTTTGATTTTTACACAGATTATTTATTAATCCATATAATTGGAACGATTCAAAAATGTTGTCTCACTTGTGAGTCTGATATGAGTTTCAATGTTTCATGTTGAGATTGATTCCTTTACTTCTAGCTATTATATATAGGGTTAATAATTTTATTTACTTATAACATTACGAATTATGTTTTTAGTTATGAAATTAACTTGCTTGATGGTTTCCCTTTTGCATTGTTCATTATCAAACAATTTGCACTTATGTCTTTCTTGCTAACTTAAATTTTTATGACCAGAGATCCCACTCTGTCAGTCACATTAAAGATCTGTTTGTGTTTCTTGCTAGCATTATGATTATACTATTTTAACATCCTTCTTTTTTGAATTTCAATTGTTATCGAGGTTATAGTCTACAGAAATGGTCTTCATATTCAATGCTGATGAAAAATAAATGATTTTCTCTAGACATACATGTGCGATAGCACGTTTACTTTACTAGTAAATCAAGTTTGATTGTGATAATTTCTTGTTAATAGATGAAATTGTTAGATATGTGCCTTTATTCAAATGCTGAACTAGCTAGTTCAAGGGTTGGAGTTGGCAGCCCATAAGCTCTGAGAGGGGTAAAATCTTTAAGTGGCAGCTTGCATGTAGACCTAGTTTTTTTGAGTATTTGAGGCATGGAAACACACTTTCACTGTGAAGTACTTGTTTTTTTAAAGAGGCTTTCTTTTGCTCTTTTGTTATTATTTTTTGATAGCAATTGTTGAGGTCCTATTTTTTGGTATGTTATTCTTTTGTTCTATTATTTAATGTTTGTTTTTCATTGTTAAATAGATGTCCAAGTCAGACAATGTGGATGGCAGTGCTATAGCTGAGACTTCCATCCATGGTAGGCAAAATCGGATCGGATCGGCCGATCTGATTGGTTTCGGCGCAAATCAACCCGGCCCTGACCTCACGATCCTCGGTTCTCATTGAGGATTGATAGGATTATTGGGATCAACCTAGAATCGATTTGGATCGACTGTTCCGGCTCGATCCTAGACCAGACCCACCTGGAAAAGAAGAAGAAGAAGAAGAGAAAAAAGTGATAAATAAAAATACTTGCCTACTACTGAGTGTTGACACTGCCATCGTTGCCTCCACTTGCCAGCGATGTGACTAGCCACTATCACTGATGCCACTCTCAATGACACCTCCTCTATTGTTCTTATGATCCATCTGTAAGGTAAGACGACCGCAAATAGGACTCTCAAGGCTCTCAAAACTCTCAAGTTGACTTTATCGAAAGGGAATGCATGTTGGAATTTGTACAAAAGCTCTTGTAAAATAATGTACATACAGTGAACTTCAAAAACATAACAAAACAGACTCAGCTAGGATCGCCTATGGATCAGGCTTGGATCGGTCGATCCATCGATCTGGATCAGGTTTCGGGCCCCGATCTGAGCCCAATTCACAATCCTGTTTACCTTATTCCATTACATCATCTGGTAAAACAAAAAAGCGGATATAAACTAAAGTCTTGTTATTTGGAAGAATTTCACTAAACCGGATGGTGGAAATGAAGTTAATGGAGAATGCAAGTGCAATCATTGTGGAAAATTGTATTCATGTGGAAGCAAAAGTTGCACAAGTTGAGGATCTCGAGTGGGTCGAATGGTAAAGTGTCTTGCCTCATGGTAGGGAGGTCCTGAGTTCAACTCCCGGGGGGGGGGGTTACTTGGCTTACATTTAATCCTCGAGGGATGTGAGCCCGAGATTTGCTAGCCTTACTAAGTTCCCTGTTGTTAAAAAAAAGTGGCACAAGCTATTTGAAGCGTCATTTGATTTTTCAATATGTGGAACATCAAAAGTTGAATTCTCCAAGGAAAGTAGTTCGTGATTTGAGTGTTGCGAATACTGCATGAGAATTTGATCAAGAAGTAGAAGAGATCTTACTCATTTTCTTATAAATAAGGAATTATCTTTTCAATCAGTTGAGGGTGATGATTCATGACTCTTCTATATGACTTATAGTTAAGATTTTCTATTTTTTCAAAAAAATTTGTTAAGAAAGATTGTATGAAAGTATTCAAAGAAGAGAAGAAACCCTAACTGACCCGAACAGACCTGTTGCCTGGAGCCCTATATATGTTTAACTTCTTTGAGAGCCTTTGCCACATACCCATTCAATTAATATCACATCCTCTCTTCTCTTTACCTCTAAATTCCCCAACCCTATTTTCGTCAACTCTTTGGGAATGGAGTCTAGGTCACCTCTCAATCAAAGCTCTCCGCATCTTCCCTCCTCCTCTCTTGTTGTGTACTACCTTTGCCAATCGAGGGGTCAAGGTACCTTTTTTTGTGTTATTAAGCTAATTAGTCCCCACATTTTCTTCTCCTAACTAGTTGTAATATTGGTTATGCAGGCAAGAATCTTAATCTAGGGTCACTTAGGGATCATTTGATCAACTGGCAGCTAATTTTTGTTTGAATATGCTATTTCAATGGGTAAAGTTGTGCCATTCTCTTGTTTGTTCTTATGTGGATACGTAGAGTGGTTACAATGCAAACAAGAAGCGATAGAGTCCTCGAAGTTTTATACCTCCATATGTTTATCTTTTTCTTGGAAGTTATCTTTGGATTAGTCTTCATGATGGATTATTTTTCGGATGGCAAAGCTTGATCCTTGGTGTGGACCCGTTTGATGGAAAGAATGCATGGGATCAGGCATCTCTGGGATGGGCGTCAAACTAGGGATCTTGTTTTAGATGGTAAAGCTGGATTCTTGGTAGGGATCAATTTATGGGTTGATCAATTGCCCTTGGTAATCTTTAACGGAGGTTTGAGTTCTTACATGAGCATATGTTGAGCCCTAAAAAATCCCAGCACCCCCTCTTTTATTGCCAGCCAGGGCCTGTCAGACAAGGGAGTAGGTTGGGGGGAAGGGAGTTGCCTTACTTCCCTCAGTTCAACCAGGAGGACTGTGGGCCCACCTTACCGCCCGATCCTCTCTCTCCCTATTTTGGTTAATCGGGGGGAGGTGAGAGAGCCACAGGCTTCACCCCCTGGCCCCTTTTGCCTGGGAAGGGTGAGAGAGCCGTGGGCCTCATCCAATCTCTCCCAATTAATCGGGAGAGGTGAGGTGGTCGCACGGGTCCCATCTCTTCCCTGGTTAACCATGAGAGGTGAAATGGCCACCCGGCCCTCATAACTCCTCCAATGAGCCAAGTGGTGTTAATGGGTCCACTGTGCCTCTCTCTCTCTCTCTTCATGCTTAACAGGTGAATTCTCACTCTTTTCATGCTTAACTAGGGGAATTCAAAAATAATTTTTGCTTAATTGGGGGAACTTAAAAATCTTTTTTGGAGCAGATTCAAGCAATCTTTCTAATGGAAGAGGAGAAATGACATGAAACCAAATCCCCTTTGGGTCCACAAACCCATGCTAGCTCTTGTGGATGCATACCAGCGATGCCCAATGGAACGAAAGACCTTAGGGACAGATGGTCGAAAACCAAGAGTGACATCTACAATGAGAACCCATTAAGCACATAGTGAAACATATAGGTGTTGCTATTGGCAAAGGATATGGAACACCGGGGAGGGGATTTGATGTCACCCCTATGGGGCGTGGCCATAAGCCATTCTAGGCATAAATTTCAGAGTGGACGTCTACAGTTCCTGATCGATCACGGGATCTTAGAAGAAATATAGCCCCTCAAGGCCTCCTCATGATCAGGGTGTATCACTGTCAATCCCTCAAGAGAAAATAGAGAAAAAGGGCTCACTAGAGAGAAAAAATTCAGATAACACCAGAGTCGCAGCAATCAATATGAGTATTCACATCATGGATGCGGGGGCATAAACATAGAAAAGTGTAATGACCTCTTTACTTGTCTCTGCGATTGCAGAGGATGCAGTGGAGCAAGAAACAAGAGAAATTACAAGAGAGAAAGAAAAGAAAATCGAGGGACTCTTAGCCCTGAGACCCACCTCCTTCTCCGCTCTTTTTTTGACTGGCTCTCTTCGCTTTTCTTCTGTGCTAAGAGTGAGTGTTCTTTGCTCTCTATTTCGTGTTCTCTACTTTTCTTCCCTTCTGTTTGTATTCTTCCACTCTATCTCTGTCTCTCTTGTGTTTTTTTGATCGAGGGTGAATGCCCATTTTTATAGATGAATGGGAGCAGGGAATCGGTGCCATCATCACCGAATCGCCAGCCCGCCATTGCCAAAGTCACCATCGACTCGCCGGTCTACCATCACCATGGGCACCACCGATTCAGCCGCGAAGGGGCGCCATCGACTCAAAGTGCCAATAAGCATTTGAGCGCCACTGACTTAATGGATAAGGCACCACCGAATCATCATTTAAGGATCCACTGACTAAATGGAGGGCATTTTCAGTAATTTTGACATTTGGCCCTGAGATTGACTCGACGAGAGCTTGTCATCCAGAGTAGCCTTGGGGTTGATGCAGTGGCCCTGGAATATGCTTCGAAGCCCTGATGTGGGGTTTCCAGTGATTTTTGGCATGTGCCGTACCCGTATCGATTATCTCAGGTTTTGCCCTGATTCGACCTTCGACACTGTGATTTGTGCTGCCAGACTTGCTTTAGAGCCATGTGGGGCTTCTTCATCGAGCGAGCCATCCCTCGAAGCACTTTCGCCTTCACTGGGCTTCTTTCAGGTCATCTACGACCCTTTTTCGGTGCCGTGTGTACTCGAATCGGGTAACCCGGGTTTCCCCTGATTTAGCATTTGGCACGTCGATTTGTGCCACCAACTCCACTTTGTGGGCACGTGGAGGGTTTTTGGGATGACCCAGATTCTTTCGGATCCTTGTTATCGGGTCTCAGATCAATTTTCTTGGGGCTTCTGGCTCTGTCTTGTCTGGAATTTCATTCCGGACATCTTTCGTGTTCGGATCGGCGCAATCCGGGATCGTTTCAGGGCCCCGGAGGTGTTCCACGACTTTTCCCAGGTGAATTTTCGATTTTCGACCCGGTTTCCCGGCAAATCCTTCGGCATGCCATTGCGGGTGGGCGTGATCGTTCACCCAGGCGTGAGTGGTACTGTTGCGATCGGTGCATTTCGAGGATCGTGAAAATGTGATTTTATATTTTTTGGTATTTTTTTAAATTACATTGCATCTTTACATAAAGAAGGTCGATGCATGGTTCTTTAAATAGTGGCACAGGTCGATGCATATTGCATCTCTGCATGAAGAAGGTCGATGCATGTTAGGGTCGATGCTAGCTAAGGTCGATTCATGTTTTGAGGGTCGATGCTACTGACCTAACAACTGTAGCAAAGGTCGACGCCAGTCTGTTTGGCTGTGCAGCATGAGGTCTGTGCACTTTTTCTAATGCTAGCAAAGGTCGATGCACATTTGCAATAGCCTTCTATAAGGTCGATGAACATTTGCAATAGCCTTCTATGAGGTCGATGCATATTTGCATTTGTCTTCCATATAGTCTATGCATGTTTAAGTCTGTGCACAAATAGGCCATGCATGCTCTGAGTCTATGCACGTTTATGATTAAGGTCTACCTGTGTCAATGCATTGTCTGCTTAAATCAAAGCATATGCATTGACCTTTACCTTTCTGACTTATATGTCTAACTAATATAATCTACATCTGATTACAAAGTGTTTGATGAAATGCCTCGCCTCTTATTGGCAGGAATTCGATCAAACACTTGAAGGGTAAGAAGCATCAATCACTTAAGTAATCACATGATCCCAGGTCTGGCGGGAAAGGTGGCATATGGAATCAGTCAGCTTTTGATTGGGCACGTGATCTAAGGCAGACTGTCCCAGAAATAAAATGCCACGTGGACCTACCTTTATCCAAAGCTCAGCACGTGGAAAGCTTTTTGAGAAATCCTGTTGGTGGGAGCGTTCCCTCTACACGCCCTCGAAGAATCATGTGGACCTCACCACTCATGATCATTTGAGAAAGAGCTTTTTCGGAGCCCCTGTTTTGGGTATAAATAGGAGGTATCCTCCTCCATAGAGCATGAGTGAGCGAAGACCCGCCAGAGAGGAGCTGTGAAGAAGAAGAAGTGAGAAGAGGCGTATTGCGAAGAAGAATTAGAGAGCTAAGAGAGACAGAGCGTAAAAAAAAAGAGAAAAGAGAAGATAGACAGCAGAAGTGTGAAAAGAAAAGAAAGTTGGTCAGAAGAGAGCCAAAGTACAAGAGAAGAGGACTTCTATTGAAGATCTGGTTTCATCTATTCTTGGATCAGATCCAGAACAGTCTTACTCCTGCGTGAGCTATATCAATTTTCAGCTCTGTCTGTTCGATTTTCTTTTGTTATTTTTTGTCTTCCACTTTGTTCTTATGATTCTCTGGTTTGAGGTTGGGTTCCTCCTGTGTTCAGGAGAAGGGAGACTTGGGTCTCCGGTTGTGAGTGACTGGGTGCCACTCACGGTTTACCTCTATGGACTCAGAGGAAGAGAGGATCTGATCCTCTGGGTTTAGGTGAGCAGTGGGTTGCTGTTCACGTCCCTTCTGCAGTAGCAGAAGAAGTGAGATTTATCTCCGGTTCCCCTCTGGTTAGGAGGAAGGGAGGATTGGTCCTTCGGTTCTGATCTTGCTAGTGGCAAGGCCAGGTTTCAGATCCTGTGGGTTGCAGGATTGGTGTTGAGGGATTTCTCTCCCTCAGGGCAAGTTGTTAGGCAGTGTTTGTTTGTAGACTGAGTCTGCATCTTACTTTGGCAAGGAAAGCCTCACTCCGGTTTGGAGTGAGGGGTGGATGTAGGCAGACTGGTGTCTGCAAGATGAAGAAAAAGAGAAAGAAATGGAGCAAGAGGAGGAAGCACAACAAGAGGAACAAGTGCATCTGACCCTTCCACACCCAATGGACCACGCACAAGGACCATCTGTTGGAGAATGTGATCGGCAGTGTGGCATTGTGCACCACGTGCACACCCCACTGTTGGTTGTTAATCTGTGAATCGCCCCTCAGTTGTTTGGTGACTATGTTTTTTTATTATTGTTTAAGAATTGACATCCTTGTGCCTTGACGCTCATTCCTTTAAGCGTCTCTCTAGAGAGTCACCATTTTTATTTATCAAATATTACTATCGTGAATTTCCAGATTCTACGTCCTTCCTTAAGGACGTTATGTTATTTTAATTATTGACATTTTTGGTATCCGCGTCTCTTCAGACAGATGCTATTCCCTCTTACATTTTTTTTTAAAAATGTTTTTACGCCTAACCATGTGGACGCTGTTTGGTTTTGCATCGGCAAACCTGGACACTATTTCTTCTATTCTTCTGTGCTTATACCTACTTATATCTGACTCTCCCTATTATTGTGATACCTGTGCGTGAGATATCTGCTACCTTTTTACACCTACTCTTCTGTGCTATTCTATGATTATTGTGACTGTGCTACACTTGTTACATCATTATAGCATCTGGCAGAAGGGACCTCCTCCCTCCACACTCTCAGGATCCATCACCCTCTCTTAGACTTAGAAAAAACCTCCAATTGAGCATTCCGTCTGATTGGATTGAAATTTCTTTGTCGAAGACCTCCATAAGCCCTCACACCTATGGATTACCTCACGGAAGCTAAGCAGGTTGTACCTTGAAGTACCCAGTGGTTTAGTTAGCCTAATTGTGATTGAGAGAGTAAAAATCTAGGCTCCTGGTGGCATACACAAACTGAAACTTAGCCTTTCACTGTGCGTTAACACCCCACTGTCCACCTATTGAAAACACTTCTAATTTGGCATAACTCTTAAAATTGGGGCATTTAATGCATTATAACCTCTCTGCTTGTGTGAAGTGAAGCCTGTGATTTCTCGTGAAGACTATTGGTTATCCAGTGATTTTCCTGTGGAGAAAATTTTTAAACCATTGCCTGATGTGTGGGCCATTTAGCTTGATAGTTGTGTGATGTGCTATTGTGGTATTTAACCGTCTGTGGGTTTCTTGGCCCAATTGTCGTTATTACCTTTGAATTGAGTATTCTCCAATAGCCATTAGAGATATGATGCTCAGGTCAGGTAGAGTTCTTAAGATGACCAACATGGAGCAATTTCAAGAAGAGGGTGAGGCTGGTCAATTCGATCAGGCCGTTGAGTTCTCCCATCAACAATTCCAAACCGAGGGAAGCTATGTCTCTATGCACTATTCAGCCTCTCAATATCAACCTCTTAACTATCAGGGAGACTATGCTCCCAGTCATTATTTTACCCCTCAACACCAAACCTCTCAGGTCCACATGGTTGACACTAATCAGTTGGGAGACCCTTCATCTCAAGTGCAATCTCAGTCTACATCGGGGAAGCTCCCCTTTCTCTTAGCATCGACGAACTCATTAATGCTCTCTCTCAGCTGGATGAGGCATAGTGCCAAAAGGTCCAGGCTGCTTTAAATGGAAAATCTATCCCTTCCTCATCTTCTCATCCCCTCCAGGCCACGGGAGGCCACCAAATTAACTCCTCCAGTGACCAGGCGGTCCGCCAGGGGAACCCATCAAACTTTCCTTGTCGTCCAACAACCCCCATCCCTATTGCGGCGAGCTATTCTTTCGCTAAGCCCCAAAACTCATCAGCTCCCATATTCTTGAGAAATCCCATGCCTCATTAATTCCCTTCTAATCCAGCCCCTGCCAAGTCTGATACCAATGTCCTCCTTCAGAAGATTGCCAGCATGGAAGAGTGGCTCATATATAGCCATTCGTTGCTTCAGGAAAGTGGTGGCACATGCATTTCCTGCAGCTGTGTGAAAGCTGACGCATGTAGACTTGGGAACACCATGGTGAGGCTCCGGTCCCGGACACTCACTCCTCTGCCCCCACACAAGTGTGACCGACCGGGCGGGCGCTACGCACCACTTGGGAGGGACATTCTATTGGAGGCACTGCATGCTAAGCACACCAGCTAGCTCACGGTGTTCCCGCCCGCCACCGGGAATGATGGATCCATCGCACTGTCGGGCCACCTTCTCTGATCGGTGGCAGCAATATATAGTATAGTTTATCCGCGTAATAAAGACATCGATCTTGGCACACCAACCTTATTCAATGCTGCGAGGCTGAGCACCTTGACTCCCATCTTGTCCGCCCTCAGGATGGCCAGCTCGATCTGGTCGTTGATCCCATCCTTCGCAAAGGACAAGAAATACTGCAGCAACGGACCAAAATTTAGTAGGGCAACATCATCAATTAAACATCAAAGTGCCAAGAAACAAGTATATATATATATATACACGATCATTGTCATGAGCCCCCCTAATTAATTAAAAGAGAGAACCTCATCAGCCTATATATGAAGGGATAATTATATGACTGGCTGATCAGTCTCCAGTACTGAATGTAAATACCTGGAAGCCGAAGCGGGGGACCGCCCAGATCTGGTGGAGGCGGCCGCGGAGGTTGTAGAAGGAGATGAGGAAGGTCTTGGAGGTCGCCCACATGAGGAGCATCACCATGAAGGCGCCCGGCCACAGGGGGAGGAAGAACAGCTTGGGGACGAAGGGCATGGAGGCGTAGCTCCGGAACACGAACGGCGCATGCAACGACGATATCACGTCCACCGCATGCAGCAGGAAGACGAAGTCCGGCGCCACCTCGTTCCTCGCTGTCACGTTACGAAAGAACAAAACACGGCGAAAGTACGTGAGAGATGATCATAGATATCACAACAACCGTTGTGTAATCGCTGTTACGTGAGAGGATCACAGCTCCTAATCGCATGCATCCATCGATCGGTGGAGATGTAGACGTGACAAAATGTTATGACAGCCGGAACCCGCCCGCCCCGGTCCAACCGTCACTAAGCTTGACTTGTCTATTGCGGTAGAGAGGAACAAAAGGGCTACTACTATTACTGCGGCCCATGTGGCCTCACCGCCCACTCCAACCATTCTGCTTTAGGGGACGTGTGCGGGCGACCGAGCTGCTGGTAACAAAGGTAAAGTCACGCGCCTCGCCATGATGGATGGCAAAGGGATTAATTAGCTGATCCCCATCAAGTTGGAACAGTAAATTCTACTTCCTACCAATAAGGAGAGAGATGCATCGGCTAAATAACTGATGCATGCCGTCGGGCATTAATTGGTTAATTATCCAACCCTTAATATGATCAAGGGGAAAAGACTAGGGGATGCTTTGTTAGGTGACTGAAAGGGACTACTACATTTATATACGGGCTAGAGCCAACCCAAGGTGAGGGCAGACGTATACACCGCCAACCATTGGTCGATGAGGCCGTAACGGAGAGGAGAACTAATGGCCGACATCGACCATTCATGGTTTTACCAATGAGCCGTGGTCACGCTGACACGAGTCATCTAAGACGACCCATGGCGACGGCGTCAGAGTCGTCGTCCGGACGTAATAGTCAACCGGCGCACGTACAATCAATAGAACTCCATATATACTCGCCCACCAACACCAAGAGGCAGAGTTAATGGGCTGCCAACCCAGCAGCGTCAACAAAATCAATGAAAGGGACAAAGGGACCAGGATTCCTCACGCCGGACCAATGGGAGGAGGACCCTGGTCACTCTCTCTCCTCACTCACGGTAGCCCCTTCTCTGGCAAGGTCCCCGACACTCTGGTCTGGCGAGCGGGCCCCAAACACACAAGAGGCCCGTGCATAGTATGCTAGCAAGGAAGATGGTGCCAGCTCATCCAACGGCCCTCTGCACCAATGGGTTCAAGCTCCTCGTGCGAGAGCCTCACACCTGCAACATGATGAAGCTTCGACGCCCATTTAGGAGCCTCACACGTGAAGGACACACAAGGAACACATGGAGATGCCCCTCCAATCATCAGAAGCCTCTGTCCGGGCCCTCAAATGATTGCTATAAGAACAAGCCAAATGGGAAGAAAGAAGAGTGGATTCTGTCGAACAAGGAAGGCCCCGTCTATTGAGAGATACCTAGTAGCCAAGCTGCCCTGTGCTCGCATCTGAGTGAGGAAGAAGAGAGTGAAGAAGAAGAGAGGAAGGAGGAGAGGGAGAAGGTGTGCGTGTATGGGGAGGGAAGAGGGTCAATGCCCCTCCCTCCTCCTTCGTTCTCTTTTCTCTTTTCCCTACTATACATTCATTTATTTTATTGCTTCCCACATTCAACAAGCTTGGGATGGCATTTTTTTTGGGTGTAAATAAATGAATGAGATGTTTCTAGCCCGATTTTGGGTACAAATGCTCTCTTTCATCTGAATTTTCTCTTGGTGCTATACCATCTAGTTTTATTATGATCCCATAGTTTCTGTTTCCTTTTCTCTATCAATTGAAGGAGCAAGCTGGATCAAGAGAAAGTATAGATCCAGCCCACCCAATTGCGATGGATGGGTGCTGGGTCCTATCCATTTTAATCTGCCAAGACAGGGATCAATTCCCTAAACTCAGTCCCGCTGTCAATCTATCGATCATGCTTGGGGAGTTCCGTCTCTGGAAGTTTTAGTATGCTAATGCCCTCACGGGCTATACTAAATATATAAATCTCTTCCCCAAGGTGCTGGACAAACCCTGATCATCACCCCTAACCTAGATAGGTTCTATGTGTTTGATGTGTATGAATTCCATTTTTTTTAATCAGTGTATCCCCCGTTACTCAGGGTATTCGATTTCTGTGGAAATGGCTATGGGTCTCATCATCCACGCCCATTGATTGTTGGGATCCAAGCCTAATCCAAAATCCCTTGAAGCTCATGTCGTCTGCTATCCCTTTCATTCCACACTCTAGTTCCTATGTTTCTTATGTGTGAACATTAGACTATTTGTCTGAATGCCCAGTGGGCTATTGCTAAGAGAATACTGTGTATCCCTCCCCAATGATGTACTTCATCTCTGTAAAATGATGGCCGCATGCTGACCTCTGGCATTTGATTTCTCTTGTGGTCTCATGTCCCGGAGCAACAATGTGCATTACCACTAATTTAATCAAAGGTTTGTTTCCTATTGGAGGGCCTGTCATGGGGAAGGGACACATCTCGACTCCACACCAATTGAGTCTTTAAAACCACCCTCAACTCTGCCGGGATCTGCTATTTAATAGCATGATATCTGGAGGACCTCCCATTTAAGGGTTGGACATTCATGGCCTTAGAGCCAGCTGCCATTGGCCGTACACTATGTAATAAAAGGACAATCCTAGGGTCTATAGAGCTCCCCTTGTAGGCTAGTCCTCGGGGTTCTTCCCTACCCAATTATGGGATGTGCAGTACCTAGTCTTGGCTCATTCTGCTTTCAGAGGCCATCCCTTAGCGGTCAAATTCTAGGCCGTTTATGTCCAGACTATAGAAAACTAACAGGTTATGCTTTCTAGACGATTGGGCTTTAACGGTACAACCCGCTCGACATCCTAGTGGGAATCCCAGTCTCGCAGAGACTTATGGAGGCCTTGAAACAAGATTTCCTAATCCATTGCAAGGAATATCGAAAGGAGAGGTTATCAAGTCCAAGATTGTGTGCCTATTGTGCAATAGTGTAACTAATGGTCATATATCAGGGTACACGCCATGTACTTAGAAAAATGACTCATAGATGAGAAAGATTGTGGTAGAATAGTAACCAAAACTTGTCAAGTCAATGAAACCATATAGAGTCATTTTCATTTAAATATAAGAGTATAAGTTTTGGCATGAAACTAATATAAGTTTAAAATAGTTTCCAAGTGCATAAAGAACATGAACTTAACCTAGCTAGATGAATACTGAATGTATGAAATTGTTACTTAATAGGGATAAAACCTAAGTAGCTAGGCTTATCATATGATAATTAAGGTAAATCCATAATATGTTTGGGGTTAACATATTTGCAAAAAATTAGAAACAAGAAATGGTCTAGGAAGGACCGTTTATGAGGCCTTAGCGATTTATCGTAGGGCCGCTAGGGTTTCTCTAGCGATCTACAGGAAGACCATCTCATCCTGTGCAATCTGAAAACTAATTAAGAATAATAGAAACATGGTTCTAAGGCACATCATGCCTGAAAATCAACATATACCAACAGTATAGCATGATGGGTACAAGAATAGGCCAACAATATGCATGTGCTCATGTGTAGCACAAGAGAATTCATTTTAGTTCCATTAGGGCAAGGAATTATGCATGAGCATTATACTAAATGCATAGACTTAGATAAAACATGAAATTCCTGGTGTACAACACATGAAAATGATTGAAACGAGAGGGCTTTTGTTCCTGACTTTAGACTTGAGCCTTTCATGAGATGACCTACCTTTAGTGATGCTCCTAGACTTCAAATTTTTGACTGGAATCAAGCCCTAATTCCTACACGTTCTGTGCTAAAATAGCAACTTCACGCCCTAGTATCTCCTGATTCTCTTGACCCAAAGATATGAAATTTTGTGGGTAAGAAGAAGATACTAAGGGGAACAGAAAGTTCTAAAGGTAAAACTTCTAAATACCTCATCTTAGATCCCTAATCTCCTAATCTTCACTAGATCGTTGTACAGCTTCCTGGGTTGTTTGTACTGAACCAGCATCTTTGAATGCCTATAACCTCTTAGAATCTTGATCTCCTAAGATGAAATTTGGAGAGTAGTTAGACCTAACAATAATGAACAATTTTCTAGAAAAAACTCACCTCTAAATCGGCCTCTTTGCCTGAGTTCGACGAGAGCCAAAGGTAAGGGTCACGTAAGAGAAAACTAGGGTCTATTTATAGGGTTAGCTAGGGTTTCATAGATTTGATCAAACTTAGAGTCTTTATTAGGTCTTCCATTCAATCCTATTATCCTCTAGGGTCTTCTAACTAATAGGTTACCTTAATCTCTAGGGATTTGGCCTAGAGAAAATGGAGTTTTACATGCCATTTAGTCCCTTGCGATCAGACTCTGGTAAGTGGTCCACTATTGGGCCGTTTACGTCCCTTCGCGGTCGTACGATAGACCGATTATGGTCACATGTGCCGAATTTTAAATTGATTAAAACTCTATTATCTATTTATCCCCTTACTTATCTAAACAAGGAGTAATTATCCCCTAAATTTCGTTAATAGGCTAGTTAATTTATTTTTTAGATAATCAAATGATAACATAACTTACACCTCAAATTAAAATATTTTTCAATTTATTTTAAAAAAAAATAAAAGTTTAAAGTTTAAAAAGAAATACTGCACACCCACCTCCGTGTCCATCGAGCCAAACTCGACATGAGCTTATGGCGCATATGAAGTGGGGAAAGCCACCGAGGGAAGACGAGATCCCCTGCCTCATGGTGCGCTGACACTGACCTATCAGAGGAGGCCACCGCCTCTTGCCACAAGACCATACGCAGCCATGACTCGTGACGCCCTTAGTCACCCTCCTTCCTTTGTTCAATTGACATATCGAATGGTGAGAAGTATCAAACTTACGTTCAGTGTTTTCAAATTTGAAAAACAAAAAAAACAAAATTTAACATCGACTTATAGGTAGATAGGCCGATCTTAAAATCAAACAACTGAGACAAAAGTGGCAAATAGAAATATAGAATAGCTAAAAGTGCGATGCACACCACCTCGGTGGTCGGGCACAGCGTACCAGGACACACAGATGGGATGGCATCCAAATTTATGATTAGCCAGTCTGGAAGCCTGGAACGGAGTCGGTGCATCATCGTTAAGAAAGACAAGAAAAAAGTGCCGTCTAAAGTTTCCCGACAACCAATTCAAACTACATTTGCATCTGACGGTATAGAAGTTGCACTAGCCCCCAACGGGGCTGCATACATCACTAACTCAGGAGCAAGAGAACACCACAACCTTCAAAATTCGTCCCATGGAGAAACAAAATAGCACAGACACTAGCTCCAGGATGATCAATTGCAGCATGGAAGAATAAGTGAGGCGGTCAAGTGCACCGAAGGCATGGACAGGAATGCCATTATCTTTTCCTTGCTTGAAGAATGCCAGGATGCAGATGGTCGAGAGGCTGATAGGCTTCTTACAGTTCATCCTGCAGCCCAATCAAGGGAGCAGTAATTAGCGAAATGCGATGAAGGAGAGTAACCAGTAACCAAACAAGTCAAAGAACTTACGTGATAGTCGTCGTCCAAGTAATCCCTCTGCAAGTAAACAATCTTGAGTTAGTAACCAGTGCTTGAGGAATATCGTAAACCTTAAGCTGCAAGATGAATGAAAACTAGGCAGATTTCGCTCCAGTTTCTTTATATGCTAATGGACTTGCCCGGGACAAATGAGTGGGCACACACACACGTCCCTTTCGTTCACCCCCTGAGCCGGCTTGATTAGGCGTCCCTCTCTAGAATCAAGCACTTGGTCATCAACCATGGCACAGGGGAGGATGGTATTTAGGATTAGAAAATCAATCGGAAACCCCAAACCTTGATACCATTGCCAGCCTTTTTGGCTTTACCATTTTGTTTCTTATCATAATCATCATCACCTTCGCTGTCATCATCATCCTAAAACCTTGTCCAATCCACCTGAGGCTTGGCTTAGGACTATTATTTCAATTCTCAGGAAAACAGCATTATGGAGAATGTCTCAAGGAATCAATAATTGCCAATACAAGAAAAGAGGGCGAAAAGGAAATTTCTTGTCATGGTTTTCATCATCTCAATATGTGGAATAAAGAAATAGATGGACATAATAAGGGTAGCAGGATATACCCTTCTATACTTGTCTCTGTAGCGATCCTTGTCTCGATAACGACGAGCACGCCTTCTCTCTGCTCTTCCTTTGTCACCTTCTTCCCTTGCCCGTTGAGCTTCCTGTCCAAATAGTGGCCACAAGCTAATGTTTAATATATGACAAGGCCAAAGCATTGGGAAAATAAATTAGTAAAAATAAATCATTAATTAAGCTCCTATTGGCAAATAATTCACCATTTAATAATACAGAACATGTTTTATTCCCAAAGCTCACAATAAATCCACATTTATTTAAGCATGAAATAGAAATAATGTTCTTAATTATAGAAGGAACATAATAGCAGTCTGTCAACTTTAATGTAGCTCCTGAGGAAAGCTTGAAGTTCACACTCTCGACTGCAAGTGCAACAACTCTTGCTCCATTTCCCAGTCGTAGATCAACCTTGCCTTTGTTCAATCGCCTACTACTTGTCAGAACCTACAACTCATTGCAGATATGAGATGCACATCCAGTATCTAATACCCATGATGTGGATCCATATGACAAGTTAAGGTCAATCATGAACATACCTGAAGTTTCTCCAAGCTTCTACTTTGCTTTCTTTGCAAGGTACAACTTGCAGTTTCTCTTCCAATGGCCATCCTCATGGCAATGGAAGCACTGGCCCTTGTCTTTACTAGCCTCTTCTTTCTTTATAGCCTTTACCTATTTGCCCTTCTTCTTAGCCTTGCCTTTCTTAAAGGCCGGCTGAAAATTCCTCTTCTTGTTAGTCTTACGAACAAGCATCACAGGAGCCTTCCCATTATTCATGGTGCTCTCAGCAGTCTTCAACATATTTAGAAGCTCTGCCAGAGAGCATTCTATCCTGTTCATGTTGAAATTGACAATGAACTGGGAAAAAGAACTAGGGAGAGATTGCAAAATTAGATCAACACAAAGATCCTTATTTATGTCGAATCCCAACTCTACCAACCTTTTGATCCACTCAATCATCTTGAGAACATGTGTCTGCATAGATGTTCCTTCAGACATTCTTGCCCCAAACAGACTCTTAGATATCTCATATCTTTCTGTTCATCTTTGAGCTCCAAAGAGCTCCTCAAGGTGAAACAGAATACATCTAGCATCCATCTTTTCATGCTACCTCTGTAACTCATTTGTCATAGAGGCAAGCATATAGCATTGGGCAAGCGTGGCATCATCCTTATGCTTCTCATAAGCAATGATCTCTCCCTCTTAAGCATCATCGGCAGGAAGAGGAGGTACAGACCGACCAAGAACATAGGCTATCTTGTCAGTAGTGAGAACAATTCTCAAGTTCCTGAGCCAGTCACTATAGTTTGGACCAATAAGCCTATTGGCATGTAATGGGAGGTTCGTCATAGAAGTCTACAAGAGAAGATTTATAATATTTAGATAACATGCAGATATTCATTAATTAAGATATGATCTTTAATCCTAATTTATAACTCCCACTAATTTTTGATGAATTTGCACAACCCTCATTGTGCAAAGACGGGATACTCCAGTGGTATCCTAGTGGGACCAAAATACCATTAACATTATGATAGTGGCCTTGTGGCAGCACAACAAATCACCTCATACTTAATGGGTAGGCAACTCTTGCCAATTATAATTTCTTGCAACTCCTAGTGTATTCAGCCTCTAGACCTTTTGTGATGTTGTGGCAACACAACAAATCACAAGATCTAGTTAGGTTAGACTCGTTGTTACGTTATGAGGGTGGGTTCAAGACATGACTCTTGTGGCAGCACAATAAAGCCATGTCGGCACCCATCCCAAGGTTCAGCCTAAGTCTTAGTCTAAGTCTCTGCCCCCTTGTTGTGAGGGCCTTGTGGCAGCACAACAAACCCTCACAGTCTAAGAGCAACTCGCTTAGACTATAACAATAGAAAGCTGTGTGGGTCATTCTTAATGCCTCATGTTCATAACCTAATCACCCATAGAAGGTCAGCATCCACTAAATTGCATGAAAACCTCAACAAGCACATCAGCAAGAAGAATGAGACTTATAAAAGGTAGACTGACTCTCATCGGCGCCATCAAGAATTTCATGTGGGTGACTTTGTGATGGTGAGGACGGAGAGGCTCTCCTCGGGAGCCATCTCCAAATTGAGGCCTCATGGGGTTGGTCCCTTCTAGGATCTGAAGCGCATTGGCACTAAGGCCTATGAGTTAGATCCTCTCGAGGAGTACGAAGTGAGCCTCACATTCAATGTGGCCGACCTAGTGCCATATAAGGGTCCCACGGTGGTACCCTGTGAGGATATTGAGCCCCTCCCCTCCTTGAGAGAGCACCCACCCGTGAGAAGAGTCTACAAGCCCAGAGAGCCCAGCGTGAGTGAATTGAGCAAATATTGGATGAACAGGCCACTACCACTAGGAGCAAGATGTACGAGCGCTATCTCGTCAGGTGGAAGGATCGGCCTCCTTTGGAAGACTTGTGGGTGGCACCACTTCTACACCCTCCGAGCAGGGAAGGACTCTTACTCGACGGAGTCGAGTTCTCTGCACCCCGGGAGTATGATGAGGACATCACCTCCTGTGCCCACACTCACGGCTCGTCTCCTCGCCCCGGAAGCATCTGGCATGGTCTAGTTATTTATTTTGAGTCATATGTTGTATTTTTTTATTTTTTATGTGAGTCATATCATTATATTTTCTTTTTTATTTGAGTCATTTCCCTAGGTCTTTGATTTATTTTCCTAAGTTTGAGTGTCATTAGGTTGATTATAGTAGCTATTGGGCCCAATTCAGTAGGCTAGGCCCAGGGGCGCCCTCTACCCCCTTGGTTATTTGTCACTGTGTCAAGAGTCAGGGACTTATTGTAAAATGTGGGTTGCCTATATATAGGACCCCATTCCCCCCCATTTGATGTTAATGAAATTTGCCATATTTTGAGTTCCAAAATTCAAGTTACTTTTAGTGGAGAGAATCCATTAGATAAGGTGTGAAGCCTTGGGTGAGAAGCCCCCATTCCCTCTCTTCTACTCTCTCTCTCTAGGGGGCACACCCCACTCTCTCTCCTCCCCACATGGCCATGTCATCTCCACCTCAGCCCTAGTCCTGCCACATAAGCAGCCACCTCAGCCACCTTTTCCCTTCCCTAGGTGCAATCAATACCCCTCCACCACTTCCCACCAAATCTCCTCCCTCCCTAGGAGAATCTTGGCTCTCCCAACACAATCTCCCTCTCCCCAACACAATCTTCTCTCTTCCCCACACAATCCCCCAGCCCCCAAGGGAAGATTTGAATTATTTTCCCTCCACTCCCCCCTTCCCCAAACCTTGGACCACCCAAATAGGGAAATCACCATCCCTCTCCCTCTCCCTCCTAGTCCCAAATTCACAGCTCACTCTCTCACCACCTGCTAGACGACCTTCCTACCCCCATTCTCCCCCTCATTCATCTTGGTTTGCCGCCACCTAGACCCCCTAACAGTCAAGGGTTGCCTCCACACCAATTCACCCCCTTTCCCCTCCCATTTACCTCATCTCCCACCTCCCATCTCCAACCTGCACTTCCTAGTTCGCAGGTAGCAGAGTACTAGCATCTTGAAGATTCAGCCACGACCTCATCCCGGTGTCCTTGGAAGCCCAAGTGGTACCGTTGAAAGCATCTCTCTGTCATCTTTGTAATGATAGAGGTCTCATCCAAGTCCAAGTTTGTGGCTGCCTGGAGGGGCTGATCTCCCCAAACTGCGCTTCTTCTTCCTGACAGCCAACCTAAAGCTGCTTGCAGAGGCTCCCACGACCAACCCTTTGATGTTCTGGAGATGAGACTTGGCTGAGAGCTTCTACAAAAAGTCTTCTTCCAGTGCCAATAAGTGGCACCCCATTTGGCATCTGGACCATTGATTTCTCAATTCTCTCCCCCGGGTGTGCCATCTTGTCCCCTCTGGGACTGAGAAGACCCCCGTTCATTGTTTAGGACTTCACCAGCGACTCTGACCTCTGCCGACAACGACGTGGGTCTCTGTTTGAAGAGGACTTGACAACAAATCCATCGACACCACATGCTCGAATCGAAACTCAGGAGTGCCCGTGGTGACCCCATCTTCCAGCTACAGTGGTGCTGAGACAGTTGAAACCAGATAACAGAGTCCCTGTTCACAGCCCTGCCCTGACTAACGCCGGCCACCAAAAGTCCTACTAAAGTTCAGACGTCCTCCTGGGCCAACCCAGGAGGTTTTGCCACTGGTCTCGTTGATAAAGGAGCTCAGGAGTGGCCGCAGCAGCGACAACATCAATCATCTGTCCCCTGTTCCAGAGAGTGGGCAGAACCAACGTCTTCTGCCCGTTTAGTCTCTAGTTCAGCTCTTCCCTTCCCTGCCTGGTTGGCTTACCACCCCTCCCTATGGGAGGTAGTGTTTGAATGTAATTTTGACTTCCCTTCCCCAAGTTCAACCCCCTTGCATGGGGCATAGTAATGTAAAATCTTGAACAAGTCAAAGCTACACCGGCATAGCGTGTGGGGAACCCACGCTTTCCCGCTCGCCCTTGTCTCTGAACGGGACTAATTTCTTCAAACCGGTTGAGTAAGTGCTCTACCCTTACTCTCATTTGGATGCCATGTTCCTTCAATATTAGTTTATAAGCTCCACTAGTCTGTGAGAGTGAGCGCTCGGTCCACAAGCTCCATTACTTTGAGTGGCCACCGTGGGAGAGAGTGTGACCCGTGCCCATTGGCACCCGGTCAGCCCCTTTGAATTCGGCCTCCATACCCTTGGGAAGTCCCTTGGCCTTGCTAGCCCTCTACCAACAAGGGCCCAGCCCTCACGACCTCGACTCGGCATCGTCGAGTTACCCCCGGGTTTGGGTGAGTGCCGGGTGAGTTGGTCGCCGATATCGGCCTGTTCGACTTGCGAATCGTGCTTGCTTGTTTAGGTCCAAGGGTGTGTCACATCAGGTTGTTGAGTGGTCAGGCACCCTGGGCTCTGATGTGACTAGAGTAGCTAACGGTCGGGTGTTGAGGGCACTGTTGTGACTGAAGGAGCTAGGTAGTTGGGTGCCGCGGGCCCCGACGTGCCTGGTGTAGATGGCAGTCGGGGACCGAGGGCACCGTTGTGACTGAGGTTGTTGAGTGGTCAGGTGTCGCAGGCCCCGATGTGACTGGAGTAGCTGGCAGTCAGTTTTTGAGGGCACCGCGGTGACTGAGGTTGTTGAGTGGTCAGGCATCATGGGCCCTGACGTGACTGGAGTAGCTGGCAGTCGAGTGCCGAGGGCCCCATTGTGACTGAGGTTGTTGAGTGGTTGGGTGCCACGGGCCCTGACGTGCCTGGAGTAGCTGGCAGTCGGGTGCCGAGGGCACCATTGTGACTAAAGGAGCTAAGGAACCAGGCACCACGGGCCCTGATGTGACTAGAGTAGCTGGCAGTCAGGTGTCAGGGGGGCACCGTTGTGACTAAAGGAGATGGGCGCTGTAAGACCTTGATGGTCGTGCTTGGGGCCCATTGACAAAGGTAGGGGCCAGACACTTCATCTTATGCCAGGACTTGTGAAGTATGCCCCTTGTCTGGATAACTACACTGAGGGCATGCATATCGAGGTGACACTAAAGTGGCACACAATCATCGAGGTGGGGAACTTGACTGGGCACTTCGATTGAGTAACGTTTGATGGTGCACGATCATTGAAGCAGAGACTACGCAGGGTGCTCTCATCAAGCCATGTCTGTGTCATGACGAATGCCGAGGTAGAGATCAGGTAGGGTGCCTCGATCGAGCAACAACTAACGATGCATAACTATTGAGATAGCGACTGGGCAGTGCGCTTTAATTAAGCAACCTCAGAGGTCATGCATGAATATCGAGGTAGGGTCGAGCAGGGTGTTCCCATCGAGCAACATCTGGGGTGCACGATTATCGAGACAATGCATGGATAGAGTGCTTTCATCACACGACATCAGTGTCATGTACAACTATTAAGGCAAGACCGGGGTAGAGTGCTTTCACCAAGCGGCGTCAGGGTCATGCACGAATATCGAGATAGGACCCGACAGAGTGCTTTCACAAAGCAAGATCTACGGTCGTACATGATTATCAAGAAGACATACGTTCATCAAAATAGGGGGCCGCCTTTTAGGAGGTTGGTGTTAAGGCTAGATGCCGTATGAGGGATGATCAAGTGACATGCCCTCGACGTGAGCCTAGCAAACACACACAAAACTCCTTCACGCACCTTTATAGTCCGGGGGGTGAGCTCCTTTGTGTATGGGGTGTTTGAGCATATGGCCTGGGTCTTGACTCAGTATTTTATTTTTATTTTTTTAAGATTTTAAATCTTTTAATTTATCAGGGTTACTACACCCTCCCCACTTAAAAAAATTTTGTCCCCAAATTCAATTGCATATAGTCGTTGAGGGTGTGGAGTACATACCATTAGAATAAGTTTGGGAATCATTTCTTCATGGATTCCTTGGTCTCCCATGTAGCTTCGTATTTGAGCATCTATTCCATTGCACCTTAACCATAGGAATTGTCTTGTTCCTTAGTGTTCTTACCTCGTGATCAAGGATCTTCATGGGCTTTTGTTCATATGTGAGATCCTTTTCTATCACCAGATCTCCATGATCTATGACATGTGGCGGATCGTGCACATACTTCTTCAACATGGATATGTGGAACACATTATAGACGTCGTGCAATTGAGGGGACAAGGCGATGCGGTAGGCAACCTCGCCAACTCTTTCTAGTACCTCAAAAGGTCCGATATACCTTGGTGTAAGCTTGTGTTTAACACCAAATCTCTGAATTCCTCATCCAGGTGAAATCTTCAGAAAAACCTGATCTCCATCTTGGAATTCGAGATCTCTTCTTCTTGTATCAACGTAAGTCATTTGTCTAGACTAAGCTACTTGTAGTCTTTCTCTGATCAACTGAATCTTTTCAGACGTATCCCTAACCATGTCCGGGACTAATAGTTGTTTCTCGCCAACTTCATCCCAGCACAAAGGTAATCGACAACTCCTTCCGTATAAAGTCTCGAAGGGTGCCATCTGTATACTTGCCTGGTAACTATTGTTGTATGCAAACTCGACCAGAGGCAAGTGATCATAGTAGCTTCCACCAAAATCAATGATACAAGCTCTGAGCATGTCAACTACTACTTGATTTGTTCTCTCAGTCTGACCATCCGTTTGTGGATGAAAGACAATACTAAAGTTGAGTCTTGTCCCCAACGAATGTTGTAGACCCTTCCAAAAATGTGAAGTGAAATGTGGGTCTCTGTCTGACATAATTGAAACAGGAACTCCATGTACTCTTTGATGTATAGTGCAGTAAGGACATCAACTGACCATCGGCTCTTGATTGGCAAAAAATGTGCCAACTTGGTCAATCGGTTTATGATGACCCATATACCATCATGTCCTCCTTTAGATTTAGACAAACCCATAATAAAGTCCATACCGATATCCTCCCACTTTCACTTGAGAATATCAAGAGGATGTAGCTTACTGGCAGACTTTTGGTGCTCCGCCTTAACTTGCTGACACGTGAGACAACGAGACACGAAGTCCGCTACCTCCCTTTTCATGTTAGGCCACCAAAAGGTCCTCTTCAAATCTTGGTACATCTTGGTAGATCCTGGATAAATGGTGTACCTTGATCTGTGAGCTCCATCTAATATCTTCTTCTTTATTTTTGGACAATTTAGTACACAAGTTCTCTCTCTGAACAATAATCTTCCATCTGATGCTAGCCTGAAATCAAATCATTCCTCTATTTTGCCCTTGATTTCTACTAGCACTGAGTCATTGTCTTGGAGTCTTTATATTTCAGAGAGTAACTCTGGCTGTATCCTCATATATGATAGAGTGACACACCATCCTTCTTTGTCCATGCTTATGTCAAGCTTAGAGAATTACTCCAGTAATTTCCACTCTTATATCATGCAGTTGGCTAACAGGGCTCTTGGCTTTCGATTAAGGGCATTAGCTATAGAGTTACCCTTTCCAGGATGATATTGTATTGTGAAGTCTCAATGGAATTGATCTTCTCTCTCTTCTTTTCGGAGGAGCTCTCAGATTTCTTCGAATTGGCACAACTTCTAGCCTTTCTTTTGAATGGATCCAGATTCCTATTTATAGAGAAGGAGGCAGAGTATCGAAATTTCTCTTCTTCAAATTCAAATTTTTATTTTCCTATGTGGAGAAGGGATATTCCGATATTTATCAGACTTTTCCCGAAGGTAGCCATGTGTGAATGATTTTTCTGCCAAGGAATCCCACAAGTGTTGTCACTTGATTGGTCTAGATCGGATAGAATATTCATTTCCATTTTTATCATTAACAGGATGTTCCCACGTGGATTTGGATTGCGTGCCAATTAAGCCTCTATGATTACTGGCTCGTGATCCATAATTTGCATTTTAGTCCTCTTGTGTTCCACTATTTTTCTAACAAGCCTTGACAGAATTGGTTGGCCATTCTACCTTTTTCGGTCGGCCTAAGTTCACACCATCAGAAGATACTTCACGAGGTCGATGCAACGACTGGATGCATCGAGGTAGTGTAGCTGAAGATGCTTCTGAAATGGATTGCTTCAGACTGAATGGTCCTTGGTGCATCGATTTAACACTTGGTGCTCCGATGTAGTGGCCGTGAAACATCACACCTTGACTTGGTGCATCAGTGCATCGCTCTGATGCATAGACCCCCTATACACTATGGTAGTTGACCATCTCAACATGTCGAGGCAGCAGTCCTCAACATCGACCTGAATCTTCATGCAACATCCTAGTGCGTCGAGGCATTTGATAGGTGCATCGACCTATCTATCAGACATTGCTCTCCAAAATATCAGTCCTGAATCTTCATGCAACATCTCGATGTGTTGAGGCACCTCTTTGATTCATCGAGGTAGCTTTGTAAACTCATTTCTAAATTCGTGATTGCATCGAGGCATCTCCTTGTTGCGTTGATGCATCACTCTAAATTGGCTTCGGTGAATTTGACAGCATCGAGGTACTTCCTTGTTGCGTCGACGCATCACTCTAGACTTACTTTGATGGTTGTGACTGCATCAAGGTATCTCCTTGTTACCTTGATGCATCACTTTGACCTTGTTTCAACACTTCATTCTATTAATCCAAGCTTCTTAAGGTTCTTTTCTTGGATTACTCTGACTCAAATTTTCTACAAGAATAACGTTGATTGTCAGTACCAAGAAAATATATTATATTGTCATCATCAAATCATAGAATTCAACATTCTCCCCCCTTTTGATGATGGCAATAAATCTAATTAACACGAAATGTTTAGGTATTATATGATTATGGAAGGATTCATTTTTAAGAGCAGACAGAGATGGACAACTCTCCTTTCATCAAGACCATCAAGATAGACTACTCTATTCCTATTGACCACTCTGCCCCCTTTACCAAAACACTTTAACCACTCTGCAACTCCCCCTAAAGCCTAAACCACCCTATAAACTATGCAAATCACTCTTCACTTCACACATACATTTTCTCTCCCCCTTTGACATCATCAAAAACAAAGATGGGGAAGGTGAAGTCAGACTGAAGGATCAAGAGATCCCAGATACAATAAGTTCAGAGATTGAGAAGTGTCAGAGATATCTCTTAAGAGTATAAGGGAGCTAACTGAAAAGAATTTGCTTAGATGTTTCAGACTAATGATTTTGAGAGATACTGAATGATGGATTTGAAAATTATCATCGCAGAGGAGTAATGAGAGTGAATAGATTGTCATATAAATGCTTAGAATAGAGTGCCTAAAAACTATACTGTCCAAGCTGGCAGGATACCACAGCTTATTGAATGCTTCTTTCTGTTTATGAGGTTGGCCAGAGGGGATGTGCTGCTTCATGAACATCATCGCCAGCCTTTTTGATGTGAATGTTAGCCCCTGAATAGGGACTGTTGGATTCTCTCAGTCTTCAAGATGATGATAGTCATTATCCTCCTGCACAGGATGTTCTTCAGCCGTATAGAATACGCTGCCGGGGCCTTCAGACTATGCCACCTCCAGCGTCTTAAGAGGCTCGACAGTGAAATGGTCGAGGCTGGGTATTGGTTTGATAAGACCCTCCGGGATCATGATATGCCCGTGAGGCTAGTCGACCTTGGCTTCATTGACTTTAGGGTAGGTGGCTAGAGGTGTAGCTCTACCCACGTCCCTTGTGCTGGCAATGTGTGACACCATTCTGGGACTCACATATCCCGGTGGTTGTGGCAAAAACTAGTCATCTTTGGCAGTGCTTCTTAGTGCCCTAACAGGGGCCTTTGCTTTGGAGGTCTTCTGTGACTGCTCCACATATAGAGAGGCATCCAACAAATGACACTCGAATTCCTCGAATGGATGAAGGTCAGCAAATATTCCCTCTTCCTTTCCATCTTGACTCTATTTAATACATTGGTGTAATGCAGATGGCACTACCAGATTTTCATGCAACCAGGGGCGGCCGAGTAAAGCTTTGTATGAGGTGTTGGAGTTAATAACATGAAATTGCACCCTCATAGAAAAATCTGCCATATTGAGGGTGAATTCTCCCACTCCCAATGGCACTTCAAACTTTTGATTGAAGCTGACGATACGCATATCTCTGACTTTATCGAGGCATACATTGAAGTAATACCTCTAATAAATCTTGTATGGAAGAATATTAACGGCTGCTCCGGGGTCTACTAGGATTCTATACAATTGCCAGCCATTCAGTTGTCCTTTCATATACAACGGTCTGTTATGACTGATGGTGGGAAGTAGCATGTCCTCCTCCGTGAAGGTCACATTTGCTCCTGGCAATGTCTCAGTCAGACAAGCTTCATATTGGGTAGGGGTCTGTAGGGTAGTATTAAAGGCTTGCCAGGTTTCTTCACTCATGGAGAGGATCTCCCAGATGGTGAACCTTGTTGGGAGCTTCTTTAGCAGCTTTATTATCTTACTTTCGGCTTGGACATTTGATAGCTTCATTTCCTCTACCTATCGTGGCTTAGAGGCACCTTGTGTTGCAGTCCCTGATGGGCCTGCTTCATTGGACTCTAGGTCTAAATCTTCTTGTGGTATGGCAACATCATCTTGCTATTTTCTGGTGTCTGTTGCTGGCTTGATCCTTTCTTCATTCGGTGGACCAGAGGGTTGCTGAGGTTGCGGGTGGGTGCCCCCGATTTCAGAGCTGGCCTCCTGGCATGGCTGCTTGCCCTTGGACATCTTCAAAAATTCAAGGAAGGAAGGGACACCACCCTTGCCCCCACTTTGATTATACAGCCCTGGCAGAGGAGGGATTTGAAGTCCCTTGACCTCTAGAGGGGGTATTTTGTAGGATTGCTCCCCTCTAAAAATAATATTGTGGTTGGTGGGCGGCGACCTCCCCCATTTTTAGCCTAACTGGGTCGCATGGGTAGCAGTTGTGGCCTCGGCCTTACTTGGCTCAACTACAGGCACGAAACATGTTTCTTCATCGTCATCTTTGTCAAGCAGGTTGAAGAGGGCAGATAGAGTGTTGCAGGAGAGTAGTATCTCCTTTTTGGCTTTACGAGCCTTTCTCATCTTCTTTTTCTAAGTGGGCCACCCCTCGAAGTATTCTCGCCCTTGTCGGATAGCTTTTCGGCCTTTTACGGACCACTTCGGCATTCTGAACACCTTGATCGACTTTTTCGATTCTCCGCTAATTTGGCCTTCGGCTCCCCATTTTGAGGACCCGGGGGCATCTCTTCATCTCAGGAAAAGTTCTTTGTCAGGTGGATGATCACCTGGTACACTCTTGTCCAACTTGGATAGGGTGTGGAGATATTTCTGGCATGATTGATCTCATTGTCGGGTTCATTGGCTCTGACCGTTATTCGGCCTTATCGAGTTGTGGAAGGTGTGTTACCCCGAGATAATGAGAGATGGGACCCCGATACTTCTTGTGAGGTGACCTGAGGCTTCAGCGGTCCGAGTGGACCCATCTTTGACTTTTAGTTGACTATTTCGAGCATATAATTATTACCCGTTCATCTTTTAGGTGTCAACAGACGTGACTTATCGGTCGTACATAGGAATTCTCGTGGGACCTGAATGGTGAAGGAGATAATTGATTCCATCGTGATTTCATTCATTCTTTCTTTTTTTTATTCATCATTGTTTTAATTACATTACCGACCTAAGCATCCTTTTAGGTTTTCACCGAAGTCGGCCCCCTCTTTCTTTTGCCTATGAGCCCTTTCGGGTTCTCACGTGGCGGGGTACCCGATTTTACCTGCAATACCCTTTTGGGTATTCGCCACAGCCGAGTTATAGCCATTCTTACCCTTACTCAGCGTGGCTGGATAAGGCCAGCGAGGCACCTCTATTTTAAGCCCCTTTCTCATGTCATTTTTTTTGACTTGATCCACAGAACTGGTGCCAGAACGGGCGGAGATTTGTTCGTCGGCACAGATTGAGTACCGAGGCAAGGGTAGGTTTGTTCGTCAATAGGGACGAAGGGTTCAAGTTAAGGGAATGCCGATTGATCTTGTAGATGATGACAAGGGTCGAAACTGGTTTGTTCATTGACATTGGTTAAATGTCAAAGCAAAAATGTGTTTGTTCATTAACGAGGACGAAGGGTCCAAGTTAAGGGAGTATCGACCGGTCTTGTCGATGGTGACAAGGGTCAAAATTGATTTGTTCATCGACATTGGTTAAATGTCGAAGTAAAGATATGTTTATTCATTAACGAGGATGAATGGTCCAAGTTAAGGGAATGCCGACCGATCTTGTCGATGGTGACAAGGGTCGAAATTGGTTTGTTCATCGACATTGGTTAAATGTTGAAGCAAAGATATGCTTGTTTATTAACGAGGACGAAGGGTCTAACTTAAGGGAATGCTGACCAGTCTTGTCGATGATGACAAGGGTCAAAATTAGTTTGTTCATCGACATTGGTTAAATGTTGAAGCAAAGATATGCTTGTTTATTAACGAGGACGAAGGGTCTAAGTTAAGGGAATGCTGACCAGTCTTGTCGATGATGACAAGGGTCAAAATTAGTTTGTTCATCGACATTGGTTAAATGTCAAAGCAAAGATGTGTTTGTTCATTAACGAAGACGAAGGGTCCAAGTTAAGGGAGTGCCGACCGGTCTTGTCGATGTTGACAAGGGTCGAAACTGGTTTGTTCATCGACATTGGTTAAATGTCAAAGTAAAGATATGTTTGTTCATTAACGATGATGAAGGGTCCAAGTTAAGGGAATGTCGACCGGTCTCATCGATGGCGACAAGGGTCGAAACTAGTTTGTTCATCGACATTGGTTAAATGTTGAAGCAAAGATATGTTTGTTCATTAACGAGGACGAAGGGTCCAAGTTAAGTGTAGGCCTAGCGGGACCCCCACCCTTTCTCCCATTGGGCCACCTAGACTCTCTTGGGCCCATGTGGGCTGGTCAATGATTCAAGGTGGAATCTTAGACCAGCGCCTCTTGTTGACCCCATGAAGGGTGCGCCCCCCTCTTTGTCCCCATGTGGGATTTAGTTAATCCCCCCCATTTACCAACGTTTTGTATTTTTTAGTTTGGTCATTTGACCACATGGGAGAATACTTTTCCCTATCCCCCACTTACCCCTCCCTAACCCTAGATCTGAGGTTAGTTTAGGTCATTTCTATTTTCACATAAAAGTCATGTATTTCCTATCTTCATAGAATTAATGAAGAAAATTTCAGCAAATTTGCAAAGAGCCATAGGGTGCCCCCAATCTCTCTCCTCTCTCCCCCCCTGCAGCTGTGAAAGCTCTCTTTCTCTGAGGTGAGAGGCCTCCTTATCTGGTCCTCTACTGAGTGTGAAGCTCTGCACCACTGTCGCCGCCGCCGCCACCATCGTGTCGTCGTCGCACCGCCACCGCCTCGTCATCGGAGTTCTGTCCACCTCTGGACAGCAAGCTGAAGCTGAATTTCTTTCTCCCACTCCTATTGTCTAATCGACCTAAAACTTGCATGTTTTGTTCCCCATGTATCCCCTTCCCCCAGTTTAAATTTCATGCCATTCCACCTTCATTTGTTATTTTTTCCTATATTTTTATTTTCCCCCAGCAATCTGCCAGTTTGCTGATCTGTGGGATAGTGTCTCATTGTTGTATTTTTCACACACCCTTAGCTATCTCCAAAAAATCCCAAACACTTCCTATGTGATCCTCACTTCCACCACTTCCACCCATAATTTTCCTAGCACCCAGATCCATCCCTTACCCTCTTGTCAAAATTCGTTCTCAAGCAGATGCATATCTATCTTGACAGTTCTGTAACCAGATCTAGAGATAACACATAGTTAGCAGAAGTTCTCATTTCAAATACTTTTGCTATATGGACCTGAAAAATTTATATGCCGTAGACCTTTGCATCCTCTATCCAAAGGCGCTGGTTTCATTCCAATCCACCCCCAGATCTAAGCATAGAAATTCTTTTCGTGGAGGCGCACAGATCTGTTCTATGAGTAGGCCAGTAAGAGCAGTCTGAGGTAAAATCCTACAAAAATACACCAGCTCCAATTCAGCGATCATCGGTTCCAGGAGTCGACCAGGGACGTCCCGCCGTCGTCCCAGCCAAGCGCCGCCTTCAGAAAACTCCAGGAAGATGTCATCCCTTTGGAGGCCTTTGTTTGCTATCCAGTGAGTTGGAATCGAGTGGGAATAGTACCAAGTCGAGCCAGCAACTCGCCTCCGGCCCAGTAGCCCTTCCAGCTTGCTGCCCGTGAACCAAAGATTGGTCCTCCCGGGTCCCACTTGTAGCCCTTTACCTCCCTACATGGAGTGGGCAGTGAAATTCACTTCTGTAATTTAATTACATTTACTGAATCGGGAGTTACGGTCTTGGTCGGGGTCATCTTCCCACGCCCAAAGCGCAGAGGTACACTCGCCACCCTCCTACTTGGCATTTGCTTTACTCATATATACTTCTATATGCCGCTGCTAGCATGTGATAGGTCCTAGCTCATTAAGTATTTTAATCACCGCAGTGAGAGAGAGTGAGACCCATCTCGTGCCTCGGTTCGAGCACGAGAGAGAAAAGACCATCCTAACTCATTGCCGATTTCTCAACCGCGCACGTCTATATGCTTCCCTCGCTAAGGGACGAGTCGCGAGCTTGCTCTAGTAGCCGAGTCGTTGCTGGTCGAGTCGGGTCCATTTCATGTAGAGTCAGTTTCCTCGTGTCCGTCCCGCATCAGTTCGCGTGCCGGGGAAGGCTACCAGGGGGGAACCGACGAAGGGCAGCCAGGGTGTGCAGGGGGAGGGCCACTCCAAGGCGTGCCGCTAAAGGGGCTTCGGGGGATGTGCCGCTCAAGGGCCTCAGGGCGTGCTTTTGAGATGGCACATGAGTGTGCCATTGAGGGCATATTGGAGCATGCCGTTGAAGGGCGGTTGACCCTGCCGCTGAAGGGCCTTGATAGCGTGCCGTTGAAGGGGCACTAGGTGTGCCGCTGAAGGGCATGTGGGTGTGCCGCAGAAGGGCACGCCAGGCTTTCTTAAAGGGGTTCATAAGTGTGCCGCTGAAGGGCACATGGGTGTGCCGCTGGAGGGGCACAGGCTGTCGTTAAAGTGGATTTTTGGGCCTATTTTGGACCCTGTTGACGATCCGTTTGATTCTCTTCGGGGGCCCACGGATAGTGAGCCTCCCCAGGAGTTGGTTTCTCTTCGCTGTCATGATTCCGGGGGCGGCTCCGCGGCAGCATGTTGTTTGTTCGAAGAGTCCAGATGAGACGTACTCTTCATGGTCTCTTCAGTTGAAATTGTCGTTGCTGTTAGACTGGTCGGGACATGGAGACGTACAATTTTATACGTCCACAAATGCCCCCCACCCATGGGTAGCGCGGGCGAAGGATGAGCCGAGCGGTGCCCATGGGTGTACTTGTTCTCAGAGGGTGTCTTCTTTCTTCTCCTTTCTCCCTTTTTGACATGTAACTCAGGGGTATGCCCCGGAGCGCGTGTAAGCATGTAACTCCCCCTTTTGGAATGAAATATCATTCATATACATTTCGAGTGATGGCCCCCTAATTTTCCTTTTCTTTTTCACCCTTTCTTTTTTTTTCTTCCCTTTCTTGCCTCGGCAGAATGCGAGCTTGCACCGGCGGTCTAGTCTAGGGACACTTGGGTGGGGTTTGTGAGGGCGCATAGGAGAGTGCTCGCCTCCCCAGGAGAGAGATGAGGGTGTCACTCCACCACGCGGGCCACGTGGGCCACCAAGTGGTTCCATGAGGGGACTGGGCCCGAATAGGTTGAAACAACCCCGGGGGAATGGAAAGAAGGGTTTATTGGTTCAATGATCTGGACGGGGAGTCCAAACCAAGGGGGGATAATCACCGTCCCAAGGGACGGAGAGAAGAGTCTATTGGTTCCAGGATCTGGACGGAAGGTCCAAAATCAGAAGGGAAACGGTCACCGTCTCGAGGGGTGGAGAGAAGAGTCTATTGAATCAATGATCTAGATGGGGGGTCCAAATCTGAAGGGGGGGCATTAGTCCCTTGGTCCAAGCGAGAGGCTCAGTCAAGGTGTCTATTCGTCGGCGTCACTGGGGTGGTGTGGCCGACAGAGTTTATTTGCCTCCTGGCCTATTCGTCAGCACTGGGTCGGTGCTGACGCAAACATGAGTTTATTTCCTTATCCCAAGCGTAAGGCTCAGGCAAGGTGTCTATTCGTCGGTGTCACGGAGGTGGCAGGACCGACAGGGTCTATGTGTCTCTTGAAGTGGTCGTCGGCACTGGGTCAGTGCTGACGTAAAGGTGGGTTTATTTCCTCATCCCAAGCGTAAGGCTCGGGCAAGGTGTCTATTCGTCGGTGTCACCGAGGTGGCGGAATCGACAGGGTTTATTTGTTTCTTGAGGTGGTTGTCGACATGGGGCTAATGTCAACGCAAGGAAAGGTTGCTCACTCTCACTCCCAATGGCCATGCCCAACTATATCTGTGTTGTTCCATGCATGAAGTACATCCACAAGCTGCAAATGACCTCTCACCTCTTCCCCCTTAAAAATAACACCTTCCAATGGTAAAGAAGGTGACTTTGAGGGCAAACATGGTTGCATTCAGTGACTAATCCAAAATCAACGTCATTTCAATTACAGCTTGTTTCGAAATGCCTTCAATACTAAAGAGATCGATGTGAATCAAGACAAGTATTACCAGAATATGACCCCTACCTTATGCATACCTAGATAAACCTACAATATTTTCAACCGAGCAGACATGTTTTGCTTCTGAATTTACACAGATGAAGAGTTCTCGCTTCTGATAAACATCTAACATGTTCAGAGTTCAGATATGAGGAACTCATTCTGTGGACAGCAAAAAAATGCAAAGATGATATTCTATTTGGTACATGGAGATATTTCCCCATGACTCAGTAATACATACCAGAAATGTGAAGTAACAAGTAATCAAATCAGCACCAAGATGATACTTTAGAATACATGCTGCCACTACTACAGCCCATCCAAGGCACATCATGAAACCTTCTAAACCCGAGGCAGTGCATTGTTTGGTTCAGCTTTGCTTTGGCTACCTTTCCATTGACTTTTGTTCATAAACCACCACTTTACCCATACGTCTATCTCAAATCAAAGTGTACTTGCAAATTTAGAATGCATCTGGGTTTATTCTTATCAGTAATCACCTTGTCAGGGCTTGGCCAAATATTCTTTAGAAACAGCTCAAACAAATGGTATCAGAAGCATCAAGTAGAAAAAAATATTCCTTAGAAACAGCTCAAACAACTGCTACAGAAGCATCAAGTAGAAAAATAATGTACACCTGCTTGGCATCATCTCTGAACTTCTCCTTGCCCACAGCCATTCCCACCAAACTAATGCATTCCATGGACTTTGCACGAAGCATTCGTTTAGACTTGTCAGTTGCATTCATCAAAATACTCTTGAGGTAAGGCATCACAGCGTCATAGTACTTCTGAAAGTGTTCCTGAACCGTCACATGATGTTGAATGAAGTCAGATCATAATTGATATGGTATGAATAATGGATCTAATCACCACCAAAGAGTTCGCATCACCTGTGACGAATCTGCAACCGATGCTAAGGCTGTCAAAGCTGCCTCCTGTACCATCTGCTTCCCATTCTGAATAACAAAGATTTAATAATAAGTACTTTATCATGAACGGCATCCAGTTTAAATTATATCATGTACAAACGCAAAAAAAACTGCAGCAAATGCATGACAGTCGCAAAAGAAAAAGGGAAAGGCATACCTGAAGTAATACAAGTAATTTACTAACTAGTCCATCCAAGTATGGAGTCAGAATCTCCGGAGTGCAGTTCTCAGTAAAATTTAAAACTGCTGAAGTAGCATGAGCCTGTGAAAGCAATATAATCCACATGGTATCATATAACCAGAAACATGGCACACCAGAGAATAAGATACTAAGGCTATTTAAAACTTAAAAATCACAGAAAAAGAGAATGTGGTAGAAATAAGTAGGAAATAACAGAAGTTGCATCTGTGCCAAAGTCATGCACCAAAGGAAAATCACATGATATTGGCTAACTTCAGACTCACAAATGCACTAGACATGCTTCTCTCTCTCTCTTCAAGTCTCAACTTTACTTGTATGTAACATCCGGCCATGGAAATTTTACTTTCTTGAAATGTCTATCAGTCTCAAGTTTACTTGTATCACCTAATATCGGCATCGAAGCTTGGAATAGAGGTTGAGGGACCTTTACCAGAGGATGACCGAGAGAAGGGCGAGGTGGACACCGCCTTAATCATAAAGCACAATGGCCTCTATCAATACCAATGGCTAGGAAATTATCCAAGGCATCATCGGCTGGATGTTTGCTTGTGTCCAGTCATCCAGAGTTATGTCCCAACTGACATGGGGGGAGATGATATAAGACTGCCTGTCGAGCGGAAGAGCGATACTTGAGCAGAGAGACAATATGCTTCACACTTGTTTTGCCTCATTTCTAAGTTTTCCATTGAATTTCAGCCGTCCGGCTCAATCTCCATCACCGGACCAATTGGGTTTTTTCAGCGATCATGCGGGCTGCCACGTGTAGAGATTGACTATGACACTAGCAGTGTTGGATTTTCATGGTATCATAAACTACGAGAAGTTCCTACTTCTAGATTATTTCTGACGTCGTCAAGTTCACGGTATGCCAACGAGCGTTATGACAAGCTTTGCATGTTGGACAATATTACGAGCCTCTCTATTCCGAGTTGGTATGGCAAGTGATCTGTAATTCTCTCTCATAAATTTCACTTGGGGGCCACAGAATGGCTGATTAGTGTGCTTCATCATTACAAAGACATTTTGGAGGACCTGGGTAATCGTCATGCGATGATTGCTACTCTTTACGGATACCCATGCCACACTAAACTTCTCTAGGGTTTGACTGAGCGTTTTAATCGTCGTTGGAACACTTTTGGGACAGGCGAAGGAGAGACTACCTTGGATTTGTGGAGCTTCCACCGGATTTCGGGCTTGCCTATCTCTGACTTCCATACGAGGAAGTTACCCTTGATGACTAGCAGAAGAGTTGTTCTACAGGTACAGGGATATATGAATTACCCCACAACTTTAGGGACCTAATGAAGGTTTGGTGGGACTTGGCACATGTTGGGAAAAATCACATTCCTTCAAGTTCTTCAAATACAATCTGGGTGACTTTGAATGCATGGGTCCGCTATTTCTATTTTGGCTCATATTGCTTTACGGACAGATTTGCAGATGATAGTAAATCATGGGAGGACTACAACAAGCTAATTGTGACCGTTAAGCCAAACATAAGGCACATAAATACTCCCAAAGCAGAATGGAACCCTCGCGATCTCCCAGACAGGCAGCATGACGGACTAGTCTAGATCCGTTATGATTCACAGAACTCTTAAAGCATATACAGAGAGAATAACGGATCAGTCGCTGTGCGTTAAGTAACATAACGGACTGATTCTGGTCCGTTAAGTCCTCTACTACCAGAAAAATAGAAATACCACAACTATGATTTAAAACATGCTCTAATTTGACCATGCTATCTATGTCCAACAAAATAAGGCCATCTAGATGCATAGGATATAATGATTTAACAAGAAAATGTCCATTTTTACTTTGACTTAGGCAAAAGTATGCATGTATGCCTAGAATGATTTAAAAACATGAACTTAACAATCAAGGATGTATGGAATCAATTACAATCTAGACTTTTATCCCTAACATGCTGTTTTTGCAGTTTATGAGATAACCTACCTCTTAACCAAGCTTTTAACTCTTCATTTGATCTTCTAAGGCTTGCCGTAACTCCTCTTCTCCTTGTGATTTTGCAGCAACTTCAAACTGCTCTAACTCCTCAACCACTTGACCTATGGACGTGAAACTTGAGAGTTAGGAAGATGAAACTAAGGGGAACAAAAAGTTCTAAAGGCTTAAACCCTAATTACCTCGTTTAGGTTCTCTAATTAGGGGTGACTACTCCCCACTCCCCCAATGCCTCCTGCTACATCAAGACCCTCTCCCTCTCTCTCTCTCTCTCTCTCTTACTCTCTTCTCTGGTGGTCATTGGAGGGGACCTCACGGCAGAGTTCTCCTCTTCCCCTTCCTCTTCTTCCTCTTCTCTCTTCTGTCTCCTTCTCGTGTCTCGTCTGGTGTCTACTCTTCGTTCTTCCTCTTTCATGTTGTTCGCCGGTGGAAGAGAGGCTTTTAAACCCCAACGGTAGGAGCCTTCGAGCGCTGAGTGATGGAGGTGGGAACGTAGGTCATTAAATGGGGATTTGACTTCGGTCCTGGGTGGCAGGGAGCATAGGCAGCATGTCCTCCTCCAAGTTTGACACCTCGGCACACTCACTGCACACCAAGGATCCAGAGGGCGTGGGCATAAGATTTTGTCTTCCAGATGCGACGGATACGGGAGCCCAGGGCGTGCCGCTGAGGGATCAGACCGCGCCGGCGAAGGTGTTTATAGGCATGCCGTTGAAGGCCACGAGAGCGTGCCACGGAAGAAGCCCAGAGGGGCGTACCGACGAAGGCACGCTGGGGGCGTGTCGGCGAAGGCCATAGCGGCATGCCACTAAAGAAGCCCAGAGGGGCGTACTGGCGAAGGCACGCTGGGGCATGTCGGCGAAGGCCACAGCGTTGTGTCATTGAAGCAGCACCAGGGTGTGCCGTTGAAGGGCTGCCAGGCGTGTCATTGAAGTAGCGCTAGGGCGTGTCATTGTTGAAGCAGTGCTAGGGCGTGCCGTTGAAGGGCTACCAGGCGTGCCTTTGAAGCAGCGCTAGGGCGTGTCATTGTTGAAGCAGCACTAGGGCGTGCCGTTGAAGGGCTGCCAGGCATGCCGTTGAAGCAGCACTAGGGCGTGCCATTGAAGGGCTGCCAAGCGTGCTGTTGAAGTAGTGCTAGGGCATGCCATTAAAGGGCTGCCAGGCGTGCCGTTGAAGCAGTGCTAGGGTGTGCCGTTGAAGGACTATCAGGCGTGCCATTGAAGGGCTGCTAGCGTGCCATTGAAGTGGATTTAGGCTCGTTTTGAGCCCGTTTGACGATCCACTTAGTTCTCTTTGGGGCCCACGAGTTGTGAGCCCCCCAGGGGTTGGTTCTTCTTCGCTGTCGTGACTCCAGGAGTGAATTCACAGTAGTGTACTGTTTGTTCAGAGGGTCCGGACGGGACGTGTCCTCCGCAATCTGTTCCATTGAAGTTGTTTATTGATGCTGGACTGGTCAGGACATGCGGACGTGCAATTTTACATGTCCACACCCGGAAGAGCTCACCTTGTTCTATAAGGGCAAGGAGATCATCGTGGAACAGCTGGAACAGATGCTTCGTGGCTGCACCTGCAACATGGTGGCCACCCCACCTCTAGACAATATCAACGCCTCCTGGCGAGGCGAGTCGGTATCGTCCAGAACAAGACAAAGGGCTGTGGCTCCACCCAGATTGCAACTAGCTCTAAAGTACACCAGTCGTGGCCGAGGTCATGGTCGTGGACGTGGCAGAGGTCGCGGCAGAGTCCCTGAGCCATCTCTTCGCCCCTCTCCCTTCGATCCCGAATGGGTTATCCTCCTCCAAGGAGAACAACCTGCCCCGATCCCACTAGTGGAGATCCGGGGGCAACCCAGCATCTTTGACCCAGCTGGCGGCGAGGGGACTGTCGCTAGCATTCCAGTCCCAGCACCAGCTCCGGCCTACCCTGCAGAACAAGCAGGACCATCCGGCAAGGATGGACCAGCCCCTCAGCCATCTTCGGAAGAGCCGTCATTGGCCTCCCTCTTCCAAGAGTCTGCGGCTGGTCACAGTCAGCCTGATCCCAGTAACAAGGGCAAGGCGGTGCAACTCCCTGATGATGAGCGACGTGATAGCTCACAGTAGATCTAGCCCGACATACTACTGTCACTGGAGGATGCTCGAGCTCAAGCTGACCGGAAGGTCCTCCACCAGATGAAGCATTTCCCTGCCAGTATCACAATCTGGGAAGCCATAGCTAGTAAAGATTTGAGGAAAACTCTTATCAAGATACTTCAAGAGCCGGAAGTCTATGAAGCGTACACAGTAGAAATAAAAGCTACCACGTATGAGGCTTTTACGGCCGCTGTCACCTTCACGGAGAAAGATTTTCTGCTCTCTCCTCCGTGCCACAATCGACCCCTCTACATGAAGGGCAAAATCAATGGGCATGAAGTAAACCAGATTCTAGTGGATGCCGGTGCAGCTGTCAATATCATGCACCTCAAAACCTTCAAGGCCTTATATCTGACTCCCTACCTCCAAAAGGTTCAGGGAGTCAAGATATCTGGTTTCCATCAGAATATCGAGGAAGTCCTCAGCCGGGTGGATGTTGATTTGATGCTCGATGACTTCGCCTCGAAGGTGACTTTCTATATCATCGAATCCAGTACATCCTACAAAGTGTTATTGGTTAGGCCCTGGCTCCATGAAAATTCAGTCGTTCCCTCAACCCTCCACCAGTGTATCAAATACATCAAGGATGGGGAGCAGCGCGCGGTCTTTGCCGACCTGTCTCCGTTCACTCCGACAGAATGCAACCTGGCCGATGCAGCCCTTTACTTCAAGGGAATCCATCCTTTCCCAGTGATCAAGAGCAAGAGCAATGGTTGGCTCTCAGAAGAGGAGGAGGATGACCTCTTCTCTGTTGACAAGGAGAAGGCTAAGCTTCGCTGACTGTGTCTTAGCACCAAGTCAACCACAGACTACCCTGAGAGGCGTAAAGTCGATTTCGAGGCTAACCTTATTAGTCAAGCGATCGATAAGAGCATATGCTTGCCACCGAACTACATTCAACTCGTGTGTACCCCAGAGGAGCACAAGGTCAAGCAACACACTACATTCATCGTCACTTACAGACTACAATACCGGTCTAAGAAAAAGGCCAAAAGGGACAAGTCCATCATCTTTCACAAAGGAGACATGGTCCCGTCGGCGCCACCAAAGGATGACTTCGGCTGTTCCAGGTGAGCCGACAGTACCCCTGAAGCCATCCAAATTCTAGGCGACCTCTTGCCTCGTATCCAAGTGATGTGCCTCAAGCAGCACATTCCCCAGTGGCAGAGCCCCGCGCAGCAGAGGTATTTCTAGCATCTCTGGACACCCTCGCAAGTCCGGGGGCAACCCCCGTTTTCCTAAAAAGGCACTAGAGGTCTCGGCTATGACCAAGACCCAGACTTCTATGTCTACCATGCGGTCCATGTCGTAGGACCAACCCAACCAGCCGCTGACTCGGTTGTTGCCAACGCCAAGTTTGACAGCTTAGGAGATGAGGGAGAGGAAATCTTAATTCCACTTCCCGCCAGGACTAGCACTCCAGTTCCAGCACTCAATGAGACTTCCTCACCCGTCCACGAGGACGTGGAGACCGAGGAGACCTCTGCGGCCTCCCAACCAGTTCCATAGCCTACCTTGCCACACCTTCCCCCTGAGGAAGGCCTCCAGAATGAAGATCGTGAGGCATCGTCGGCATCGGTAGGCAACTCCGACCAAGCCTCTGGAACTCCGGTCGATAGTTGCTAGTCCAACACAGACGGCCCGAGACAACCCTTGTCTGGACCCAGCAGCGATGACCTTCTAGTTCCAGTAGCCTCGACCACTGGCTTCGAAGACCCATGGGTGTACGAAGTCATCGCTGATGATAAAGACTTTGTCGACTTTCAGCCAGCTCCTCCAGAGCTGGGGGATGACAGCCAGGCAACTGTTGATGAGCTCGTTGAGATCAATCTGGGCAACGACAAGGCCCCTCAGCCCACATTCCTCAGTGCTCTCCTCACCGAAGCAAAGAGGCAGGACTACAAGTAATTCCTGCTTGAATACAAAGACTGCTTCGCCTGGACATACTAGGAGATGCCTGGGTTAGATCCCTTCGTGGCGGAGCATGATCTGGCCATATCTCCCATAGCCATGCCAATCAAACAGCCCCAGCGGCGTATGCGCCATGAGCTAGAGCTCCAGGTCGCGACCAAAGTAGATAAGATGGTGGAGGTCGACTTCATCGAGCCGTGCATCTATCTGGTCTGGCTCGCTAACATTGTCCCAATCAAAAAGAAAAATGGTTAGGTCTGCATCTGTGTCAACTTCTGGGACCTCAACAAAGTCTATCCAAAGGATGACTTCCCAGTCCCGATCACAGAGACGATGGTCGACATGACCACCAGACATGAAGCCCTATCCTTCATGGACGGGTCATCGGGCTACAACCAAATCCGGATGTCCCTCCGAGACAAGGGCTACTTGTTTTTTCATTTTTGTTTATTTTATGTTGTTTTATTTTATTTGTTTTGTTTTTACTTTTGTTTCATTTTTTTGTTGCAATTGTCATTTGTTTATTTTTTTTATTTTTTTAAACACCTTTGAGTATTTGTGAATACGCGTCAGTACGGATGCCAACGGTTGAATGTATTTGGATAATTCTGAATATCTTCGGAATGCTGTTGGCTTGAATGCCAATGGTCGTAGAGCTGTCGACTTGGATGCTAATAATTGGGAAGCTATTGGCTCAGATGCCGATAAGTGGAAAGCTATCGGCTTGAGTGCCGATAAGTGGGAGCTATCAGCTCGAGTGTTGATAATTGGGAAGCTATCCGCTCGAGGCTGATAATTGGGAAGCTATCAGCCTGATGCTGATAATTGGGTAGCTGTTGGCCTGATGCCGATAATTGGGAAGTTGTTAGCTTAGATGCCGAAAAGTGGAAAGCTATCGGCTTAGATGCCGATAATTGAGAAGCTGTCGACTCGCATGCCGATAATTGGAAAGTTTTAACATCCTTTGAGTGTTTGTCGACCTAAACGATAATGTTTTTTTTACCAAATTTTTGGACAATTGTGGGCAGCTATTGGCCAGGAGGCTAGTTGGTTTGACATATATATGTTTCTTGAATATGTGTGCTGGCATGGATGCTAACGGTTGGGAGACTCAATCGCTCTTTTGAATATCTTTGAATAGTTGTCAGCCTGGATGCCAATGGTAGAGGAGCTATCAGCTTAAGTGCCGATGATTAAAGAGCTGTCGGCTTAAGTGCTGATGATTACAGAGCTATCAACTTTACTGTCGATAGACGAGAAGCTCGAATTTTCTTTGAAAAGTTACTGGCTAAGATGCTGGTGGTTAAAGGGCTTAGATAAATTTCTTCTCTCTTCTTCTTCTCTTCTTCTTTTTCCTCTTCTTTATTTTCTTCTTCTGTTTTTTGAACATCTCCGAACAGCTACCGGCTTGGACGCCAGTGGTTAGGTTTCTTGAGTATCTTTGATTATTTTCAAATGCACTTGTTGGCATGGACACCGACGCTTGAGAAGCAATCGGTTCGAGCACCGATGATTCGGATGTTGGTTGGGAATTTGTCAGCCACAAAGGCCGATAATCAAAGAGCTTCAGAATTGCTGAACATCCGGTTGTTTCTTTCCCACACGAAATGACCTACGAGGGGTCGCGGCGGGTGGGAGCACATCATCTTCGGCAAGCCGTGGTCAGATTTGTCTTTATTTGCTTCAACATTTGCCCCCAGAATAGGGCACCACTTGTATTTTGGTTCTTCTTCGGCTTCCGCCATAATTCAAGAGGCTTGAAATGCCTCTCAGAGCACATTGTTCTTCAACTAATGAAGAGGGGGGACACTAACCGTCCTCTTAAGGCTGGGCATTTGATGGGGCTACGGCGGGTCCACCCTATACTCGGCCATCTTTAATTCACATTCTTGAATCAGTCTTTCAATAATATCTTTGAACACATAACAATTCTCAATTGGATGCCCCCACTGTTGGTGATAAGGGCAAAAGTGAGGGTCATCTTTCCATCTGGCATCGCTCGACCTTTTGGGCTCAGGGAGGACAACTTTGCCGCATGCATGGGCCCATTCGAACAACTTTTGGGTTTTTTCCTTCGGTAAGGAATAGGGTTTCTTCATCTTGTCCCTCAATGAGGGTTGTTGCTTGGCAGACGCTACTGAAGAAGAGCTTGCTGCCTCTTTCGCTTTCTATCTTTGCTTTTCGAAGGCCTAAAAATCAATGGTGAGTAGAACCACCAGCAGGATTAACGTGTGGTGTTGTGAGGGCTGGTGTTGAGCCTCCCATTGTGCCATGATATAAAGATCTGCATGTGTATGTGGATTATCAGGTGAGGAAGGGAGGTTGTGTCCCAGAATTACGGAGTGCGAGTCCTTTGACCCCCGTGTTTGGATTTGATTTATTCTAATTGGAGGCCGTGTCATGATGGATGTCGGGTCTCCCCCTATTTTTGTGGTATGGTTGGTGCAGAGTTGCGCAGTGGAAGCGTGGTGCACCCATGACCCACAGGCTCCAGGATCGGGTGAGTGGTAGCGAATGGCATATGTTTCATTAGTAAGTGAGTCCTGGAGATTCTATAGTCAAACAAGGGTAGTTGACTTCGGATGAAAGGTTGTGTTGGCCATGTGAGTGGTCTCAGTTGCCGTGTGTCAACGATAGTATTATGCTAAGTGGGATTAGCAGAATTGAGAATTGGGAAGATCAACGGTGAGAATCATTAAATAAGGATAATTATGACGCCAGTTTTTTTCGTGACTAGTGTTGCTTGGCTCAGACTAGAGTCACTTGGCCATGGGTATTGAGGCAGTTCATGGCCATTTGGGCCGATTATATGGTGCAAGTGTGCATGCTCGGAGTTGAGCTAACGATTGTCTGACCTCGGTGGGTGTGAATGTTCCAAGGGTACATTCGAGGAATAAGAGGTGCTGGTGTTGAGATGAGACTTTGTTTTAGCGCCCTGAGGATAAATGGTCTAGTGCGCTGGTTGTTCGAAAGACTTGATACTCAAGACCCGTGAAGTGATGTGATGGTTGTGGATGGAGAGTTAGGCTATGACAAGACTCGAAAGAGTTTGGAACTCAGTGCTTCTTGTGGTGCTACTGTCTAGATTGTGGTGCTCCCTTGGCTCGGAAGAGCTGTGCAAGGGATTGTGAGAATGGGCGCTAGAAGTTGGTCACTGTTGGTTGGTAGTTCAGGTGGAACTGTGGAGTTGATAAGTGTGGAATGGACAGTTGTGATATGGAGCGACCATCTTCTTGACAAGAGAATCCTCTGAAGTGTGATGTGAGATGGGGCCCCACCATTGGAAAGGAGTTAAGGCGGCGTGCCCTGGATTGAAGTGATTGAGGAATTCAAGGTTCGTGTGATTGACCTCGTTGTTTTCTCCCCTCTCGAGAAGCTGGTATTGGTCAGATGGCTAGGGAGGATCAAGATGGTGCCAAGCGATATGTAATTGGCAGTTGGCAGATGATTTTCTATAGCTGATGTGTGTATGTCAGTGAGTTGGCCATTGTGAGTGGTGAATTTTGGATTGTGAAGTCGTCGACATTAATTGTGACGTGTTCTATGGGTGTTGGCAGTGACCGGTGAGACATTGATGTCAAGACCGATGTGACTGACGAGCCATGAGAGTTTTAAGGAAGCTGAGGTGATGACAGACTTGCCAGTTTGTATACCCTGATCGATCTGGGGTTCGATGTGGTTTGTCGTGATATGGCAAAAGGCTTTATTGGTTGTTTTGGTCTGGCAGTGTTCCTTAAAGGATGTAGTGTAGTGAGTGTAGGGGTTGTGCAGTGATTGTGAGATCCTTTCTCTTGGGTGAGTTCTTCCCTATGAGTTCTGTGCATTGTCCTAAATTTCTAGGACAAAATTTCTCTAAGGGGGGAGGACTGTAATGTCCCCAGGTTTTCAGATTGTATTCTAGCGGGTTGCATATCGTGTTCGTGTTGATTTTGGACTTTAATATCAGATTATTGGACCCTTTGGTGGTGTGTACGAAAAAGTGAGAGTTGCTGAAGGTAGAAGAGGAAGAAGGAGAAGGAAGATTAGTAGCCTCTGGATTAGATCCAATCTACATTGCTCCTGAGCAAGCTACTTTTTACTGTGCTTCATTTCCAGCTTTCTGTAGCTATATTTTCATCACCTTTGTTCTTTCCCATTTCTGATTTCTGTTTAAGCTGTTAGTCAGCAGAGCAAGCTGTGTTGCTCAGCAGTTGCCGAGGATCGGCTCCTCTGGTTGGATAAGCTGTATTGCCCAGTGCTCTAAGCTATTCATTAGTGGTAGGCGTAAGCTGTAGTGCCCAACGATCGAAGTTGTGAATCAGTGGTTGTAAGCTAAGCTATAATGCTCAGCGGATGCAAACTGTGAAGCGCAGCAGTAAGCCACACTCTGATTTGAGTGTGGGGTGGATGTAGGTCTGGAGGACTGAACTACCTAAAACATTATGTGTCCACTGGTGTGATTGGTTGCCTTCTGTGTTGTGTGATTGGTTGTTCGTCTGAGTGTGATCACTGCTGTTCATCTAGAACTCCTTCACTTGTATGCGTCCTAGTAGTTAATCAGGGCATGCATCTCAGTTATTCGTGCGATTGTCTATTGAGCCAGCCATCGTAATTACTTTCACTCTAAAATTGGACCAAAAATTTTAAAAGATCCATTCACCTCCCCTCTAGATCTACTTTCATCTCAATATCTGCACCCAACAATTGGTATCAGAGCAGGTCTCTGACTTTTCAGATCCAATGATCTACAGAGGATCCTACTATCTTGCCCTTGGTGCTTTACTTATTGATTGCTTTGCGCATTGAAGTTGTCTGCTATTTGTCAATGGCTCACCTTCTGATTTTCGACGGTTCTAACTTCAGTAATTGGTTAGGCAACTTATGTGTTAACATGAACTCCATTGATCTAAATTTATGGAGTCTTGTATGAAAAGGCCCACATAGATTACCACGAAATGAGGCCAAATGGTCTAAAGAGGAAAAACTTAAGCACTACGAGAATACTAGAGTCCTCAATATTCAGAGAGACGCAGTTAACGTTGAAATGTTTCCATGTATTGCAGGATGCCATTCTGGAAAGGAGTGTTGCATCCCTACGATTTTGATGATGTCACTCACTTTTTGTCAAAGCATGTTTAATATGTTACCACACATCTTTTTATACACTATGTTTCTCATTTTTTCACTTCTGATCTTATTCTGCAATAAAGCCCTCATGTAATTAAACTCAATGCAGTTTTAGTTAAGTATGAATTTCCTTGTTCGTGCAAACACTGTTCAACTCTATTAACATCTATCTACTCTGCTCACTTAACTTGGTGCACGTCGTTATAAAGTCTGAGTATGTCTTTGGAGTCCGTGCGTGTTGTTTATATGCTGATATAATCAGTGCACATTTCTCCTTGTTTTGATTCATGCACAGTGCAGTTTCCTCTTAAGTGCGTGCATATCTTAAGTCCGTGCATATCATAAGTCCATGCATATCATGTTTCATTCAGGTTCTAAGGCCCATGCATTTAGACATCTAGCATACAGAGTCCTTGCAAGTTCTTGCCTTGTGACAAACAAGGTCGGTGCTAAGTGCACCTTGCATATAAAGTCCATGCATGAAAAAACTTTGTGCACATTTTTGAAGAATGCACATTTACATTGATTAGAGTCCGAGCAAGTTTCAAGTCTTAGAATATACAAAGTCCTAGCTCATCTTGACTCATGTGTAAAGTTTGTTTGAGCACGACTAAACTATGTGCACATCTCACTCGTACATATTTATAGCTCAGAAAATAAGAGTTTTCTGAATAATCAAATCCTCAAGGAAATTAATCCATTGGTCTAAGTGCCGGATAGAATATTCTCTCTAGGGGCCTTCTAGAAAGTGTGCCAGGTGTCGTTGGATCATGTGCCAATGATTAGAGGTTGACATCACGTGATTCTCTTGAAGTCCTAGCTTTGGCGTCATGAAGTCCGAGCTTTGTCTTTATGAAGTCTGTGCTTAGTTGGCAAGGGTTGACTCTACTTCATGGCATCCGAGCTTAGTTGGTGAGGATCTGCATTATGATTCTGAGCTTAGGCTTCATGGAGTCTGAGCTTATGCTAGGTTTGATTGGGGTCGCTCGGCTCAGACTTGGCTATGTTAGGCTCGACTCTCGGCGGTCGACTCTCAGACCTGGATGCGTCAGGATTGACTCTAGATGCTCAACTCTCGGGCATGGTTGCATCAGGCTTGACTCTCGACAGTCGACTCTTAGACCTGGCTACTGACCGGACTGTTGCTATATAGTGGGGGCTTTCTTAGCATATGCTAGGCAATCTACTAAATTTTGATATGCTGCTGCTCTGGTTTTAAGTTGATGAATTTGGTTGGCCTGTCACTTGGCATTTCCATAAACACTTTCACTAGCTGCCATCTTTTTTCCATATTTCCCTCATTATCATGTGCAAAGATGCTCAAAACCTTGGTGACACTCTCCTTGAAACTCCTTTGTTAACTGCTTAGAGAACTTGAGTTGCTACTGCTGCTTCTGTGAACCTTAGCTAACTTAGTCAGAAGTCTGATAAGATGAATGACAAATATAGAAGGGGGGATGAATATGTCTACACCAAAATAAATTCAGCAAATAATTTCCCAATGATAATCAAAAGTGAATAGCAACAGCAGAACTGTCGAGTCCCATGCACAAAAGGGACCACAGAGCAGATAGATAGAGTGCACACTTAAAGGCAATGAAATAATCAAGATCAACTAGCAACAGCAATGCTAAACAGGTCTTACGCACTGGAAGGGATACCAATCAAATAATAAATCAAATAATTGAAGTGCACCATTGAAGCAGTAAGCAATTCGTGAAGACTAAGGCCACTGCAGGAGTAATCTACTAGCAACACCTGAATGTGCTTGCAATCACGTTCACCAGTACTTGGCAGAGGTTTGATCAAAAGATCTCCTCACGCAAGAGGCAGCCTTCCAGATAGGTGTGACCTATCTTTCCAACTACGTCTTTTGATCTATCGGTTAGGTGCAGCTCCACACTCTGAATGCCTAGCAGGTTAACCCACGGAATGAACTACATGGCCAAGCAGATGGATTGACGAAATGAGCTATGTAAATTTTGACAATGAATTGAAATGAGTAAACCATCAAAAGAGAGACATGCAATTTTTATAGTGGTTCGACCAGATCCAAGATCTGCCTACGTCCACTCCTCCACTCTAATTGAGTGAGGTTCCTTGCTTAAACAAGCAACAATCACAGCAAACTTAGTCTGCAACAACAGCTGTCACATAGCTTCCCCAAGGAACAACTCCTTGCTTCTCCTGCAACCCAGGAGGAAACCCGGAGGATCAACCTCCCTTCCTCTTTACGAAGAGGGAACCCAGTGAATTGCTCCCAGTAATTCACCCAACCAGAGGTCCTGGACCTCTCTTCCTCTGAATCCACAGAGGGAACTGCAGAGTTAGACTCCCTTCCTCGGATGTTGCTCAGAGGGAAACAAACCGAAATTGAAATGGTGAAGAACAGAAGAAAAATGAAAAATAGAGATTCTTAGGACATGGCACAAGAGTCCACATCTTGTTTCTTTCGAACTGGTGCAGCTCTTCATGCATAGCCTAGATCCATGATTCATTTTGTAGAGCTTCCATTACATCCTTAGGCTCCTCTTGTGAGATTAAGGCCATCAGGTCCTCTTCTTTTACCTGTCTTAGTGATGATCTAGTTCTTACCCCATCTTGAGGATTACCGATAATATTTTTAGCGGGGTGATCTTTTAAGAACATGGAGGAACTGGGCAAGTCAGGATGCTGTATTTGCTATTCTTGAAGTGCTTCACAGTTGCTTCATCCTTAGCCTTGGCATCATTTGAGCATTTGGGAGCTTCATCTACATCCACGGTTGGAATAAGTTGACTTGTCAGTTTTAGTTCAGATTCGTCAAAATTCACATGATGACTTTCTTCAACAACTAAAGTTCTCTTATTAAATAGTCTCTAAGCTCTAGAATTGAGTGCATAACCTAGGAAGATTCCTTTATCACTTTTCTCATCAAACTTACCTAAGTTTGACTTACCATTGTTCAAGATAAAGTATGGGTATCCGAAGGGTTTAAGATGGGCGATGTTTGATTTCTTACCCTTGTAAAGCTCGTATAGAGTTTTCTTCAAAATGAGCCTTACCATTGCTCTGTTGATGATGTAACATGTAGTGCTTACCGCCTCAGCCCACAAGTATTTCGGTAGGGAGTTTTCACTTAACATGGTCCTCGCCATGTCTATCAATGTTCTGTTCTTTCTCTCCACTACTCCATTTTGTTGAGGCGTCCTTGGTGATGAGAAATTATGTGTGTATCCCTGCTCTTAGCAAAAGCTGCTGAAGTCATTATTTTCAAACTCACCACCATGATCACTTTGAATTGTGGTGATGAGATAACCCCTATCATTCTAGATTTTCCTGTAAAATATTTGAAACTCCATCGATAATCATTTTTATTGGCTAGAAATAACACCCATGTAAATCTGGAGTAATCATCAACAATCACGAAACCATAGGATTTCCCTCCTAGGCTGGATGTCCTAGTTGGGCCAAACAAATCAAGATGCAGTAATTCCAAAGGTCGGGAGGTAGAAACAATATTCTTATTTTTGAAGGAGATGCGTGTTTGCTTACCTTTTGTGCAAGCATCACGAATTTTATCACTTTCAAACTTTAATTTTGGCAAATCATTCACTAAATTATGTCTAGACAGCTTGGAGATTACTCCAAAACTAGCATGGCCTAATCTTCGGTGCCATAGCTATGCATTTTCATGATTGTTTGCTACCAAGCACACATCATCACATGAGACATCATTAATATCAATAGTATAGACATTGTTATTTCTTTTTCCAATGAATTTGATCTCATTTGTGTTCTTATTCATGACAATGCAATAGATTTCATCAAAAATAATCTTGAATCCTTTGTCGCATAACTAGCTTATACTCAAAAGATTGTGATTTAAGTCCTTTACCAAAAGTACATTTTTTATAAGAGTTTTAAAATTCTTACCTATATTACCGATCCCAATGATTTTACCTTTGTCGTTATCTCCAAAAGTAATTGAACCTCCATCCTTGTCTTGTAGTGTAGAAAACACCTTCTTGTCTCCTGTCATATGTCTTGAACAGCTGCTGTCCAGGTACCATTTGCTCCCCCTGCCTTCAAGGCATATCTGCAAGAAACAACATTCTCATCTAATTATTTTTTGTACACAAACTAATTTGGGTCCATAGGAGTTAGTCCAATTCTGTGCATATCTTTTCCTGGTCCAAATCGCGTAGGACTTGATCCTCCACCCCTTCCGGCCGGCCAGAGGGGATGGGCCTCGTGCTGTGCTGATGCTGACCTGTAAAATAACGTGGAAAACAAGAAGACAAAACCCAAATCAGTCCTGAAATGTGTAGTAACTATAAAATGCCATAGAAAACTAACATAATAACATGGAATGGGCGATACCTAGGGTGGTTTTTAAACCCCTATAGGGTGGAAAATGATAGGAGGGGTGTGAAAATGATGTGTAAATAGTGAAAATGTGGAGAAAAGGTGATGGAGATGACATGCAAAGGACGAGAAGACTATTAGACACAATGACTAAACACAAAGAAAATGACTACTCCCTTGACCGGAGGCTCAAGCAGACATAGAGAGCCTCCCTCCCTAGCTACAGCTCGCTCAAGAATTCGGCAGAGCTTCGACGTCGACCTTGGATCTTCCCCCCTTTCAAGCTTGGACTAGGGGTGCTATTTATAGACCCCTGAAAGACCAACCCCAAAATTAGGGTTTTCTACTGAAAATTAGGGTGTGATAATAAAAGGTAAATCGTAGATAATATATCTATCTCCCACCCGGAACAAACGGCATCTAATTTGGTTAAGAAATCGTGGAGAAAATGGTGGAGCGAGCAAGGGATTTAACCACGGATGGAGAGAGAAAATTCAATGAAACCACAGATCTCGGGCCTTTACGTGGTCGTTCGATAGGCCGTCCAGCATGATACGCGATCCATTTCCAGACCGCCTACCGCTGTCGGTGGAAAATAGATAAAATATTAAAATTTCTAATTATCCCATCAAACTGACCGACCATCACGGCGCTGGACTCTTTAGGATAAAACGGTCTAATTCTAGACCACTCAATAAATGGCACGGTCCAACTACGGCCGTGTAAAACATGTCGGTGATAATCCCAATAAAATAGGATAAATAGATAATTATCTGAAAATCAACCGGCTTAGGACTCTGGGAATTGGACGGTCTAATGACAAGCCGTTCAATTGGTGTAAATGGCTGTACTCAGACCATGCAAAGGCTTGTCGATGAAAATTTAGAAAATTAAATACATATCCAATGAATGGTTCTGTGCTTGTAAACGGTTCCAAATAGACCCCTCAATAACTGAACGATCGACCGATAGACCTGCACATCCTGGACGCTTGAAGTTAATAAAATGGGATAAATGAGCCCATTTACCCAAAAACCAAGTGAAATCAAGGCCCAATAAGCCCTAACTCAAGAGCAGACCTAGCTAGGGAGGGAGATACCCATAGAATAGGTCCAAAGGCATGCCTAAAAATAGCCCAATGAGCAATGAACAACTCGAGACATCAACAAATGGTGGTAAGAGGAAGTGACCCAACTCATAGGTAAAAAATGGGTGTCAACAAATATGCCTCTGTTATCTGTGCTGGACCTTGCCGATCCGCTGCATGACATATTGAAGCAACAAGCTACAGTCTCTACAACAACATCGACACCACCCCTACCTCAAAAGGGTAAGAAGAAGAAGCACATGATGAATACCCCATGTTGGAACATGATGATGAGAATGGGTTACAAGTCTGGCAAGGGCCTAGGGGCGAATCTCCAAGGGAGAGTAAAATCGATCAAAAACTACAAGCTAATTCTCCGAGGTGGCCTGGGCTACAAAGGGCCAAGTAAAGAAGAATCAGTTGAAAAAGAACCATGGGCCACCATGACGTCCACTCTCAAGACGGATAGGCGGCCGCTCACTTGGTCTTTGTACACACATTTTGTCAAGGGGCTATTGTACATTATCTTCAAGAGTTTACTAAGAAACGTCCTACTTTCTAGCTGGATTCTCTCCAACTCATCTAGAGAGTTTGAGGGTCTATAAATAGAACCCTTGGCTTCATGGCTTAAAGGGGAGATATCTAGAGTTCGCATCGAAGTGCTGCTGTATCGTGGAGCTACTTCCCATCAAGGAGAGCTACTTCCCACGTCCATCTTCTTCCAAGGTCCAGGGAGTATTGTTTCTAAGGGTTTAGTTCAGTCAATTGTCTTCTCTAGTCTATTTCTTCCCCTCTTCTAGCATCATAGCATATTCCCTCCTCTTCTCTCATGTTCTTGCATCTTCTGCATCATTTTACAACATCCTTCCCATCTTTTAAATGCCCCAGAGGGGTTAAAAACCAACCTCCCCGATACTCCCCTCTCCTTTTGCATGTTTCTAAGTCTTTTTGATTCAATGATGCTACACTCTTCAAAGGGCTAATCTGGGTGTTTTTTCTGTGCTTCTACACTCTTTCACAGGTTTCACTGGTCCACACCACGAGGCCCAAGTCTTCTGGCCAGCCGAAAGACGTAGAGATCAAAGATTCCCAACTTCCTTTTTTGAGTTCTGTGGCGGTTCATCAAAGGAGCGTTAAGGTTCTGTAGCGGCTTATCGTGAGGCCATTACAACTATGTGGCGCATCAGCGTTCAATCGTTATTCTTCACAGAGCTGCAGTCTTTCTCTCTCCCATGGGTGGGTGCTTCATCCACCTACTTCCAAGGTATTTTTCAGGTCTTTGGCTTGTTTTTTACTTTGGTGGCGATCGCGTTTCCTTAGTTTGAGTAGTAGCTCTTTCTCTCCTCCTATCTCTTCTTTTATTTGCTCTTACTTGCTTGCTCCACCTATACGGTGTGTTTTCTTTTATTTCCTTGCTCCACGCACCGGTGTGTGTTTTTATTTCCTTCCTTTAGCTTATTCATGATAGAGATGGCATGCCCATGCTTAGTTTTTATGCTGATTGCCTAGGTTTATGTTGCACATGTTCATAGGTTGATTGATTGCATTGTTTATTCACATATCGTTATTGTTGATCACATTCACTTTTTTTTGAGAAAGTAGCACATAATAATAAACAGAATTTTTGGCGATCACAGTGGGACATCTAGTGCCAATCGTGCTTGATCTTTGTTTGACCTGCTGTTCATCATTTACCCCAGTTGCCCTGCTTGTTTTCCTCAGATTTCCTATTTATTTCCTACTGTTTCTAGTTCTCTGGGTTCTCTGGCGGTCGTACACTCAGTCGTTACAGTATCAGCAGTCTATTATTAGACTGTCTCATCTCTCTGGCGCTCCTATATTAGATCGTCACACCACTGATAGGTACGCATCCCGAGGTGTACTTTATTTCTACAGTTTCTATTGCGATTTCCATGTTTGGGTGTTATCTGGTCTCCTCCCTAGTTATCTTGCATATTCATATCATTGTGTGCATATTTGATTGTTAGTTTTAGGCTAGAACTTGCATGCACTCCAGTGCACATAGGGTCATTCATTATTCATACTTTAGATTGCATTTTCCTACCTTGGTGTGTGAACCTCTCGTCCCCATATTCCTTAGGGCCGACCAGGAGATCATATCAGAGACCTCCATAAGTCCCTGCGAGCCGTGGATTCCCACACGGACGTCGGGCCGATTGTACCTTTCCCACACCGTGTCCAGGATTGCATAAGTGAAGGAGTGATTACATTTGGAGTTAACCAAGCCATATACCTTTCCCCTATTAGGAACCTATTGTTGAGAGCACATTTTTTTCTTTGGGTGACGAAGGTAACTGCAGCATGGTGTCCCTTTGTTGTCTCTGTTACAACTATGTCAAGTAGGAATCTGTCAAATCACTTGTTACTAATTCATTTTCGTTTCTTTTTTTTAAACTCCCTTTCATGGTTAGTGGATTTGGATTAGGACCTGAGACTGGTGATGCCTTATTTAATGAAGATTGGGATTGTGTAGGCTGTGTCAGTGGATGTGTGGAAGGTTGTGCTATCTTTTCCAATTTTAGGACTTCTTTAAAACCCATAGAAATAGAAAATATTAAAATTTATAAAAATGAAAGTATAAAATTAGTAGAAGGCAATAGCAGTAAACAACTATGAATTTAACATCATCCATAGTGTCTACAATAATGAAAGTCAGATTGCATTTCAGCGCTACTTAATTGTACAAAAGCCGAAAATTTGAAGCTCTAATTAGGGCCAATTTTTAGTCTTTGTGCTAATTGATTGCATTTGATGCCCAGTTGCATGAAAATAAGGTAAGTTGTATGCAAGGCTCCCTAATTGTAATTCAAATAGGTTCAATTGCACATAATTGTACAGAAGTCCCCAGGTTCGAGTTCAATTGATGCCTAGTTCCGCACTAATATGGTTAATTTCATATAAGAATGCCTAATTGCAGCTCATCTAGGGTTAACTGCACGTAATTGTACAAGAGTCCAAATTTTCAATCCCTGTAAGGCTTCAATTTGGGTTGAATCAGCTCAGAATTGGCCCATTCTAGGCTGATTCAACCCAAGTTGGGCAAAGCCAATTCTGGATGATGTGGGGTTAATTTAGCATGATTCTGGCCCTCTGTCTCTCTTCCTCCCCAAATACACACACACAGAAGGGGCAAATTTGTTTTCTTTCTGCCGTGAAATCCGCTTTGCTGGCCCTGATCCTTATGGTAATTGGCTGATTTTGCGAACCAACTTCTATGGGAATCTTCAGTCATACCCAAATAGTTCTCACTCTTGTCTATTGTACCTTCTAGATATTGTCTCTATCATTTCTTCCTTTGTCAATTATTTTCTTTTTTATCACTAAATGTCATTTGCTGATATCCTCCGAAGTTTTTGCTTTAGGTTATTGTTGCACCCACTATTTGTCTTGGATAAATTGAGATCTTTCCCTTGAGTTGGTTGGGATTCAATATTCGACGTATCGCCACTCCGTGAAATATTTTCACACATCGGGACTCTATGGCCCGTATATCTCTACAATTAGACTCCTCGCAGCAAGCAAGGTGGTCGAGAACCGGATTAATTTACCATGATTATTAGGATCACGTGGTTCAGTGCAAAACCCCGAAGGAGTGGAGTGTTCCTCCCTTGGGTGTTCAGTATAAACAAAGAAAACCTCATGTGCAAGAAGAAGGAGATGCAAAAGATGGTGTACAAACCGCCGAAGAAGTCCTACGCACGTGTACCACGCTACTCGGACAAGAACAAATTCCCTTTTTGCGGCCTACGGCGTGGGGAAGACGACAAACGAACAATGAGGCATATTCTCTCCTCTCTCCACGTGGCGTGCTGCGAGTAACAGGCTCTACAAAGCCCTGGGGGAGAGTTTTTTAAGCAAAAAGAGGTAGAAGGACCCGTCCGGGGTCGGGGAGACCCGTGCGGGGTCACCCGACCCCGGGTAGGCCCGCGCACGGGCGGGAGGGCGGTCCTGCCTGGGGTCGCGCAACCCCGGGAGGGACCCGCCCGGGGTCAAGTGACCTCGGGAGGGTCTGCCCGGGGTCAACCGACCCCGGGTGGGGGCCCCCTCATCTTGCTTTTCCCTTTTTGCAGGTTGAAGCGATGATGAGCGGGTTGTCTGGACTTTTCTTCGGCCCCCAGATCATGGCCGACCATGCTGCGTACGGCTATCTTGCCATACCAACTACCTTTGACAACTTTCCCCCGATTATTGGCTTCCCCAATTTTTTGGGAGTTGCATTCGTGAGTCTTCTAGATGTGAAAGGCCCAAAACTTGTGAGGCTGAAGAACGACAAACCTGCGACCAGCCAAGGTGAGGGTCGGATCAAGAAAACTTGGCTGAAGAGCCCGGTGATCATGAGCTGCCACATTCAGCATACTACCTGCCCGACTGGGGCAAATAAGAAGAAGCCCGCTGGGGGTAACAAGAAGAGCTCCAGAGCTAGAATTGCTGCTGCTCCTCGAGGCCGATTGTCAGCATCTGGGAAATGTATGTTGATCGGGGGCATCCGAGTCTATTTCAATGGCTGCAATGTCGAAGTTCTGTCGGACCGAGTCATCCCAACCGTCCCTACCCATAACACCTTCCATGTGCTAGCAAGCTAGAGGGTGAATTTTGATGACAATAAGCAAGGGAAGCCAACCCAGAACTTGCCAAAATTTAAGCAAGCCTGGGTTCCCAAGAGAGTCTGGGGCCCTGCACCTGCCTCGCGAGACTTCAAAATTTCTGCTAATATTCCCAAGAGAGGGGACAATAGAGTTATGCATGTGGAGGAAGCCGTAGTTGCAACTCCTCCATCCACTGTCAGGGCCTGTGCTAGGCAGGCTGACATTTCTAAATATTTGAAGGATCTTAACCAAATGGCCAAACTAACATGGCTTTCACACATGCCGTCGGCCCGAATCCAAGCGCAGCCTTCTTCCATCCCTACGAAGTGCAGCCAGGAAGACACAATAAGGATGGTCTGGAAATATTTCCATAGCTTCAGAAGTCCTGTTGTGGGCTGGCAAAGGTCACCTCATATCATCAGGGCCAAAGAAGAAGGAAAAGATAAAATGGCACCGGTGGAGGTGAATGAAGAAGAGAGGCGAGCCAGGGCTAGAAGCCTTGAAAGGCCTCTACAAAATGAAAAGATGAAAAGAATGTCCATATATAAAGAGCCGGCTTTCTCCCGTCAGGCCCAAAGGGGAGTCAGAAAGTACAATAGAAGAATGTAAATCTCACCTGTAATATGACAGGGGTAATGAGCAGGCATAGCACCCTGCCAAATGAACAAGAAGAGCTAGCTGAGATCACTGGAAGAAAAGTCCTGATGATAAGACAAGACGAAATTACCACTGAACTACTGCAAGTCGCTAAGAACAAGCAGATTGCTGATGAAGACATCATTATTGTCACTGCCAAAGCAGTGGCGTCTGCACAAGAAGGAGTATCCCGTCTCCTCCATTTAAGTGTGCCTCCAATAGCATACTCGGAGGCACCAGTAATGAAGCAGCTATGGCCTCCGCCGTCCTGATGACGTTGCAAAAGTACCAGCAGGAGATAGAACTGCTGAAGAAATAATTAAATGAAGAGACTGAGCATGTTGTGGCACCCGAGCAACCGGAGGCACGAGTCGAGCCGTCACGGGGAGGTTCCAACCCCACGGGTGCTCCTTCACCGGTCGTTCTACAAACTGCTGATCAAAACTGGGCTACTCCCCAGCATTATTCCCAGTGGCTTCAGCCAATACAGCCAACGTGTCACGCCCCGAACCAATAGCAGCGGGAAGCAGTACTCGGAACGTATAGCGAAACAGTCATGATAACAATAGCAAAATAAATAACCACAAATAACACGAATGGGATTTTCACCATAATCAGTCGACCGGCACGGGCGGTTTGGTCGACTGATCGACGCTTGCAATGGGTGTTTTTAAATGAGTCAGTTCAGTCGACCGACCGCCCTGGGCCAGTCGATCGACCCTGTTGGTCAACCGACCCCAGGGGTCTGGTCGACCGAAATGCAGAGTTTGGGCTATTTTTTGGTCCCGGTCAGTCCGGTTGAGATCCAATGACCGACCTTTAGCCCCGTGAGTGTCCTGGGCACCCCGTGGGGACCGTGACCATATTCTTGGGTGTCCGGAGGTACCGCGTTACCTCGGTTAGGGTGATCGTGAGTCCTGGGGTCCGAGTGACCCCGTGTGTGTTCCGAGTTCCAAGGGGGCCGTGTGTAAGGCCTTGAACCGTGAGTTCAGTCAACCAGGTTGGGGCCGGAGGTTTTCTTTGTCTCCCTTGGATGAGGGATTAACTCGGCGATTTGTGAGCTATCTTGAGAATCGTGTCACCATGGTTTCAGACCTAGGGATTAGGCCAGATTGATGGCACTGTGTCGTCATGTGCAACTATCTTGACCTGAGTCTCGTGACTTAAGAACCGTTGGGTTCTTAGGTCTAGTAGGCTGTCTAGAGTCTGGTGACTTCGAGCCACCTGTTACTCCATGTTACTCGCAATAGGTGCGTGCATGGTTTTCAGTGTTCACGTTTAGTGAGCCCCCACTAGTCGTAGCTTTCCTACGCACGGGGGTGAGGACCCACTTGGGAGTGGTGGAGAGCGTGACCCGAGTGAGACGATTTTTATGCTGGTTGCCGTAGGGCCCCTTGCCTTTGCAGCTTGAGTCTGGCTGGGGAAAAAACTAGCTAGAGGACCTGACCTAGAGCAGATGGTCTGTGTGTGCACGCGTAGTTGGGGGCAGAGGACACGTGCTGATGAGTGTGACCCTAGCTAGTCCTTGTTCTGTGTTACTAGTACGGTGTCTTAGCCTCCGCCTGGGGCATCGTAGGCAGACTCCTGAGGTGCGGACTAAGTTATCAGTGGACGCATCCAGCCTTTTTTCTGGTAGGCGGTACTCCCGTCATGTGATGCGAGTTATTGTGTCGCGGGTTTCCATTTTTCATCTGCGAGATGGGGTTTCGTGTGTGGTTCGGGTGTTTTCTCGAGCCAAGGTCTAGGGTTTCCGGTGAGCGTCATCGAGGGCTTTTTCCTAGACGACGTAGAGTTCACAACGATGAGGTCGTGACTGTGTTTCCTGACCGCATGGTTTCAGTGGGCCCTTGTCTGAGAGGATGGGCCTTCACGACAGTGGTGTCGTGGCATTTTTCTAGTAGTGTGGCTAGGGTGGTTCATGGTCTGGTGGTCCCCCGACTGTGAGATCAGGGTGTGTTTTCTGGTACAGTAGGAGTAGTTATAGAGCTGAGGTTTCACCAGTCGCCATGTTTACTCTTCCTACTGTTGCTGTTGTTCTTTTCTGTAGTTGCTGCTTTCCATACTGCTGTTGTTTTCAGTTGGGGTTCCGTGGGACCCCTACTGAGCCAGTGATTGGAGGCTCACCCTTGGTTTTCAGGTGTTGCGGTTCTTCCTCGTGGTTCGAGGGTACTGCGTGGAGATCGTTAGCTGCCAACTCGTCATGCCGAGTGTTCACTTGGCATTTGGTACATTTTACTGCTTTGGACTGTACTTTTGTTGGACTGGACTCTGTTACAGTTAGTTGTTTATTTCTGTTATTATATCTATTGTCCTACTTTATTTCCTATTTCTGTGTACACCACACCTATCTTTTTAGCCCTTCCGAGAAGAGCTGGTGGAGTCCTTTCCTTCCAAAGATCTGCAACTTGATTGACTATAATAAAATAAGGTTCCTGGACAAACCTCTTCCTTGATTAGTCCAGCATAGATAGAAGACTAGAGGCAAGGCAATTTTCCCTCCAAGATCCTCCCATTTGATTTGTTGGAAAAGAAATGATGGTCTTGAACATGGAGCTCTTCCAGATCTCCCTCACCATTGGCCCAGGAGAGAAAAGGATGGTCCTCTATGCTAGGTACTTTTCTTGTACTGAAATCCCATTGGTTGTGTCCAAAAGGTGGACTACCTTGAAAGCTGACTTTTCCCAAATCTAATACCTGACAAAGTCTACTCCTAAAAGGTTGTATTGAAGTCTCATGTTGAAGGTGATAGATTTCTATCCTAGGAGCTTCTTTTCATACCTTCAAATGCATGTTTTGGAAGTTTACATCACATATTTTTAGCCTATATACGATCTCGGAGAATGTTACAGGTTTGACAGAATTATGCTTCAAGAGCTTCTAGTGCGTCGATGCGATGATGGGGTAGAGTCGACGTAGCTTCACAGCTTCTTTGAGTTGCTAGTGTGCCAGGCCTTCATGGGGTCGACACAGCTACATGGGTGCATCGATGCATCCTTTGAGAAGTTTCTTTATAATGGTTTCTGGGAAGCCCTTGGAGTAGACGCAGCATTGCCATGGGGTCGATGCAACTGAGAGTCGTTTGGGATTTTCTCCCTTTTGTGAACAAGGGAGTCACCGCAGCCTTACTATGGGGTCAACACAGCCTTTGGAATTTCAACTGGTTTAATCTTCCAAGTGATCGAATGATTTGACGCACACATTGTTCGATCAATGAGCTAGTGTAATCTCAACATTGTTGATTTTGCTCTCTATGCATCCAAGGGCCATTACACTTCGGGTTTCTATTAGTCTAAGCCATCATATGATTGAAGCTTGATCTGCCAATAACACCTTCTCAAACTACCTTGCTTGCTTTCACTTAGTCTTTACTCACACACCATTTGTGGTCTTGGACCTATGCTTAATGCATGTTGACATCACGAAGGATCATCATTATACACATTGAATCATAGTTATAGCAGAAGAGAGAAAGAGAGGGAGAGAGAGAGATCTATGGTGGGAGAGTAGAAGAGAGAGAAGGGGTGTAAGAGAGGGGGAGAGAGGAAGAGAGTGAGAGAGAAAGAGGGGGAGAGAGAGATCTTTGGTGGGGAGAGTAGAACAAAGAGAGAGAAAAAAGAGAAAGAGGAAGAAGAAGGGATGGAGAGGAGAAAAAGAGAAGAAGAAGAGGGAAAAGATGTAGTTACGTTCTACCAGAGGTGGAGAAAGGGAGAGGAAATGACAGAAGAAAAGAACGGGGAAGGGGAGGAGCCACCTTCTCATGCAGCCATGCGACTCTTTTATACAGAAGGAGTCCCCTTTGAAAAGGGATCCCGTCTAAGCCACCTTCCGTTTCTAAAACATACACTGAAGTCACTTTCTTATTTTTTTAATATTTTCTAACTAACTTCAATGTACAAGGCGCCAAATTAAAATGACATCGGTGACCATGATGCTATTTCGTTCACTCACTTGTCAGCTTCAAATGAGTTTCGAAAGATGCCCTTTCTAAGGGTCGTCAATTTATAAATTGACGTTTGGTGCCAATGCATGATTTAAAATAGCCCGACATTATTTCTTGCAAATAAAAGTAAATAGCAACAAATTATTTTTTAAAAACATCAATAATAACAAAAATGTAATTATGTAATTTATTTTTTTAGCAGCTTTAGGCCATCTGGTCCACTTGTGGGTGAGGGGGCCGGGTCCACGGAGGCCACTGTTGCAAGCTTAAGCTTAGTACCAGTTGAGGTAGGGGATCCTCTGCTGCCTTCACTTCATTGCTCTTCTCGTTATTATCTTTTTATATCAGCTGCCTAATGTATATTGTATTCATGGTGCAGACTGAGGTGGTACTGCCAACTATCACTGTGTAGATACCTCTCCCGACTTTAGGTGCGGGTCAACTACCATTCCTGCCAGTCTTGTGGCCTATCGCTCTATGATATCCCAAGGATTATACTGCGACTGTAGGTTTGGAAGCACCTGGAGAAATCGTGGGAGCTGTTGAATCGACTAAAGTTGTAGAATCTCAGCCATCCGTTGTCGACAAAGAGCTGCTCCAGGAAGAGGGGAATCTTCCTAAAATAGAAGCAGGAGAAATTGTTGAAGAAAAGGCTGGGGCTTCCGGGGCCTTGACCCTTGTTACAGAATCGATCTCTGTGGAGGCCAGCCAGGCTGAGCGCGAAGAGCAAGAATCCTCAGCTATTGAGACTCCTAGTGTAGCTTCGCCACCAGAGGTTGGCCGGGAGGTTACTGTTGTCAAGACTCCCTCCACCATGTTAGCTACTGGGGTCGGTTCCAGTGCAGGTGCTTTGCAAGTTATGCCGTCGTCGTCCTCTGACCCGCGCGATGACATCTGGGCCGCTATTGATAGCAAGGTAGATTTTTAGCTTCCTGACACGTCACCACTTGGTCTACAGTCATCGAGCGACCTGGTGTGGCAGTTCTTGGGAACCCTTCAGCAGATCATAATAGCCAGCCGAGATTTGACCTACGTGCAGCTGAGGGGCTTGGTAGAGCACCTTTCCCACTCGCTGTTGGCTTTTGGCTGCCCCATGGACGACTGGACGCCACGGGTGATCTTGCTGCTAAAGTATGTGAACCGAAGGGAATCCTTGGCCGAGAAGTGGCTGACCAGCTGACGGTCATAAAACTTGAGCGAGCCGAATGCCGAACCGCTCTTGCCTCTTTGAAAGGGACCGCAAAGCAAATGAGGGATGCGGCCAGCACATCTTCACAGCGCTAGACCTTTCTGACAGCTAGGATAGCTGAGCTGCATGCTGAACTTTCCAGGGCCGAGGCCGACCGTCAGGAAGTCCAGAGTGTGGACGAGGCTGAATTAGCTAAAGGACAAGCCACCTCTCTTGAAGAAAAACTAATGTAGTTAGAGGCCTCCAAATCTCGATTGCAAGAGTTGACCCGTCATCCCTCCTTTGGAATTTTAGAGCTCGAGGACATCTTTCGACGCCCGTTGCAGTAGCCCCTTTTTTTTGACTTATCCCTTTTTTGGTGGACTTTTATGTATCTCGGGGGATGCCTCGAGTAACAGGTATTTCGTCACTTCATAGCAATGAAATGTCTTCATTTGTCGCTAAGTCGTGACTTCATCTTCTCTTTCTCTTTTTCTTCCTTCCTTTTAGCCAGTTAACTTACCTCGGATATATAAGTTACTAGGGCAGGAGAGCACTCATGCCTTTAGTAAAGGGGCAAGGGGTTCACTCCACCGCGGCGTAACTATTCTCAGGGCCAAACTTTGGCTAATGTAGGTTGAATGTTCGAGGGCGAAGGTGTAGTGGCCCCCTAAGGCCAAAGTATATGGTCGAAAGACCTATTTGCAGGCTTCGCTGATGGTGACGAAGCAACCAAGAGGCCAAGAATACATTCATTCCTCGATAGGGGTGGAGGACCTGAGTGGGGGATAGGTTCGTTATCACATGCGATAGATGAAATCTTGAGTCTTGAAGCATAGAATTGGCATAGAATCATCCTGACTCAGCTCATTATCTCCCTAGGGACCAGACCTAAGAGGCACCATAGGTAGTGCACACCCGCTCTGTGGGGTGAAAGGAAGTGGAGGAAACAGTTTAGATGGCGTAGAGGTTTCCATGGCAGGGATGTCGAGTAATGGCAAGGGGGATATGTCAATAATAGGCTCGGGTGAAGGCGAGGGTGGAGGTGGAGGTGTTTGTGAAGGCGAAGGTATGGTTTGCTTAGGCTCGGCCAGGGATGGTGGCAGAGAAGGTGAAGGCGGTGGAGATGAGGGTAATGGTGATAGGTTAGATAATGAGGATGATAATGAGGGTAATGGAGATGGTGGTGGCGATGGAGATGGTGGAGAGGAAGGAGAAGACAAAATGGAAGGCCATGGGGCCCAACGTTGGTGCATTGATACGATACGCCGAGTGATGTTAGGAGTGGAAGCAGTGATGGAGGTAATGGGAGAAGAAGGGGAGGCACTAGCCTGAGTAGAGGCTTCGGTTTGTGGAGGTTGTGGAGATGGCGTAGGAAATGGAGACGGTAGAGTAGGCGACGGAGTGGGTGCAACACTAGATAAAGGATCATGGCGGTGCCCTTGGTATTGTAGAGATGGAGACGGCTGCCTGGGCAACGCTTCATGCTGCTGCTACTACTGGCTGTGAAGATTTAAAATAACTTTATACATGGCACCCCAATCAATCCTCTTCTAATCTTTTAAGCCGTAAACAAACTCCTGGAGCTCGGAGCAATCCTCAACCAAATGCCCCTACTGGCGATGAAAATCACAGAACTGGAGCATATTCTCCACTACGGATTGGGAAGGTACAACCAAAGGGAGTTGCAATGCGTGAGTGGCCATCAAAGCTCTGAAAATATCTGTTAAACACTCAGGTAATGGAGGGCGAGGAGCCCGCCTCAAGCAAGGTGGATGCCGAGGGGTATGGGATGAAGGTGGAGAAAATGGAGGTTGTGTAGGCAATGACAAATGGCGACTAGCAGAAGGACTCGATGGAGACGTATGTAGGGATGGGGAAGAGGGTGTGTAGTGGAGGACATCCACATGCTCAGAGCGTGGTGCTGTTCCCTCGACTGGGGGTGGAGACGTAGGCGGGTATGCAAAGGCGGAAGGCCGACCCGTGGAGGGTTGATATGCAAGGGTGTATGGGCTCGTGGAAGGCAGATGGGGGGTATATGTGGAAGGTTGATATGAGGTGGAGTGCGAGTAGGTGGTAGATGTGGAACCCAAAGTGCATGTGGATGTGGAGGTAACTCGGGGTCAAGAGAATTATGGAGTTGTTGGCGGACGAAGCGGGCTCGACTATATAACTACTGCTAGGAGGTAATATCATTATGGGCTAATATAAACTGGTACTCAGGTGTTGCATTAGATATTATCATCTTGATCAACTTCGGCTCTGGAATGTGCCCTGGGACTTGTGTTGCTAGGCGACGCCAGCAGTTGGCAAAAGTACAGAAATCCTCATCGGGCTTCATCTTCTCATGGGTCAGATCCACCATAGAATACCTGGGCCCAACCTAGTCTTAATACTGCTGAAGAAATTTGTCTTGTATAGCTCCAAAATTCACAACTTGCTCTTGTGGGAGAGAAAAGAAACAATCTCGAGCCGGGCCTTCTAAAGACAGACCGAACAAGTAAGCCATCAAGCGTTGGTCATGTCGAAACTGGACCAACTCATACAAAACTCCTTCAAGTGCACATAGGGATCCAATGAGTTCCTCAGCCAAAATAGACAAGGATGAATCAACAAAGCCACTGTATACCCCAATGAGTTCCTCAGCCAAAATAGACAAGGATGAATCAGGTAATCCTACAGATCAGAAGACCTACAGAGGTATGATTGGTTCCCTTTTATATCTCACTGCTAGTAGATCTGATATTTTATTCAATGTTTGCATGTGCGTAAGATATCAGGCTAATCCTAGAGAATCGCACTTAATTCATGTTAAAAGAAATTTCAGATATCTAGTTGGTTCTGCTAATTTAAGTTTGTGGTATCCAAGATTATGCACACCTGAATTAATAGGATATCCTGATGCTGACTATGCTGGTTGCAAAATAGAGAGAAAAAGCATCAGTGGTACATGCCAGTTCTTTTCAGGTTGTCTAATATCTTGGTCATCCAAAAAGCAGCACTCTGTAGCACTGTCAACCGCAGAGGCAGAATACATTGTTGAGGAAGCTGTTGTGCTCAATTACTATGGATCAAATATCAGCTGGAGGATTACGGCTTAAAGCTAAACCAAATCCCAATGATGTGTGACAACAGCAGCGCAATAAACCTAACAAAAAATCCTATCCAGCATTCCAGAACCAAGCATCTTGAGGTACGTCATCATTTCATACGAGAACATATTGCACATGGCGATATCACTCTGCATTTTGTTGATACATTGCATCAATTGGCTGACATCTTCACGAAGCCTCCCTGAGGAGCATTTCGCCACAATTCGAAGGGAATTGGGGATGTTTCCTTTGGAATAAATAGATGATCAGAAAATTGAAATGCAAACCATAAAAGTGATGATAAACCAAAGAGGTCGACATGAAGTACACAAACATTCATTCCGCTTAGCTATCTCCTTCATCTTTTTACTTTAGAAAGATAGCCAACTATCTTTTACCGCCTTACTAATCATAGCCGATTATGTCCAACTATTGGCACGAAACTCAAAGGATCACCTTTTTTTTGGAAACCTAAAACGCTACCCTTATGTTAAGTCAACTATTCCGACCTATCTTCTCCACCTTCAAACCCGTCGGCTTCCGCGTACGACTCATATTCTGTAGAAGCTCTCGCAACATCCTCTCCAGCAACCTACTCATCACGTCCGAGCCAGGTTCTTGTCTTTTAATCCAATCTATACCTTCCTTTGCTTCTCTACGATCCTCACACACTTTTTCAACATCCAGAACCCTAGTACCGTGGCATCCATCCCTTCAACAAATCAAGACCAGGCCAGCCCTAGGCATGGAAATGACGACAAGTGCCCTTCACATGCGAAATTGGCTACAAGTGCACACATTGAGGGGGAGTTCTCTGCTACACAAGATGCACACATTAAGGGGGAGCAGCCCCTTGCGCAAGAAATATCAACCAACTGGGAGCTTGCAAGTGCTGAAGCGTCTTCCTCGACGATTCCTACTTCTAACCCAACTAGAGTACCAACTCTACCAGTCGCTACTCCACCTACATCTCCTCCCTAACTCGTTACCTGGTTATTGTATCCCGTTTTATACCACCCAACTGATTTTCTACGTCCTTATATCCGGAGTTTGATTCTAGACCTTCCTTTGAACTTGTCTCCCCTCTGCTAGGTGATGATAAGAAATTTCCACTCTTTCAAACACAATTTGTGATCGATGATCATCACAAATCTTTGTTCATTCAAATCCTCCGAATAAACACCGCACTATCCCTCCAAAACCAAAGCACTCTGGGCTTTAACTCCTTTCTTCTCAAGTTTGTTCGAGAAAAACCCGTCAATATGTGAATTCATCATAGTCATAGGCACCCACCAAATCTCAACTCATGGGGATGGGAACATGGATCCTATTCCTCCATTCCACTTTATCGCATATCATATTTATGTCCAAGATGCCTAATGCCATATCTTTCTTCACTGCCTCCATCCAAGTTCTCTCCTATATTCTTCATTCTCTTTGATAATCTCAAAAAATGTGATCACATCTCTTAACAATGCTCCTACGAGACCTCCTTTTGCATATGTCCAAAACATCTCAAATGGGTAGCAGAGATTTTACCATGGCCACCAACCCTACCATTCTTCAACAAAATTGTGGCGTTCACAGACCGTACACTACCATTGCCAATGTCAGTTTTCCAAACATAAAAAGCTAAATTGTTCCTTCTGTTAGGATTTTTTCTGTTTTCGGGGAATCCCAAGTTAAGCCATTCCATTCTTTGCCTAAACATACAAGCAGCTTATTTCCTGACCATGGGTTGAAACCTGCAGGGGTGCCTCACCGTGGAGCCCAAGGCTGTGTGTCAAGCAAATCTAGTAAAATGCAGATCCAATCCCAGTGGTGTATGAAACCCACATGACACAGCATGCAGCAGGTGTTGACAAGAGAATTCAATTCTACAATCTCACGTGCAACCAAGAAGTGCAGGGACAACTGACCTATCCCCAGGTCACATTAGGCTCATTGATAAAACATTTTCATACAGGTTTCAAACAGGAAAAAATAGCTGTAGAGAAAAAAATGCTTAGAAAAAAAATGTTTAGAAGATGCATCACACAACGAATACCTGTAGAGCAATCTTCAAGCAAATATCCCGATTTGAAGGCCTCAGCAAAATTAAACTCCAAACAGTACTGAGACCTTGAGTAACACGATCACCTCCATGAAATTCTTTGCCATCTTTTTCGCTACTCTCAGGAGAACACATGCACTCTAGCAGTTTGAAAACAGCCTTAGGAAGGTATGGCACCTCTCCAAGTAATCTAGTTAGAGATTTATCTGAAGCTGGAAAAGAATCCCGAAGAGTTTCAGCCTACAAAAGTAAGTCATATACCATCAATCAGCAGGTGCATTGACTTTATTATGAGAAGGCAATTACGCACCACAGTCAGAAGAAACGTCTCATAAACTGAGATAGCAGTTCTAGATGAGAAAAAATCTTGATCCTGCTCTGACTCCCTGAATAACCTGTAGAGAACACGCAATGCCAATTCATGTCCCTGAAAAACAAATGTTTAGCAACAGTCAGCAAGGTAGATTTCACATGGGACCATGCAGACTGGGAATGGCAAGCTAGCACTTAATCCTGGCGACATGTATGACATGAAAACTGTCATGGGAAAAAAAATTGAAAGTTGATGGTACCACTATATATATTAAATGAAAAAGAGGGATTTACAAGGGCATACCGTGTGCTCTCAGAACCATGGTATGCAAAACTGTCCGGTATGCACCACACCAAGCGGTTTCGTACTGGTACCGGCCGCTGTCGGGACGGTTTGGCCAATTTCATCCCAGAAGCACCCAGTTCATAAATAAAAATAAAAAAAGAGAAACTGGATGAATTGGAGCAGAACTGGACGAGTCAGCCAGTTCCACCCCAATTTGTCCGTCGGGACCGGCCGATAAGGCCTTAAGGTGTCTCCCTTCATGAGCTGCACCATAGTTGCCAAGCCTATAATACACAAGCCCCCCTCCCAAAAAAAAAGAAATCTGAGCCAAGGGGCTCCACCCACTAACAACCCCTTGGCAAGGGTGGGCATCCCCATCTGAAGCCACATCTCCATTCCTCAATGTCCAAGGCTCCCAGTAGAAGGCTCAAACTAAGCACATCTGTGAGATGTTACACCACTGGCTGGATGACATCAATGAGAATATTAAAGTTCTTCATCGGTTTGTCCAAAAAAGAGATGAGTAGCTGACTATCAAGGTGGACTCCTTGGCTGAAACAATTCTTCACTTACAGTAGCACCTCTCAGAGGCTCAGACATTTCAACATCTAGGGAGCTCAAGCTCCATGCCTCCACCACGAGAACCACCTTCTTCACCCCCTCCTTGCTGATGCCAAAGGGGGAGACAAGTCTTCTCAAGCCTGCTGAGACCATCCATCGTATAGCATTTAGGCATCTAGTTTATGCATACATGCACACTTGTGTATTCACATGAATGATGAAAACTTTTTGGTTGATGTGTATGAAATTTTTGTTTGATCAATGGACTTCCTATCCTTATTATTGATCTTGGATCTATATGAAACTTTTTGTCTGATGTGAATGAAAAAGTTTCTTCTTGAATGACAAAGAGTTCTTTTGATTGTTGTCCCTCAAATGAAATGCTTTTGATTGTTGTCCTTCAAATGAAATGCCTTAAATGCCATATGAATGTTTGTAAATAATGACTCATGATTGTCATCATAAAAAAGGGGGAGAATATTGTGTCCCTTGATTTTGATGATAACAAACCATGAATCACTATTAGATATTTGTGGTGTGTCTAACAATTTTGTTGAAAATCTGTTTTGGACAAGTACAGGAAAAGTACATTCAATATGTCGACCTGTTAGCAGGACGTGTCGACACTTTAAGAAGAAACACGTGATTTAGGCATTCCTGTTTGAGTTCTGGTGTGCGCAGTGTGTTGACACTCTTTACAGAGCGTGTCAACACTTTAGTTCAATCAGGCGAAAAGTCTCTCTATCTGGCGCTCATGCCTCGACGCATCTAGGGAGATGCCCTGACATAGCGATGCTAGTCGCAAGAGTTAGTGGTACCCATGTCGACCTATTGTGTTGCACGTGTCAACCTGGTGGTGATGTTTTCAAATTTTCTTCAAGATATCGATGGGGAGTGCCGACACTTTGGCTGGATGTGTCGACACCATCAAAGTCACCCGGAACGGATCAGAGTTCGATAGCATCCGCTTCTCAAGATCTGCAATCATTAGTTGAGGATCCATTTGCACTCAAATATCCTTTTGGAAGGTCACCTTTTCAGAGGAAATCATTGGCTATCAGAGGAGTCTTCCAGAGGTGGGGCCCTTTGCAGATTTGGTCCCCTATCCACTTCTGTTTCTAGTGCTCATAGGAGAAGAGATAAAAAAGTGTGTATGAAGCTAATAGAGAAGAAAGAAAGTGGTGTTCGGGCCGTGTTGCACGTGCCAGAGGACAATGTACAGAATATAGCTTGAAGGAGAAGCACATTCAAACTCTCATCTAGTTGTAGAAGAAGAAGAACTGAAAAAAAAGGAGAGATAGCAGAGCAGTGGAAGAGTTCTTGTGGAGATTTCATCATCCTCCTACGACCAGCTTGAAAGCATCGCTACAAATCATCTCCTTTACATTCTGGAGCTTGGACCGCAATGGAGATAGCATCCTCAGATGTCTGTGCAATAGCTAGAAAGCACGTCCACCATGCCACTTGTGTTAGCGGTGAAGAGGCCGAGAGAGGAGAAGGAGCTTCTAGGCGTTGTCCAACTTTTCCAGACAAGATTTCTTTTATCCCACTGATTTCCATAGTCATACCCTATCTATTTGCCTTCTTGCGTATGATGCATGCTGGGTTAAAGGAAAAGAAAACTTCAAAACAAATGCAAAGAAAGAAAAATAACAAGATACTCGAGAATAGTATTGCTAGATCGGACAAACCAGGGTCAAGACACCATCTGCAACCACAACGTGCAAGACAGAACCATCGTCCCCCAAGCTTTCCAACCTAGCCTATCCAACGATTAAACATGTGCACTTAGATCCTCATCGTTTTTGGTAAAGGGGAACATCAGATCTCAGAACACATGAATGACCAACCGATTCTCGAGATAATATATCATAAATAACATATAGTAATGCAGTAAGGGATATAGGGTTAGGGATACTGTACCTGACTTACCTGTTTGGCGAGCGAATGGATGACATTTCATAATTTGTTTACCAAGAAGAGCGTTAGCCATCAACAATGATATCCATAATCATGAGAATATAAGTTGCATGAGAGTAATGAAATAAGACATGAATTGCTCAAACAAGGCATAACATCAAACATATAAACCTTTGACATTCAACCAATGTTCCCAGGACTCTAACGGTCTCATAATGGTGTGCCAGATATGTCCAACAGCTTAATGTCAGTCTGTCAGAGAACGTCAGTTAACATCACTCGAGGGAGGAACCCTGATGACCTGACGGTCTATGATTAATGCGCCAGAAGACTGTGACGGTCTCACGATAGATCGCTACATTTCTTGGGTTTTCAAAAAACTAAATTGATCATTCTCTCACTCTCTCATTCATCCTATTCGAACAAAACACCCAAACCAAGTGCTCGACAACTCCGGCAATTTCGATGACCACACCACCTGCGATAATCGCCAGAGACCACCCTCCATTCCATCGAGATGGCGAAGAGGAGGTCGATAAAGCACCTCCAATGCTGATTGGATGAAGACGAACCATCCCCAGCGGCGGCGAACCCATCGGAGGAAGAAGGACAGCCGACGATGGCCCAAACGGAGAGGGATGAGGTCTGCACGGTGGCAGAGGAACCTGGAGAAGTTGCCCGTGGTGAGGAAGAAGCCACCGCAGTGGAGGAGACATCGGAGAAAGGGAAGAGAAGCCAGGACCCCGAGGTAGGCCGATGCCCTAAAGACCCATTTTTTGCATGTGGGATTGAGGGGATGAGAATGGCTCTGGGGACCCAATGGGGATGACTGTAGGCCATATGGGCCAGTTCCACGAACTGGGGAAACGAGGAAGATGATGCCCGATTGTTGAATGCGTAACGGTCCTTCCAGTGACCGTGACAGCTCCTGGCGTTCCACCCTTGGTGCGTTAGAGATCTCTGACGGGCTAAGATAGATGCGTCAGAGAAACCAGAGATGGAAGTCAATTCAATTTTTTTGAGTTTTTACTTATTTAATTTTTTTGTTATTTTTACTTGTATTAAATGGAATGCAATGTGATAACTGACCCTATGCTCTATGTGTGTGTAGGGGAAAAGAAGAACTAGAATATCATGGCTTCAGATTCGGGTGGTGTACCAGGCACTGTCTGATTATTAGAGAGAGCGACTGGATGCCATGGGATTCAGCGAAGTGCCCAGCATAGAGGTTACGAGGGTGGACACGACACTACTGTATGCATTGCACGAGAGGTGGGATCCAGTCAATCGGGCCTTCATCTTCCCGTGGGGTCATATGATCCCAACATTGGAGGATATTGTGAGGATCACGGGGCTGAGGGTCCATGGAGCAGCGGTGACAGGCTACACTTACACAGACTACCGTGATCTGGCTTAGGAGTTGCTAGGGCTAGATTTGGTGAGGCCGAGACACCACTAGTCCCAGTTGGCACGATCGACACTCCAGGACAGCCTAGGGCTTCGAGGAGCTGCGATCACCGTGGGAGAGTTACCAAAGCAGCACATCGACCGAGTGATTGAGTAGGTCCGTCCTAGAGTAGCAACGGAGGCGGGGCCAGAGGGGGATAGGATTCTAAGGCGCTTCCTGATCCTACTATTTGGGAAGTTGCTATTCTCGACCAGAGCCGACGTCATCAGCTAGAGGCTCCTACCTTTGCTGAGCGATCTGGGCAGAGTTGACAGATACGTGTGGGGGAGCGGTTGTGCTAGCCTTTCTGTTCGAGTCACTCAGCACGACCGATCGGCGGACGATGCTGGGTGGCTTCTCGCCTTTCCTTCAGGTAAACAACTTAAACTCTAAATGCTTCTATATGCCTTCCTATGCTTATGTTGCTATATGCTGATACTGACAAATGACATGACTTATGCAGATCTAGAGCTTTCTATATCTGCCCAGAATCGGGCGAGGGACAGAGCTACATCCAGAGAGGATCCCCATCGCGAGGCGGTGGATCATTGCTCGAGACATGGGGTCGATCAAGAGGCTGACCCAGGCTATTCAAGATGATATCGATACCTTCCCGTATGCATCGGTAATCTCCAAAACTTAGACTTCTCTAAATGCTTTCTATATGCTTTTGAATGCTTCTAAATGCCTTCTAAAATGCTTTCTAAAATGCTGACATGGACTCAATTGCCTTTTCAGGTGTGCTGGACACCATACCGGGATGAGGGACACGAGGGACAGCCGTGGGTGGAGGCTTCCCTGGCGTATGGCGGGCGAGACATCTGGTTACATTGCATCAACGTCATCAAGCCCCTCCACTACCGCCTGATCATGAGGACTCGGGGGGTGCATCAGCCTGAGGTGGAGTTCCCCGGCAGAGACGATGAACGCCCTAGAAAATCTTCAAAGGGCATCAGTGGTGACGTCAATTGGAGCACTCGGGTAGCAAAGCATGTGCAGGATTGGGCACAGAAGGATCGGGTAGTGAAAACCCGAGCAGCTAGTGACGAGGCCTACCTGAAGGCCTACTCTCAGCAGTACAGTGACCAGGTGTTTTGAGGCACCCGACGACCGGTACGAGCTTCTAAACTCTAACTCTTCCTATTTGAATTAATTTATTCTTACATTCATTGACACTGAGACTTGCATATGCAGCTAGACCCGCAGGGCAGGATAGCCGAGCTCCAAGGACTCCTTCATGCGATGATCCAACAGCGAGATGAGTATGAGGCCGCGCTAGAACTTCTGGTGAGCTTTCTAAACCTTGGACCTAATTCATCATGCGATGCTTATGATTATGCTTCCTAAATGCAGAGAGCCGAGGGAGCACAGAGGGCGGGACCAGATGCTCCATCCTCATTGATGCGGGATGACTACGAGGACTCGACACGGACGGGTTACGGCATTGGACTCTAAAGGATGACGCGATTAGTTGGATGACGCGACCAGCAACAATGCAAAATGTGGCACCTAAAGAGCTCCAGAAGAGGCTATATGCCCCCAACAAGAAGTGCTAACTCACGGTCGTCCCCATCGAGGAAAGCGCGACGATCTGCACAGTTGAGTAATCAGCCTTGAGTCTCGGGTGGTCGGCATACTCTCACGCTCGGAACGAGTCACGGGACGGGTCTCACACTCACAACTCACAGCGGTGATTAATACATAGCAAGCTAATAAAATATCCTACTCACAAGTAGTGGCATCTAGAACGCATACCAGCTAAACAATATATGACAAAAGAGGGGTGGCGAGAGTACCTCCACGCTCGGGGCGTGGGGAAGACTTCCCGGCCGAGATATGTCACTCCCGATACAATAATTAAATAAATTACAGCAAGTAAATTACAGCCCACTCCACATAGGGAGGTAGAAGGCCACAACAGTGATCTAGAAGCACCATTCATAGGTTGACGGGCAGCAATTGGTGACGCTCGGGCAGATGTGGATGGCCGGTTCTAAACTGTTCACTCCGGCCTGCAGGACAGCACGTGGGACCCACTGCTGGGACAACAATGTCTGGGGTGGCTCCTAGCTGCAGTGACCAGCGGGGGTGCTCCTGAAATGTCTCGGCTCGATCCTCGGGAGTGGTGATCACCGGAGTGGAGGCCGGTGATTTACTCGGGAATTATCTCCCAAGGCTATCTTGCAGCTCTACTTCTGGCCAGATCTGCGCGCTCCGACGAGATCAACTGGTATGCTCAGCTCTGACGTCGGATCGAGGCACAAAAGATACCGTTGGAAAGATCACTCAAAATCCTACGACATACTTGAACTGCAGACTCGTCCAACGGCTGGAATGAAAATGGGACCGACTGCAAACTGACTGTGTACACTGTCCCGAAATACAGAATAGGTTGGACAGAAATTGAACACTCTGATCAAGGGCTTTGACCGAGGATCAAATGAACGAATTTGGATCTGCGATTTTTATGGTGGGTAGAGGGGAGGGAGGGATACTAGGATCAGATAGGTCCCTTTGGGGGCCCACTTGGATCGGATAGGTCTGCATGGAAGCCTATGCATGAACACAGTCTCCAGGATTATCACGACTAGAACGCGGTTTTTGTCTAGACCGCATTCTTGATAGGTCTGAAAGGGGGTTACTAGGATCAGATAGGTCCCTTCGGGAGTGATTTGGGATTGGATAGGTCCAAAAGAAGGGTACCTAAACTGGATAGATTTCTTTGGGAGCAGTTTGAGACAAGATAGGTCCAAAAGGAGGGTACCCAGACTGGATAGGTTCCTTTGGGGACCTACCTGGTCCCGATAGGTCTCTAGGAGAACGTGGTCTCTGAGAGAACCATGATAAGAAAGCAATCTCTGAGTCGATCGCATTCCAATGCGGACCTATTCGGTCCATGTAGGGTCCCTTTGGGGCCCTACCTGGTTCAGATAGGTCTCTGAGGGAACACAGTCTCTGAGAGAACCGCGATAAGAACACGGTCTCTGAGTCGACCACGTTCTGATGCGAACCTATCCGATCCAAGTAGGGTCCCTCTGGGGCACTACCTATTCCAGATAGATCCCCAATGGGACCTATCTGGACCTCGTAACCCCCATGAGGGGAGGAAAGGAGGCCAGCCCTATAAATTATGGCCTTTTGGGCCTTTTTCCCTTGGTTTTTCTTATTCTGTGCCTGCGCCACGTGTAGAGGAGAGGAAGCCTCCTCCTTGTGACTTGGTGTCATCCAAGGCTTGCCACGTGAGGTGACTCCAAGCTTGTGAGATTTCTTCCTGGTCGGTCCTATGCACTCTGTAGGTTGTGAAGAGCCGATTTCGAACTTGTAGGATGTCTTCTAGGTCGGTCCCGTGCCTCTTGTAGGAAGCGAGGGTTGGTTCTGGACTTGTGAGATCCATTCCCGGTCAGTCCCCTACACCTTATAGATTGCGAAGAGCTAGTTCCTCACAAGGTCCGCTTATTGCATGGGTATTTTAGTTGTTCCAAGTACCCGTCAGAATGTTGCCAGGGCGTGTATGTTTGTGACCATCACAAGGTTAATCTGGCTTCTATTTTCCTTGATTAGTTCAAGAAAAAATAAATAGATTCAACAAATGCCCTCAATGGGATGTCTGTCTAAGCTGAAGGCGAGGGCGGGCGACCTGTGTACTTCAAAAATTATGTTTTTTTTCCTTTGAGCCTCTTTGACGTGCTAGAGTGCTTATGTCTGCTTTGTCACTTTCCCCCTTTCTTTTGCTTAAACTAACAAACAAATTTTTTGTTTTGTTGTCTGCAATGATTTCCAGCCATGGCTTGTTAGGCCGGTGATGACCGGAGGCAGAGGTCAACCCAAGATGGGGAAGATCCTTATGTTGTCTTTACAGGGGTCCCGATGTCAAGTTTGGCTCCACCAACTATAACTATGGAGGCAATCGACTCCTTAGATTTTGGGTTCACTTGGATAGTGGAAGGACCCATTAATGAGGCTGGCTTTGGGGAAGACGTCGTTGATTGGTCCAAGATTTCCTCGAAGCGCAGTGTCTACAAATATGATCGATCAAGGGGATATTTATCACATTTCCTGCTCGATCGTTATCTTATTTCATTCATTCAGGGTTATATCCCTTTGGTAGGGAGGCTGATGATTCTTCACCCACCACTGAATGGTGCAAGATTGAAAAGGCTACCTTGTCAGAGCGGGGCAGCATGCAAGATACCTGTACCCTGTCAAATCCGAGCTATCTTGCAGATTTCGAGCGGCAAGCACTATTCCCCGATCAAAAGGCCAAAAACCGACGAGCGTCTAGAGAATAGCGGAGTGTATAGAGCAAACATAGAAGGTATAATCTGACCGCTATCGCACGGTAGCAGTCAGTCCGGTAGGTGGATTGGGCATACTCCCGGATGCAGATGGAATCTGAAATGCACCGCGATCCCATGTACCATCAGCTCCTCGAGAAGTACCCAATAAATCAGCCGCATTTGCCGCAAGTATGGCGCTGGTATTCGCACCAATGCTCGTATCAGAGGCCAAACGATAGTCAAAGGTCGCAGCACTATTAAAAATAGCATTGGATGTTGACACCTGTTTGCCAGGATCCGAATCGTTCGATGGTGAAGAGTCTGTAGTTGCAAAATAAGCATTGTCAGTCCAGGTCATCGAAGTGCAGGTTGGCAGTCCGTTACTTGTTGGGCAGGTATTACTGATACCGATTTGTGCCGCACCCACCCACGCGTTATTCATAACATAAACTGCTTGCATGGGGTTTGTGTAGCCTCCATCGCCAAGCATAATTCCCGAGCCGAGGCCACACCCAGTTCCATAATTGGCTATGGTGTTGTTTACGATATAGACATTTCCGGAGAACTGAGAATCGAAAAGATAAAAAAAGTTGGCAATACCAGGATTCTTAGCATTGGCCCCTGATCCACCGCTGACCGCTGCGCAACTGGTCATTAGCACCACATTTCCATATATGTACCAGGGACCGTTATTTTGGTTGCAGTTATTGAAATCACAGGCGCTTGCAGGTGCGATTATGGCTGTTCCGTTGATGTCCTGCCAGTAGTTGTAAGCGAGTGTGAGGTCTTGGGTTCCCTCCGATATTGAGCCCCCCTCGGCATGATAGTTTGCCGTTGAGTAATTCCGAGAGAAATAGTTATATTGGAAAGATTCGTTATTTGCTGGACCATAGGTTCCCCCCCCTGGAGCAGTCCCACGGGTGCAAGGTGGGGGGACCACGCTCCCGTTAGCACAATGCTGTCCGTGGAGAAATAGCATTGAGGCTCCTACATCATGAATGTAATTATTGCGGACTGTTAGATTGTATGATCCCCAATCATTCTCGATCCCATTTTCACGGCATCCAGCATCCGTATTCGCATGGGAGCCGTTCACATCGACATACTCAAATGTAATATCGTGGACTACAACGGCAGCTGTGGCAGAATTTGTTCCAAATCCTATATTTGCATAACAAGCTACAGCTTTGGAGTTATCTGTTTTAAACCCATAAGCGGATTCAGATTGCCAGTCCGCTTGTGGATTACCTGTCGAACTACTTCTGTAGGTTCCGCTGATGATGTAGTAGTCCCTAGTGAAGCTGAAGATAGTGCCTACTCCAGAGCTATCAGCGCTTTGGAATATTGCTTGGGTCTGGTAGGAATCGTTCCATCCTATGCTAGTGCCATGGCTGACAGTGGTTGGAGCCATAACAGTAATAACAGTGTTGCCTGAATCTGCGTCATTGAATACATGACCACCATATGTGCCCCCGGCCACCCAGTAGGTGACACCCCGCACTAAGTTTGTTGGAAGATCAAGATAAGCATTCGTCCAGTCTGCTCCTGTGCGTGTTCCACTCGTCGCTCCAGAACGCACATAGCAGTTCCCGGACCCGTCGCAGCCACCTGCAGCGAAGCAGTAAATGCCGCTATAGAAGATCAGGAGCACAAGTCCCATCGAGATTAGAACAATCCGTTGGATTGGTCTTTTGTTGCTCATAGATGCTCTCCTTGTTGTCTGCTTCCTAATCATTCTTCCTCAGCGTATGCATACATGATCTGGGGGCTGTATCGGGCTGGGTGCGTCATCGTTCGCCGCCGTTCGCTGCCCGGCGTGCGTCAACGGCGTCGATGAGCCGTTGGTACGGCTCGACGTCGTGGACCTGGTTGACGATGGCGGAGGCACAGACGTCGGCAGCCTCGAGGACGGCCCGATCCAGGTCGTCGACGAGAAGCCCGGCGTTCATCAACGCCTGACGGATGACGAGCGCCACGCCTTCGGGCTTGTAGATCTGCCAGATCGGTTCCAGTTCGCCGCCGTTCACCTCGACGAGCAGGGAGCGCTCGATCACTTCGGCCGCCTGGTCGATGACGGTGCGGTCGACGGTCACGACGGCCCGCCTACGTTGAGCTTGATCGTCTGGCCCGGCTTGCGGCGTTGGTGCTCGGCCAGCTTTCGCTCGGCGGTCACCCCAGCGGCGTCGCAGCCGCCGTTCCTCTCTATGTGCTCCACGACCGGTGGGATCTAGTGAGCAGGACGTTTTTGTTCCCGTGGGGACATCTCATCCCCATGTTGGAGGACGTGGCGAGGATCATGGGACTGTGGGTCTACGGAGTGCCAGTGATCGGGACAATGCACGTTGACTATAGAGAGTTGGCACGGGAGCTGCTAGGATTGGAGCTGGTGAGGCCGGGACACCACTCGTCCATGCTGGCATGAGCGACCCTACAAGAAAGTTTGGGGCTGCAAGGAGTGGCTATAGCCGTGGGAGAGCTACCAGAGGAACACTGGGGGTGACTGATGGACCGGGCCAGACAGAGAGTAGCAACGAGATCGGATCCCGAGGCAGATGTGGTCCTTCGATGGTTCCTGATGCTGCTATTTGGGAAGCTGATTTTCGCGACGAGGGCAGATGGAGTGAGATGCAAGCTTCTCCACCTACTGGCAGATCTGGATGGAGTTGGAGCATATGCCTAGGGTGCGGCCGCACTGGCATTCTTGTTCTACTCCCTTAGCACCACCGCTTGGCAGATGATGCTGGGCGGGTTCTCCCCACTACTATAGGTAACACTTCTATCTTAAATGCTTATGCAATCATGATTTATGATTTGAGACTACTATATGCTGACACTTGACAATGCAGGTATGGACCTACGTGTATATCCCCGGCTTAAGGAGAGAGAAGGTTGTACACCCCGATCGAGTTCCAATCGCGAGGTGGTGGATGGCGGTGCGGGACGCTGGGTCACTACGACACCTAGTGCAGGAGATCCAGCACGACATCGACATGCTACCCTATGCATCGGTAAGACTCCAATCTTTAGACTTCTCAATGCAACTAAATGCTATTTGACATTGACTCGACTAACCTCCCACTTTCAGGTGCGTTGGACACCATACCGTGATGAGGGGCATGACGGGCAGCCATGGGTGGAGGGGGCCCAAGCGTATGTGGGACAGGGCATGTGGCTGCACTACAGGAACATCATCGAGCCACTGCACTATCGCCTAATCATGAGGACCAGGGGCGTCCACCAGCCAGAGGTGGAGTTCCCGACGAGGGAGGAGGAGCGCATGGGTCGATCTTCCTGAGGACTGACTCGCGAGATAGACTGGGTCACCTGGGCGATGGACCAGGTTCACAACTAGACGAGGAGAGGTCAGGCGGTGTGAGCCTGAGCCAGCAGCAACGCTGCCTACTTGAAGGCCTATTGTAAGGCCCGTTCATTAATGGATCCTTACTAGTATCAAAATAGAATTTAATCCATAAATTTAGGAATTTTTATTAGATTTAATGGGCTATTTCTATGCATTATAAACCCATTCTTTACTTTGACACTAACCTCATGTCAATGAATCAACCATGTCATCTTTCGACACCTTGCCAGAACTGATGAACATACTCTTGGGCTAGACATTTCGTCTAGAGCCCACGAACAAAATGACTTCTTTGCTTTGACACTAACCCCGTGTTAATGAATCAACCACGTCAGCTTCCGACACCTTGCCGAAAATGATGAACATACGCTTGGCCTAGAACTTCTATCTAGAGCAACCGAACAAAACAACCTCTTTGCTTTGACACTAACTCCATGCCAATGAATCAACCTCATCAGCTTTCGACACATTGTCGGAACTGATGAACATACCCTTGGCCTAGACCTTCTATCTAGAGCTAATGAATAAATGATTTCTTTGCTTTGACACTAATCCCGTGTTAATGAATTAGCCACAGTGACATTCGACACCTAGTCGAAGTCGATGAACATACCCTTGACCTAGACTTCTGTCTAGAGTCAACGAACAAAACAGCCCCTTTGCTTTGACACTAACCCCATGTAAATGATTAAACCAAGCCAGTGTTGGACACCTTGTCTAGGGCAGACCAACATTCTCCCTCCACTAAAGACCATCGAAATAATGATGATAAAAAAAAGAAAGAAGAAAGAAAGAAGAAAAGGGGGGCTTAAAATTGAGGTGCCCTACCAAACTTGCTCACACAGTCTGTTAAGCAAGGGAAATAATGGCTTAAAAACTTGGTCGCAGTGAAAACATGAAAGGGCACTACGAGTAAAATTGGGTACCCTGCCACGTGAAAACCTACAATGGCGCACAGGTAAAAGTAAGAAAGGGCTGTCCCCGGTGAAAATCTAAAAGGACACTTGAGTCAATAATGTGATTTGAAAAAAAATGGAAAAAAATGAACAAGGGAAGATCTCTATCATCAGAAACCCTTTTCCTTGACAAATAACTCCCTCTGGCATCGGACCTTCCGTCCCTGCCGACAAAGACTCCCTTTGGTTAACACCAATCTCTTGTCCCATTTGGACTGCTATAAAACCTTTGGCTTAGACTTTCCATCTTAGCCAATGAACAAAAAAAGCCATATTCTTGTCCCCCTGGGCTGCTGTAAATCTTTACCTTAGACCTTTCATCTAAGCCAAAGAGCAAAAAACCTCCTTATCAGCTCCATCGGGACCAATAAAAAATCATTGGCTTGGACCTTCCATCTAAGCCAATGAATAAACATCCCTTTCTTGTCCCACTGGGGCTGCTATAAAGCCTTTGACTTAAACCTCCCGTCTAAGCCAATGAATAAACGGCCCTTCTCTTGCCCCACCAGGGCTATTATAAAACCTTTGACCTAGACATTCCATTTAGGTCAATGAATAGACAATTTCTCTTGTCTGAACACTACCTATCAGTCCCACTAAGAGTCACTGCATCCCATTGACCTAGAGCTTCCATCTAAGTCAATGCATAAAACCCGCCTTCCTTGCTTCGACATTGAACCCATGCCGACGATTAAACCCCTCTAGTTCATCTAGGCCGATTAACACATTTTGTGGACAATGACATTAGGCCTTTCACCTTCGTCAACCACCCTATCGCTTCTCAGCCTTGTTCTACGAACAAGCTGGTTATTTTATGAACTACCTAATAGCCCGAGTGCTCACTGTAGTGGAGCGATTCCCTCGTCCTATCTTTGAAAGGATGAGCGCTCTCTTGTATACTCACTTGGGTCTCTCCACTTAGTAAAAATAAATCCCTTCCAATAAGTTGCCCAATGGAAGTCATTCTCTGCCATCACATTCCATGTGTGTGGCTGTGTATAGCAGCATGTGTGGGTGGGGGGGCTCGTCCCTAGGTGTGGCTACGTGTAGCAATATGGGGGGGGCTCATCCCCATGTATGGCTACATGTAGAAATGTGTGTGGTAGGGGCTCGTCCCTATGTGTGGCTGCATGTAGCAGCGGTGTGGGGGGGGTTCATCCTCGGTAAGCTGTGTATCAGCGGTTGTAGGGCACTTGTCCCCATGTGTGTTGCTGCATTTGCATCGTAGTGAAGTCTCACCGGGTTAAGTGAGGGGTGGATGTAGGTTGTGGGGTTGCAACAGAACTACCTTAAAATCCTTGTGCAATGGTCTAAGAATCATGTTACTTTTCCTTCTCTTCTACCCCCCTTCATAGATTCTTGCGTTAATATCAATCCCTGCAATTTGAGTTGATCTCTAACACATTGCTCACACACACTGAACTAAATCAGATCGCTACACACACTTAACCTTCACACACTTACTACTAAGCTGTGTCAACTCCATCAAGCTACTCAGTTCTTTAACACACTCAAATTGATACTTAGTGAATTTAAGTTTCGCTCGAGTCTTTATAAGTGCTTTTGTTGTATCCGCTATGTACGCTTTGAATAGAGTGTCATCTGCATATCGAGCTGAAATTAGAGTTTCATCTGAGTTAATTTTTTAAAGGACTGTAATCATTCGCCCCCCTCTTGAGTACAGTTGCACCTTGGGACACAACAATTCGTATTAGAGCCTAGCTCTGTCATACCTAGATCCAACGATCTGTAGAGAAGATCTTGATGCACCTGCTATCATGAGTTCTTTCACTTAACAAGTTTCTATGATTTCTCCACCAATTTTTGATGGTTCATATTTCACTATCTGGCTAGGAAAGATGTGTGTCTATGTTAACTCATTTGATTCAAAATTATGAAATCTTATATCTCATGGTCCTCATGAGCTGCCATCAGATAAATCTGAATGGTCTGCTAAACATAGGACCAAAAACATTGACAATCTTGCTGCTTTGAACTTGTTAAAGGCTGCAGTTGATTTCAAGTCATTCCCTTTTGTTTCTACCTGTAGCAGGGCCAAGGAAATTTGGGATGGCTTGGTTAGCATCCACAAAGAAGAAGAAAGGCACGACTGCCTAATGGCCGACAGCAATGACCAGCCCAGTGATCCCTCATCTCAGACAAGTTTTGATCTTGAAGACTTTACCTTTGATGAACTTATGGATGCATATGATGAGTTGGCAAAGGAATACAAGAAATTAAAATCTAAAAATAAAAGATTGAAAAATAAGCTTGAAGACAATTCTAATGAGAATTCATCTTGTAAAAATTGCTCTGCTCTAGAAGAGATGAATGAATCTCTTTTGCTTGATGTAGATTTACATAAAGAACAAGTTGGTTGCTTAAGAGATGAAAATGGAACCATTCAAGATAAAATCTCTAAGCTAAAAGAGATTGAAAAGTAACTCCAAGATAAAATAGACTCAATGTCTAATGATCAACACTTGCTTGACAAACTTATTGACAATAAGGCACTCGCTGATGAGAATGAAAAATTGAAAGAACAAAATGTAATGTTGATTGATAAACTAAGTGCTTGTGAAAAAGGAAAATATGTTGTTCATGATAATTTTGAAAAAGTTCAGACTCTCGAACAAGAGATTGAGAGTTATAAAACTGTAAATGCTATGTTGAATGACAAGCTTGTTGCATGTGAGGAAGAGCTTGCTGGCTCAGAACTGCTCATTTTCTCATTAGAAAATGAAATTAAAGATTTCGTAATTAACACCGTAGCCTTTATGATACGGCGGGTTTTGGGTCCCAACACGATCACCTATAATCATCTGCTTAGTCAGACAGTGCGTGTAATAAACTTGTCACCCAGTGATTGGCACGCTCTACGCTAAAATAAAGCCCCTAATAAATAAACTAAATAAATAAATATAAAGAATTTAATAAAATCTACCCCCACAACTGCTCGTCGGCCACGACAATGGCGCTCGAGGATCAGGGTAAGCCGAAGGCCAAGGCAGCTTTGCCGAACATGATTGGCGTTGCCAACCATACGTGCCTAGCGTGGATGGCGATGACGATTGGACCGTAGGTCACTATCACCATCGGTTTGTTGTTGCTGTTGGTGGTGAAGGTTGGTCACTTGATGGCGACCGGTCGCATGTTGCAGCTTAGATGGGGGTCCTCCTCTTCCTCTCCGATAAGAAAAGGTGAGGGCATTGCGGTGCCTACTTGGCGGGTGTGACTCTTCTCCGGCAGAAAGAAGAAAGGTAGGAGACGTCCCATCAGGCGTGCCAGTTTGTTTACGCGCGCGGGGAAAATCTCTTCTTGTTCTTTCCCTCACGGTGGGGACGTACACTCGCCTGTTACGGAAGGCCGAGATGGGTCAATTTGGTACGCTGGGATTCCGTGGGTATTGAAATGAGGGTGAAAAAAATGATAGGAACGCACAGGAAGGAACAACATATGGTTAATCGATCTGGAAGACTGGGACAGAGATGGATGGATGGAATGTGGGCGTGCCAGTCAATTTCTCGATGATCAGCAACGGAACCAAGTGTTTGACTAGGGATGTGTCGCTAGGGCACAGCACGTGAGCACGAAATGTTATGCATCGTATGGAGAGAATGAGGTTCCACTGGTACGAGTGTAGACGATTGTGGGGGCTCGTGTACTGGACGTATGTCTTCCCCACTGACCGCAAGCGATCGATGTTTATTTTGCATCGGGCAAAGCCCAAACACCTTTGTTTCTACTTCCGAAGAGAGAGTCAGGGACCCTGGGGGCTGCGACGTCGGGAGGGCTTCGTCCGTGCAACAGCGACAGGGCAACAGCAACACAACAGGGATAACTGGGGGCAGAGAGACTGGTTCTAACAAGGAGGGGGATCTGCTCCCTGACTGGATTACATGACATATATTCCATGAAAGGCATTTATATGGGGGCATGAAAGCCCAATTACAAGTGCTTGCAAGCTGCGGGACAATTCCGTCATTCGTGACGGTCCCTGGGTCATTGCATTATTGTGTGGGTAGTTCTGTATTTGTACATAGTGTCCATCAAAGGATCTAGGACTCGACAGGCTACTGCCCGAGAGGTGGCACAGTGTATTCCCGATGTGAGACAATGTCGAGACCAGGGAAGTAGGGGTGCCGTGGGCACCATTATACTGGAGCGGTCGAGCATAGCTACGATCGAGGTGACCCCGAACGGTGCAAGCACCACTTGTGAAGGGAGCGGCCTAGCGCTATTGAGACAGAAGCGGTCGAGCACTATTGAGACTGGAGAGGTCAGACAGCATGAGTGTCGCCCTGCCTATAGCGACCAAGAATCGTTAAGCTTAGAGTCACTGGGTGTCGTGGGCACCGTTGCGACCATAGCTGTTGAGGCCGTAGGCCTCGCTTTGACTAGAGTAGTTTGGTGCTGTTGGCACGGCGGTGAGTGGAGTAGCTAGGCGGTCGGGTGCCGTGGGGCACGATTGTGATTGAGGTTGTTGAGTGGTCAGGTGCTGCGGGCCCCAACGTGACTAGAGGAGCTAGCAACCAGGTACTGGAGGCACCGTTGTGATTGAGGTTGTTAAGTGGTCGGGTATCGTGGGCTCCGATGTGACTGGAGGAGCTGGCAGTCGGGTGTCGGAGGCACTGTTGTGACTAAGGTTGTTGAGTGGTCGGGAGCTGCAGGCCCCAATGTGATTGGAGGAGCTGGCAGTCGGGTGTCGGAAGCACCGTTGTGACTGAGGTTGTTAAGTGGTCAGGAGTTGCAGATCTCGATGTGACTAGAGGAGCTGGCAGTAGGGTGCCGGAGGCACAGTTGTGACTAAAGGAGCTGAGCGACCCGGTGTTGTGGGCCCCGATGTGACTGGAGGAGCTGGCAGTCAGGTGTCGAAAGCACCGTTGTGACTGAAGGAGCTAAGTGATCAAGTGCCGCGGGCCCGGACGTGATAGGAGGAGCTGACAGTCGGGTGCCGAGGGCACTGTTGTGACTGAAGGAGTTGAGCGATCGGGTGCCGCGGGCCCCGACGTGACTGGAGGAGCTGGCAATCGGGTGCCAAGGGCACCGTTGTGACTGAAGGAGATGGGCATCGTGAGACCTCGATGGTCATGCTCGGGGCCCGTTGACAAAGGCAGGGGCCTGACACTTCATCTTGCACCGGAACTTGTGAAGTCTACCCATTGTCCGGGGTAACGACACTGAGGGTATGCATATCGAGGCAACACCAAGGTGGCGTACGATCATCGAGACGGGGAGCCAGATAAGGTGCTTCGATTGAGCTGCATTTGATGGTACACGATCATTAAAATAGAGACTAGGCAAGGTGCTCTCATCGAGCAATGTCCATGTCGTGCATAGACGTCGAGGCAGAGACCAAGTAGGGTGCCTCGATTGAGTAACGTTTGATGGTGCACGATTATTGAGGCAGGGACTGGGTAGGGTGCTCTCATAAAGCGCCATCTGGGTCATCCCCAAACACTAAGGCAGGGCCGAGCAAGGTGCTTTCGTCAAGCAACATCTGAGGTCATACATGACTATCGAGGTAGGGCCGGGCGGAGTGCTTTCATACAGGAGTGTCTGAGTTATGTGCGATCGTCAAAACGACACCCAGATAGGGCATGTTCATCAAAGTCGGGGGCCGCACTTGAGGGGGTTTATGTCATGGCTAAAGGTCAGAGGGGGTGCAATTATCTGACATGCCCTCGGTGTGAGCCTAGCGAACACAAAACTAGCCAACCAAACTCCTCATGCGCCATTCGTAGTCCAAGAGATGAGCTCCATGTATCCTCTACTTGATGCTTGCCGCTTGCCCGTCTGGCTTCCAAAGGGGAGGGTTTTATAGCGGAAGATGAAGGGTCGGGGTGGGTTTAGGCGGACCAAGTTCAGGGTAAAACTTGATCCGCGCAAACCCTTAGAAATATGTTTTTTTTTTGTTTACGGAGTGGGGGAGGGAGGGTTTAGGCAGACCAACCTAAGGGGTTGGTCTAGTCCGCCTAAAGCCCTCCCCCAAGAGGGCTTTAGGCAGACTAGCTGTTGGCACTCAAAATATGAGGGACGGTGATCAAGCCACAAAGACGAATGATACGGCCAGCTAAAGCACGGAAGCCGATGAAGATCAACATATTGAAGCCTTCTCAAGCTGCCAGAGCCTCAAGTCACCTGGAATGAGCACCGGGGACTTCACCTCAGGAGAATCGAGATGAATTCACAACCAACTGGTAGCGCGACCAAGCCTGCCTAATGAACTAGCATCGACTCCGTCGTGTCGCATACACCATACCCGTCGTTCGACCAAGGGTGACGGTCTACCAGGTGGTCTATCACCTGAATGAGAGATTCTCCGGGGAAGGAAGAACGCCATCAGTCCTTCATAACAAGGAACCGGAGGCCTTGTCAGCAGAAGATCCCGATCATTCGACGCGGGTTCGGCTTCTCACTATATTGGGTCTGTTAGCTACCGAATGATCGCCCAAGCGAGGCGGAACTGTCCCGGGTGTTATTCCACCCTGCAAAGAAGCTTTGAGCATGGATCAGGCTGAGCCAGAAGCGCGAATCATAGTGCCGAAGGCCGTGCCAGCAGACAACCTGCGTGCTCAAGTCAAACACACAAAAAGTTCTGATTAAGGCCATACGTCGTGCCGAGAGCTTCGTCAACGCCCCGTCAAGGTTTTCCAAGGACCGCAACGAGAGGAATGGTCAACGGCGACCTCTGGAACTATCCCCAGACTCGCCGATTAGCCCCCGACAATCGAAGAACGTTAATACGGCGCCCCACTTCACCGGCGCACCCCTTAAACGGCGCTGCTAATTTCGGTGCGCACAATTGTTCCATGGAGGCCGCTCCCCGGTGCCACGTTACCTGACGCACTCCTCGCGGCGCTGGGCAAACCTGCTGCTATAAGAAGTACACTTGGTTCGACCAAGTGAAGAGGACGAACGAAAGTGAGAGGGAGATCAATCAGGAAGAGCGAATCAGAAGGAGGGGAACCAATTCTGAGAAGAGCAATTTCGATCAAGAGAGAGCCTCCACCAATCAGAGCTTCTGGAACGGGGGGATTTTGAAAAATCCCCAAAGACCCCGGTGCTTTTCCAAACGCGACCTCAAGCAATAGATCCGACAGGCCCATGAGACTTCAAAATTTGAAGATATGTATGATATAAATGTAAGATACCTTACAGTTCCCGACCATACTTATATGATAGGAGCCAGGTGCTTGTTGTGGTTTTTGTAAGAAAATGAAAATCGAGCGTTGCTGTATAAACGTTTTAAGAAGTGCCCATTTTCCCGTGTGAATGGAATTTTTGATCCGTTGGGCCGTGTTGAGTGTCCCAAATGAACACCTGACTTTAATCTTTATTGGAGCAAAAAAATAAAGGCTAATAAAACAAAAATAAATGCCCCCATGCAGGATCGAACTACAGACCTTCAGTTTACAAGACTGACGCTCTACCACTGAGCTATAGGGGCGGCTTTTTTCTGTAGAAGAAATTAATGATAAGATATTATTTTTTAACTCAATAAAAAAATCCCCTTGCTCTAGGACTCAGAATCTGACTCTAAGTATCACCTATAAGATGCAAGGCAGAGCTCTATCTTGTGCGGAAAAATGTGGCTCCAAATATTACCTATCATACGCAGGGAAGAGTCCAAGTTTGTGTGGACAAAAATCTGGCTCCAAATAGTAGTTACGTATATGTATAGCTTCATGATCAAGACCGCAGGTGATAGTGTATTCTCAGGCCTTACACCGCATTTGGTGCATAGATTGGATGAGACCATGGCCTGGAGGACTTCTCAGATACCATGTTCTCAGCACAAGGGTGGATCATGTGCACATTTAGCAGTCATTGTGCTAGATTGTTCAGGGAGCCAAATTAATGGAAGAGTCAATGTGGTTGTTATGCACTGCCTTTGCCGACAGTGTTAAAGATGAGGGGTACCATCTCAGCAGGGAAAAATATACATGTTGGGCTCCTCAACCCTTCAGTGCCCACATGGGGTAGCAAACAGTTGGCCAATAACTCTTCCATCTGGTTGTCCCTGAAGATACCTTCAAAAATGCAGGCTCTCTGCTGATAGCCATGTCCTCCAAGAACCCACAGCCTTCATACCATCTGAATCTGATCTGACAATTGTTGTTCGGAGTCCCCATGGTTCTGGCTAGTCCAGACCCAAGTCCATGTCAGTTGGGGATTGACCAATGACCTGCAGCCTCATCCATTTGCAAAACTAGCTGAGGGAATAAGGGGTACTCCACTTTGGTGAATTTACTCATTAATTAGATCAAGTTCTCTGCACATCTTCATAAATCTTATAGGCATGATTGGAGAGTTCTTCCAAGCCTAAACACATGATGTAGACAAGGGCAGGCCATGGCTGCACAGTTGTAGATGTTACAGCACCTAAAGACACTTAGATTGAAGTACTTGAACCTTTGGTTTTGGATTGACTCCCTTTTTGTTGTACAGGATAGAATTGAAGTACTGAAGTCTTTTGTTGGAATATTTGGACATAGTCTTCTGGGCAATAGTTCCGTATTAGTTAAATGAATCGTGGTCCAGTATTAGTTAAATGAATCGTGGTCCACGGTGAGTTCAACATCTTTGGTTTCCACTCGTGGGGTGTAATATAATATAGGACACTGAAGTCTCAAATCAGGATCAATCCATTAATTTTATAAGGAAGTCCCCAATTTTTATTTCTCATAAAAAATAGCCATAAATCGAAACCAGATGTTCTGTTTTCATCGGCTTTAAATCAAATGACTTCAAAACAGGGTTTGACGGCCCGGTCGACCCGGCCGACCCGGTCTCGGCCATGTAGTGGCGTTGGCCACGAGGTTGGCATCGTTTGGTGTGCCATTGTTTAGGCATTGTGTTGAGTAGCATTGTTGGGGTTGAGAATTAGTGGCCTCTTGAGTGGCTTTCTTGAGTCGAGGACTGTCGAGTGAGGACCGTCGTTGCCCTAGTTTCTCCCCTGGAATTGTTGTGTGTGGCTTATAAGGGAGCCAAGGTGCGACTGGTGCTGTGTGGATGGCATGGGCTAGTGAGTTGGTCATCATGGAGGCGAGTGTGCATAGCTTCAGAACGAGGAGTTGTTTGATCACCTTCGATTCAGATGGTGTTTTCCAGGTCGATTCAAGGATTGGGGATGAGTGTGAGTACGAATAAGAAGCTGGTTCCGATCTCAGCAAGAGTAATGTGAATTTGGGGTGGCTGATTTGACCCCTAGCACCCAGCAGTTGTGTAGATCTACGTGTTGGGTGTCTGACAAAGATGGCAATTGAGGACCAGGTAGAGCTTAGATAAGATCATTGGATTAGGACCTAGATTGTGACCTTGGTCAGGCGTATTCAAGGTTTAATGTGGTACAAGGCATCATCCTCGGGTTTAAGTGGTTTCCGTTGGCACCAGCGGATGTTACTCGGAGTCGAGATGGTGTTTTGATTAGCCTCGATGGGCTGGGAGTATCATCGTGATTGTGGATGACATTCCATAGGGCGGTCGTGCGTGGTCGAAGGAGCTAACTGAGTTGTTTGGGCATCGTGAGAATGTGTGGTTTAGGGTTCCAGTCATCTGATGGACTGATGCTCGGGTCCAATTGAGTGATGTGGTGGATGTGGATTAAGAACTTCACCTTGCTGAGGCTCAAGAGAGTTTGGAACTCGGTGTTTTCCGTGGTGTCACTTTTCAAGTTGTTGTGTCGAGGTTGGAAGTTTCCCCTAGCTCGGGAGGAGCTATTTTAGGGGACGATGTGTGAGGTGAGCAGTTGCTTGAACGGTGTTGCATTCATGTGGGCACCATGTGTTGGTCGCTACAGGTTGGTAGTTCAAGGGAACTGTAGAATTGCTGAGTATGGCTTGGATGGCTGTAAGGTGGAACAGCTGTCTACTTAGCGAATGAATTCCCTGAAGTGTGAGTGTGAGATTGGGGCCCTACCAGCGAGAAGGGTTTTTGAGGTGTTGTGCCAAGACTAGCAAGATTGTGGAGTTCAAGATTCAAGCGGGTGACCTTGTTGTTCTTCTCCTTCCCTCATGAGAAGCTACATTGGCTGGATAGCGAGAGAAGATTGAAATGGTGCTTGGTCATTGTGTGGCCCAGGCGTAGAGGTAGCAGGTGTATGGGCCAATGGATGTGGTCGAACATCTAGAGTTTGGATTGTCGGTTCTGTGGAGAACTAGAAGGGAAGAGTGATTTAAAAATTTCTTGGTTGGTGTGGAACCAACGGTTGGTGGATGGCTTCCTCAACTGGTGTATTGTTCCTCAAGTTGGTCATGGTATGATGAGTTTAGCAGATGATGTAATCTAGGATGGTTAATGGTGGGTATCCCACAAGCATTGGTCGAGGCTGGTGAGAGCTAGGCATTAGGATCGGTGATGACCAGTGAGCATTGGTTGTGTTTGGCTTCCAAGGTGAGAGCCATTGTTTGCGTAGAGTCGTTAAGAGCATTGTGATCAGTGGTGTTAGCTATGTGAGTTTTGGTTCTAGAGGTAACAGTTACTGACCATGTGGAGTTGATAGATATGTCACGATCAGTAGTGATGGCTGTCAGAGTTGTGCTCATGGTCGAGATGTGATTGTGCTCCGGAAGGCATCGGGCAACTCTACCATTCCGAAAAAATCACGAAGTAGGAACAGACGCTGCTTCACACGTTGCTTGCCGGCGTCGGCACCGCCGCCGGAGGCGGCTCGGGAACACAAATCGCGACCGCCGCCGGCGCCTCGGGAGCGGCGACGCTCGCCGAAACGCTCTTCACTCCGAAACCCGGCGAAACGGCGCAGGAGCCGAAGCGCGCAAAAATCTCGTCGCAACCCTGCTCGCCGGAGCGGTGGGCGCGATGTCGCCGACTTCCGCCGCCGCGACGCCGAACGCGGTGAACGCGAATCCGGGGAACAACCGGCCGAGCGACATGCTTCGCGTCGCATGGCGACGTTTACGTGCGGCGGCCCTGATAAAGTCGAGATTTACGAGTGTCGCCGCGCGACGCATGTATTTAAAATACGGCTACGGTTGGTTCGCCTTCGAATTGCCTGCGGCTACACACGAGGACGGTCGCTATGCGACCTCGGGTGGCGAAGATTTATCGGATTCAAATCCTTAACCTGGCGTCTGTGAGCGGCCCGTCCGGCTCACTTCACCTCGATCAGCCGCAAATCCGACGGGCGGCAGGAGCCGAGCCGGATTTCGCCGGAGTTGGCCTTGAGGAAGAGCGACGGTTCGGGCGAGATGGGATCGAATTTCAGCGTGCGCCGGTTGTCGTTGAAACGGCGCCACATCAGGTAGTCGAGGATCACCGGATTCGCGCTGAGCCAGACGTATTTTTCGGAGACCGTGAACGCCGCGTCGAACCTCGGGCCGCCGACGAACTGGTAGGTCTGGAGCGGCAGGATGGAGAACGCGAGCCGGTCGTGAAGCTCCGGGACCGAGGCGATCTCGACGGCGGCCTTCGCCGCGTTGGCCGGGCTGTCCCAGAAGCGGCGGGCGTTGCTCACATTGTAAAGCGAGGCGTTCGCGATCGCGCCGGAGACGCCGAGCGCGTTGTTGTCGGAAGCCATCGGGAGGTTGATCCAGAAATCCACGTCCCTGATGAGCGGCACCGGAAGCAGGCTGTAGCGGTCGGCCTCGCCGGGCTTGAATTCGAACGTGTCGCGGTCCGGGTAGATGTCCTTCGACGGCAGCGAATTCGGGTAATGCCAGACGGGCTTGTAGAATTTGCCCGTATCGAGCGCGAGCACCGGCGAGCCCTTGTAGGTGAAATCGCCGGCCGCGCCGCGCAGCACGGGCAGGTAGCCGGATTCGCGAAGCCGCGATTCCTCCTGGTCGAGCAGCAGGATGTTGTCGCGCGCGAAACCGCGTTTCTCCAGGGCGGCGACCACGGCGTCCGTCAGCGCGTGCGGCGTGGCGAGCCCCGGGCCGGAGGCGGTGTAGAGTTTGAGCGCCGCCTTGCCGCGCGGGCCGGGGACGAGCCGGCGTCCGAGCGCCTTTTCGTATCCGGAAATCAACGACTCCACGACCGCCGCGTAGGCGTTGCCGGAAAAGTCGGCGAGCGAGCCCTGGAAAATGAACGCGCGCGGGTCCGGCGCGTCCGGTTTCGCCGGAGTCTTCGCGGCCGCCGCGGCGTTCGCGGCGCCGGCCGGCGACAGTTCGACGCCGGCGGACGGTTGGACGGATTGGGCGCGGGCGGCGACGCCGGAGGCGGCGAGGAGTCCGAGGAGCAGCGACGGTCTGACGGTCATGCCGGCCAACCTGCGGGCGGGACCGTCGCCGGCAAGGCCGGAGCCGGCCGAAGACGGGGCGACGTGCGAAGGGAAATCGGACGGGGTCATATGTCACAGGCAGCGACGACGGCCGGCCGGTTGTCCGAACAATGAACGGTCCGTCAGTGACCAACATATACTGGGATCTAATCCCGCAATTGCATTAAACTTGCCGTATTCAAGCCAGACATTCGTATGGTTTTACCACAGTTTCTCACGTTACTGATATGGACTTTCGTCCGAATAAAGAATGGTCCGTTAGTGACCGACATGCTTGCAATGTTTACGCCCCAATGCGGGGTTCGCCTAAACGCAATCTGAGATCTCGCTCTCGCTCTTATTATTGTGAATCTTAGGCCGTAGTGCCTCCTTTCCTGGTGATTAATCAAGGGTTTTTTCCTCTTTGAGGGGATGTAATTAATGCCGTAGCCTTTACGGTGCAGCGGGTCCTCAGTCCTGACACGATACACACAATCGTCTGATTAGTCAGAACGAGTGCACCACGGGCTTCTTTAAGCCCACATAAATCGTCACCTTGGTGACTGGCACGCCCTTGCACTAATAAACCGAACAAACGAACGAAGGATGAATAAACAAATGAAAAGAATGAAGAGTCCCCAAAAGTGCATCCACAATAAGGCCCGAGATTAGACTTCTCGTATCGTTGGTGTTGGAAACTTCGGGGTCGGCTTGGTGCGCAAGGCATTTCTGGTGGTGGCAGAAGCCACGCTGATAATGATGACTTACATCTTGTCTTGTTTCAGGAGCGCAGACTTCAAACGATCGCCAGGCATTGTGGCAGGCGCCTTTTCGCCTTCCTCGCAAAAGGTGGCGCCAACCCATCGTGGGTGGTTATAAGGACGACTACGTGGTCTCCCCGCAGTCTCCATCTGTGTTTTGCCAATTGCTGTGCTCGTTGTAGGTGCCTTCCTTCCTTCCCCGGTGAGGATTCTTCCTTCTCCTGCGTCTCCCATCTTCCGTAGTCATGCCATCGCGTAGGGGACTCCCTCAAGTCAGTTCTTCTTCTTCCGAAGAAGCGCCTCACGGCCGAGGTGGTGTGTCGAGCACTTCGGGTGCTGACCCTAGTCGACCCAGCTCTCCGTCACTAGTAGCATATAGGGTGCTCCATGGCCTGCGGGGAGTTTTCCAGATTCCCCCCGAGTACGACATCATCTTTCCATCCGTGGACGACGACATAATGAATTACCCTTCCGGTAGGATCATGGTCTCGGTGGCCTCCTTCTAGGTGGGCTTCCACCTTCCTATTCATCCCTTCATAGAGTCCATCCTCTATCACTATGGACAGCATCCTGGGGAAATAACCCTCAATTCTTACACCATCCTCTGTGGATTCGTCTATTCATGCCATAAAGCATCGGTGGACCCAAGCGTCGATTTGTTCCGGCACTTTTTTCTTCTCCAGAGTTGTCCGACGGACACCTATTTTACCCATTTCATGACTCGCTCCCATCAACATTTTATTCAAGTCTCCCATACCGCATCTAATCTCAAGGGCTAGTTGGAGCGATATGTGTATATTATCAAGTCAAAAGATCGCGACACCTCCGATAGGCGGATGTGCAGTGGTACCCATCCCACCTGGCGCGATAGGAGGCCCTCCCTCAGGGTTGAGGATCGTCAGAAGTTAAAGGAGATTGGTCGGTATCCTCTGGTTGACACAAACTTCATTCTGATTTTGGTGCTGCTTCGGGAGCTAGGGTTGAGTCCTCCGTTATCGCAGAGTACTGGTCTTCTCCTTCCATGAGGTTGCCTCAATTGTGAGTGATACTTAGCCAACTCTTTCCTGCTTTTAGGGATGCCAGAGGTTCAGGGTTGGACCTGTGAGATCGTTGAGCTGTCGCGGTGTGCTCCTCGCCTCATGGATCACGTTGCTCCGGGGACTGGCCAGGTGTCGATCGTCGCCCCCCAGGCCGAGGTTACATTAACCCCAGGGAGGCTGTAGTACCCGGTCCTGATCGGCGTCCCTCTAGTGCATTCACTGGCAGCCTCTGTGGCGAGTGGAGGACCTATCCCTCAGAGGGGCTCCCCCGATGGAATTGCTAGTACAGCTGGTGAGGAATCCACCATGGCTGGTGGTAGCCGCGCCCCCCTGACCGATGATGACCTGGTGGTGCTGGACACCCAACATTGGGCGAGGAAGAGAACGAGGACTTCCACCCCTGCTCAGAGTCATATCCCGCCCCCTCCGCCATCTGAACCGCCTTCCTCTGGGGCTCCGCCGCCACCGTTGGCTGGGGAGCCAGTGGTCGCTGCCTCTGCATCAGTCCCCGCGGCACGGGGGCAAGACAAGGGCAAAGCTCCAGCGACTGACAACGATGAGACTCCTTCACCACCAGGGTCCCTTCGGAGCGATCGATCCTCACCACCCGAGGACCTGACGTCTGGGCTAGCTTGGATAGCGACGATCGTCGATCTCATGGGGAGGAGTGTGCAATGGTACGAGCATACCAGTGAGATCGACCCAGGGGCTGAGAAGGAGCTGACAGCGATGGCTTCGAGGAGCGCGTGTCTAGTCCTCAGCGCCTTTGGTTTGTGGAGGCATCATTTCCAGGGTCTTACTCGGATGCTGGAATCCAGCCAGGCCCTTCAGGCAGGACTCGAGGAGCGCCTGAAGGGGTCTGAGGCGGCCTACGCTGAGCTCCACAGGTAATAAGTCCAGCAGGGATTAGCCCTCACTGGCATGGAATGTGACCAGGACTCCTTTCGGGATCGGGCTAACGCAGTCGAGGAGCGAGCGACCAAGCTGGGGGTGGAGGTCCGAGCCATGGAGACTTGTGCTCAGGAGGTCGAGGCAGAGCTAGCCGCGCTACGCTCGTCGGCGATGACCGCAGGCGAGGAAGCAGTGGAGCGCTTTCGCTCCTCCTCGGCTTATCAGGATGAGTTGATGGAAGTGGCCTTGGGGTTCTATGGTCCAACCCGTGACCGTGGCTTCTGTGAGGGTGGGAGTGCCACTGTGAAGGCTACGACGGCAAGCTTTGGTCGCGTGGCTCCGCCTCTTCTTCCTCCCTCGACTCCTTATAGTCTGGAGGCCGACGATGGGGAAGAGGAGCCCGACGTCGAGGAGGTCAATGTCGAGGAGTTGGTGTCGAGGGCTAGCATGGGCGAGCGATCACCTGCCAACGTTTCGGCGACGAGTGACCAGGTGGTGGACTTGGATGACGAGCCACCTTCCCCTGGAGCCGTTGTAGCACGTGAGCCTGAAGAAGCTAGGGCACGTGACGATGTGACCGGGGTGGGTCCTTAGAAAGGGCACCCTCTGCCTCTTCAAATTCACTTCTATTTTTTGTTGTTTGCTTAGGTGGTAGTCTTTCTTTTGTAAGCTCTTTATTTTGGAATAGGAAGCCTTCTCTTTTTTTCGCAACTCTTGAAACCTCTTCCGTGTACTTCCCCCTTTTCGAACTGCTACGAGATCTTCTAGGGATACAGAATGGAGCCCTTGATTTAACTTTGAGAAGGCGCGACTTTCGGGATCCATCGCTTCGATTTCTGAGGATTTACTTGAGGCGGTGGGATTCCTTACGCTTCTGGGGACTTTGCTTCCCCTTATAAATAGTGGCCTTCGAGATGGCTCTGTAGTCATCTTCAAGTTGGTGAGCTTTGAGGGAAGAACCTTTCTCTGGCATGTCCTTAGGAGAGTCAGGTACTTCGTCAGACGACGAATCCCTGCAGGCTCGTTGCCAACCTTTAATCCTCCGGAGGGAGCCTCCTCCTGCTCCTTGGTGGCCGTGGCCTGAACCGGGGGCGAATGGCCCCGTCTCCGAAGAATATCAGAATGGGTACTTGGATGGCTGGCACGAGGCCTTGGAGAAGGTTAACCGCTTGTATGTCGACCGGGGAGTCATGCTCCTTGAGCTGGACAGGTTTCATCCTTAAGGGGATGGAGGATGGCATTGTATTCGCCCCCCCCCCCCCTTGCCTTTTGATAATGTTTCTCCTGCTGTCTTCTTGTTGCATGGTCATGACCGCTTTGCTTGACACTTGCAGGTGTGTGACGAGATGCTTCCCCAAGCCGAGGGGTGTGCTCTTCTGCCTGAAGATAGCGGTGGACGGGGTAGCAGACCTCGTCCTCCAATTTGCAGACATGGCCAGTGTAGCGCCCTGGATCTTTGGCGGATCTTTATTGGGTCCTACTGGATCTTTATTGAGTTTTTGGATCCTTTTAGAAGAGCTTCGGACAGCTTTTGTAGCTCCCGAGTTGAGAACACTTCGTCTCATCTATTCTTCAGTTCCTCGACTCGTGGTCGCTGTAGTCGCATTGTACTCTTCGCTAGGATCGTTTCGACTATTTTTACAGATTTTTAGGCCTTGGTTTAGCATTTATCGAAATTTGTTAAAGATTTATGGAAGTTGTAATTTATGAAGAATTAATGAAGAATTTTATGTGAGAAAAGCCATGGGTGCACCCCCTCTCTCTAGCTTCCTCTTGTTCATCTTCTTCCCCCTTCTTGCTGCAGTAGATCCAGGGCCTAAACCCTAAAATTTCTAAGTGTTCGTCCTTCCCTTCTCTTCCTCTGGTTGCCGCCATCGACCACCGCCGCCGTTCGTGTCGCCATCAAGTTGCCACAACAACATCTCCGAGCTGCTGTCCTGAACCATGAAATCCAGAACAACAACCTCAAGATCTAGTTGGTGCTCCCATTCCACATCTCAGATCGGGCTGAAATTTTGAGGGATCATTACCCTTTGAGTTAGCTTTCCACCAGTTTTAGTTTCGTTCCATTCCGATCCCGTCTGCCCATCCTCCCAGGTCGTTTTTCCCACCCCTTGTAATCTGCCTGGTTGAAGATCTACAGGATAGATCCCGATTTCCTTATTTTTTTTGCCCCTCTAAACATCTTAGAAAATTCTAAAAATATTTTTGCACGTCCCCCACATGTTCCTCTTCCACCCATAAAATCCACAAGTGCTAAATCTACCGGCAGCCCCTCAGTCAAAAATCATCTTTAGATAGCCTTCCCCCTGTCCTGCTAGATCTGGATTTTGGGGACAGAAAAGTATCTATGCCACAGTAGTTTTCATTTCCAATCCATTTACTGGATGGATGTAAAATTGACATATGTCATATATTTTTGAGTCCTCTTTCCAACGGTGCCAACCGCGTTTCGATCCGACATCGGATCAGGGTGTACCGGCCGTTCTCATGGAGGCGCGCATTCTGGTCCGAGACAGGCCAGCGAAGAAGGTCACCGGAGAAATTCCTTAGAAAATACGCCAGAGAAGAACCAGCGGCCGCCGCTCCCGAAATTTGACCAGGGGCCCTCCGCCAGCGTCTCAGTGAATGGCCGCCTTTAGAAGGTCCCCAGAGATTGACATCCCTTTGGATGCCTATGACCACTGTCTGACCGGCCAGCAGATTTCAGGTCGAGAGTTGCAGTCCACCACCACCCCGGAACCCGCAGCTCGCTACCCGTCAACCCCAGGATCGGCACTCCCGGACCATTATTGTGGCCTTTTACCTCTCTGCATGGAGTGGCCCGTAATTTTCATACTGTAATTATTTTACTTGTTGTACCAGGAGTGGCGGTTCTTGGCCGGGAAGTCTTCCCCACGTCCCAAGCGTGGAGGTACGTTTCTGCTCCTTCCTTTGTCGCTTTGCTCATTTAGTATGCGCTTGAATGCCACGCTTGCATGAGATAGTGATGTGACACACCCGTGGACCTACACAAACAAGCACAAGTCGCAAGTCGAATGGGCCGATAACGGTGGCCAACTCTGCCGGCACACACCCAAACCCAGGGGTAACTCGGCGAAGCCGAGTCGAGGTCGTGAGGGTTGGGCCCTTGCTGGTAGAGAGCCAGCAAGGTCAAAGGATTTCCCAAGAGTATAGAGGCCCAATTCAAGGGGGGTCGATCGAGTGCCAATGGGCACGGGTAACACTTCTCCCACGACGATCACTCAAGACAATGAAGCTTGTAGACCGGGCGCTCACTCTCACGGACCAACGGAATGTATGAACCAATATTGCAGGAACAATGCACTCAAATGAGAGCAAGAGTAGAGCACTTACTCGACCAACTTGAAGAAGCCGGCCCCGTTCGGAGACGAGGGCGAGCGGGGACGCGTGGGTTCTCCACACATCGAGCCGGTGTAGCTTCACCCTGCTCAAGTTATTACAACACTATGGTATTATTTTAACGTATGTAAATTTTTTGCATATATAAATAACCTACTGTGGTTTATATAAAATTAAAAAAATAAAGTTCGGATACTTCTACTTTTGGGGGGAACAAAATGAAGACAATGTAAAAGTTCTAGATTTTTCCAGGTCTTTTTCAAGTGGGCCGGAATTGATTAGCTTAATCCAAGCAGAGAAGGATGAAATAGATAACGAGATTAAACAAGTGTATAAGTTTGGGACTGATCAATTCCATTTCGGTAATTACTCTAAGATGGACAAACTAAACCCTTCCTACCCCACCGACCTTGCAGATTCCAATTATTTTACACTAAATCAAATAGTTACTAACTACTGGAGTAGAGGTACCAGGGCCCCTGAACGATACAAGCCGGTATTACCAAAAGAAAGAATCCCTTATTTATTGGCTCAAATCGAGCAGATTGACACTCTTCACGTTAAGGTGAAAAATTCCGAATCTCTAACTCCGATAGAGCCGATGACGCCATCCATCATCATTGTTGCCCCATTTCATTTTCCGCGCCTGGGAAAACTGATTATCTCCGAAATAAATTCTAAGCAAGCAAAACAATTAATAAGAGTTACTCAGACTGAACAGAGTTTAGATTATGTTTACCCCGTAGAAAAGGAGTTGGATAATCAATTAGGCCGAGAAGGAACTTTAATCGCCTTGGAGGCAACTGCAAAAAAGCTGTTATTTCTAGATTTTGCGGCCTATCTACATGCTCAATTACAATATTCTCCTATTCTTCGATTGCCTATCGTAGGAAAATCTTTGAATTTAGATCTTTCTCACCTACAACAATCTATTTCGGAAAAATCAGCAGTTGTCGAAAAGATTAAGATTATTGGCAATGTTTTGAAAGAAAAGCTCATCGTTCCTGAAGTACAAAAGATGCTGGAAGAAAGAGACGGTCAGATAGTTTTTATTAGCGACCTCCCAATGGAGTGGTTGATCTTAAATAAATATCCAATTTGCCTTACCCATGACATTTGCCGTGTTCCTGAATTTAACACGAACAGTCTCATTAATAATTATATTCAGAATCAACGGCTGAACTTCCATATACCCATGGACATCCTAAAAAAGACACTTATCGTTCATTGTGCCAGTGAAAATGATCAACGGATGAATTATCTTTTCAAGACCATAGACGAATTGAAAAGCAAACTTGGATTTCAAAGTGTCAGATGTAGGTCAGTACAGGAAATTGCAGAGAGCATAACAAAGTATAAACCGGACCTCTTGATCTTCGATTGTCACGGCGGTTTTAACAAAAAAGATCTTTCCAGCTATCTGGTAATAGATAATGACAAGAATATTATGTTGACTGGAGAGGATATTATTAGATACAAGATAAGTGCTCCCCTCGTATTTATTTCAGCCTGTAATACGATGCCAAATTATGGGTATTTAAAATTCCTTTCAGACGCGCTCTTTCAAGCGGGCGCATTTTCTGTCACAGCCACTTTTCTACCGATCGATATGATGGAAGCAGCCAAGCTTATCTATAGAATATTAAACAATTTATATCAGCATGAAACAAAGATCATTCATCACAATTGGCTCGCATTTTTAGCCCATACTTTGCGGGGAGCATTGGTATTTGAATTTATTAACAAGGGGTGTGCAAAAGGATTTCTTCTTGATGGATACAGCCGAGAAAAAGTTGGAGAGATTCTCACAGATTTTATGTTATTTGAAAGACGGGCGTCTGTGTTAGATAATCTGGAGCAATATCTTCAGACTTTGGATCGATAAGGCAGCGCATAAAAAAATCTACTGAGGAAATATTGAACAACATCCCTTTAGTAAGAAGTCTGCACGGGGAATCTTTAACAAATGATTCCGCCGGTCCCATTGATTATGAGTTTGAATGGCCAAAGCCTCAAACGAGAAGTACAACTCACCTAGAAAAACAGGAGACCAGCCCTGGCGAGCAAAACCACAAACCAACCCCTCATAAGGGCCATGGGCAAAGCACCAAGCAAGGCCTCAAGCAAAGTCCCTGGCCTAAGGGAGCAAACCTCAAACAACATCCCGAGCAAAGCCAGAAAGGTCAAGCTAGGGAAGTAAGCCACAAGTACAACTTTAGGCAAAGCTAGCAAGGCAATTCCAAGGGTGAAAGCTCCGAGCCGACCCAACAAGGCAGGTCCAAGGAGGGAATTCTTAAGCAAAGCCAAAAAGGCAAAGCCAAGGTGGGAGATCCTAAGGCTAATCCCTAATCTAGCTCAGGACAAATCAAGCCACAAGTGGGGGAAAAGCCTAAAGCATTGCAAACGCCGCAAGGCTTCAGCCTCAATTTGGCCGAATACCAGGAGTTGTCACCCGAGATAATTGAACAAGCGATCGATGTCACATTCCAAGTACAATAAAGAGAAGATGTCTGGGTCAAGCTCACGTACAAGAAGAATTTTCGACCCAAGTCCTCCAAAATTCCAACTTGGAATAGAAAGTGCAACTCTGTGGGCACATCTGCTCCAGCCCTAAAACCTACTCGTCCTTCTCCACAAGAGGCAGCAAAAGCCAAAAGGTGGGAGATAAATAGAAAGAAAAATCTTAAAAGGAGATTGAAGAAGCAGGCAACGGCCATGCAAGCTCCCAAAGAATTGACACCCTTGCAGAGGCTCTAAAAACTCATTGATGGGTTTGAGGAGTGCGTCCCCTTTCGCCCTACTAGAATAGTCTCTTTGGATAAGTACATTTTTTACATGGAGTAGAAGGTTCGCTTAAGGAGTTTGATTCAGGAAATAATCTAGAAAATGAAGGAAGGCGAAGAGTTCCCTATGCTAGAAGAACTTTCCTTATTTTACAAGGCTAACGAGATCACTGTCGAAGGGTGGGAAGGAAATGCTACAAAACTCCTCCTGCAACGTGGTGGCAATTCCGCCGTCAGACAATATCAATGCTGCCCAAGAAGATGATAATGCAGTGGTTCGACCCAAACGCAAGGACGCCTTGGCAACCTATCAGCGGCGTCTGGCTGAGGAAAGGGGTCGAGGCCGTGGTAGAGGACGTGGTCGTGGCCGCGGGAAGAATCCCAATTCTCCTGTTCATAGACCTATCAACTTTGTAGATCATGACAAGGTCATACGCTTCCGTGGAGATTATAATGCAATCCCAAAAGTTGAAGTGAGGGGCAATGCCTATGAATTCAACCCTTCTGATGAAGAAGACATGCAGACAAATCCGACAGCCCAAGGCAAGTGCACAAACCAAGTTGGTCCCTCTAGCAAAGATGATCTTGTCCAGCCACCTTCTTTAGGGGATGAGTTACTAGCTCCACTATTCCAGGAAGCTTCAAACAATCAAAATGGGACATACTAACACTCGAAGGGCAAGGCGGAACAATCCTCCAAAACGGAAAAGTTTGATGGTCCGCTAAAAACCTTGGCTAAAATAGTGCCTACTCTAGAGAAGGTTTGTGCCCAGCCCTACCACAAGATTTTTCAACATATGAAGCAGTTTTTGAAAAATATCACAATATGGGAGGTTATTGTCTGGAGCAAAGAGTTGAGGGAGGCTCTTGAAATAACCTGGAAATTTTAGAATTAACATCCATCTGCGTGGACAAGACTTAGAACTGGCGCTTCCGTACATGGACGCCAATTTGAATAATTTTATTTAAACCTGGTAAAGTCTTGAATTGGCGCCTTTGCACAAGGATACGTAATCTTTAATTAACACCTTTTGATATTGACGCAAATTCTTATCTCACAAGTTTTATCGCTATTTTGACCCATACTGTGGGTCCCTTGACACTAATGTCTCATGACCGAGATAGAGTCCCTGTTTTCTGAGGTTTCTTGATACACCTCAATTCTTGGAGATGGAAGGACCTTCCGCCGGATATTCCTTCCGTTGGATTAGAAATTCTTTCTTTAAGACCTCCGTAAGACTCTGCTAGTCTTAGAATCCCTCAAGGAAACTGAGCAGGTTGTATCCTAAAACCCATGAACCCTATTTTGGGAATGTCACTCTGAAGAAATATGACGCCCTAGTCATCATAGAATGTTGTGATCAGGTGTTCTGTGATAGTTCAGTCGTTGTCTAGAATTAGCATCCAGTACAGTTGACGCCAAATGAGAAATAGCATCCATCACAGTCGACACGAATTTCCTTTGTGCCTTACAATTCACAAAATTAGCGACTACCGTAGTGGACGCGAATTCTGAAATTTGACGGCATCCTGAGTGGACACCATTTTTTCTCAGATTCATGAGTGTCTCGATTTTCTGTGAGATTTATCGCTATGTCATCTCTACACAAAATTCTGTCCTTGAATTCTTCAAATCTGTGAATCTACCTTTATATTCCTACAATAGCTTATTCCTTAGAACTCTATTGGCTGTAAACTATGGTGGATGTCTAGATATTTACATGACTCAATGCTTGACGTTAATGGGGCCCAATCTGGTCTTGGGAGGAGCATCCAAAAGTACTTGTGCCCATGGGAGCTATATTGACTATGGTGTGGCATGGCACCGAAGTGCATGACCTGCTAGATTGATCGACGACATACCACTCTCTCTCGTACTTGACATGATACTTGACATGAACTTGACATAACATGCTTGGCCCAGAATTGGTATTTACTTGATACTTGAAATAGCCAATATCTCATGACAATATAAGATAATTACATGCTTAATATTCCTTATAACTTCGCTCAATTTCTTGTTAGTGGTTCCATCACTTGCTCAATGGTTATATTCTCTCTATTATCTTGCGTTCATTGATGCATAGCCATAGTGCAATTCATATAACATGTAATTACTTAAAGCAAGCTTGTTTATTAAGATGTAATTCCTACTGGACTTCTTGCTCATCGAGTGTTTTTTTCTATTTTTTAGGTAATACCGATGATGAGACTCAATCGGATGGAGATGGTCAAGAGTGATGAGCGTAGAACCAATCCCGGATGTCGCACGTCATCTTCAAGTAGTGTCTTTCAATTATTTCTTGATCATCATTGTAATTTTCTTTTATTTTGAGTCTAGTGAGAGTTAGATATTTGAATTTTCAATTTGAGACATGTAACTGAAACATTGGAAGTTGTTATTATGAATAAAGGACTTGGTTATTTTCTCTTAAGCGTACTCTATTTTATGTGTTAAATACCTCGTGCTCTGGTTGACATGAATGATATAAACTCGTCAAGCGTTCCCAGGTTCCTTCCGCGCTTAGGACGTGACACTATTACTCATGATTATTCAATAATGATAAATAACATTATCTAAAATATTATTTACATAATTGCTAACAAAATTTAAACTAAAGTCTTCTGCTAATAACTAGATAAAATCCCAAAATAATTTCTATTTAAACCCCCTTAACCCCCCTCTCTCCCTCATTCTCACATTCTCTCTCTCTCCCTCACCCTCGTTTCTCCCCTTCTCTTCACCTCTTTCTCCAGGCAGCGGAGGACAACGTGGGCTAGGCGGCGGGCTATGAGGAATGGCAAGCGGTGAGGATGGAGCGAGGAATGAAGGCGGTGGCGCAGTGGAGCTCGTTCATGGGTGCACGATCTCGACGTTGGTTCGAGTGACGTTTTCACATGGAATCAGCATCCTCGGCATGGGATTTAATTATAAGAGGTAGGGGGATGGATCCCTGGACCTTGCATGATATTTTTCCAAATTTGTAGGCTGAGGCGAGGCCGAGAGAGGATTTGCTTCCATGCCAGGGTGAAATATCATGTTTTTGGGGTGAGTAACGGATTCATAGATTTGATTGTGTTTTTATGGTTTGAATGAGATCTCCCAGTAATTTAGAGGTTGGGGAATGATTCCCCCATATTTTCACCCTCATTTGGAGTGAGTGGGGTGTGGTTTAGGACCCCACAAAAGGGGTCACACTTGAGCATCATGGGAATCGATCGATCGATTTGCGTGCCATTCGCCACGAAGGAGTAGTCTAGATTGGTCGACTGACCCACTGAATTGGTTAACTGATCTAGTGGATTGGATGACTGATTTGGGGTATGTTGGCCTTTTTCGCCATTGGTCGACCAATGACTTGCAATGGTCAACTGTTGGGACTTTGGGGTCGACCGATGGCCTGCGTAGGTTGACCTATTAGGTCCCTTTGGGCGTCCTTCGCCTCGTGAATACCCTGGACACCTCTGTTGACTCAGATTCATGTTTCTGTGTGTCTGAGGAGGCTGTGGTTCTTCTAAATATGTGCCCATGTGATTTTGAGGATCTGGGTGACCCCGTGTGTTCCAAGCTTCTCTGTGATGCTAGTCTAAGTCACCATGTACCCGAGTATGAGCAAAGGGCTGTCCCCGTATTGTGTGGTTTCCCTCAGAAGGTGGTTTGTGCATGGGCCGTGAGTACGGCCAATGACCATGAGCTCTGTTTTCCAGCCAAGGGTGCTGGCGGTTCCTTGACCTTCCCTAGAGAGGGAAGAACCTTGGTGCTAGTAGGCCACCTTATGAGTTCTCTCCGCTCGTGATTTATGGTTTTAAGTCAGTCGAGGGCACTTGTGAGAGTGACCCCCCACTAGATGATACTTGCTTGGGAATGTAGGTGTCGACTCACAGGGGAGAGGTGGAGAGTAGTCTCGATGAGACGATTTTAGGCTAGTTTCTGTAGGGTCTCCCACTGTAACAACTTGAGTTTGGACCGAGAGAAAAACTAGCTAGAGGGCCTAACATAGCTCAGTCAGTTAATGTGTGTACACATGATTGGGGACGTTGGACACGTGCTGATGAGCACGGCCCCAACTAGACCCTTTTTTCATGTTACTGTCACTACAAGAAAATTGGCCTTTACCTACGTTTAAAAAACGTAGGTATAGCTCCAAAAAACGTAGGTAAAGTCTTTAGCCATTTTTACTTGCCACGCTTTCAAAGTGTAGCGCTTGCTCGAGTGACTATAGGTTATACCTACGTTTCATAGAAACGTAGGTATAGTTCAACCTATCCCAACGCTTTCACAGCGTAGGAATAGTCTAGCAAAAAGTGTAGGTAGATATCGACCTATACCTATGCTTGGATTGCGTCAGAATAATCCAACAATAGTGTAGGTTAAAAATATATATGCACACGCATATAATTGGCTATACCTACCGCATGAAGGACTCGCTGCTGAAGTGCTGTGGGATTCTGGCTGCGTCGCGTGGCTCTACGGATATCGAGTTGATCGACATTCTGGGCGCGCTTGAGCAGATGGAGATTTGGGTTGACGGGTTGATCTACGCCTCTAGCCAGGTGAGTGCTTCGGTGTTCGAGCGGGAGGCTCGGGAGATTGCGCACGCCGTGAAGGTGATGGGTAACCCGTGGGTGACGGAGGCTCGTCTGTCGAACAAGTTCTCGCGTTACAACGAGATGGAGTGGAAGCAGCGTTGCGAGTGGATGGTGCGCCAGGGTCTCGTGGTGGTCGAGGAGGCCAACAGGGATCACCAGCGGCGTTTCGGCTGGAAGGGCAAGGAGGTTGAGGAGTGAGCACCCCGCTCTACATCCACAACTTCGGTGCGTGGCCCCGGGTGCGTGACGTGTTTCGCCGTGCGAAGCAGCAGGACGCCTCGCTTGCCCGTGTGCAGTTGCAGCCGACTGGGGCGGTGCCTGGATGTGGAAAGTTGTTGGCGCTGGGCTCGCATCCCGATTTCGTTGCTGAGTACGCGCTGATCGGCCAGGGATTCGAGAAGAAACCCGACGGGGAAAGACTTGCGTTGGTGATCTTGCGCTGGTACTGTGGCCTGGAGGATGACAGCAGGATCATCACATACGATAAGTGGCTTGGGCGAGTCCTGGGCCGTAGAGCGAAGGAGGTTGTTGCGTGACGCGCGATGAGTGGATTCAGGTGGTCGGACGGCAACTGGCGCGAACCATGCCCGACATGTACCCCGAGGGCTACGCCTACTGGCTAGCCGAGCAGTATGCAGACGAGGGTGGCTACGACCGTTTTATTGCTGGCGAGTTTTCGGACGACCACCTGTGGGAGCCGAACAAACCAACCGCGAAGGGGCGAAACGAATGATGATGATGATGGGGAAGGAATCGTGATGAGCGGTTTTGATCTGGCGCATGATCAGGAACTTTATAGGTTCGAGGGTGAGACGAATGCACCACTGGAGCAAAACGCAGACATCCGTGATGCACTGTATGCGGGCTGGGAGGATGGATTTGCGCAGGGTTACAACAGGGCATTGGCAGACGCCATGAGCGAGTTGCAGAGTATTGTCCCGTACAACTTCGAGCTGTTTTACGACGGCACCGAAGACACGTTGCGTGCCGCTTACGTCGATGGAGTGCATGACTCTTGAGCGACGGTCAGGGCAATGGGAGAGAAGGCGTGATGGCGAATGAAGATGAGTTCTATCCGTTTCAGATCGTAACATATGTAGCTGCTGACGATAGTTCGTGGAACGGAGTTTCGGTCGATAAGGAGTGGCTTTACGTCCACGTTCCCAGCGGCATCATCAATGGCGAACATGCCCTCGATGTACTGCGTGCCGCCTTCCTGGTATTTCGTGTAATCAGGCGGGTTCAGGAAGCCGTAGGTCGCCTCCGCTCCGCCAGGGATTTCCTTGTAGTCGCTATCGACAGATTCGAGCATCGCGCCCGTCTCAATGCGACCACGTTTCCCGGTCTTCACGGTTCCGCTCGTCTCCACAGTGTCACGCACCAGTTCCGCGCCATACTCGCCATTATCGCGGGTGATCCGCTGCGCCTCGGCCACCACTTTCTTCATGCGTCTGTTCATGTCGTTGAACATCGCGCTCGCATCCGTGTACCGAGTCACGGGCTCTCCCAATCGCCGTCATCATCGAACTGCGGTTGATTTCCCGCCGCCTCGGTATCCACCGTGAGTTCAAACGTGTAGGCGGCAACGTGGGAACGACTCCAAGCGTTTCAGCATGGGTCAGGGCGCGGGCCTCGAACGCCGCGCGAGCCTGGCGTTTGAGGAAATCAAGCACCCTGCGCGGGCCGTGCGCCGGCTGGCCACGTACCCAGATCACGCCATCCGCGCACCAGACCGGTGCGGGGCCCCTGGCCGCGCTGCGGATTACATGCGGGATACCGCGGAAAGGAATCTCGGCTCCCGGCTCGAGCGCCACCGCGCCCGGCACAATGGCAAGCTGGCGGGAGATCCAGTCCTGCTCGCGCCGGGCAAAATCCAGCGCCGAATCCAGTCCCCGCCGTGTCGGCACGGTAACACTGACCTCGCCAGTGGCCGGATTGACCTTGACGATCATGCGACGCGCGCGGGGATTGAGCCGCACCTTCACCTCCAGCAGCCGGCCGTCGATTTTCAGGAGCTCACGGCGCGGGGAAGATGACTTGTTCTTAAACAACACCAAAAGTGCATCCCAGGGCGCGGCATTCTCGCCGCGGCGCAACCATGCTAGTTGTATCGGGCCGAACCCATCACCGGAAGAATTTTCTCTGCCATGATTCGTGATGACAGGATTGCAATGACGCTGGGCGCGATAGCGCTGGCGCTTGTGCTGGGCGCGCTGGGTTTCCAGTTCCTTGCCCATCTTGCGCCTTGCGAAATGTGTCACTGGCAGCGCTGGCCTCATATCGCCGCCGCCATCATCGGCCTCGCCGGCGTGCAATTGTGGAAGAAGCATGCCCATCTTTGGGTCATCACTGCCATTCTGGCGACAGGCGTTGCCGGCATCGCCGTCACTGGCCAGTGGCGCATGGCGCCCTATATCATCGCGGCGCTCGTTGTTATCGCTGCGGTCTGCGCCTTTGCACCGCATCGGCGGGTGATCGCGATCGCCGCCGTGCTGCTGGTGGCGACCTCGGGGCTGATCGGCGCCTACCAGACCGGCATGCAGATGGGTATCCTGCCCGGCCCCAGCGCCTGCACCGGGCTTCGCTATACGCTGGGCTCGGGCGCCCCGCCGCCGGAAGTCAGTTGCAACGCCGTCACCTGGTCGCTGTTCGGCCTGTCGCTGGCGGCGTATAATGCCGTCTTCTCGCTCGGGGCCGCGGCGCTGGGCGGATTCTTTCTGGCGAGGAAAGCGTGACCCGCAAACCAAAACCCGCCGCGCCGGGTACAAGCACCGACATCCCGTCCATGATCCGCGTCGATCATGCCGGCGAATACGGCGCGGTGCGGATCTATGAAGGGCAGCTTGCGGTCCTGCGCCGTCGTAAGGGGACGGAGAAAAGCGTCGCGACCATCGCGCACATGGCCGAGCAGGAGCAGCAGCACCTGAAGGCGTTCGACGCACTGGTGAACGAGCGCCGCGTGCGCCCCACCGCGCTGGAGCCGGTGTGGCGCGTGGCCGGCTTTGCGCTGGGCGCGATGACGGCGGCGATGGGCGAGAAAGCCGCATACGCCTGCACTGCCGCGGTCGAGGAAGTCATTGACGAGCATTATGCCGGCCAGATCGCCGCGCTGGGCGAAAGCGATCCGAAGCTGAAGGAGACGGTGACGGAATTTCGCGCCGACGAAGCCGCCCATCGCGATACCGCACTTGAGAATGGCGCCGAACAGGCGCCGGCTTACAAGTTGCTCAGCGAAACCATCAAGGCGGGCTGCCGCATCGCCATCAAGCTGTCGGAAAAAATCTGAACCGTTGGATGTCCGCTCTCGCGGGCACGGCAGGTCAGGGTTCTAGCTCCGAATCCCAATAGAGATAGTCCGTCCAGCTTTACATCTCATCAAGCCGATGCTCAGTCACCTTGCCCACCACATAGTCGGTATGGATCAGCGACAGCTCGCCCGGCAGCCGTCTCTCTCTTTCTCTCTCCTTCTCGATTTCGCCATTTTCAGGGCCCGACCGAGACGCAGGGGACGCTGTTGGAACCAGTGCGACGAGGGGATCATGTTAACGCCCTCCATTCCGCGGTTCGTGGGACAGTTGGACGAGATGGGGCGAGAGGGGCGCGGCCTCCACTTCGCTTGCATGCGACCGGAACGACCGATTCAGTGTGAACGAGGTAGGGGGATGGGACCGTCTCCTCACTAGGAACGTTTTGACGCCATGGCACCTCCCTAGTATATCAAATGGTGAGCAGTGGAAGGTTGGGTAGGCCTGACGGGAAACTCTCACTATGCGTGAGTGTAACACTCCGCCAAGTACCAGGAGCCAATTTGATACATAAATCTTACTGAATCACACACTCCCCTATGTGATAACCTGCTTTACACGGCAAACATTGTTGTCATGTATTTTTCCTTGGTCCCAAGGGCCCTCTCTCTTGGCGATTAATCAAGGGTTTTCATCCTTCACAGAGGATGTAATTAACGTCATAGCCTTTACGGTATAGCGAACTTTTGGTCCTGACACAGACTTAATTTTAGTCTGACCAAGTCAGATCGAGTGCATAATAGAAAATTTTTATCACACACGTGACTGGCACGCCCATAACCCCAATAAGGTTAAAAAGCGCATCACCAACATGGCAGAACTGCCACTACTTCGGGCTGCCCTAAATGAAATCGATCGATTCATTGGGTTCAGGTTTCAAGGTACAACCTGCCCGGTGTCCTAGTGGGAATCCCAGGCTGGCGGGATCTTACGGTGGTCTCGAGATAGAGGTTCTAATCCAACAAAAGGAGTATCTGACGGAGAGCCCCAACTATCCCAAGAAATAGAGGTGCGAAACATGGAAAATGGGAGTGAACAGTAAGTCACCACCAATAGAGTGGCATGACCCTCAAACAATCCTAATGATATAATGAATAAAATTCATCAAGTTATCAATAGCAGGAGTAAATTCATGGACCTAGTATTTAGCCAGCATGCTATACTACTCATTTCCTTTTGATCACAAGATGACATAAGGACAATAATTAAAGAGGAATAATCATGGAAGTAATCAAAGTTAACGTTGTTGTTTCAATATCCCTAGTTAACAATGTGTTTCTGTGACATAATAACTTGAGAACATGCGGAGAAATCAGGGACAACCGAGCCAAAACTTACGAGAAAAATGACGGGATTTTATGCTGGAAGGGGCCATAATGCGGTCTTGTAGAGACCGCCATATGGAAGAGACGGTCATAAGAGAACCGCTTTCAAATAAATTTTTTTTGAAACGAGCTGCCAGGTAGCGGTCTATCGGGTGACCGCGGCTCTCAGAACGTGGTCTCTGGTATGATCGCTTTCTGGTCCCGAGCCCCGAATGTCAGCGAGCCCGATATGCCTCTAGTAAAAGCACGCTTGCGATCTCTATACTACATAAAAATTGGGCAAATATATACCAAAAGAAAGAGCACTAAAAAATGTCATGGTGTGATTTAATTTGATTTTTGTCTGAGAGACACCTACCTTTGAATGCGAGAAAGATGGTTGATACTGACGCAACCCTAGATGGAAACCCTGACTTCCTCGATGCACCGTGCTCTCGAACACGTACACCAACGGCTGCCTCGGCCAAATGATGGGACATCGAAGTAAGGCAACCAAATTTACTGAGCTTCTATTTTTCATTTGGGTTATTTTTTAAGGCTAAGTATAAGCCATTGGGCTAGTGTCATTTAAAGGGTCCATTAGGGGATTATTTTCATATTGGGCCTCAAACCCACTAGAAGCCTAATTGGGCCCACTTTCTACCTTGGTCACCCAACCCATTTGACCCTTCCAAGGCCCATCAAGGCTAAACCCAAGCGCATGTGGAAGGCACCCCCATGCCATAGCCACATTTGTTGACATTTATTTACATGTGTCCACATCCTCCTTTCCCAAGCCACACTTGTAGACTGTGTCTACTAGCCACATCCTCCTCTTCCAAAGGGAGAATACCACCCACGTAGCAGCCCTCTCCATTCCACAATATGGCTGTCCATTGTTGGCTGCATGCATACCTTGACCAACCAAACCACCGTGACCAAGCCATAGAGAAGGGCGCACCTCCCCATTACCCCATGTGGTTTGAACAAAACTTCCTCTCCCCTTAATGCCCTCCCCACTCCCATTGACTAAGGGTATTTTCAGTCTTTTGTCTAATTCTAGGGTTTAATATATAAGGTCTTGTAAACATTATTTTCAGGAAGTTGATGAAGAAATTTTGAGAGAAATTTGTGTAAGAGAGTGATTCGCTTTCCCCCTCTTGGGTGTGATGCCATAGCCCCCCAATCCTATGATGGGATTTTCTTGGCGTGTGACTCACCCCCCTATCATCCACTTCCTGCTCTTATCTCGTTCTGAAAAGATTCTCAGAGGTGCTCCTACCAGTCAGGAAGAATCCAGCACTGGTTTTGCGTCAATCGGAGTTCAGGATCACCAGCAACAATTCTGACGGTGAAGTCGCGCAAGCCTGCCTGAGCCTGCTGTCCCAGATCCTTAGTTTCTTGAGAAGAAATTTCTACGGCTCTACTCGCAATTCCTTTGGATCTGAGATTTGGAGTGATCGTAGGATTTTCTATCCTCTTCACGTTTTCGCTGATCTCGTGTCGTTCTGACATCCGTGCTGGCCATGCCTGAGATTCTCGTGGGACTGCACCAACCACCCAATGCAGGTCCAACCCAAAAGTAGAGGTGAATTCCAAAAATTGCCCCATACTCCCCTTTGCAGATCTGACCAAACCTCTTAGTCAGATCCTTCCTCTAGACGTCATCGACGATCTGCAGCAAATGACTCCCTGTTCCGACACCGGAAACTATTTTTCCTATAATTATTTTTCTATCTATGCAGTTTTGTGCGAGTAGAACCTGAGGCTTAGTACAGTCGCTGTCACGCCCAGATCTGATCGCGCCGTTCGGAGCAGACAATCTTCATCTTATCGCCAACACTCTCCAATAAATGGCTCTTCAATCAGACGTCTGATCTTGGTGTATAGGCCTCTGCAAGTCTGCTGCATCGGGTGACCTGCACGGGCAGAACCTAGCTGGCTTCCATTCAGCTCACCCGGATCAGCCTCGACTCGCCTTCCTCGGCTCCCTCGAGTGCTGCCCGTCAACCCGAGTCCCAGCAACCCTAAATTTGTGATTGTAGCCTGTTATCTCCCTGCGAGGAGTGGGCGAATAACTGTGGAATGTGACTATTCTTTTATTAGTGTGTATCGGGGTTGTCAGATTCGGCCGGGATTTTCTTCCCCACGCACTAGTTGTGGAGGTACGCGCTTCGTTCCTACACCACATTACTGATTAAGTATATTTTCTATCATGTTGCATTTGTAAGATTAGGGCCGATAGCTATTTTCAAATTACCACGATTGTGAGAGTGAGAACCGTTCCATAGCTCCAGTCGAGCACCAAGCTGGGACTGCACCACCCTAGGCGATAGTGGTTCCTTAACCGCTGCGATCTCATGTTTCCCTCACAAGGGACAATCGTCGGGCTCACTAGAGTTCCTGTTGAGAGACGTCTCCACCCGAAGAACCCCACTGTGGTCTGCCGCTTGGCATGCCTTTAGCGTGCTAGTGCTGGCCACACTTTGAGTCGGTCATACATCTTAGCCCGGTCGCGTCACCCGTCCCGCATCAAATTAGTATCAGAGCTAAGTCGAATCTAGGGTAGTCATTATTTTCAAAAAAAAAGAAAAAAAAGCATTTTGGTTTGCATTTCATCCCAATTGGTTAAGTCTAGGGTCCTCAGTTTGCATTAGTTAGTGTATCCCAACTTTTTGTGTCGTTGCATGCCCACCCGGCAAGGTACCCAATACCATCGCCCCACGTCTATGGCAAACCCACGGGATGCCGCCTCGGGATACTTTCACTCCTTGCATGAGGCGATGATGCCCATCATGGCCCAGTTGGACCAGTCCGAGGCCAACTTTTAGAGCTTCTCCGACAATATGGACGGTCGCCTTAGGGCCATAGAGGAACGCATGGAGTCATCCGATAGATCTGTCCAAGATCTGGTTGGTCGGTTGGATAGGATGTCACACGGAGATCCTCCCGGAGCGGCCCAGGGCCCACCCGCACCTGCTCCCGTGGTAGCCCAATCTGCTCCCCTGGTCCAAGTCCGGGGGGGGGGCACTAAGGACTCAACTGAACCCTAGACAAACCTAAAGACTCCTAGGACCCAGTCTGTAGGAACAAACTGGTAAACCACGCTCTGATACCAAATTTGATGCGGGACCGCTAGGTGGACTAGGACTCACTAGGTGAAGACTCACTAAAGGACAATTGAGACCAGCAATGGACGCCTGAGGGCGGCGTAGGCTCGACACCTAAAGTTCCCGAGAAGGGGAATACGTCTACGGACAAGAAGTTACGTACTCGCGGCGCCCCAAGAGGGAGGCGCACGGATCCGCACAGTCGAGACTGGCGGTCGGAACTGGTGGTCAACCCCACACTCGTGACTCGGGCGAGCCACGGGACGGTCACTCTCGCTCGCCGAGGCAGTGAATAAAGAATATACGAGCTAAGTTCCTAGCATGCTCTCTAGCGTGGCATCAAAAGACTATACTAAACAAGCACATGCTACTGAGAGGATCGTGGGATGCGTACCTCCGCGCTCGGGGCGCGGGAGACGAGACCCGGCCAAGTCACACGACCACCGGTACAATCACTTCAATCGTACATAATCCAAACACAAATGCCCACTCCTCGCAGGGAGGTAATAGGCTACAACCACAACCCGATGGTCACGTGACAAGGGGTGACGGGCGCGGGGCCGGTGATGATCGCTGTCCACGGATGGCGGTGAGCTGCTGCAAGGAGGTCGTCCGTGGTCCCGATCAAGACGCCGTTGCGGATGCAGCTCCGCCCGGAAGAAGAGGGAAGTAGCCGCCTCGGCCGATTTCCCCGGAGTGCACTCGGTGCGAGGGCAGATTGGGTCCTCCGTCGCTTTCCTTTCAGTCTATTTCTTCTTGAAATAGATTATAAAAATTGACACTTCCAAGTCTTCAGCCAAGTGTATTTCACAATAAAAGAAACAGAGTTTACATGTTCGTTTACACACTGTATGGGTAGCATTTAATGCTTGCACATATGCATTTATTGCATTTGAATTTTGAATTTCATTGTGATAGTCGCTAGATCATCGTGTTAGTCAATTAAGTAGGGTAATTTCATTTATATCATCGACTAAGTTATATTTGACATAGGCATTGAACTGTCGCTATCATACTCCTAAGAATATAGACGATAGCTTTTAAAGATAGTGAAGTCAAAGATAAAATATATCGATAATGTTCCTTTGCAACTATGTTATAAACTAAGTGAAACTTAATGTAGATAAACGATGTTTGTGATAGTCGATGATTTTTTTATAGCCAATGTTTGCTCGACTATCATTGGTGACATGCAGTCTTTTAAATAGGCGATCTTAAGTCTTTCTAATTAGATCGACTAGGTTTAGGATAGTCGATAGATTTGATATTTGTGCAGCTATGTTAACTTTGTTCGCCTATATGAGTTTGATGCGCCTATTTGAGTTTAGTGCACTTATGTGAATATATATAGCTGCGACTATGTGAATATAACTTCGACTATGTTAATATAGCTCATCTCTCCCTTCTCTTCTCTCTCCTTTGTCTCTTCTCTGTCTCTCTCTTAGTTCACACTGCCTCTCTCTCCTCTCTCTTGCCCTCTCTATTCTCACTATGTTGGAATGAGGGAGGGGGCTTAACCACCCCCTCTTATAAAGAGGACTTGACGGTGGGGAGAGAGAGAGGGTCGAGAGGTGGTTAGGAGGTAGGGATATTGGACCCACTTAAACCATTAAAATAAGACCCATTGACAATGATAATAATAACAACCCATTAACTTAAACAAAATCATTGAGAATTTACTTTAATAGCAAGGCTTAAGCAGAGGTCTTCTGCACAGAGTCAATGCCTCACGATCAAGAGTGCAATTAGAAGCCAAGGTCGACGCTACAAGCTCAAAGGTCGATGTTGCTAAGTGTATACGTGGCTCTTGCATACACCAAAGCGTCGACGCTCCAGCAGTACAGCGTGGACGCAGTACAGAAGCAACAATGAAAGCAGTTGGAGTATCAGAGACAGCTAAGGCGTCAACGCTGCAGAACGACAGCGTGGACGCAGCAGTTGAAGTATCAGAAGACAACCACTGCGTCAACGCTGCTGAACGACAGCGTGGACGCAGCAGTTGAAGTATCAGAAGACACCAATGCGTCAACGCTGCTGAACGACAGCGTGGACGCAGCAGCAGCCTTCAATATCTTCAAGTCCGGCATCTTCTTCAAGCCAGCGTCAACGCATCCAGGCGTTGGCGTCGACGCAGCCTTCAAGCCTTCACGTCAAAGGTCGACCTTGCAAGTTAAAGGTCGACGCTACATGTTCAAAGGTCGACGCTGCTAAGTTCAAAGGTCGACGTTGCTGTGGCTCTTGCATACACCAAAGCGTCGACGCATTCAGTTGATGGCGTTGACGCAGTAGTACAAGCAACAAGGAAGCTGCTGCTGGTGAAGTCTGCAGTGCGTCAACGCACCAGCTTGGGTGCGTGGACGCTGTGGTTGAAGCAACTGTGTAAATATAGAAGTGGACTTCACTGGAATGCATGGAAGCGTCGACGCTCCGTAACTGCAGCGTGGACGCAACAGAGTAACAGCAGAGGAAACATACAAAGTCCACAAAGGCAGATTCTCTTGATTGCACCAGTGCGTCAATGCATCAGCATGGCTGCGTGGACGCAGTTGTGCAAGCAACATGAAAGTGGATGCTGCTGGCAGAGTCTTCACCGCGTCAACGCTCCTGTCTGGGTGCGTAGATGCTGCAGTTTAAGCAACTAGGTTTGAAGCCAACCAAATCCTTCTAGTGTGTCAACGCAGTATAGAGACGGCGTCAACGCATCAGTTTACATGTGCAAAGGTTAGCCTGTATGAGTGGACGTCATGTCTTCCAGAGTTGACGTTTCAGCTATTCCTCACATCCTTGTAGAGCAAGTGAAGGCTACGTCAACCCTACCGATCTACTGAGTTGACGCCGCCTATGTTAAAGCTTCAGATCCCGTCTCGTGGACCCCCATTCGCACCTCCTCCAATGCCAGATCAGCAGAAGGGTAATTATGTCATCCAAATCCCTTCTGAAACTCTCCGAAACATGTGCAATCATCGGGTGAGCTAGAGAATCTGGGTGGGACCCACTGACAGCACGTGTGTAAGGCCGGGCGCGAGAATATGTGATCACGCTCGACGCATGAGGGATGTACGGTGAAAAAAGTAGAAGAAGAAGCTTTCCATCAAGGGTGAGAGAGCACAAGAGAAGAGTGTGAGCCCAGCAAAAGGGAGGAGACGAGCTTAGAGAAAGAAGGAGTCGAACCAGAAGAGAAGGGCGAAGCACGAGAGAAAGTCCATCCAGCCAAGGAGAAAAGAAGCTTATCGTAGAGAAAAGAGAGAGAGAGAGAGAGAGCTTGTGTTCACCTCAGTCTCACGGTTCAGAAACCTGAACTGAGGATTGCTCGATTGAGCTACATTCTCACTTTGGGATTCAGTGTTTTTATTTTTCTGATTTTCTTCTGAACCTCATTTTCCCCAAGCTGTTTGTCAGCGGTTGCAGAGGTGCTGCCTCTGGACGGGTTAAGCTGTAGTTCCCCAGCGGTGTTGCAGAGCCTTTATTCACCAGTTTGCTAGCTCGGAGAGCCGAGATGAGAGGGGATTTATTCCGAGGGTTGATATAAACTAACTCTGGATAATCCACAAAATTTACCCTACCGTGCCGGCAATCTACCGTTGCTTGGTAAGTGGATAACCAGTCAGCTCCTAATATGACATCATAATGCTCCATATCGAGGCATATAAGGTCGGCCGGCAAATTGTTACTTTGAACCATAACTTCACAGTTCGAGTAATGATGCATGATGTCCGACTTGTTTCCAAGAGGTGTAAATATAACTAAATCTAACCATTCAGGTTCTTCAGAAAATGAGGCAGCAAAATTCTTGGAAACAAATGAATGAGTTGCCCCAGTATCAAATAGAACTTTAGCAGGTTTAGAGCAAACGGTCAATGTACCTTCCACGATTCCTCCTTCCATGGGTTCCGTCCCTTGAAGAGCTTGCAGACGGCCTTGTTTCTTGACTAGACGCTTCTCGTCCTTGTTGGCTTGTTCCTTCATCAAGGGGCAGTCGGGGATTCGATGCTCTCGACTCCCACATCGGAGACACGCTCCCAGTTTCCTCCAGCATTCCTCGGTCTTATGACCAGCTTTGTCACAATACTTACAAATCTCCTTGGAAGGCGTGATAGTAGAGAAAGACTTGTTGCTGATAGCGGGGAAAGGCTTGGTACTCTTCTGGAACCTCTTCTCCTGAGAAGATTCTCCTCCGTTGAAAAATCGCTTCTTACTGAATGGCGGTTTGAAGCTTCCCAAACTTGTGACATGTTCCTTCTTGTCCTTGCCTCGAATCCTTTCAGAGAATTCGGTGGCATCTTCCAGTAATTGAGCACGTCGAACCATTTCCAAATAGACTGGATGCCCATCGGCACAAGCTGTGTAATATATTGGGGCCGTAGCCCGTTGAGGAATCTCCTTGCTTTCATCTTTTCCGTACACACCAAGTGGGGTGCATAACGGGAAAGTCTTGAAAATTGGGCCTCATATTCGGCCACCTTCAGGGTTCGTTGCTTTAACATGGCAAATTTCGCAGCCTTCTTCTCTTGCACACGGTCCGAGAAATACTTGTTGTTGTAATGCTCGATAAATTCTGCCCATGTGACATGGTTATCCGGTAGTGTTGCTTCTACGGATTCCCACAAGCATCGAGCATCTCGTTCCAGCTGAAATGTAGCCAATAAAATCTTCTATTCATCCGTGCATTGCATTACATGGAAAATCTTTTTGGTTTCCTTTAGCCAATTCTCGGCATCATCAGGGTCCACCGATCCCTTGAACCTTGGTGGGTTCATGTTGCGAAAATCCTGATGAAGGTCACCAGCTCCGCGGTGAGCACTTCCAGCACCGCTTTGTGCCACTTGCTGTAGCGCCTGCGTAAGTCCCTGCATAGTATGCTGCATCTCGCGTCATTGTGCTCTCTCAGCGGCCATAATCTTACAAAAGAATTAAGGTGTAATAAATAATGAGTTTTAGGGTTAATGATCAATTGTCGTTATTACCCAGTGCAGAAGCTTCAATGGCCACACCCTTGCTCCCCTTGGGGCGCCATTTGGCTGGGGCGTTCTTCGACTGGTTCTCCTTCCAACCCCTTCAACGGAACCACATTCGGAGGACGGGGCCATTTGTTCTGAATTTTCTCGTCAGAGTGCGCAGGTCAGTTCGTAGAAACACAGTCCTGATACCCTTCTGCTGTGAACCTCCTATCTCTCTGCTCCGACCACTCCTGGAGGTCTTCCTGGTCGGAGGTCGAAGGAGACTCATAGACGTGGTGCTACGACGATGGGTCGATACTCCAATCACCCACGCCGCCGCATTTTGAGTCTCCTCCCACTCCTAACACCGCGCGTCCCATTCGGCACTTTATTCGCAATAAACCTCCCCCGATTATTACACCTCCAATTATGCCTCCACTTATTAAACCATCAACCTCCCATGAACTTCCAATTATGCCTCCACTTATTAAACCATCAACCTCCCGTGAACTTCCAACTACACCTCCACTCATTAATCCATTAGCCTCCATGCCATCGGCCCTCGCCGAGCCCACCATTAAACCTCTCCCAACTATCCCACCATTATCACCACCTCCTCAGCCTTCCGTTACCCAAAAACCCACTTTGCCTAGTCCTCCACTTAACCCTATTCCTTTACCCGTGGTTAATCTTGAGCAGGATCTGCCTCTTTTTGCACTCGAGCCAACCCCTGCCGCTTTCAAGCAAAGGGAGAAGCTTGACGTGTTTATACCTCCGCCTCCACTTATCATTCCCTCAATTCCCTTCATTACGCCTTCGCCTCCTATGGAGCCCTCCGCCTACGCTTCACCTCTCTCTACTACTCGGAAGGGGAGCACTGCTATCAGTACCTATGCCGAGGACGTTCAAAGGCCGGGAAAGGAAGATTTGGCTAAAGCCATGACCATCCAAGAGTTTGTTTACCGGATGCCAATCCGGGTTATTGTGCCAAGCATGGTAGCCGAGTCGCCACCACCATTGATGCCATTCAAGGGCCGGGCAGGGCACCCCTTGTGTCAACCTCCAAATCTTAATTCCATATTTCCATGCAAGGGGCGAATGCCCATTTTGTTCAAAACTCCATATACGCCACAAACAGTGGGCAACACAAGGCTCCCGATTCTAATTTTCCAATCCCCTCGCGTTATTAATCTTTACTTTCCAAGGGGGTTGTTATTTATTGAAGCTTCCTTCATTGGGCCGATTGATCATGATTTTTCACTGCCATGGAGGGACAATTGTCCTGGTGCTGAGAGGCCCTCCACTCTTTTATCCTCTTTTCATCCAACTCCTTCCATATTCTTATCTGTCACGCTTTCTTCATGGGCCATTCCAAGGGGAAAGAGGAGGATCTCGTCCTCTCACCCTCCATATTCTTTCTTTCATCCATTACATTCATTACATCCATTGCATTGCATCCGCATGCATTTGCATCTCCTGCTTCCTGGGTTTCCAAACCCGTATCTACCTTGCCTTCCGGTACCTCCGGATGTTCCACATTGCTCATCTTATTCATTTTCTCCCTCGGGATCTGTGGGTCCCCTTACATTGATCGGGCATTGTCCTCTCCCCAATTTCTTCCTCGGGCATCGCGCCCCTTTCCATCTCATCCCTCCGGAACCTCCGGACCTTTCCTCAGGGCGTCGCACCCCTTTCCCTCTTATCCCTCCGGAACCTCCGGACCTTTCCCTTGGGCATCGCGCCCCTTTCCCCCTTTTCCGTTCTGAACCTCCGGATTTCCCATCCTCTCCACTGACTCCCCCAGGGCATCGCGCCCCTTTCCATCTCATTCCTCCGGAACCTCCGGACCTTTCCCCAGGGCATCGCGCCCCTTTCCATCTTATTCCTCCGGAACCTCCGGACCCTGCTTCCTGTTTTAATCAACTCCCTCCAGGGCATCGCGTCCCTCCCGATCTTCTATCCCCTCCTACAGGGCATCACGCCCTTTTCTATCTTCCGCCACCGGAACCTCCGGACCTTTCCTTTGGGCATCGCGCCCCTTTCCATCGTTTTCCTCCGGAACCTCCCCCCATCACCACACCTATCATCTTCAACCTGCAGTCTGGATTCGCAGGCAGCAAGCAAGGGCTCTGGAAGCAGCATTGTCCCCAGTCCTTACCCAAGTTTTCTGGTGGTAAGTCTTATACTTCTGGAAAGGTCGTCCAGATAGCTTTCCAGGTGAGGTGGTTTTGTCATCATCCGAGCACCGAGTTGATCGTGGCAGCCATTCTTCCTCGACTGCGCAAGGCCACTCAGGCAGCAAACCAGAGCCTCAGAAAGGATTCCTCCATGGCTTCTCCTTAACCTATCTGGGTGTCAAACGTGGCTGGAAACATCCTCTATCAGTCTTCTTTCATCCCCAAGAAGCAGAGTGAAGTTTGGATCTCGGCATCAAGAGTTCTGAATTTTCTCCCTGAAGTGCGCCAGGTTGGTTCCTAGTTCCTGAATTGTACCACTCCCACCATTCTGGCCAGTTTGATCATCGCCGACACCATCGGAAGTTTCTGTCAGTCCTATATGAAAGAAGGCTCGTCCGCGGTCATTTTGGTACCAGTCCCGCCTCCAACCGAGTTCGTGACAGTCTGTGGCGACATCTTCTTCCAGCAACACCACCCTGTGAGCAGCTTGAACCTGAACAGTCTGGCTCTGTTCCAAATCCAGCACCGGCTAGAGACCGTCCTCGAGCAAATCAAGAAAATTCAGGCATCTTCCTGGGTCCACTGGGAGAGTTTTGGCACTGGTATCAGGTCATTTGGAGTTTCGGAGTGTCCGTGGCAGTGCCCTCTTCGTCCAGCTGTCCAGTGTTCCAGAAGTAGGCAGAACCGACGTCGCCCGTCCATTTAGTCTCCGTTCAGTCTTTCCCCTCCCCTCGCTTGGCCGGCTGAAGGCCCCTCTCCGCGTGGAGGTAGTTTTGTCTGTAATCCCTTAACCCCCACCCCAAGAACCCCCTCCTATGTGAGGAGTAATGCTGTACCCATTTTGTTTTCAAGTCAAGCTTCATCGACGCAGCGTGTCGGCGTGTGCCCACGCTTCCCGGCTCGCCCACATCTCCGATCGGGATCGGTGTCTTCACATCGATCAGGTGAACGTTTGGTTCTCCTCCTTAATGGTTTTCACTTTGCTGGTTTAGTATCGCCTTAGTGCCATCAGTCGGTGAGGCGAGCGCCCAAACTCATACTCGATCAAATTAAGTGTCCACCGCGGAGCGAGTTGTGAGAGGCATTCCATAAACCACGCCCTTGGCTTGTTGGCCACCCACGGAGTTGGGAATCCCAGTCCCTTAGGGGTTCAACCCGAGCTAAGCCGTCCCCCGGAATGGCAAGGTCCAAGCTCAGACCCTCTCCACCATCGCCGATTGGCCTACGGGTGATTGAGTGAGCCGCACGAGTGAGCTCGCTCGAGTGAGTCCACCGTTCGGACCAGTTGCTTTCAAAAATTCAGGTCCAAGGGATTGTTGTGTCACATCAAATTGGTATCAGAGTAAGTTCTAGACTTGTCTCTACTAAGTCTAGTCCTTGGGCATTGCATAGTCATCGTGTCTAGAAGGGTCACCCCTCCCCACTCAACTACCCCTTCCAAAATGGACGCATGGGATAAGCTTATAATAGGGATGTTGAAGGAGCGAGCCAATTCACCCACAGCCTTCTACCAAAAATATGGTCCATGCGTGTGGCCGTCACCCTCCATCCCTTACCCCACCAAGCATGCCCCTTTCGCCCCTCAACTGGAACCCCACCCGCTACCCATGATCCCTCAACCAACGCCCCCTAACCTTACGTCATCACACTCTCCAGCCCCTCTTGGCCTTGGATCACGAACCACCTTGCAGAAGATGTCGTCTACGCCGGGAGGAAGTCACCTTCGTCGTTGAAGCCGCTCTTGGAGGAGAATGTATGGGGTGAGGAGAGAAATCTAAGGAGAGGAAGGGAGAGGTCAAGGTGAAGTTAAGGGAGATGGCAATGGTTTAGAAGTGAAGGGGATGGTGATGAAAGAGAGATTAACTAAGGCTACCTAGGTGAGATGGAAGAAGAAGAAGAAGGTTTTAAAATGTGAATAGTAAAAATCAGAGATAAAGTATTGAAACATGGAACATAACTTGGAATCCTGGAAGAATTAAAAGATAATGAAGAAGAAGAAGTTGTAGATAACGTAAACATAAAGAACTTTTGTGAAGAAAGCAAGGGGAGAAGAGGGATGGAGGAAGGAGAAAAAGAGGGAAGAACAGAGAAGAATGTTGTCTCAGATTGCACAGGACAGCACAGTGAAAAACACAAAATAACTTGTAACCAGAAGGAATTAGAAGATGATGCAGAATAATAAGTTGTAGAGAACTTAAAAATGAAGAACTTTTATGAAGACAGCAAGTGGATATGAGGAGCAGAAGGGGGAGAAATTGGTGACCTAAGATGAGAATGTGTGTGTGTGAGAGAGAGAGAGAGAGAGAGAAAATTACCAAATGAAGCACACCCTTTCTCCTCCTTGGCATGAGCTATTTATAGGGAGAACATGTCAAATGGATGGTGGAGATCAAGTTTAATAGAGATAGAGGGTTAGGATAGATGGAGAATGAGATGAATGAGGGAGGGAGACAAGGTGGGCACCCCCCTTCCTTTTTGGTCAAGATTCTCCTCCTTTTCCTCCTTGATTTCCTCCTTTTCAAACTTTGAATCTCTTTTTCCTCCTTTTCAAACTTTGAATTCAAACTTTGAATTTTCTTTCCCTCCAACAAAAATAAGTGGTGGTTAAATTTGACTTGGTCAAACTTGAAGGGAGAGAGAGGAGGGCGTCTTAGGGTTTTCTCTTCCTTGTCTTCGGACTGTTTTGCCACTGACTTCTCCTGTAATTGCCCTCAGCATCCTGCATACGCATAATTACGATTTAATCTATAAAAATTATCATATAAATCAGAAATACTCATAATTATGCAATGGAGAATTAACGTTCATGACCCCCAACTTCATTTTATCATTAAATTAATCAATTTACGTGAAATGCCTAATTTACATACGAAGTTTGAGATTAACGATGGAACACGCATAATTACCTAATTCTGTGCACATAAAATGATGTATATGTAATAAATTATCATAGAAAATGGACACTTATCAAAGAGGCATTAACTGAAATCAACCAATGAGGAGATAAGATAAAGAATAACAGGACACAGAACATTGTATAACATGGATTTCATGTATTTGGCCCTAACACGCCCGCAAGTGTAACATGTCATGTAGAGTCATACAATTTTATGTAGGAATGAATGTCGTAGATTAACACACTAGCAAGTACTCGGTATAATGTCACACCTTGTTATTACAAACTCTCATACGCATAAGTACTTTCGGGCGCTCCTCTCAGAACTAGACTGGGCCCTTTATGATACGTTGACTTTGAGTGGTGGATCAAAGATCCCAAGTAAGATCTAGACATTCATTTATTTTCCAGCCAAGATTTCCAAGGTTAAGCTCACATAACCAAGCACTAAGAACGAAGGTCATTCCTTAGAAGAAATTTCAAGTAATAAGTCATAAGAATAGGACTTAGGAGCTAAAAATTATAAAAGGTCGTCCATGATACCCACTACTCTATGGCTGTTTTTCCTTTGATGCTTGCGGCGGATAGCAGGTTATGGCAGCGGGCAGCAAATCTGATCCATGTGAACCACCGTGTTATCATTTCAGCCAACTCTCCTCATGTTAGCTTCTGGCTGGATGTGTGGGCTGGTGCGCTGCCCTTGTACACCTTCCTCCCCACCCATTTATGGGCTGCTTTGCCAAACAAATGGTGCTCAATCCAACAGGCCTTCTCAGACCAGCAGCTGGTCCATCTTGATTTGGCTAGATCTCATTGCCCTCCCGGCTGTCTTGACAATATACTTTCTGTTATTGGGACCGAGGACCAATGGATTTGGTGCCCTTCCAACGATGGGATGTTTTCATCCAAGTCTGTGCGCTCCCTACTTCATACTGCTGCTCCTTCTCGCTGGTCTCATCTTTGGGCTGATTTCATCCCCATCAAGTGGTCTGTCCTTGCTTGGCGCTTGGTCCGTGGTTGCTTGCCCACTGAGGATAACATTATGTCGTGTGGGGTCCCTCTCTGCTCCAAGTGTTGCTGCTGCCAGCCCCCTCGGACTGAGTCTTCCCTTCACCTGTTCTTCCTTGGTCATGTTGCTAACCAAGTTTGGTGTGCTGCGCATGACCTCCTCCACTTCAACAACTTGGCGGTGTTGACAGCTACCAATGGTGTCATTGACTTTCTAGCTGTGACACACCGTTCCAATCTGTCCGGGAAGATCTCCCTTTGCTTATTTTTTGCCATTCTGTGGGAACTATGGTGCTGCCGCAATCTTTCTTTTTTTGCTGGTCGGCCTATGACTGCTCGGTATGTTCTCTCTCGGGTGTTGCTCGCTGCTGGCCCTATTATTAGTAACCTGCACTTTAAGGGCTGTGATCTGTCCCCTTCGCAGCGCCGTGCTCTTCAGTCCTGGGGTATCTCCCTCCCGGCTGCTCATCCTCCTCTGCCCAAGATTATTAGGTGGATTGTTCCACCCTCCGGCCGGCTGAAACTCAATGTTGACGGTGCTTTCAGATCTGGTTCTGGCCTCGCTGGTGGTGGGGGTATCATAAGAGACTCTAATGGTGATTTTATCTTTGCCTTTGCTGCTGCCTTCCATGGTGTGCGTTCCAGCCTTGAAGCCGAAGCGCTGGCCCTCCGGCAAGGGCTCTTTTTCTGCTGCGAATTGGGACTTTCTTTAGTTGATGTGGAGTCCGATTCTCTTGTCTTGGTTCAGATTCTTAAAGGATCATCCTCTTGCCCGTGGAAGCTTATTTATATCCTTCATGATGTGTCTCTTTTTCGCCCGCTGCTGCAGCTCTCTTTCACTCATATATTTAGAGAGGCGAATCAGGTCGCGGACGGTCTTGCTAGTTATGGTTGTTCTTTGTCTTCTTCGGCTTCTACTTGGGCTTCTTGGGCTGACCTTCCATCCTTTGTAAAAGGGCCCTTTCGTCTTGATAAGATTGGGTTCCCTTCCATTCGACCCTAGCCCCCGTTGTTATTGTACCTTCCTCTCCTTTGTTGTACTTTCCTTTCCTCATATTATCAATAAAATTGCCTTCTAGGTGTTCGGTGGTGGAGTGAACCACTCATCCCCTCTTTGAGGGGGTGAGCGCTCTCCTACCCTCCCTATTAGGTATTACCTTATTAAAAAAAAAGGTACTTGGTCTCGGCGAGCCGCCTCCCTGATCAACCAGCATACATCACCAATTTTCTGGCATCTGTCAGCCAGAACTGCCAAGTCCGCGTGCTTCTTGGCCGCTAGGTGGCAATACAGGCTGAAAAAATTTATAAAAATATCTCAACCCACCCACCCTCTCTCTCCTCACTCTCTCGATTCTCTCTCTCTCTCCGTCGCTCTCTCTCTCTCTCTCTCTCTCATTTTCTCCTTCTCTCTCCTCCACTCCTATTTTGTCAGTTCGCTGTCCAAACAGATGCCGGTCAACACGTGGGAGGTACCGACGGAAAGGGCTCGACGTGAGGATCGCGCCAGTACCCTTCTTCCCCCGGATTGTGGAGCGTAGAGACGCGTGCGAGCAAGGAGACGGTGTGGCCCCCGTTGCCCGTTCGGCGCCGATTCGCGGTCTTCGTCGTGCAAAAGGTAGGGGATCAGACTCCTCATCTCGCCAGAAATCTGTTGACGCCCTCTGCGTCGCCATTCGTCGCCATTTGCCTCGTTTTCTGTGTAATTTCTCTTTTTAAAGATTTTAGGGTGTTGATCTCGGGTTGCGTGCCTCTCTCATTTCGTGGTCCAAACGACTGCTGATCGAGGCCGGAGAGGTACTGTTGGAACGGTCGCGTCATGAGGATCGCACTGACGTCCTCTGTTTCTCGGTTCACGCGACGTGAGTTCAAGTCGGGTCGAGAAGCGTCGTTTCCCTCTCGTGCCGGTTCGCGATCGTATCACCGCTTTCGCCATCATCTAGGTAGGGGGATGGAATCTCTATCATGCTAGGACACCGCCGGTATCACTTGTGTCGTGATCCGATACCCGTTGCATTAAAATCCGTGCATCTTTCTATTTAATGTATTTTAATTTATTTATTATGGAATTTATCGTTTAATTATTAAATTAATTCCATTGTGCTGTGTAATTCATCTCTAATGGCATGTTTAGGCCGGTATGATTGGTTTGGGTTGGTTAGTTTAGCAGGTTTTGTATTCTGTCGCATCCCCTGTCGATTTCTATCGACCAGGTGAGGTTTTCGATTCTGGTTCTCGGAGTCACGAAACCCAGGTGATATAACGCGTTTCTCCCAGTGCGTTATGTCTGTTTAATGCACCCAGTGCAGTGCGTTATGTGAATAGTGCCCTGAGTTTTCTATGGATTTAATCGTTCGGGTGACTTTAATGCGCGTCCAGCGGTGCGTTATGGTCCTTCGTTCTGGGTTAAGGGTCCGTTGTCCTTAACGGCCTGGTCCCCGTGCGCCATGCATTGCATGACGCCCCTCTATACGTGCGTTATATTCCGTGGTTTCTGTAGAGTTGGTCGTTCTGGAAGGCATAACGGCCTACGAGAGGCGCATTATGTATAGTATAACACCCCCATAGTAGTCCGTTATAGTCCTTGTGCCGAGCGTTGTGTGCGAGTTGACTTTAACGCCCGTTTGCCAGTGCGTTATAGTCCTGTAGCGCCCCTGTAGAGGTGCATTATAGTCTAGGTTTTTGAGGATTTCCTGTGTTCTGTGAAGCATAGCAGTCCTGTGCTGGTCTGTTATGGTGTGTAACGGGGCAGATCCAGTCCGTTATATACCTAGAGATTTAAAAAGCTTGCATGTGTATTTTCTAAGCAATTCATGATTCATGTGAGCCATGTTTAAATTATTTTATAACTTGTGGCATTCTTCTACATCCCATATGAGTAGCTTTCTCTTTCCTTGTGATGGAGCCACTAGTCGTAGCCTAACGACTTCCGTGTCGGCCCACCCGGGAGAGGTGGCGGGGCATTCCCGTTATACGATTTTTAGGCTAGTTTCTGTGGGCCCTCTTGCATAGTCAGTAGCGTCCTACTGGGAGGGAAAACTAGCTAGAGGCCTGGCTCAAGGCAATGAGTCACAAGCTCGATGCGAGGATCGCGCCAGTACCCTCCATCCCTTGGATTATAGAGCATGGAGGCGCGTGCGAGCGAAAAGATGGCGTGGCCCCTGTCGCCCGATCTGCACCAATTCGCGGTCATCGCCGCGCAAGAGGTAGGGGAACGGACTCCTCATCTCGCCAGGAATCCGTTGACGCCCTCTGCGTCACCATCCATTACCATTTTCCTCATTTTCTGTGTAATTTCTTTTTTCAGAGATTTTGGGGTTAATTTCTTGATTTACGTGCCTCTATCGATTTCAAGTCCAGACGGCCACTAATCGAAGCCGGGAAGGTACCATTGGATTGGTCGTGTCATGAGGATCACGTTGACGCCCACCTTTCCTTGATTCGTGGAGCGTGGAGTCGAGCCGGATCGGGAGGCGCTGTGTAGCCTTCTCGCCGGATCGGCTGTGTATCGCCGTTTTTGTCGTCATCCAGGTAGGGGGATGGATTCCTTACCTCGTTAGGACACCGCCGGTGCCACTTGCACCGTGGTCCGACACCCTTTACCTCGTATTTTGTGCATGTTCCTAATTAGTTCATTTTTAATTCATTTTTAGCCTTAATTGCTTGAAATTATATCCATGGGCATCGTATTTCAATTCTAGTGGCATGCTTAGGCTTGGATTGTTGGTATGGGTTCACAGGTTAGCTTGGTTTTGCATTCTGCCACGTCCCCTATTGATTTCGATCAGTCGGGAGGGGGTTTCGATTCTGAACTCTGGAGTCACAAAACCCAGGTGACATAACGCACCACCCCCGGTGCGCTATGGTCATTTAACGTACCCCTAGAAGTGCATTATATCATTCGTGTCTAAGTTTTCTGTGGATTTTCATGTTCGGGTGACTTTAACGCACTTGTCCTGGTGCGTTATATCCCCTGTGTATTGAGTTAAAGGTCTGTTGCCTTTAACGCCCCTACCACTATGCGTTAAATTCATATGATGCCCCTATTGAGGTGCGTTATATCCCGTGTTTCCTTGTGGATTTTAGTCATTCTGGTGGGCATAACGGCCCATGAGAGGTGCGTTATGTTCACTATAATGCCCCACTCTAGGTCTGTTATATTCCGTGGAAGTTGTGTTATCTGCCTGTTGAATTTAACGCCCTCGATCAAGTGCGTTATAGTCCTATAGCGCGCCTACCCTAGTGCATTATAGTCTCATTTTCCTGTGGATTTTTCTGAGTTCTGTGAAGCATAGCGGTCCTTCCCCGGTCCGTTATGGTGTGTAACGGGGTCATGCTGGTTCGTTATATACCTGGAGATTTCAAAGCATGCATGTGTAATTTCTAATGCAATTCATGTTCCATGTGCGCCATGTTTAAAATATTTTGTACAATGTAGCATCATTTTACATCCCATAAGAGCAACTTTCTCTTTCCTTGTGATGGAACCACTAGCCATAGCCCGACAACATCCGTGCCGGCCCACCCAGGAGAGGTGACGGGGTATTCCCGTTATACGGTTTGTAAGCTAGTTTTCGTGGGCCCTCTCGCATAGTCAGTAGCATCATACTGAGAGGAAAAACTAGCTAAAGGCCTGACTCAAGGTGATGGGTCAGTGTGTGCACACTTGATCAGAGGCTTGGACTGACGCTGACAAGCGTTACTCTGATTAGTCACTCAGTGCGGTACTGTTGTGTCACGAGCTTGACTGCGAGGTGCTTGAGACGCAGTGTAAGATGTCAGTGGACGCATCTGGTTTCTTCTTTCTGGTGGTCTTCCTTCCTCCTATCACATGGTTAGCTGCTGGGTTGCTACACAATGGCAAAAACACCCGCATCCTGGGTCCGCCCGTTTATGACAACCTACGATGACCATACATATGCCATGTTGCCGCACCTACCTCTGTCACGGAACCACATGCCCATCACTCGCCCCAAGCTGGCTGTTGACCGCTCTGACCAATGATTCGAGCTAATCGGACCCTAGCCCTGAAGTAACATTCTCAGGACTGGCCCAGACTTCCCAGCATGAAGATACTCGCCTCTCAAGACCCGTACCCAACTGCTCATCTTGAGCCGCGTCCGGTCCTCCTCCAGGCGCCAACTAGTATCTCCCCCTGCTAGCCAGTCTAGTCCTCCCTCGATGAATCAGGCTTGTCCCTTGCCTTGCAGAGAGCCTCTGTAAAAACACGCGGATGCCCGCCTTGTTATGCATTGACCTGAGGACTAACTCACGTGTAGGAATTGTCTCGCGGCTTGCACCATTTGTAATTTGGCCTCCTCGGCCCATTTGTAAAGCTCACGTGGCTCTCATAAAGTATGAAACCAGTTAAACCCACGTACCCGTATCTGGGTCTTAGCTCTCCCCCTCACTACTCTATGTGTGTCCAGTATCTCCCACTCCAGTAAATCGAACCTCCTAGTTAAATGCACCCTTATAGCTTCGGGATGCCCCCGGCCCTCTATCCATGGATTCAGACATATGCAGACTTCTCTCCAGCACGGAACAAAGGTGCTCAGATTCAATACGATGTAAATAAACACTGACTACTTGCGATCGGTGGGGAAAGACGTCTAGTACACGATTCTCCACAATCATCTGTGCACTCGCACCCATGGAACCCCCTCCCTCTCCACATGTCGCCTGATCTCCCGAGCCCACGTGCCGCATCCTGGCGATGCTCCCCATTCAATCCTCGGTTCCATAGGTGATTGTCGAGAAATTGACTGGCACGCCAACACCCCAGTCTAGTAACCTTAACCCCAAAAACATATCGTGCCATTCGATTCCCTCTCGACATTTCGTAAAAGGAGAGTACTCGGTACCACCTTGATGAGAATACGACTACGAAGGGGGATACCCGAGATACATCAAACTCCTGTGTTTCCCTTTATCACTTTATTCCTCCCCTTATCCTGGTCACCGATCCCCGACACGACAGTGGTTCGATTGCTTCCAGCAATCTACGTCCACCCCTCACCAGATCAGGATGAGGCTTCACTAAGCTTGGATGAAACCTCTACAATGGCTGATCACACATCTTACCCACCGGAGGAACAGCCTCCTCACTTCCTCTGAATAGCACAGAGGGAACCCATACTCACCAGCTTGATGAGCACACCCCTTATTCTACCCCAATAGAATCAGCAACATTGCGCTATGATAGCACACGAGGAACCCACCTCGTACCCTAGTATGCAAACTAGGATGTGACCAGTTCAAACTGATCACACCTCCGATAAGTGCAATAATGCACTATCAGAGAACAACAACCACACAGTCTCAAAGGAAATTAGAAAAATAAAAACAAGAAGAAACGAAAATACAGTAGGGGAAAATCAAATGCAGCTCTGAATGTTGATTCAAGAGCTTTCACTAAAATCGAAACAATCTTCTCTCAAACTGGGCTGCGATCACTTCTCTCTTTTTTTCTATTTCTCTTTCTCTTTGGCTCACGAGGTAACTCTCTTGTTCTTCTCAGATGGGCTCTCTTTCTCTTCGAAGGTAGCAACTCCTTCTTCTAAAGCTTGGAGCATTTATATACAACAGAGCCTCCGGAGCTTTTTAGGATAACCATAATCATTCATGAAATGAAGCCAAAGACCCCACGGGCATGAATCAAACATCACAAATGGGGGCCCATGAATAAGGCGGTCTTCAAATGATCGTATCCTCCAGGTAGCGGCCAGTTGTAAGGCCGCTACTCGGAGGTTGGTTTCTAAAAAACAAACCCTTCTTCTTCCCTCTCACTCACGCACAACCCCACTGTCACCCTCACCATCATCCTCACCGGGCTCACCACCGCACTCACCACCGAGCTCCCATATGTGCACGGCGTTGGTACAAAAAAGGGTAGTGAGGCGGTTAATGTGCCATATGGAGGAGGAAGCCAACCTTCCGCCGGTGAACCATCCGGAAGAAGAACGGCCGTCATCGACCGTAGTTGAAGAAGGAGGGCCTTTTACGGCTGCCAGAGTGCCTGAGGAGGTAGAAATGCAGGACGAAGGTGAAGAGGCAGAGGCGGTGGCCAAGAAAATGGATGGAGAGGGTTCGTCATACGAGGTAGGCCGCGGCCCAAAAAAGCCATTTTTTTCAACTTCAAATCATGGGATGAACACGGGATGATGGGGAAAGGGGTTACACGAACCCTGTGAGATGATTGTATGGCCTCTGGGGCCATTCCCATGAGTGGGAAAAGAGGGGGAATGCCATGCACAATGGCAAGGATCAGGCGGTCCTTTCAGTGATGGCTACACTAAGATGCGGCTGGCCTGAGGCCGCTACATCATGAGACGGTCCATGGTGGGCCACTAGCTGGATAAAATAGCCTCCAAGGGGGCCGCCACCTTTTGAGGGCTATCTTTTTTGATTTTTTTTTGAATGCATGAATTTGTTTAATTACCTGAGTTATTAATAATGAATGTTCAATGTTTGTAGGGAAAACCCTAGACGGGGATCTCGTGGCTCCAGGTCCAGTTGGTGTACTTGGCACTGTCAGACATCCAACGGGAGAGGCTGGCCATGATGGGGTTCTCAGAGTTCCTCGGCATGGAGGTGCTGAAGCTAGACACGATGCTCCTCTACGCACTGTACGACCAATGGGACCCAGTGAGCCAAGCATTCATGTTCCCGTTGGGACACATGATCCCCACTCTAGAGTATGTGGCGAGGATCACTAGCTTACAAGTGCACGGCGCACCAGTCAGTGGGAGGACATACCCTGACTACCAAGAGTTGGCATAGCGACTAATAGGGCTCAAGCTACTGAGGCCAGGGTGACACTCCTTAGTGCTGTCGAGAGCAGGGCTTCAGGAGAGCCTAGGTTTACAAGGAGCCATGATCACTGTGGGGGAGCTGCCAGAGCAGCACTTGGGACGACTGACAGATAGAGCCCGGGAGAGAGTGGTGGTGGGTCCAGGGGTCAAGGCCGACGTGGTCCTTCGACAGTTCTTGATGTTGTTGTTTGGATAGCTACTCTTCACGACGTAGGCTGACGAGGTGAGCTACAGACTCTTGCCCTTGCTAGAGGACTTGGACACAGCGGGCGAGTACGCATGGGGCGCAGCCATGCTTGCTTTCTTGTTTAACACGCTCAGTACCACCATTAGGCGGATGATGCTAGGTGGATTTTCACCACTGCTTCAGGTAAGCTTCAACCCTGAATGCTTGTGCAATTGTTGTGACCTTACGACTGCTATATGCTGACACCTTAACATATGAAATGCGGGTATGGGCCTACGTGTACCTACTAGGACTGGGGAGAGGGAGGGAGGTACACCGCGACCGAGTGCCCATCGCAAGGCGATGGATGGCATTTTGAGGCACAGGATTATTACGACGCCAGGTACGGGCCATCCAGGATGAGATCGACACCCTACCCTACACATCGGTAAGACCAAAACCTGAACCTTTTAAATGCAACTACATGCTAAGACACTAATGCTCTGCCTACCACTTTATAGGTCCGATGGACACCATACAAGGGTGAGGGACATGAGGGACAGCCATGGGTGGAGACGGCCTAGGCTTACGTGGGACGTGACATTTGGCTACACTGCATGAACATGATCGAGCCATTGCACTACTGACTGATCATGAGGACCCGGGGAGTTCACCAGCTAGAGGTGGACTTCCCCATGCGTGAGACGACAGAGGACCGTGTGGGATGACAATCACGCAGACTTGCAGGAGGGATAGACTAGATCACCCGAGCAGTGGACTAGATCCAGGACTGGACACAACGGGGGCAGGTGGTACGAGCCTGAGCTACCAGCGACGAGGCCTACCTAAAGGCCTACATACGACACTACGGAGACCAGGTCTTCCATGGCACACGATGACTGGTACAAACCTTTGAACTTATACTCCTATTATGTTGATGCACTAACAATTGACATTCTACATGTAGCTAGACCCTCAGGGATGCATCACGGAGCTACAAGGGATCCTCCATTCCACCATCCAGCAGTGAGATGATCTCCAGCACTCGCGGGACCTCCTGGTGAGTTCTACTCAACCTTAGACCTAAAGTGCACATACTATGCTTATGAGACTGACGAAGTTTCTCCTATATGCAGCAAGTCGAGGGAGCACAGCACTGGGGATCGGATGCCCCATCTTCCTCCTCTCAGCCACCGACGGACCGGGTTGAGTGGGATGTAGACTTCGCTCGAGCCGAGGAGGCCAAGGATTCACTCACAGAGAGTGTAAGGAATGCTAACTCCCCCTAATTTGATTACTTCTAAATGCAACCATTAACTGACCAAATGCAAAATGCAGGCGAGAGAGCTACAGGTAGCCTTAGGGGAGGCCACCCGGCTACGGGCAGAGTTGGCCGGAGCGAGGATCAACGCGATGGAGGTGGTACACCTTCGCTAGGACCTAGAGTGATTCCGTGTCGAGGTAGCAGAGGTAGAGTGCCTTCGTGCCGAGGCAGCAGAGGTAGAGAACCTTCGAGCTAAGGCAGAGTGCTTTCGCAAGGAGGCAGAGCAGTCCCGATTGTAGGTTGCAGAGCTGAGATGCGAGTTGGAGCAGTCCCGACTGCAGGTTGTAGAGTTGAGAGGTGCAGTGGGAGCATTTCATTAATCTATCCAGGCAATGAGCAGGAGATCACAACATCGTAGGACCCCGAGCGATGCGCATAGCAGCACCTATAGAGGCTACTTCACCAACTCTTTCAGCCTGCGAAGGAACGAGTAGGAGAAGCGACAGAGATGACACCAGGAGGAGGAGTGTACGACGATGGCCCCTCCAGGGAAGTGTCATGAGGGACTGGGGGAGAGCGGTGGTCCCAAGGGGGCCAGACTTGATGTACTATATGAGACACATGCATGTACATTACTTTGACATAGTGCAATGAACATGACACTTTTGACCTTAAACTAGGGATGCATGTATGCTGACATTGACTTGACTGACAGAGAGAGAGAGAGGGAGGAAATGCGAACTGTAGGCAAGAAGATTGGCAGAGCGGGACTCGAGGGAAAGACGACACATAGGACAAAAGGAAGAGGCGGTCATGACAGAGCCGCTATGCGAAGCAGCAGTCCTACGATAGACCGCTACGGAATGGATGAACCATGACTGAGAGAAAGCAAGAGACGGCCTACATAAGACCATAGTATTGAAAAAGATGGTCACACCTTTGACCGTTTACATGGAGAGATGGTATCACCCAGACCGTTACTCAGGCGGGAGAGAAGAATAGTGTACGAGAAGGAAGAAACAGCCAACTGACGACTGCTACTAGAGTTAGCAGTTGTGCGATAGACCACATCCTCATGGACCCTGTTAAATCTGACTAGGACTCAACTGGAGAGTCCCAACCCATGGATAATGACGTGCAAATTGCGCTAAGACCTAACCCAACTCTAATTGAGGCTTCGTAGCCTTAGTCCTAATGGGAAGGGACTAGAAATCTGGGCTTTATAAATAGGGAGGCAACCAGAACCCATAGGTCACACAAAACCCTCCTTTTAGGCCTTGAAAACCTTAGCAAAATCACACAAATTCATCATGAAAAGGTCCCTTGAAGCAAGTACGATGGGCGAGGGTGGCTACAATGGACCAATGTCGGCTAGAAAAGAGCACAGGACGCTGCAACGGCTGACTACCATCCCTAAACATCTGAGTACTTGCTCTTCAATAGATGTAAGTTAATGCAATTGTCTTCATATCCATCAAATTTCCTTCAAATGCTTACATTGCTTCTCTTCTTCTCTTCTTTTGTTTTTCCTTTCTTCATTACTTTAGCATCTCCCTGGCCCACGACGCTATTCCAATCAGAAAAGGGTGGCTCCCATGGTAAAAGAACTACCAATAGAAGTGATCACCATATTAAAAGACATGTCGTTATGGTGATATAAACGGCCCAGAGGGGACCGTTAACCTGATAGAATGCATTTTTTTATTTTTTTTCTTTCATTTTATTTTGACACATGATTTATTATGACATGTATGAATAATGCAAATGGTTTAAATGCATGCAGGGAAAGCGCAGGACCCAGATCTCCTGGCTCCAGGTCTAGGCAGTGTACCTCACACTGTCAGACTTCCAGAGGGAGCGCTTGGCGACGATGGGGTTCGGTGAGTTCCTCAGCGTGGAGGTGACGCGGCTCGACACCGCGCTGCTCTACGCCCTGCATGACCGGTGGGATTCGGTGAGCCGCACGTTCCTCTTCCCGTGGGGCCACATGGTCCCAATGCTGGAGGACGTCGTGCGCATCACCGGCCTACCAATGCATGGGGTGCCGGTCAGCGGGAGGACCTTCCCCGACTATCGGGAGCTAGCCCAGAGGTTGCTAGGCCTGGAGCTACTACGACCAGAGTGACAGTCGATGACCCTGCAGCGGGCGAGACTGTAGGAGAGTCTCAGCCTCCAAGGAGTCGGGATCATGACGAGAGAGCTGCCGGAGCAGCACCTCAGATGGCCCGTGGACCGGGCACGACCACGGGTAGCAGCCTCACCGGGGCTAGAGGCGGACGTGGTGCTAAGGAGGTTCCTGACGTTGTTCTTCGGGAGGCTCCTCTTTGCCACCCGAGCAGACGTGGTCAGCTGACCTCTGGAGGACGTCGACCGCGTTGGAGACTACGCGTGGGGAGCAACCATCCTCACCTTCCTCTTTGACACACTGAGCTCAACCACCCGGCGCACCATGCTCGGCGGCTTCTCTCCATTGCTCTAGGTACAACTCATTTCCTAAATGATTATGCAATTGCTATATGATTATATGAATGCTGACACTTATTGTAATGCAATGCAGGTGTGGGCCTATGTACACCTCCCTGGGCTGGGGAGAGGAGTGGAGACGTACCTAGAGCGACTGCCCATCGTGAGACAGTGGACGGCACCACGGGAGGTTGGATCCTTGCAACGCCAGGTCTAGGCGATCCAGGATGACCTCGATACCCTGCCCTATACCTCGATAAGGTCCTGAACTTAAACTTTGTGTTAATGCAACTATATGCTCTTTATGCTAATGCACTTTTCCTATTTGACAGGTCTGGTGGATGCCCTACCAGGGTGAGGGGCACGAGGGCCAGCCGTGGGTGGTAGCTGCTCTAGCCTACACGGGGAGGGACATCTAGCTCCACGGCATGAATGTGGCAGAGCCCCTCTACTACCAGCTCGTGATGAGGACCATCGAGGTCCACCAGGCAGTGGTCGACTTCCCGGCGCCTGAGAAGCTAGAGGAGCGAGTTGGATGACACGCGCGGGGACTAGTGACAAAGACAGACTGGACCGTCCAAGCAGCGGAGTAGGTCTAGGACTGGACAGCACTCGGGCGAGTGGTATCCACCCGAGCAGAGAGTGACGAGGCCTATCTGACGGCCTACGCGTGATGCTACGAAGACCAGGTCTTCCGTGATGCTCGACGACCGGTATGACTCTAACCTGATACTTTCTATTATGCTTTATGACCATGATGAATTGACATTTGACTTCTACATGTAGCTCGACCCCCAGGGGCAGATCGCGGAGCTTCAGGGTCTTCTCCACTCCTCGGTCCAGCAGAGGGACGAGCTCCGGTAGGCATTGGACCTCCTGGTGAGTTTCACTAAACTCTAAACTCAATTGTGCATATGCTTATGATGTTGACTAACCTGGACTTCTAAGGCCCATTGCATTCCCACCCGTGGAGGTGCCCAATACCATCGCCCTGACACTATGGGTGAGCCCCGAGGTGCCAACCCGGGAGGCCGAACACTGGAGGACTTGGTGGCTCTGCTCATGGAGTGCATGGATAGGTCTGACCAGACTCTTAGGGAGCATACTAAGCATATGGAGAGCCGACTCAAGGCCATGGAGGACCACGCCGAGGCTTCCGATCGATCTATCCAAGGTCTGATTAGAAGGCTAGAGAGTGTGGAGAGAATCCCTCGTCGGGACCTACCCAGCATTCTTCCAGCCCCTCAGGCGCCTGCTGCCCAACCCGCGCCTGTCGCCCAGCCTGCACCACCTCGGGCTGAGGAGCAACGGCCACATGCCCTCCATTTTGAGGACTACGAGTCCGACAATGATTACGAGGGAAATGGCCGACATAGGCGTGGTCACCGACCACAAAGGGATGACTAGGATGATCGGATCCTCAAGACCGTCCGCGCGGACCCTCCCATGTTTGACGGGTCCAAGGCTTTGGACCCAAAGGTTTATCTTGATTGGGAGGCCAGCATGGACCGTTATTTTGAGTGGTTTGAGATGACGGACCACCAGAGGGTCAAATATGCCAAAATGAAGTTGTTGGGGCAAGCACAAACCTACTGGAGCAATGTGGAGAGCTTGCTCTTTCAGCGCCATGAACACCGGGTTGGTTCTTGGGTTGAGATGAAGGATAGGCTTAGGCATAAGTACCTTCCTGCCACCTACCGTCAAAGGCTCATTGATCGGTGGCAGAATCTCACCCAAGGGGATCGGTCAGTGTTTGACTACATCGCGGAGTTTGATGAATACTTTTTACGATGTGGTGTCATGGAGGAGAGCACCATGCCTGTCTCTCGCTTTTGTCGTGGTTTGCGGCCCCACTATCAATACGAATTATTTGGTCATAATGTGACCACATTGGAGGATGCATACCATGTCAATCTTGAGTTGGGACAGTTTGAGTCGGAGTTCGCTCCCGTCCAGCGTCCGGGGATCACTTATCAGCGTGGGACCGACCCGCATACCACACCCAACTCCTATAGCTGGTTTCCGGTGGCCCGCCCCCAGGAACCCCCTCGGTAGGACCCCGCTACTCCTAGGCCCCGCACTTTCCCTCCGAGGGACCCTCCCCCTCACCCGCGGCACCCGTCCCTACCCCTCGGCCTTATCAGCATGTCGCACCGACCCGGCCTCTTGTTCCCACACCCCCCGTCCGTCGAGAGGATAAGGGTAAGGGGCCAATGATTGGTGGGACATCTCAGGGCACTGGGACACGAGATCATTGCTATAGTTGTGGTGGAGTTGGTCACTTTGCCAGCAAGTGCCCCACTCGGGAAACACTTGTTATTGTTGACACACCGACCCGTGACCCCACGCCCGAGTTGGTGCCAGTCAGCTATGAGCCGAACCAAGAATTGGCCAAGGAATTCTTTGATGAGCTGTTGGAGGGCGAGCAGGTTGACGTCCTTGGTACCCAGTATCAGGATGACGTACATTTGTATGTAGTCAGGTGCATCCTGACCCAGCCTCAGGTGAGTGACGACTGGCGTCGTACCACCATATTCCACACATTTTGTAGGCTAGAAGGGAAGGCCTACAAGGTGATTATAGATAGCGGGAGCTGCATCAATGCTATCTCCACAGGCACCATCAAACGCCTTGGTTTGATGCCCGTGGATCACCCTGCACCCTATAGAGTTTCTTGGGTGGATTCCACTTCCATCCCGGTCAGACTGCGGTGTCTGGAGTGGCAAGTCTTCAAAAGCATGGGAAGATGGACAGGCGCCAGCGCCACGCCAACCAATCGACACGCAAGATATCCGTAGAGAAAATCAGTACCTTCCCAAGAACGACAAGTACAGTGGTTAAAATCACACCAAAGGTGGTAAGGAATAGTTAATCCAATATCTAACCTCATCGCTGTCATATCTTCCAGAAAGTAGTCTGATATTACTACACCAAGGAGAAAAGGAAATGTTCTTCGAAAATTACATCGAAGAAAAGAGCAAAAAATAAAAAAAAGGGGGAAAGAAAGCAAAGATACATCAGGCCTCGGGTCAGTGCCGAGACTCAGGGATCGAAGGCTCTTCGGCATTAGGCGATCCACCCCTGGCACCCTCGATGATGGCCGACCCAGGCACTGACCCCACTGGTGTGGGAACTGCTTCGGTCGCTCGCCCTCCCGAGGTAGCTGGAGTTGGTAATCCCTCAGATGAGGTAGAGTCCCCCCGGCTTCCCTCCTCACTTGACGCCGAACCAGAAGGTTCAGAAGATGCAGAATCAAAGTTGTAGTTCTGCCTGGACAAGAAGACGGCTGCCCCTGGCGCCTGCTCCTCTGCCCAAAAGCCGGCCTGGTGATAGCTTTAGGCGAACCCCTTTCGGATGCCTCGACAGAAGCCCGACCGATAATAAGGGAAGGTAGCCTTTTGGAGATCGGCCTGGTAGTCCTCTGAGCTTTTGTACTGCTCGAGTGCCTCTACCTCGGTTGACTCCACCCTACCAGCAAGCTCGACTGACCTCTTCTCCGCCTCGACCCGAGTACCCTCAACCTCCACCTGAAGTCGCTCAGCCTCCTTGGCTCATCCCTCGAGCTCCGCTCGCTCAGAATCCCATTGCCCATCACGCTCGACCTGAGTCGCGCGCTCCCACTCTAGGAGCCTACTCTTCAACTCGAGCAAACTGCGGGCCTGAGCCAGTTGCTCAGCTGATGCCTGGGCCTCCGCCTGGCTCGACTTCACCGGCTCTCGGAGTGAAGTGACCTCCTGCCGAAGCCCCTCGAGATCAGTAGTCAGCCTTGCGATCTTTCGATCGGATGTGCTAACGGCCCAAGCAAGATTCGATCACTCCGACTCCGCCCGAGTGTAGGCATCGACTATGTCGGCCCCCATCTGGGCCAGCAACAAATCGCCCTCCATGATCATTTCTAGGATCGCGAATGGAGGCTTCTACCTAATTCCTCCTCGCACCACCCCCGATGCTATGTTATGGCATCGCTGGTACAGGGGCCCCCGGATGCCGGGTGGAGAGCCAGTCCTCTCCGAAGTGGCCAGAATGGGGGTTCCCCCATCGAGCGATACCCCCTCAGGAGCCCCGTCGATTGGCTCGAACTGGGCCACCCCATCCCACGTCTCTCCTGCCTCGGTCGGCTGGGATGGAGTTGCGTCCCCTCGCGACCCTCTGACCCCGACTGGCTCACCACCGGCGCCTCCACCTTACGCTCCTTTGGCTTCGCCCAATGCCCTAGCATCAAAAATCACCGCTCGAGAATTGCCCGCCCCCGCTGCGGCCTCATCGGCCCCCTCTCGCTGGACGGAAGGACGAGCCAGCCGAATAGGCAGGGCCCCTTCCAGCTCGGTAGAGGGGAGAGCCGAGCAACCACCATCCTCGACCGAGTGCGACTTCTTCTCAGTGGACTGAGCCTTCATAGAATCCCACAGCATCTTCTCCATGAGGTCCTTGCGCTTGGTCCCCCATCACTCGGAAGCCCCTTCTCGGGCTACCCTTTTACCTTTGTCCTCATACATCTTTTCTTCCCAGTCCTTCTTGCTGGAGCTAACAATCTTGGCCAGGAGAGTGCAGAGAGTTTTGTTAAAGGCTTCAGCTAGGCCATTGGCCTGTGGATTGTAGGGAGTTGATGTCCTCCAGTCAATCTTATATTTTTTCGCCAGTCGGTAGACCTTCTGGTTGCGGAAGTGACTTCCATTGTCTGAGATAATTCGGTCGGGGGTGCCAAACCGGAATATGATGTTGCGGCGAACAAATCTGGCCACGATCTCCCCGGTGACCTCCCTTAGGGCGATGGCTTCTACCCAATGGGAGAGATAATCAATCGCTGCCAAGATATACTTGCAGCCTGCAGATGAGGCGAGCAAGGGACCCACGACGTCTGTTCCCCATTGGGCGAATGGCCAACTGGGTACTGTTGGGTGCAGCGACACGGGCGGCCTCCTGGGTATTGTAGCATGCTCCTGGCATTTTTGACACGACTTCACGTACTTGCAATAGTCGTCAAACATTGTCGGCCAGTAATAGCCAAGTTTTTTTATTTCAATTTTCATTTTTGGGCCCGCCTGGTGTGCACCGGCTGCTCCAGCATGAACCTCCTTCATAGCTCTCCAAGCCTCTTCAATGGACAGGCATCGAAGGAGTAGCTTTTGCCTAGCATCGGCCACAATTTCAAATAGTATCCCATTTCAGAGCTCAAAGGAGTCCTTTATTCTGATCAGTCTAATATTCTCTTCCCTTTGCTTGGGTAGTTGTCGGTACTTGAACCATTGCATAAGAGGGTCCCTCCAGTCGGGCAGACTGACAGCTTCTGCTGTGGTGACCTCCCATTCTTCTTCTTCTTTCAGTCCTTCCTCTATCATACTAGGCACCTGGCGCTGGTTGATCACTCAGATGTTGAGTGACTGATCAGGCAGGACTGCTAGCGAGCTTGCCAGCTTTGCCAGGGTGTCAGCTTGGGCATTCTCTCCTCTAGCGACGTGGCCTATCTCAAGGAGGTAGAACTGCTCCATGAGCCCCTTCGCCTTAGTGTGGTAAGGGAGTAGCTCTGGCTTCTAGACGTCGAACTGTCCCTGGACTTACTTGACGACCAGCAATGAATCGCCAAATACTTGCAGCATTTTAATCTCTATCTGTAGGGCAATCTGGAGGCTGATAATCATGGCTTCATACTCTGCTTCATTATTTGTGCAGGGCTTGTTGATGTAGCAGGAAGTGTGTACCACTTCTCCATCTGGAGACTTAAGGACGATGCCGGCTCCGGCCCGTATCTTGGTATGCCCAGAGGAGGCTATTTCTGTCCTAGAAGCCCCATCAAAATACAGTTGTCAGACAGCCTGCTGGACTTGGTTTGCTTCCAATACTTCATCTTCGGGTAGTTCCATAGCCAGCGGGGAGTCTTTGGGCATGGGGTGTGCCGCGAAGAAGTCCGCGATGGCTTGCCCTTTGATGGCCTTCTATGGCACGTAAGTGATGTCAAACTCTATCAACAGCACGGCCCACTTGCCGAGGCACCCCTTCGGGACCGGTTGGGAGAGGATATGCTTGACGGGGTCAGCCCTGAATATTAAGCTCACTTCATGGGACAGCATGTAGTGCCTTAGTTTCTTGACCGCGAAGACCAATGTGAGACAGACCTTCTCAATAGGAGTGTACTTAGCTTCCGCCCCTACTAGTCTTCAGCTGAGGTAGTAGAGAGCCTACTCATTTCCCTCGTCATTGTTCTGGGCGAGCATTGCCCCCAGTGAGTATTCGGTAGCCGCTATGTAAAGGATGAGCGGCTTATGATGCTCGAACTCAATCCAATCTCGGGTGTGTGGATGACCCGAGCCAAAGAGAAGTAGCGGTGATGCCTCCATCAAACAGGGTTTGAACCGCGCGATTGAGGTGGGTTTTTGGTGGTTTTCATGACGGGTTCTTCGTGTGAGGTAGGGGGACGGACCCACACTACACTCCCCGTGTTTCCCCCCGCATGCAGTCAAGTTTTGAGTGAGAGAGTGGGGTTTACCATTTTTTGGGGAAATTCCATGTTTATGGGCATGTGATCAGATCGATTCGACAAAATTGAGTTTCTTGCATGGCATTGTAGACGGGGATGATTCCCTACACATGTCGGTAGTTTTCGTGCTAAATGTGGGCCTTTTAAGTGAGGGAATGAGTATCCGGGGTGGTTACCAGAGGGGACCCTGCTATTGGAAAAAGCCCAGTTGGGCTGCCAGCCTTCTGGCTGCCGAGAGGTGCTGGGTGCCCACGGTGAAGGCTGCCCAAACCGATGCTATTCTGGGCAGCCAAAGACCTGGCCGCCTAGGTGTCTGGGTGGCCAGGGTGATGGCCACCCAGGCCAGGCTGGGTGGCCACTGGTTGTGCGGCCCAGGCTATTACGCGGCCAAGGTGTTGGCCACCCAGGCCATAGGGTGGTGGCCACCTGTGTGGCTGCCCAGAGCTGTAGGCGGCCAAGGGTTTAGCCGCCCAGACCCTATCAGACTGTGTTCTGGACTTCTCATGTTCCGCATGTTGGTGGTATCATTTGTGCCAGTTTCCTCGGTAGTCAACAAAGTAGCCACCCAATCAAAGGTTCTAGGGTGTTGTGTTCCATCCATAGCTTCATGTTGTATTACACGTGTACGATGAGTTACCTACAGACCGAGGGTGTTCTGGTGGCTTTTCACTTCTTAGCGAGTTCTCATCTCTTAATGACCTTCCCTACTAGTTGTAGCTTTCCTGTGCATGCGTGTGTAGACTCACTTCGGAGTGGTGAAGATATTAAACTGGTGTGACAGTTTTTAGGCTGGTTACCATAGGGGCCCTCATCTTTGCAGCCTGAGCCTAGGCTAGGGGGAAAATCAGCTAGAGGATCTAACTTAGCGCGCATGATCTGTGTGTGCACACGTGGTGTAACACCTGTTAATTCTGATTAGGAATAAGTTAATTTAATACTATTTATTAATCATTTACGATATTTAAAACTCAAATATTATATTTAAAAGATACCAAATCACATTTTCATGAATTATAAAAATTTATAAATTAAAAAATTAAAAAAATCAATTTTCATAATTTAGTAAGTCGTAAGTTATGACTCAATTTACCAACTATATAAAATAAACTAATCCTGTAATTATATAATACAAATTAATCAATCTTCTTTCCATTATATAAGGTTAAATAATTATAAATAATTTAAAATTTTAATTATATAACAGTTAATTAATTTTCACTCTTCAAGTTATTAAACATGAAGATTATAGATCTAAACAACATGACCTTATAGGGTAGTTGGTTACGTAACCTGTCACCTAACCCAGATGACCAGGGTTTGAATCTTGCGCTTCCCATTTATTTTGCACAACAATGAAAATGACGCCCCAAACAAGGGCGCCATTTTCAGAAGTAACGACCTAATGAAGGGCGTCATTTAGTGAAATAACGACTTTAGCGTCATTTAGTGAAATAACGACCATACACTTCATAACAAATGAATAGTATGAATAGTGTTTGATGAATAGTGCTATTTTTTTATTTAAAAAGATTTTTTTAAAAAATATTATATGTAAAGCATTTGTGTGTGTGTTTGCTAGGCTTACGCCGAGGGCATGCCGCATGGTCATCCCTCATACGGCGTCTAGCCCAAACACTGACCTCCTAAAAGGTGGCCCCCCTATTTTGATGAACGTAGATCATCTCGATAATTGTGCATGACTCCAGATCTTACTTGGTGAAAGTACTCTACCCAGGTCTTATCTTGATATTCGTGCACAACCCTGATGTCACTTGGTGAAAGCACTCTGCCCGAGCCCTGTCTCGATAATCATGCGACCCCAGACGTTGCTCGACGGGAACACCCTGCTCGACCCCACCTCGACGTTCATGCATGACCTCTGATGCTACTTCATAGAGGCACCATGTCCAGTCCCTGCCTCGATAATCATGCATGACCCTCAGACGCTGCTCGATTGAGGCGCCCTGCCCGATCTCTACACGACGTAGCTGTTGCTTGACGAGAGCACCCTGCCCAGTCTCTGTCCCAATGGTCACGCACCATCAGACGTGGCTCAATCGAGGCGCCCAGCCTGGTTCCCCGCCTTGATGATCATGTGCCACTTTGGTGTCACCTCGATAAGCGTGCCCTTACTACTGTTACCTAGACAATGGGCATACTTCAGAAGTCCCGGTGCAAGATGAAGTGCCAGGCCCCTGCCTCTGTCAATAGGCCCCAAGCACGACCATCAAGGTCTCACGACGCCCATCTACTTCAATCATAACGATGCCCCCGGCACCTGACCGCCAGTCACTCCAGTCACATCGGGACCCGCGGCACCCGACCACTCAGCTCCTTCAGTCATAACGGTGCCCCCGGCACTCAACTGCCAATCACTCCAGTCACGTCAGGGCCCGCGGCATCCGACCGCTCGACCACTCAGTCACAACGGTGCCCTCAGCACCGGACTGCCAGCCACTTCAGTCACAACGGTGCCCCCAGCACCTGACTGCCAGCCACTTCAGTCACGACGGTGCCCCCGGCATCGAACTGCCAGCCACTTCAGTCACAACGGCATCCCTGGCACCCGATTGCTAGCCATTCCAGCCACAACGTTACCCCCGGCACCCGACTGCCAGCCACTCCAGTCACATCAGAGGCCCTGGCACCTGACCAGTCAACAACCTCAGTCACAACGATGCCCCCGACACCCAACTGCCAGCCATCCTAGTCATATCGGGGCCTGTGGCGCCCAACCACTCAATAACCTCAGTCACAATAGTGCCCCCAGCACCCGACTGCTAGCCATATCGGGGCCCGTTGCGCCCAACTACTCAGCTACCTCAGTCACAGCGGCGCCCCCGGTGCCCGACTTCCAGCTACTCCAATCACATCGGGAGCCGCGATGCCCGATCGCTCAACAACTCCCCACGGGTGCCCACGGCACCTGGCAATCCTGAGCTCAACAGCTTTTGGTCGCTCCAGTCATGGTGATGCTCACGCCGTCCAACCGCTCAAGTCTCAACAGCGCTCGGCCGCTCCAGTGACAAGTGGTGCCTACGTCATTCAGTTGCCTCAGCCTTGGTGATGCCCAACTACTCCAGCACAAAGGTGCCTACGACACCCCTGCTGCCCCGACCTCGACACTATCTCATAACGGGAAGACATTGTGACGCCCCTCGGGCGGTATCCTGCTGAGTCACAGGTCCTCTGACGGACACTATGTACGGACACAGAACTACCCACACAATAACACAATGAACCGGGGACAGTCACAAATGACGAAATTGTCCCGTGGCTTGCAAGCACTTGTAATTGGGCTTTGATGCCCCCACATAAATGTCTTTCTCCGATACGGCCCGCGCAGCACTCCCGGTCTTGCTTTTATTGACGCTTGAGTCCGCAAGAAAATGCAAAGTCCGCTCGGAACGATGTTTTAATCGGACGGCCGCGGCATGCACCGCAGCATCAAAATAGAAACTGGCGCAGTCGAATCGCCTCGCGCCAGCCGCCCGACCCAGGAGGAATCATGTCTGCAGACCTGCCCAAGGATCTGCTGGAAGGTCTGCCCATCGATCTGCTCGATAGCTTGCCTGCGGATTTGCCGTCGGACCTTCCGCAAGACGGCCGCTTCCATCTGTACCTCGACAACGACCACATGGCCGCTTCGATCTCCATCGAACCGCCCTTGAACGGCGGCGCCCCCGTTGCCGAAGAAGAGGTGCGAGCCGAGATGACCGCGCGCGGCGTGGTGGCGGGCATCCTGGACGACGTGCTGCGGCAGACCGTCGAACAAGGCATCGGCTCCTATGTATGCATTGCCAAGGGCCTGGAGCCCACGCCCGGCCAGCCCGCCGTCTTCACCGATCTGATCAAGCCCCCGCTCGAGCATCATGCCCAAGCCCTGGACGATGAGGACGAGGACACCTATGCCCGCATCGATTATCGCGACCTCGGCAATCTGGTATTGGTCACGCCCGGCATCCCGCTCATGCGCCGCACGCCGGCCGTGCCCGGCATTCCCGGCTTCGATGTCACCGGCAAGGTCATCGAACTCGCGCCGGTGGAGGACCAGCCCTTTGCCGATCATCTCCCGGGCGTCGCGATCTCCCCGGACGATCCGAACCTGCTGATCGCCGCCATGTCGGGCGCTCCCCTGGTCATGGAACATGGCGTATCGGTAGTGGGCCTGGTCGAGGTCGACGCAGTCAACCTGGATACGGGCAACATCGATTTCGATGGTTCGCTGAAGGTCAGGGGCGACATCGTCGCCGGCATGAAGGTCCACGTGACGGGCGACGTCATCGTCGCCGGCACCATCGAAGCCGCCGACGTACACGCCGGCGGCAACATCACCGTCAACGGCGGCATCGTCGGCATGACCGACACCGTCGCCGTCGACGGCCAGGCACAGTCTCGCGCGGCCCGTCTGGTCTGCGAAGGCTCGGTCAAGGCGCGCTTCATCTATCACGCCCACATCGATGCGCACAAAATGGTGGCGGCCGAACGGGAAATCCGCCAGAGTTTCGTCGATTCCGGCGACTGCGTGGTGGTCGGTCCGCCGGGTTCGCAAAAGGGGGCCATCACCGGCGGACGCATCCGCGCCATGATGTCGGTGCAGTCGGGCGTGCTGGGCTCGATGTCGGCCGTGCGCACCGAGATTCAGGTAGGCCTGGATCCCCGCCTGGGCGCCAAGGCCGAAATCCTGCAGCAAAAGCGCAAAGAGCTGGACGAGCAGCAGGCCAAGCTGGAAAAACTGGTTTTGTTCCTGCACGCCAATCCGCAGAAAGACGTCAACAACGTCGGGCAGCGCGCGCGCGACACGCTCAGGCAGACGCTCGGAGAATTGACTGCGCTCGCAGCGCAGGAAGAGGCGCTCATCAAGGCGCTGGTGCCCAGGGCGGATGCCTATGTGGCCGTGAAAAAGCAGATATACAGCGGCGTGAATGTACGCGTCGGCAACACGGCCCGCGAGTTCCGGGAGGATTATCCGGGAGGCAAGCTCAGGCAAGGGGTCAACGGCGAGATTACGGTGAATTGACGTCGAAATCCCGCGCGCAACCCGGGGGCCGCATCCGCGGCCCTTTATTTTTACACTTCGGGTCGCTCAGGAAAGGTACTGGTCAAAAATAAAAATGGTTGCCACCTACCTTCTTTACATGAATGTCAAAGGTAGGTGAGCCAACATGTTTCCTTATCCCCCTCTCCCTCTCTCCCATGGTCAAGGGGCGCAGCCCCCTCTCCCTCCCCTTGATCCCATGTTGATATCATCCCTCTACCCCTTCCCATCCTCTATTTAAAGGCATGTATAGTGTAATTGAAGAAGTTAATGAAAGATTTGTGAGAGAAATTTACTGAAGTGAGTGATTCCTTCTTTCTCCCTTGAGTGTGATACTCTAGGCCAGGTCCTGTGACGGGACAGAACCTTGGGCATGTGACTTGCCCCATATCCCCCACCTCTTCTTATCTTCTTCTTCCACAAAAATTTCCTGTGATACCTCTGTGAGTTAGGAAGATTTCAGCACTGGTTTCGCATCGATCAGAGTTCGGAGTCGCTGGCAACAATTTGTTTTGTGAAGGTGCGCATATCTATCTGAGCTGCTGCACCAGATCTGGAGATGACTGTGTGTTAATTTCTCCATCCCACCTCCGACACCGTCTGAAGCTGGTCCCTAAACAGTGATCGAAGGATTTCGAGTCCTCTTCGCGTTGCCACTAGTCTCGCCTCGATCGGAGGTCGGTGCTAATCGTGGCGGCCATTCTTGTGGGACTGCACGAACCGAACTGAGCAGATCCGGCTTAGATCCAGAGTCAACTGCCAGAGCCTGCCCCGCCTCATCCAGTCGAGATCTGTGTGCAAGATATTTAGATCACGTCTTCCTCTCGACGTCACCAACGGTCTTCCACAAACGGCGCCTCGATCCAACATCGGTAACTATTTTTCCCATAATTATTTCTGTTCATGCGCAGTTCTGTGCGAGCAGAACCAGAGGCTCGGTGCAGTCACTTCTGCGCCCAGATCTGAAAAGATCTGATCGCGCCCTTCGGAGTGGACGAACTTCAGCAAGTCACCGACATTCTCCAACAAACGGCGCCTCGATCGGACGTCGGATCTAGCCGTACCAGCCTTCGCAAGTTCGCTGCGCAGGATGACCAGTGCGGACAGAACCGGGTCGGTTCACCCTCGGCGTACCCGATCGGCCTCGGCGCTCCTCCCTCGGTTCCGATGAGTGCTGCCCGCCAACCCGTGTTCCAGTAACCCCAAAATTAGCCATTGTAGCCCGATACCTCCCTGTGTGGAGTGGGCATTCAGTTCTGAAATTATAACAGTTAAGTCATTTGTATATTGCAGTTGTTCGGAAATCGGCCGGAAATTCTTCCCCATGCCTAGGCGTGGAGGTACGCGTTTCGTTCCTCTCTCACTTTGCTAGTTTAGTATGCTTTCTATATTGCTGTGTTTGTGAGAATAGGGCCGTTAGCTAGTTTCAAATCACCGATTGTGAGTTGTGAGCGCCCGTTCCGTAGCTCCAATCGAGCACCGAGCTCGAATCGGTACCCTAGGCGACGGTGATTTCTTAATCGCCGCAATCCCCACGTTTCCCTCGTAATGGATGATCGTCGGGCTAGAGTGAGTTACTATTGAGAGACGTCTCCTCCCGGAGAATACCACGGTGGTTAGCCGCCTGGCTTGCCTTAGTGTGCTAGTGCTGGTCACACTTCGAGTCAGTCGTACGTCTTAGCCCGAGTCGGTCATCCGTCCCGCTTCACATAGTCTGCATCAGTGTATGCTAATAGGTCTAGCTCACACCTAGTAGGGTACCAAAGACCTAGCTCTTGGGTGCCTGACAGATATCTAAAAATCCTCTTGACAGCACAAAAGTGTGACTCTTTACTCTTTAGATAACTATCTTCTTCTCCTTCTCAGCTCTCGATATCTTACTCTCTTTCTTCTTCATTTTCTCGACTGCACACTCTTTCTTCCTTGAATACTCTTCTTCTCTTCACCTCACTGCTGCTCTCTTCTCTTCGTCTCTCTGTTGCTCTCTTCGTCTCTGGATCGCACAGATCTGCTTTTGCTCTTTTGGAATTTATCAATGATTAAACACCATTTTCTTCTCCCGAAGGAGAAGTCTTCCTTTTTATAGCAGCAGTAGAAAGGACGTGTGTCTTCCACGAATTCCAGCCTTAAAGCCTCGACACGTGGCACGATCCTAGGATAGCATCTAACCTTGGATCACGTGCCACCATCATCTTCTACGAAATATTATCTGTCAACACAGAAACAAGTATTAGTTTAGTTGAAGATGTATTGATATGAGAAGTATCCACAGAGTATGTTTAGACGTGAAGACTGACTGCCATAGAAAGTGCACGGACTTGCTACGGCTAAGGCAGTCATAGCACTGACCTACTCGGTCTTACACTATCTTAGCTACAGTGTCTACTCTGACATTAATAGACAGTGAGAAAAAGATGCACGGGGTTGGTTTTAGCTAACATGCATGGACTAGGTCCAATGTGCATAGACCTTCTAAGGACATACATAGTGGTTGCTACAGTGTATGCTCCGACTCTAACATGCAATGAGCAAAATGTGCATGGATGTAATTATATGCTCGGACCTGCTGGTGTGTGTGCTCAGACCTTCAAAGTAACATACACTGTCTCTACTAGAATGTATGCTCCGACATTAATAAACAGATTGTGAGCAAAACATGCATGAGGGTTGATGTGTGCTCGGACTTGAAGGGAAGGGCCAAATGCATATGCTCGGACTTGCTAGTGTGTTATCACAATGTATGCTCAGACATACAATGACATAGTTACAGTACATACCCCGGCTTTAACACATGACGACCAAGGTAATGCATGGACTTGATGGCACGCAGAGTATGCAAAGGGCTTGTATGCAGAAAATGCACGGGGTTGACATGTGTAAGGTCTTGATTGCCAAGTCATGGGCGTTGTGAAGCATAGATAGAACATGCACGGAGGCATGTTTCAAATAAACATGCACAGACTTGTGTCGTGTAAGGAAAAGACATGCACGGGGTTGAACCCAAAGGAAGAATGTGCATGGGGTTGACATGTGCAAGGACTTGATTGCCAAGTCATGGGCATTGTGGAGCATAGACAGAACATGCACGGATGCATGTTTCAAACAAACATGCACGGACTTGTGTCATGCCAAGGAAAAGACATGCACGGGGTTGAACCCAAAGGAAGAATATGCATGGGGTTTAACGTGCACGGACTTGTGTTCAACGAGCAAGCAACTAGAGATGTGCAAGGACTTTTAAGTGCACAGACTCTACTAAATAAAGACGTAATGCACAGACTTTTCAATGCTCGGACATTAAATAGATATGTTTGGACATGGCGACCCAAAGCATGCATGTGCTCAGACATATGTACTGGCATGAAATTGAACAGATTAAAACCTACACTGACCTAGACTATGCACGGACTTGATGCAGGCGTGCAAGGACTTGAGAGAAAGTGCACGGACTTACTCTCATGCAAGGTCCTTAGAATGTGCTCAGACTTGAAGCATTAGAGAGGCATGCATGGACATTAACATGCACGATCATGACTTAGATATGCACAGACTTGGAGGGTAAAACGTGCACGAACTTATGATGCAACCCAATACCAATCAGCCTAAGTCCAAAACATGCACGGACTCTGTATAAGACATGCATGGACTTGGAACGGTGTGCACGGACTATAATCATGCGAGTCGGTGGAGTGCGCTTGGACTTTATGTGTGTGCACGGACCATGAACGAGCTTGGAGTGTAGGTCGTGCATCAAATGCATAGATCATGCAAGGACTTGCTGAAGTGTAGCTCGGACTCTATATAGCTAAGGCAAATGTGCTCTGACCTTGCTACAGGAGATGCTCTGACTTGGACTGAGCTTGAAACTGTATATGCAAGGACCTGCTACAAGAGATGCTCGGTCCATGCACGGACTTAGCCTAGAAGGCGTGCAACATGCTCAGACTTGCATCGAATATATGCACTGACTTTAAGTGTATGCTAAGATTTAATGCAGATATGCTTGATCAAATAAATGTGCATGGACTTATGATTTCATTTCTTAAACTTATATGATGCATCTTGAAGACTCTGCACGGACTCTAGTCCTGTGTAAAGAAAAATTTGCACAGATGCATGTGATGCACAGACTCAAACGTGCACGGACTATGGACAATGTCCACGGGCTTTGAAGAAACTACGAGCACTGACTTAATATGCAAGGACTTGGTGTATACATGAACATAATGAGTGCATAAGAGAAAAGATGCATGGACACAAAGAGTGCATAAAGCAAGAGATGCATGAGAGAACGAATGTGCACGGACTTAATAAAGAGTGTACCTACATGCACAGACTTGGAAATGCAAGACGGAGTTAACACTGCACAGCAATGTCTTCAATGCATAGCAATGAGATCCTCATTAATGCACAGTGCAAAGACCAAATGCACAAACCAAATGCACAGAACAAGTGCAAGCAAGTTTTGTCAATTATTCATTCATCCATGCAAACAAGTGGTGACTCATAAGGTTGCTATCATCAAAACAACACACCATTATCAAAGCCCAAGGGGCACAACATCTCCTCTGGGTCCATCCTGATCTGGTGGTAGCTAGAGTAAGCATCCAGGAAGCTGAGCAGCTCGTTGTCGGAGGTTGAATCGACAGGCTGGCAACAGCCCTTTGGTGTGGCCTTGTTAAGGTCGGTGAGGCCCAACATTTGCCACTTTCCCGAAGCTTTGGCTACCAGAACAACGTTGGCGAGCAACGTTGGGTAGAGGACTGGACGTAAGAGACCAGTCTCCTTCCCCTTGGTGAGTTGCTCCTTGATGATCGTCTGTTTCTCCAGGGCATGTTTTCTTCTGCGCTGCTGGACAGGCTTCACCATTGGGTCGAGGTTAAGCTTGTGCATTACAATCTCCTTGGGGATCCCGGGAAGCTACTCATCAGACCATGCGAAGACTTGGATGTACTCAGAAAGAAAATTTTTATATTGCTCCTGAACATCAGATCGGAGGTCAGCTCTGATCTTGACTCCTAGGGCAGGGTCATTTTTGAGGAAGACCATTAACAACTCACCACCAAGCTCAGATGTCGTCGATCCTTCCTCGGTCCCCTTAGTCCCTTTGTTCTTCCCTTCCGGCCTTATGGCTTCGACTAAGATTATGTAGAACCTTCTAGCCATAGCCTGGTTACCCCGGACCTCCCCCACGCCATTTTTGGTGGGAAACTTCATTTTTTGGTGATAGGTAGAGGGCACCGCCTTCGTTCGGCTGAGAAGACCTCGACCGAAAATGGCATTATAAGCCGTCATCCCTTTAATCACAATGAAATCCACCATAACCATAACAGTTTTGGGCAGGGTGCCGATGGTGACCGACAAGCTTGAGGCTCCCTCAGGATAAGTTGCGTAGCCATTGAACCCACAAAGTGGGGTTTGGATCAGGGGGAGTCTAGACGAATTCTCACCCATCTTGAGGAAACAATCATAAGAAAGTACATCAGGGGCACTACCATTGTCGACTAATCTTCTGTCTATATTACAATGGTTTATAGTAGCCAATACAACTAGGGCGTCATCGTGTGGGGTTACTAACCCTACCAGGTCTTGGCCGGAGAACACCAAGGCCTGCTGTTTGCTTGCCTGCGGGGCCTTAGGGGGCTCAGAGGCCCTGCTAGCCCTCTCGGTGTGATGCTACCTTCCTCGGCTATTGTCTCCACCTGATGTCGCACCGCCAGCAATGACGTTGATGTGGACTCCGCGGGGGATATTGTCAATCTTCTCAGGGGTGGCAGCGTCCTTCTTCTACTCAGACACGTACCGGGATAAGTGCCCCTGGTAGACAAGGCACTCGATCTCATCTTGTAGTTGATGACAATCACCGGTGTGGTGTCCGTGGTCACTATGGAACAGACAGTGCTTTTGGCAGTTCCAGTGTTTCACCTTCATAGGTTCGGGTTGGCGGAGAAGGCCTGAGCCCTTGATATCTTCATAAATTTCATAGACGAGGGCAGTCAAGGGGGTGTACCACTCATACCTCTGAGAGGGCTCTTAAGGGTCTCCATCCCGGTTCTACCTTTTTCCTTGTCCGAAGCCTTGCTCGGACTGTCGCTTCTTGTTGTGCCTCGAGCCAATCCATGCCCAAGATGACATCAAAGTCCTGAAGCGGTAACGCGTAGAGCCTGGCCGGCAAGTTTCGCCCTTCCACCTACACGAGCACCTTTTCGAAGCAATACAGAATGTGTACGAAATCTCCAGTAGGTAACTCCACCACCATGTCACAGGGCACCTCGGTCACCGAGTCCTCTACACTCAGAGCAAAATCCACTGAAATGAATGAATGAGAAGCACCCGAATGGAACGAAACGCGAGCCGTACAACCCAAAATTGAAAGAGTACCTTCCACCAACTGCGACGCCTCAACCTCTGCTCTGGTAATGTGGGTCACTCTGCCTCGGGATCTCTACCTCCCCACAATAGCTAACCGAGACAACTGAGGAAACTGCTCCTATCGTCGGTACTGCTACGGCTGTGCTGGCACTTGCTGGGGTTGGAATTGCTGCTGCTGCTGAAACCCGGATGGCTGACTCAGTCTCTACGGACAATCACGTGCCATGTGCCCTGGCTGGTAGCACCTGAAGCAAACCACGGGTGCTGAACACGTCCTGCCTGGATGAGAGACACCGCACCTGGGACACCCGTCCTGAGCACCACTCACTGAACTCCGACGCTGTAAAGTTACCAGCTGCTGGACACTACCTACCGACTCTTGCTGCGGCTGCCCCTTGCGACCCCAACGCTTCCCGCCAAAGCCCGCATCCTTGAGTAGCTTCTTGAGCCTCGAGCTAAAGGATGATGACTCTGGCGCGGGAGCCATAGACTGCACTATCACGGAATCTCCTGCTGAGAGTTGGACAGTACTCTACTGCTGAACCTTCATCGACTGACCAAAACCTGCCCGAACCTGACCAGCACTGCCCTGCCCTTGAATCTTCTACAAATCTCTCTCTAACGCTGACGCTACCTTGCATGCCGCATCCAAAGTGGTCAAACCTGATGCAAGAAGATTGTTGCCTCAGCTCGACCCTCAAACCACTAACAAACTGATCAGTCTTCACTTCCTCATCTGCCATGATGTGCGATGCATAACGGCACAACTCGAGGAACCTGGCATGGTACTGCATCACTGACATGTCGCCCTAGGTCAACTCCATGAACTCACATAGCCTCTATGTCCAGATGAAAGACGGACAGAAGGCACGCTCAAACGCCACGACGAACTCCTGCCATGTGATCCGCCAAAGGGGACGAGACTGGAACGCTGCTTCCCACTCTGACGTCCACCAAGTCCGGGTAGCTCCCTGAAGGCGATGCGTAGCCAACACCACCTGCTCCTCCTCAATGCACTCCATCGCACTAAAGATCCTCTGAAAATCACCTAGCCACTCTCTAGCCACCTTTGGATCTGGCTACCCACCGAAAGAAGGCGACTGAAACTGCAAGAACTCCTTCAACACTCGACTGGGACCACCTCAAGACGACGAACCCTTACCAACATCACCTCTCTGTTGCTGGTCCCCCTACTGCCGTTGCTGGAAGACATAATCAAACATGCCTTGGAAGAAATTGTCCATCCCAGGAGCTCACGCATCTCTAGCTACACCCTCTGGAACTGTAGCTCTACTCTGCTCCTCTGGACCACTGTTCGACTCCCCCTGCTGGGAACGAGTCCTCCTCCGTGGCGCCATAACACACTTGGCATCAAGAAAATAATCGTAATTCAATAAAACACACGGACCCTAAGCCACTCGCTGACTGTACAGGACATTCATGGACCTTCTGGACCACTGCAGTCATTTCAGATCCTTATACACCTTCACAACCTCGCTCAGGTATATAAGAAATTGAATGATTGCGTTGGTCCAGAAGGTCCATGAATGTCCTGTACAGTCGGCGACTGGCCTAGGGCACCGTGTGTTTTATTGATTTCGCTAGTTATTTTCTTGTTGCCTAGGGGTTATGGCGCCACAGAGGAAGACTCGCTCCCAGCAGTGGGAGTCAGGTGAGGGTCAGGAGGAGCAGAGCAGAGCATCACTTCCAGGAGATATGGCTAGAGAGGTTCGAGTTCCTAGAGTAGAGGAGTTCTTTAGGGGCAAGTATCAGTACGTCCTTCAGTAGCAAGGGGGTGAAGCTGGTGAGGGCTCGTCATCTCGGGGTGGTCGTAGTCGTGTGCTGAAGGATTTTTTGCAGTTCCAACCGCCCCTTTCCAACGGGCAGCAAGATCCTGAGGTAGACAGAGAGTGGTTAGATGACTTGGAGAGGATATTCAGTTCTATGGAGTGCTCTGAGGAAGAGAAGGTGGTGGTGGCTACCCATCGGTTGCAGGGGTCAGCCCGGACCTGGTGGATGGCAGAGTGGGGGACATCATTCCAGTCTCGTCCCCTTCGGCATATTTCGTGGCAGGATTTCATCACAGCTTTTGAGCGTGCCTTTTGTCCGTCCATTATCAGATCGCAGAGGATGCGCGAGTTCCTAGAGTTGGTCCAGGAAGACATGGCAGTGATGCAGTATCGATCCAGGTTCATTGAGCTGGGCCGTAATGCGCCGCACATCATGGCAGACGAGGAGTTGAAGACCGAGTAGTTTGTCAGGGGTTTGAGGCCAGAGCTGAGGCATCCCCTACTTGCGTCAGGTGTGGCCAACTTGGAAACAACTTGCAGAGCAGCAGCGGCATTGGAGAGAGATTTGCAGAGGAGTTGAGGGTAGGGCAATGTCGGCCAGACTCAGATGGGCCCCAATTAGCCGATGGTTGTGTAGCAGTAGATTATCGTCCACCCCTCAGCAGGCAGTTCAGGGGCATCTCCATCCGTGGTATCAGCAGCAGAGTCGTCATCTTTTGGCTCGAAGCTCAAGAAGCTATTTAGGGATGCCGATTTTGGCAGGAGTCGTCAGGATCGCACGGAGTCGAGGCCACAGTCAGTGAGCTGCATTTAGCATCCCACACCCTGCCAGCGTCAGGGCTCGGTGAGTGATTCTCAGAGTGGATGTCCTCGGTGTGGCGATTCTCATCCAGGCTGGCAGTGCCCGGTGCTCGGTGCCCGTGATCTGCTTCAGGTGTGACCAGGAGGGGCACGTGGCACATGACTATCCTCAGAGACCACGTCAGCTGCACAAGCTTCAGTAGCAGCAGTAGTTTCAGCCCCAACAGTTACCACCATCGCAACAGCAGTACCAGCAGTAGGGTCAGTTTTCTCAATTGTCACAGTCAGCTACTATAAGGAGGTAGAGATCCTGAGGCAAAGTCACACATATGACCAGAGCGGAGGCTGAGGCGTCACAGTTAGTGGAAGGTACTATTCTGATTTTGGGTTGTGCGGCTCGAGTTTTGTCTGATTCTGGTGCGTCTTATTCGTTTATATCGGAGAATTTTGCTCAGAGTGTTGAGGAGCCGGTGGCCGAGATGTCATGTGATTTGGTTGTGGAGTTGCCTACCGGTGATTTCATGCACACCCCGTATTATTTTGAGAAGGTACCTGTGTGGGTTGAGGGGCAGAACTTGCCGGTCAGATTTTATTGTCACGCCCCGAACCGATAGCAGCGGAACGTGTTCGTTGCATGGAACGTGGCAGTTAAACAGTCGTGTCGATCAGAGCAGAATAAGACACAACATCATACAATGTCAGTGTCATAACCAGAAAGTAACAAAAGAAAAAGGGATGGAGTATCCCAAACAAGGCCGTACCTAGAGCCCCGAAGGGGATTGGTGGCAGGAGTACCAACTGCTCTGGCTTCAATGCCAACACTTGGGCCGCATTCGCCACGGCCTCCCAGATGTCTCGTAGAGTGCGGGCACACTCAATCTGGGACAAGAACTCCACGGGCCTGGCAGACCCGATCACGTGGCCAATGTGTCACCGCCAGTCATCAATCGCTGAGTCGGCAAAGCTCCCGTGCAGGAGCTCCCGATCCAATGAACCGCTACTCTGAAAGTCACAGTCGGCCAAAAATTGGGCCCACCAAGCCTTAGGTGCCCCCGGCTGGGACACCTTCGCTCTTGTCACCGCTACTCTCACTGAAACCTATACCAGGGGCTTCAGTGCCCCACCGCTTCTCCGGCTCCTGGAAGTCGAACCCCGGCCACCCCGGGGCCACTGCTCCATGACCTGCTCGATCTCTCGGCAGACCCGAGCAACGCGGGTCCTCAGGTACCCGTCGTCCAGCGCAATAGGAGGCAAATCCTCCCTCAGCAAGCGGCTCTCCTCTGCCTTCTGGATCGCAGAGGCCTTCTGACGGTACAGGTGGCTGTGCTCGAACCACCACCTAGTGTAGTGAACATCGAACCTCCCTCGACGTCCCTGTCCCGGCATCGGGAACTGCTCTGGCTCCCGACGACTATAGAAGTCCCACCATGCTGCTGCAAGCAGGTGGGTGTCTCTACCTTGGTATTGCCTACCTGTCAAAGAGAACTCCTGATTCGGCGTGATCCCCTGGTCGTACCCAAAGTTCCTCGTGAACCGATGTGGGTAGTACGGCTCCAAGGAACTCATCGCTGACCGGTGCAATGTCAGCACTGTCGACCGGGTACTCAGTATCCACTCCATCCATAGCCCGGCATCTTCCACCTCCTGACCAGGATGGGCGCTAGTCGCCCCTCCATCTGAAGCCCCTAGGAAGAGGCTGGAGTCCCTCGTGGCACTGTCAAAAGGCAGCCCCTCCTCACCCCTGGCAGGCAAGTAACAAAGGGCTCACCTAGCCCCCTCCAGCTGCATCTCTACGTCCCCGTTGGGCTGTTTGAGGAAGCTAAACAAGAGCGGTGCCATCGGATTCCTCACTGTCCCCCACATCACCAAGCCTGGAAATAATAACCCGGCCCACACACTGAGGTAGTGGGTCGGCAGGACTATGCTCCTCTCTCTCGGCGCCGAGTGCGCCGCCAGAACTCCCAGCCCCTGGTAGATGTTGGCCAGTGCAGTAGGAGCTAAAGCCAACTATCTCCCCTCAACTAATAGACAGGTCAGCCACAGCAGCTCGACCCTCAGCAGAACATCCTCCTCGTGCAGAACCACGAACGTCGCCAACCAGTAAGCCAAATAGGCGACAAGGTGTGTCACGTCTGGTAGACCGCGAGGGTTCCACCCCTCCCGTGGAGCATAAATGCACCAGCTATAAGTCTTGAAGTGTAGCTCCACCTCTGTGTACTCCTCCCAGGGAGTCTGGTCCCTAGCGAACTCCTGGTAGAAGTAGAACGGCCCATTGTAGAAATGACGGACCCATACATTCAGTGGCACTCTCGGAGTCTGTGCCGCTCTCTCTCTCCCGGCCAAAGTCAAGTCTCTCTAGGTCTTCAGGAGGTACCGATAGCTGAAAGGTACCCGATACCTCCCCTGTCCATCACTGTGACTGTGGTGGAGGTCATCCAGCACTACCTCCTCGATAAGTAGAAATCGGAGCGGTGGACAATGACAACACTCTGGGCAAAGCGAGCCATCACTCAGTCGCTAGGTGAACCAGACAGTCAAGAGACAGCCGCTACGCAATCAGAGGCAGCGACACTGGTAGGTCCAGATCAAGTCATTAGGGTACTGTCGTAGTCAAGTTAAAGACCATACCCAGTCACCTGAACCGACCGATCCAGAAACCACCGATACACAGACACCGCCCTAGAAGACAAACCTAAGACAGACAGACACACAGAACAGACATAGAACGAGACAATGGCCATCACGGCAACAACAGGACTATAACGCGCCTCTATAGGGGCGTCACACTGCTATAATGCACCAGCACAGGGGCGTTACAGCAAGCAGACATAAAATCTAATGCAGACCATATAACGCACCAAGGTAGGCGCGCCACAACAGCACAACACACCAGGACAGGGGCGTTGTGGCCAACGGACCAGAACTCAAATAAAAGGGCATGTAATGGACCTATATAGGTGCGTTACACCAGCCTAACGCACTAGGACAGGTGCGTTAGGGCCAACAGACCCAAAACACAAACACGGACCATGTAACGCACCAGACTAGGGGTGTTACACAATATGACGCACAAGGGAAAGTCTATCAGGGCTAACCGACTGACCCAGTCTTCAAGGCAGACACGATCATCGAGGGACTGACAACCATAGTCCTCGAAAACCACAGCACGTAACGGACCAAGCTAGGTGCGTTACAAGTATGTGATGGTCCTATACTGGTCCGTCACACCAAGGGCGTAACGCACCATCATAGGCGCGTTACAGTCATGTGACGGTCCAGTACTGGTCTGTCACACAACCTCAACCATGAAGAACGTGAAACGACCTATGGACGTGATGGTCTATCGAGGGACCGTCACACAGTGTGACAGTCTCTGGAGTGAGTATTACACAAATCTGGTGAGCAAAACAGGGGAACGGCCGAATCGGCCTGTTCCACGCCCCATTCACGCCGAAGCGCAGGGGAAATAATGCCACACGATGAAAAATAACCCTTGGAGGCTAAAAACATCACATGCACGCATTAAAATGTGAAATCGGGGTGATTCCAATGAATCGACCCAAATCGAGTCACCGGGGTTCCCAGACTCTTATCGGCCTTAAATGACAACCGATCGACACGAAACTGGTGGGGTTGGGATCCTGACATCCCAGCGGTCGTTTTGATACTAACTACATCGAGAATGGTTGCCATTTTTTGGCAAACCCTACAAATCCCAAAAACTATGATTTTCTCTAAACTGGCCCGATCTCCCTCGATCGAGCACCATTCTAGGCAAAATTGCAGGGAAAACATAGAGGACGAAGTGGCGATCCATCTCCCTACCTCCACCGACGAAACCGAGCATCGAGGTGACTAAACCACGCTGAAAACCACCATGCGAACCGAACCGTCAGCTTTGAATCCACCGTTCGGGATCGCGCCACAATCGCACCGATTCTCGCTCCACCATGCATCTTAGCAACCTCCCGGCGTCGTCACCTTGCCCACGATCCCCTCTGTCTACAGCCGGAGGTGAAGAGGCGAGAGAACGAGAGAGAACCAGAGAGAGAGAGTGAGAGATGGCGTGAGAGAAGAGAGAGAGAGAGAGGGTGGGTGGGTTGGTTTATATAAAAAGAAATTAGAAATTTTTCTAATTTCTAAAAATCTATAATTTCAGTCAAAAATGCACTAATTCAGAAAAATACGTATAAATAGCTGAAACGATCCTCGCGAAGAGTACACGGCGTCTAGCCCAAACACCCACCTCCGAAAAGGTGGACCCCAGTTGTGATGAACGTATGTCATCTCGATAATCGTATACGACCCCAGATCTTACTTGGCGAAGGCACTCTGCTCGAGTCATATCTCGATATTCGTGTGAGACCTTGATGTCGCTTGGTGAAAGCACTCTGTCCGAGCCCTGCCTCGATAATCATGCGCCCCCAGACGCCGCTGGATGGGAACACCCGGCTCGGCCCTGCCCTGGCATTCGTGCATGACCCAGATGCCACTTCATGAGAGCACCACTACCAGTTCCTACCTCGATAGTCGTACATCATTAGTCGTCACTCGATCGAGGCACCCTGCCAGATCTCTGCCTCGACATTCGTACATGACACAGACGTGGCTTGATGAGAACACCCTGCCTGGTCTCTGCCTCGACATTCGTGCACGACACAGACTTCACTCGATCGAGGCACCCTGTCTAGTCTTTGTCCCAATGTTCGCGCACCATCAGACACGGCTCAGTTAAGGCGCCCAGCTTGGTTCCCCGCCTCGATGACCGTGTGTCACTTTGGTGTCACCTCGATAAGCGTGCCCTCAGTGTTATTACCCAGACAATGGGCATACTTCACAAGTCCCAGTGCAAGATGAAGCGCCAGGCCCCTACCTCTATCAATGGGTCCCGAGCACGACCATCAAGGTCTCGCGGCACCCAGCCACCTTAGTCGCATCGGGGCCTTGGGCGCCCGACCACTTGACGAACTCAGTCACAACGGTGCCCTCGGCATCCCACAGCCAGCCACTCCAGTCACAACAGTGCCCCCGGCACTCGACTGTCATCAACTACAGTCACAACGATGCCCCTGGCACCCGACTGTCAAGCATTCCAGACACAACAAAGCCCCCGGCACACGACTGTCAAGCATTCCAGTTACAATGGTGCCCCCGGCACCCGACTACCAGCCACTTCAGTCACAACGGTGCCTCCGACACCCGACTGTCAAGCACTCCAGTCACAACAGTGCCCCTGGCACCCGACTGCCAGCCACTCCAGTCACAACGGTGCCCCCGGCACCTGACTATCATCAACTACAGTCACAACGGTGCCCCCAGCACCCGGTCGCCAACCACTCCAGTCACAACGGTGCCCCCAGCACCCGACTGTCATCAACTACAGTGATGACGGTCCCCCCCGGCACCCGACTGCCAGCCACTTCAGTCACAATGATGCCCTCGGCACCCGACTATCGGGCACTCCAGCCACAACGGTGCCCCCAGCACCTGACTGTCAAGCACTTAGTCACAACGGTGCCCTAGGCACCCGACTGCCAAGCACTCCAGCCACAACGGTGCCCCCGGCACCTGACTGTCAAGCACTCCAGCCACAACGGTGCTCCCAGCACCCGACTATCATGCACCCCAGCCACAACGGTGCCCCCGGCACCCAACTGTCAACCACATCAGTCACAATGGTGCCCCTGGCACCCGACTGCCAACTACACCAATCACATCGGGATCCGCAATGCCTGATCGCTCAACAACTCCAGTCCCACCGGGGCCCACGACACCAGACAATCCTGAGCTCAACGGCTTTTGGTCGCTCTAGTCATGGTAATGCTCACGCCGTTTGACCACTCAAGTCTCAACAGCGCCTGGCTGCTCTAGCGACAAGTGGTGCTTACGTCATTCGGTCACCTCGGCCGTGGTGATGCCCAACTACCCCAGCACAATGGTGCCTACGGCACCCTACTACTCTGACCTCGACATTGTCTCATGACAGGAAGACACCGACTCCTCGCGTAGGGGAACAACTTGGTCTGCCGGGACACTTCTATTTTTAGCCCCAATTTTATTATTATTTTTGTAGCTATTTTTTTTGTTTACTTACCTGAGAGCCTATCGGCTAAGCTGTGGTTGATGGAGTGGTGCCCCTGCTCTTGTCGCTGCGAGGATGAAAGCGGGAAGCTATCTTCTGAGGGCATCTGATGATGACTCTGAGAGGGGCCTTGCTAGCCCCCTGGCTTGACTGGAGAGGAGGACTGGAAAGAATGTCTGGTTTGGTCTTCTTGGAGAGAAGACCAGTTCCAAGGGCTGAGACTGGGAGTGTGCACACTATCTGGTGTGGCGTGTGAACTCGTGTTCTGGCACATGGTACAGCTTTATGTGCTTGCCATTGAAAGGCGGGAAGGGTTTGTGGCCCTTGTGGTCTATGACCGTGTAGGCCCCACCCTCATAGGCATCGCAAATGATGTATAGGCCCTGCCAATTCGACCGGAGCTTGCCACTGGGGCGGCCAGCCATGACTTCCCTTTCCTTAATCATGACTAGGTCACCTTGCTTGAAAGCTCATTGCTTGAGGAGCTTGTCATAGGCTCACGCCATGCGGGCCTGATATACTTATAAATGTTTGTAGGCTTCGAGCCGTTTGCCTTCCAGATCAACAAGATCTTCTAGCCTTCTCTGGTATTCATTTTCATCAGGGCCAGCCAAGCCGGTGTGTACTGCTACACGGTAGGTTGCTAGCTGGATTTCGACAGGGATGACGGCTTCTGCCCCATAGATGAGGGAGAATGGTGAGAATCCCGTGGGAGTTTTGTAGACCGTCCGGTATGCCCATAATGCCTCGAAGACCTTTTCACCCCAATCACGTTTCCAGTGGCTGACGATCTTAGCCAAGAGCTTGCAGAGAGTTTTGTTGAAGGCTTCGGCCAATCCATTGGCCTGTGGCTTGTAGACCGAAGAGGTTCTCCATGATACTTCCTTTAGATCTTTCTTCTCAGCCTTTACCTCTACAGTTTTCCTAAGGTTGGCATACCAAGGATCCTGAAGAGAGGGTGCGTCCAGTCTCTGAATGACGATAGTCTCAGTGCTCCAACTGAGAGGGAAAGATAAAGAGGAAGTGAGTGACGCTAGTGCATCAGCAAGAATGTTCTGAGATCGAGGAGTATGGATGTAGATCAACTTGCGAAATTGCCTAGCCAAGAGCGTGACCAAATCTTGATATGCCTTGAGCTTCGGGTCACGAGTGCGGTAAGTGGACAGAACTTGCCGCAAAATGAGCTGAGAGTCTCCTATAATTTTCAAATAGCTGGCGCCTAGAAGGTAGGCATGCTTCAATCCAACCAAGAGAGCCTCATACTCGGCGATATTGTTGGTAGCAGGAAAAGTGAAGCTGATAAGCGAAAGGAATCGTCACCTCTTCTGGGGTGAGGAGAATAGCGCCTATTCCTCAGCCTTGAGAATTTAGTGCACCATCGAAGTGCAGAGACCATGAGGGGTGATGAGTAAGGACAGAGAGATGTTCATCAGGGAAATCATCCTGAATAGAATCAGTGTAGGGGATAGGAAGATGGGCGAGGTGCTCAGCAATGGCATATCCTTTGACTGCCTTCTGAACGATGAATGTGATATCGAACTGAGATAGGAAGCTCTGCTAGCGTGCTAACCTACTAGAAAGGACAGGCTTTTCTAAGAGATAGCAAATCGGGTCCATTCTAGAGATCAACCTAACTGGGTGGGCTAGAAAGTAGTGTTTCAGCTTCTGAGCTACCCACACTAGTGGGTTTGAGGGTCCGGGTAACCCTCTCGTCCCCCGGATATGTTGTGTAGACCTCCGGTCAACCGGGTTATGACCCGACGGTCGACCTTCGGTCTTGCAAGTGTTCCAGACATCCGGTGGGTTCTGTGACTGTGTTTCGGGGATGTCTGGAGGTGCCTGTTACCTCGATTAGTGTGCCCATAAGTGTGGTAGGTCTGGGAGACCCCATGTGTTCTAGACTTTTATGTTACGCTCGATCGAGTCGCCGTGTATCGGTGTGGGCGCGGTGGGGCTCCCCTGCACGTCACGTGTTTCTTTGGAAGGTGGTTTTTGAGGGGAGGCTATGTATAAGGCCTTGGACTACGAGTCCAGTCATCCAGCCTGGGGTTGGAGGTTCCTCGCGGTTCCCTGAGGTTGGGAATCGACTTTGCGGCTTGTGAACTACCTTGGGAACCATGCTTTCGTGTTTTCTACATGGGTCATGTCTGTGGCCCATGGACTGAGAGTCCCATTTACCAGCTTGGAGCTGGTGGCTTTCTTAGTTCCCTTCTTCAAGGGAAGAGTCTTGGCAGTCGTGAGCTGCCTCGTGAGTCATCACTTTGTGGCTTTGGACGTAGGGATTAGGCTAGATTGATGGCGTCATGCTATCGTGTGCAATGATCTTGACCTTGAGCCTTGTGACTCAAGGACCGTGCGTTTAGTGGGTCTAGTGGACCATCCAGAGTTCAGTGGCCTCGAGTCACCTGTTACTCCGTGTTACTCGCAATGGGTGCATGAGTGGTTTTCCGTGTCCACATTTTGTGACCCATCCACTAGTCGTAGCTTCCACGGCACGTGTGTGTCGCCCCACCGGGAGCACTGGTGTGGCGTACCCAAGTTAGATGGTGAGTAGGCTGGTTACCGTAGTGCCCTCGCGTACTGTCGAGTCCAGGCTGGTGGGGAAATTACCAGCTAGAGGACAGACCTAGGGCGTATAGTCTGAGTGTGCACACGAGGCTGAGGGTTCGGACCCATGCTGACGAGCGCGACCTCAGCTAGTCCTTGTTTGTGGTACTTCTGGTTACTATGCGCATCTGAGTCTCGCGCCTGGGGCATTGTAGCTAGACACTTATGACGTGGTGTAAGACGTTAGGGGATGCATCCGCTCGTTCTTCTAGTGGATGGTGCTCCTATCACGTGACGTGTGTTGTTGTGTTCCGGGTTTCCATTTTTCATCTGCGAGACGAGATTTCACATATTGTTCGGGAGCGTTCCCGAAGTAGAGGTCTGGGGTTTCCGGTGAGCGTCACCGAGGGCTTTCCTTAGATGGCGTAGAGTTCACTACAGTGAGGTCGTGATCGTGTTTTCAGACCGTGTGGTTTCGGCTCAGGCCCTACTGTGAGGGCAAGTTTTTGCAACTGAGGCATCGTGTCATTTTCCTGGTAGCGTGGCTAGGGCGGTTCGTGTCTGGTTGTCTCCCGACCGTGGGATCAGGATGTCAGGTGCATGGCTTGGTTGTCCCCCGATGAGAGACTGGGTCATGTGTCAGGTGCGTGACTTGGTTGTCCCCCGATGGAAAATCGGGTCATGTTTTGGTACAGTAGGAGTAGCTGTAGAGCCAAGATTTTACTGGCCACCATAGTTACTTTCATGCTTTCATAGTTGCTTAGCTAGCGCAGCTTTCTTTTTCACCGTGGTTTTCTCGGTTGGGGTTCCGTGAGATCCCTACTGAGCCAGTGATAGGAGGCTCACCTCTGGTTTACAGGTGTGGTGGTTCTTCCTCGGGGTTCGAGGGAGCGACATGGAGGTTCCGGTTCTAGGAAAGTGTCGGAGTACATTGATGAATTTGATGATCTGTTATTGAGGTGTGGAGCCCGTGAGGAGGGTGCCCTTTCCCATTTTCGGAGAGGCCTGCGTCGGGCTTATCAACAAGAGCTTTTCCGCCAACATGTGACCACTCTTGATCATGCCTATCAGGTTGTGCGTGAAATGGAGCAGTTTGAGCACGAGTAGGAGTCCTCTCGTGTTAAGTCCACTTATCAACGTCCTCTGGACTCGCGAACCGCCCCAGGGCCCACTCAGAAGGCTCCAACTCACCGGGTTCCTTAAGGACAACGCCAAGGGGATGCCCATCCTGCCTTACCTCCTCCCAGGCACGATGATAGAGGAAAGGCGCCTATGAGGGAAGCCACACGGCCGGGTGATAAATCCCGCGATCATTGCTATCGTTGCCAGGGGCTAGGGCACCATGCGATTGATTGCCCCCACAAGGCCCTAGTCATTGGTAACAGCGAGCCTTCAGAGCAGGAGCAGCCCCTCGTGGATGTTAACCCTGAGGGAGATGACCTGGCCGACGAATATGAGGGCGAGTCTGCTAATGTCTGCGAGCCCGTCAACTTTGTTGAGGTGCTCGAAGAAAACATGCTAGGGGTGGTCCGATGTATCCTCGCACATCCCAAGGAAGCTGAGGATTGGCACCGTTCGGCCATCTTACAGACCTACTGCTGTTTGGGGGGAAGGGTCTACCGTGTTATCATTGATAGTGGGAGTTGCATCAACACTATCTCCACCAACACGGTTGTCCATCTGTGCTTAGCAACGGAGGATCATCCTCGCCCCTATCAAGTCTCTTGGGTGGACACCACTTCAATTCCCGTGCGCCTGAGATGCCTCGTTCCTATTCATCTCCAATCATATGAGGCTCAGATCTGGTGTGATGTCTTGCCTATGGAAGTCGGGAGTGTTATCCTTGGCCGACCATGGATCTATGATGTGGATGCGGCCCTCTACGGTCGGTCCAACACTTGTGTCTTCAAGCATGGCGGTCACCGCATCACTATCCAACCCTCTCGACCTCGTGTCGTCCCCTCTCTGGAGAGCCCCGCTCTCAGCACCCCTTCTAGTGCAGCCGCCCCTCAACTGGTCGCCTATAGCGACCCGAGTTCTTCTCAGTCGAGCGCTACTGCAAGTGCTTCGGTGCCCCATGCCGGGAAGCCCCTCTTGCTCGTACCCCTAAGACGAGTACCTCGGTAACTATGTCGTTGCAGTTGATCACCGCCCGAGAGTTCGAGCGTGAGCTCTTTGACTATGACGTCATAAATGCTCTGATGGTTAGGGAAGCTGAAGAGGAAGGTGCTGAAGAGGCACCAAGTGTAACTACCCAAGATCCGGATACCGGGAATGACCCGATACCATTCGAATCCTGGCCCGCCGCCCACGAGCCGGAGGGCTCGGAAGGGGTAAAAGGATATGTGTGGTGTACACAGAAATATGAAATAAAGCAGGACAATTCAACAATTAACAGAAATAAACAACTAACTACAACAGAGGCCAGTCCAACAGAAAGTACAGTCTAAGACAGAGAACATACCCAATGCCAAGTGAACACTCGGCCCAGCGAGCTGGCAGCTAAGGACCACCGCGCAGCGCCCTCGAACCTCGAGGAAGAACTGTCACACTTGAAAACCAGGGGTAAGCCTCCTATCACTGGCTCAGTAGGTGTACTGCGGAACCCTAACTGAAAACAACGGCGGTACGGAAAACAATAACTATAGTCAGAACAACGGTAACAACAGGAAACAGTTGGGGTCACTCTCAAAGGGAGGAGACAGCTCAAAGACTCACTAGGAATCACCGCTGGGTCCCATTGGTGACTAGATCTGATACACTGAAAGAAGAGCTGATCCCATCAATCACTAGCAAGTCCACAACATTCACGTTAGATCCGACTTGCTCGACACTCGAAAGGGACTAACACCATGAGCTTGCGACTGACTCCACTCGATGCATGCAGACTCTGAACAAACTGTATAAATAAAGGAAAAATAGCACACCCTATATCCTAGTCAGTCTTAATGCTATGTAGACCCATGCAAAGGTGGACCAGGACATCCGAATGTGTGACTCGCATGCATTTGGCATAACCTGAGGTTGATAGAGTGGGAGACTCCTAGACATCCTAGTATGAACCAGTCATGCATGGATGGCCCCTTGGATTGGGGGGGTTTGGGTGGTTTGGGTGGGCCAGGAGAGCTGAATTCACCTTTTTCGTCACCCCTATACGTGTGTAGCTATTGCTAATGAACATGCTCCTGGCTGAGTGTAAGTGGACTGGCCCATGTGAGAGGGTGTGATAGGGGACTCCCTTGACAAGGCGGGATGGAGGTTGTGGGTCAAGAGGCCTACTAAGGAAGGGATCGAAGGAATCAAAGAATGTGTGACCCCTCGATATGGATTCCCTCATCTCATAGTCCCATGTGTAGAATTCTAGAAGGTGTTGATGGTCACCTTCATCCGTTGTGGCTAAGGGGACAACGACCTCATATAGCAGATAAGGGTCCTCCCTTGGGACTAATGGAATGAAGGTAGGCTCGGCCGGCATGGGGAGGAATAAGAGAACCTCCATGGTGACATGACCCACGGTGTACACGGAGGTAATGGACCCCAATGCTGGATGTGTGAACCTACGACTCGTGGATTGGTCGAAGTCTGGAGCCAATATGTGCGTCAACTTCAACTACCGGTCTAATCCCTTAATAAGGTCTTCCAATGTATCTACATGGTGATAAGACTGGAAAGTGGTGTGGAATGAGTTGACAGGCACTAATGGTAGTGTAGGGTCCATGAATGGGTAGTATGGTACTTCTGGGACCAAGCCCTTCCTAAGCCAGCTAAGAAGTGGTTCGGCTATGAGTAGCTTCCCCGTTAGAAGTACGAGTGGCTCTAGCTGAGGTGGGTGAGACCGTGGGGAAGGAGCGTCCTGCCTCGTGGGTTCATGTGGCCATCCGATCGGCTCGACATTCCGCTGATAGGTAGATGCTCATCGTAGGGCAGCGTCAAACCTTGACTCGAAAGGCTCAACCTCTAGAACGACCTAATAAGAGTGCTCCAAAGTGGTCACGTTGTGGCAAAGCAATTCAAACTGGTAGTAAAGCCGTAAACCTCTCCAGAACTGAAATGCAGTCGTGGTGCTCTTCTCTCCAACTCCACTTCCTAACCAGTACTCCTCGAAGTCCCTAATGTACTCAGACATGGACTTGTTGCCTTGGACGGGCCTGATCGGGGCTTCCTCTAGGGTGGAGACTCGTCTAACCAGACCATGGAGAGATCGGTTGGTAGCGTCCATCCTATCATCTATGGCATTAAGCCTAGCCTCAGCACGGCAAAAATATTCCCGTCTTTCCCAGTCAGACTTGTCCATCCTATCCATGAGGGTGCACATAGATTTAACCAAGGAAGAATGCCTTGGGACTTGGGTGCATGGGTTGGCCATAGTTGCCAAAGAGATGGGAATTGGTTCCCCTAAGAGTGAGCATGCAATGGATCAAGTGCAAGAGACCCTTTTTCTTTTCATCTAGCACGCCCGCATCCCAGCCACGTTTCCCCCTTTACCCAGAAACTCCCCGTGCCACTCGGTCTCCCCTCGACTCTCCGTAAAAGGCGAGTGCATGGTGCCCCTTTAAGACGGATACGATCGCGAGAGGGGGTGCCCGAGGCCCCTTATCATCTGGCATATCCCCCATATCCATATCCTACCCCTTACTCCAGTCACCGCACACACCGCTCCACCGGACCATCGGCACACACGCGCACGCCGGTGAACTCCCAGGGCGGAACAAAAAGGATGGCACGCCCGGTGGGACGTCTCCTGCCTTCCTTCTTTTTGCTGAAGCAAAAGCCCGTGCTAGCCCTGAAGTCCGGGTGCCCTTTTCCTATCCTTGCACGAGAGGTAGCAGAAAAGCACATGTTCACACTTCCAGGCGGCTTCCAGTTCGTCTCCCAGTTGCCGGATCGTGTTTGACGACCGCCCACGACCGTCGCGTCTGCTCATCCAGGACTTCACCAACTATGGCGGCCGTTACCTACGGTCCCATCATCATCGCCACCCATGCATGGGTGGGCTACTTGGCAGTGCCGACCGCTTTCGGCAGCTTCGCCCCAGTCATTGGATCACCCTACTTCTTGGGTGTGATCGCTGTGGCGGCTCCATCGCCACTGCCAGTTCCTGTCTCCCCTGGCGCCATCAATGCGCCACACCAACCACTAGTCCTGATAGCCAGGCCGAGCGTCAGGCTCGGCTCTCCTGTCACCGGTGCCCATAGGGGTTCTGGACCAGTCCCAGCCCAGGCAGACATCAGTCCCTGGGCCCAGTCTCGACCAGCTCCTGACGCCAACCTCGTGTCCCAGATTCCGATCCCAAGTCCTGCAATTCGCTCGGGTCTCCAACCCCGAGCCCTAGCCAAGTCGACATCCAGTGCGGGTCTCCACCCCAGGGTGTTCGGCTTCTCAGCACTCAGCTCGGGCTGTCAACCCCGAGCTCGTATCGAGCCAGCTCCTTGCACGGGCCTCCTAGCCCGGGGGGCAGGGCTCCCCAGCACCCCATTCGGGCCTTTCGACTCAAACCCCAGAAGAGCAATCGCCTCTCCCGAGTCCCCAACCCCTTGTACGAGGACTCCTAGCATCCAGACCGGACGTTCAACTCTGGAGTTTCCCACAGATGATGTCTGGTATGAGTGGTCCACAGTAGGTACCGGATCCCTCGGCTCTACCTTGGGAGCATCCCTCCCGCAACCTGACAATGTCGATCCCCAGCACGGGTCTACCTTTGGGGGATGCGGCGACCTTGGTACGGACTGAGCGCCCTCTTTCACGCCAGCAGGTCCTGCTAGCTTCCAGTTCAGGCTCAAGACCTCGGGTCACTGGCATCCCAGTACCCCCTGCAGTGACAACTCCGGGTGCAAGCACATCACTGCGAGCATCTGCAATGCTACGGTCGGCTCGGGCAAAGGCCTACACTCGAGCCTCCCAGCCGCCGGCCTTCACTACGGACCTCGCGTCTTGGGGGCCCATCCCGGTATTCCCGATGAATGGCCTTATGCTGCCAGCACCTGCAGGCTAGGTTTTCTCGGCCTACCACCTTGGAGCGGAATCATCTTTGGCTCCCCAGAAGAAGCATCACCGTAGCCGTAAAGGCAAGCGACCCACTGCTGTCACCAGCAACTCTGGCAAGGCCGTTGATGTGACACGACCTCGGACCTACTAGCAAGCCCAATTTGCAACGTAAACGGGCCGTAATTGGCGGCCGGCTCACCCGACACTCACCCAAAACCCGGGGTGACTCGGCGAAAGAAGATTCACAGATAGAAAAGTTTGATCGTAACAGAGAGAACAGGAGGAAGCTCCAGCTAGAAAGTGCAAGTGCAATCCATCTGAGTTAGACCTAGCAAGACATGAGAGAGCTGTGAGAGCTTTGTGAGAAGAACATTTGATAGTTTGCTTTCGGTCTATTGGTTCAGAACCAAAGCTGATTCGAAACAAGGGCAAGCTTCAAGTTATTGAGAGCATGACCTAAGGCACTGAAAATCTGAATGCTCTTTTGGGGACTAAGGTTAACTTTAGAAAATAGGGGCTAGGCTTTAATCCTAATGTGAAAAAGAGTTTTGAAATAGAGATTGTCTCATTTGTGGCAGAAAAAGAAAAAGGACCTCATATTAAAATGAGCAGTGGAAATATTGTAGTGAAATCTAATAACTCCAAAATGCCCAGTGTCAAGGACAAGGGCAAATAGGAAATTGAGGTTTCTAGGCATGTGAGCACACACTGCCCCACACCTCAGGGTATATTTCAGGTTAGGGGTCAACCTTCACATACACCTAAACCCCAGACTAGGTTTACCAAGTCTCCACAGAAAAATTAGAAAAAGACCCAATCCATGCCATTGCGCACTTCAGCTGGGTCTAAGGTGTACAGGAGACAAGAATCAAATAGGGGTCACACAGGTCAATCTTACCATCCCAGAGTTCATACCTATCATACCTACTATTAGGCTCAGCCATATCGGTTTAATAGGTCTAGATGGGATAGAGTTCAAGGGAGAACTAGATACCATTCATATGCCACTTAGAGTTACAGACCTCAGGTCAGAAACTGGGTTAGGCAATCCAGGATATGGAATCCTAGGAAACAAACTTCTTATGGTCAGCCTAGGACCACCACTGGCCAGACAACTCTGAATGCTTATTAGTCTAGGCACTGGCACAAACATGCTCAACATGCTAATAATAAGGGTGTCAGGACACAAAACAGAAAAGGAAAAATTTAACCTAGCAATGTTGAAAAGAAGAATAACAATCAGAAGAAAGCAAATAAATCCAACAAACAAACAACTCTCAAATAGATGTGGATTCCCAAGAATTTGCTGTCATACTTGAATAGTTTACTTCTGTTCTAGAGCCCAAACATTTTTGGGTTCTAAACTCTTCTACTTAATTGTTATTATAGGTATGCCTGGTAGCCAAGCACAACTTGTGGTACTTGGACAGTGGCTGCTCGAGGCACATGACTGGAGACAAGATAAAATTTTATTTACTGGTCGAAAAGAGTGGAGGACAGGTCACCTTTGGAGGTAATACCAAAGGAAAAATTATTGGGTCAGGTAAGGTAGGTAAGTGTACTACCTGCTGCATTGATGAAGTGTTACTAGTTGAAGGGCTTGCTTATAATCTGCTTAGTAATAGCCAACTTTGTGGTAAAGGTCACAAAGTAGTCTTTGATTCACATGGCTGCAACATCTATGAACCTGACTCTGATGTAGTTAAGTTTTCTGGCAAGAGAGTAAATAATATATACTTGGTTGATTTAGATGACATTGCTCATTCTAATCTATGCCTCACAGCAAATAAAGAAGATTTGGCTCATCTGTGGCATCGTAGATTAGGCCATGCCAGCTACACAGTTCTTCATAAATTGAATAAACACTGCATGGTTAGAGGACTCCCTGAAATTTCTTTTAAAAAAGAAAATAAAATATGTGATGCATGCACCCAGTCTAAGCAGACTAGGAAGTCTTTCAAATCCAGAACTGAGAACATGTCTTCCAAGCCTTATGAGCTGATTCATATGGATCTTTTTGGACCCACAAGATCAGTCAGCTTATCAGGAAGAAGATATGGATTTGTACTTGTTGATGACTTCTCTAGGTTTACTTGGGTGTTTTTCCTCACACACAAAAATGATGCATTCATTGAATTTCAGGAGTTCTATCTGAAAATAAAACAGAATAATGACAATTCAATTCAGAATATTTTGTCTGATCATGGTGGTGAGTTTGAAAACTCACAATTTGAAGAATTTTACAGGAATGAAGGAATCAACCATAGGTTCTCCTCACCTAGGACACCCGAGCAAAATGGAGTAGTGGAGAGGAGGAACCGGACACTTGTGGAGATGGCCCGAACACTGTTGGTGGAAGGTAACCTACCAAGAAAATTTTGGGCAGAGGCAGTCAATACTGCATGCCATGTAGTCAACAGAGCCATGGTAAGGCCATCTACCCAGAAAACTCCCTATGAAATTCTCAAGGGTAAGAAACCTTCACTGGCTTATTTCAAGGTATTCGGTTGCAAATGTTTTGTGCATGTTAATGCTAAAAGAGACCTTGATAAATTTGAACCTAAAAGTGATCCTGAAATTTTTCTAGGATATTCAGAAACAACTAGAGCTTATAGGGTCTATAATTTAAATTCTAAGACAGTAGAAGAATCTCCACATGTGGTCTTTGATGAATCAATGACTAAGGTTGAAAATGGCTTATGCAGGGAGCAGGAAAATGGAGAAATTCTGAAAGATAAAGATCCTGCAGATGAATCTGAAGATGATGTTTCGGAGGACTCTGACACTCAGGGGGAGGTAAATGAGACTCAAGGTAATCAAGTTGTCAATGTCAGATTTCTTAGAGATCATCCGATAGATAATGTAATTGGCAACTTGCATGAACCCCCTAGGACCAGATCTTATGTTAGAGCTCAAAATGAGTTAAATGCTTTTGCTTTAGTGTCTCATGTGGAACCCAAGAACATTGACAGTGCCCTTAGTGATGTGCATTGGATCAATGCCATGCATGAGGAGTTAAATCAATTTGACAGGAACAAGGTATGGGACCTAGTTCCTCCACCTGACCATGGCACTGTCATAGGAACAAAATGGGTGTTTAGGAATAAAACGGATGAGCAGGGGAATGTGGTTAGAAATAAGGCCAGACTGGTAGCTCAGGGTTATAACCAAGAATTTGGTATTGATTTTGAGGAATCTTATGCCCCTGTAGCTCGGTTAGAAGCCATTAGAATTCTCTTGGCCTATGCATGCTCATTAGGAATAACATTGAGGCAGATGGATGTAAAATCTACTTTTCTAAATGGAGAAATAAAGGAGGATGTGTTTGTTAGGCAGCCTCCTGGCTTTGAATGTATTGACTATCCTAACCATGTTTACAAATTAAATAAAGCTCTCTATGGATTGAAACAAGCTCCCAGAGCTTGGTATGACAGGCTTAGCAAGTTTCTCACTGAAAAGAAGTTCACAAGAGGTGAGGTTGACCAAACATTGTTCACTAAGGTATGCAATTCTGACATCATCATTGTGCAAATTTATGTTGATGATATTGTCTTTGGTTCAACCAACCCAACTTTATGTGAAGAGTTTGCTGAGTTAATGACACATGAATTTGAGATGAGTTCAATGGGTGAGCTAAAATTATTTCTTGGATTGCAGGTAACTCAGACTAAGGAAGGCACATTCATAACTCAGTCCAAGTATGTGAAAAACCTGTTGAAGAAATTCAAATTGGAAAACTTAAAGAAAATCTCAACACCCATGGGTACATCAACTAATCTTGATGATGACCCAAAAGGTAAAAGTGTAGATCCCAAGCTATACAAAGGTATGATTGGATCTCTCCTTTACCTCACTACTTCTAGGCCTGATATCTAGTTTTCTGTGTGTTTGTGTGCTAGGTTTCAGACTAGTCCTAAAGAGTCACACCTAAGTGCTGTTAAGAGGACTTTTAGGTATCTGTCAGGCACCCTAGACCTAGGACTGTGGTATCCTACTTAGTGTGAGCTAGATCTCATAGCCTACACTAATGCAGATTATGTAGGGTGCAGGGTAGATAGGAAAAGCACGAGTGGGTATTGTCATTACCTAGGTGGTTGTCTGGTGTCATGGGCTTCTAAGAAGCAACATACTGTTGCTTTATCTACAGCTGAAGTAGAATATGTTGCAGCTGGGAACTGTGTAGCCCAGGTACTCTGGATCAAGCACCAACTTATTGATTATCAGATAAAATTGGGATGCATTCCAATTCTATGTGATAATACTAGTGCTATTTCACTCACTAAAAATCTTGTTCATCACTCTAGGACTAAGCATATAGAAATCAAACACCATTTCTTGAGAGATGAAGTGAATAAAAATGAGATTGAACTGTATTTCATTGAATCTGAAAAATAGTTAGCTGATATATATACTAAACCTTTGAGCAATGACAGGTTTAAATTCCTGAGAAGAGAATTAGGTTTATGTAAATTTCAGCTTGCTGATTAATTTCAATCTCATTCAATTACAGAGCTAATTAATTAAATAGCATAAATAAATTTATATTTTTAATTAATAATTTATTACAGAGTCCAGTCTACTAGTACAGTCAATGGAAGAGAAGGTGTATCCCAAATAGTCGGGCATGTCTCGACTTTGGCAAGTTGGCAACTACAAACTGCTGTCTCAATTTTCCGACCTCGAGGAGTCGCTACACCTAAAAAGGAAGAGGTGGGTCTCATCTCATTTGCTCAATAGGGGTCCTACGGATCCCCACCATGAAACAGTGACAGTAAACAATAGCGATAACGGCAATAATAACAACAGAAGTAACAACAGTATCAAGAGCAATTATGACAGCAGTCGGTGGAACCATAGCTCTCTAAGTTACTCTTCTCAACAGGGAAAATCTCGACCTCACGGTCGGAACCATCGAATCAATGGTGAAACTACGACTATGCTATTGGAAAAGAACCATGACTCTCTGTCATGCAGGCCCATCCTCACTGACAAAGGCCACAGGCTAGACCACACAGTCCGAGGGTAAGGTCACGATCTTGCTGTCGTGACCACGACTCTGCCTATGGGTGAAACCACGATGACTCTATCGGGAACCCTCGACCTCGACATCAAGAAAAGCACACAGAAGTCACCCGGGGAACCACGACCTAATTGTCGGGAAACTAGAACCTCGAGTCGGTAGAATCTCGTCTCGCATGACGGTAGAATTGTCCACTAGAAGCAAGGCCAAATGTGTCTACTGACGTCTTAGTCTACGCCTCAGGTGTCACCCACTCATCTCAACGCAGTAACTGGACATCGTACACAAGTAACACAAGACAAGAGTCTAGTTGGGGTCGTCTTCATCTGCACACGTCCGTCATCCCCAACCACGTGTGCACACACTGATTGATTACGCTACATCAGTTCCTCTAGCTAGTTTTTCTCCCGGCGCAGACTCGAGTCGCCAGAGTGGGAGGTCCTATGGAAATCAGCCTAAACCGTCTCTCCCGGATCTAGCTCTCCACCACTCCTAGGTGGGTTGGCACCCGTGTTCCTCAACAAGCTACGAATAGTGGGGGGTCACTCGAAATAGGAGCTCTCAACAAAGGAAACATCGAAGTACTAACAGGTTACGCATGCATCCATCGTAAGTATCACGAAACACAAGGCGGCTCAGTGCCACCAGACTTAAGACAGCTAGCTAGGCTTGCTAAACCAACAGCCATTGAGTCACGCGACTCCGCCTTCGTTCCTCGCTCTTGTCCTCGACTATTCACCATCCTACGTTGCCTCCTCCTTGTCTGCCTCAAGCTCTGTTGACCGCCGGAGAAGAGAGGGAGAGGAGAGAAATGAGAGGAGAGAGGGAGAGAATGAGGGAGAGAGGAAGAAGGCAATGCAGCCGTTGTGGCGTTTCAAGCTCAATTGGGCCTGGGAGATCAGAGGTGGGAGAAACGGGGTGCCACCCCTCCACTCTGCCGCCATGTCCGTGGGTTGCGAGAGAGGAGAGATCAGACAGAGAGAGAGAGACCAGAGAAATGGGAAGAAAGGTTGTCTCTGCGTCGTTGTGGTGGCAACAGTAGCAAGGGCTTGTGGTGTCCGATGCCTTCTGCGGTTCATGGCGGACTTGGCAGAGGAAGAGGGCAGCAGTAGCAGTCGGTTGAGGTGGTGCTGTGGTAGCAGGGGGGTGGCAGAGGGAGCTGTTGTGGCGACGGGGTGGCGGCACGAGTAGGTGACACCGGAGTCGGAGAGGATGTTGCGGTCTTGCTGGCGGGGAGGGGGTTGTAGAGGGTGGATGGCATCCCAACCAAGACGCTGAGCTGCAACATGTATCACATGCACCAAGCTGTCGGCCCATCTGACCAGGGATCGGCATCTCATTGGAGGAGGCTCCGAAGGAGCAATGCTGGCGCTACTGCGGGGCGCAGAATCTCCAGCTCTGGGAAATCCATGATCGTCAGGAGCATCCAAGTCCACCTCAATAGGCAGAAGTCTGAAGTAATTTCAGATCACATCGTATCAACTGTTCCAGTCTACAACTCCTTTCAGGGGCTGGAGAAGATGAAGGAGAAGGTGATGCCCGCCCTCCCGGCCGTAGCACCAAAGAACACGTCGGTTCACAAGCCGGTTAAACTCAAACAAGTCTGGATTCCTGGGGAAGCCTGGACCATTGCACCCGCCCGAATTGGGTCCAGTTGCATCTGCCCGAGGAGGGCCCGATGAGATGGAAGGGTCAAGATGATGACCTTGACCTACCAACCGACAGTCGCTGCACCGGCCCTGCCAGAAAATTCTCATCGACAGCACCGTAGGCGCTGGCACCAAGCTGCCCACCCGGAGCCTACAGCCTACATCCCCGCTGCCGTCAGCACATAGCCACTAGCTACTCTCCCTGACCAGGAGTGGGAAGGGATTGAGCAAGCCATGAGAAACTACCTCCAAGGCCCAGGGAGCACTCTGTTGGGTTGTCAAAGGCTACTGGGTGCAGTGGCCTCTGCCTTCCAGGAAGAAGAACAGACCTGACTGGTGCCCAACGCGGAGTTGAAAAACCAGTCGGAGGAGTTGCGCCAGTCCCCTTTGCGGGAGGAAACGCCGCCCCGACGATCAGTTTTCGACAGGTTGGTGTCCCCGAGTAGGCCGTTAAGGGGGATGGCAAGAAGGAACAGGAGCTGGAAAGTTTTCACCTACAGCACGGCAAGGGTCTCTTGTTGGTACAGGGCCTCACCCACTGACCCCGAAGAGGTGGCCAAATTCACCACCAGGCCCAGTCTTCTCACCAGAAGAGGAGGGGCGACAGGCGAGATGGCCCAGATAGGCACTGAAGAGACCACCCAGGCACAACCCTCCACGGTTCTAACGGCCAATGTAATTACCACTGGAGGCACCGGCGGTGGGCCTTCCACATCACCTGAAGACGCCCCTGCCAAAGAAACAGGGGGCACACCCAGTCTCCCCACCAATGACCCTGTAATGTTGTACATGGTGCAATAGTACCAGCAGGAGATCGAGCTACTGAAGAAACAACTGTGTGAAAGGAATGCCCAACCCACAACATCTCGACAGATCGAGGTTTTGCTCAAAGCGCCCGAGGGCAGCGGACACTCCTCGGAAGTGACTCCACAGGCTGTCACATTTCCACCAATCCCCAACTACATTGGGGGCATGCCTCTGCAACAGGCATTGCACGTAGCACCAGCCCCGCCACCGATTTTGCCTCCCCAGGGGACTCCTATGGCCCCACAGGCGACGGTACTGGCCGCTCTAGGGGCACAGCCTGCCCACCTCCACCCAGGCCCGGTCAACTCGACAAGGACAAGTGAAATGATGATAGATCAGATGATTGAAGAGAAGCTGGCCTCTAGGGGCGATGAAGATCAGACCACTTTTGAGTTGTACCAAGTACCTTACCCCGTCTATCATGCGACCAAGAGGTTGCCTCCCGGCATCAATAAACTACCAAACTTTGAGAAGTTCAGTGGCCAAGGCTCACCGAAAGAGCACATAGCTCACTATATCAACCTAATGGGCGATTTGGCAGCCGACGAGTCCTACTTGCTCAAGTACTTCCATGGGTAAAGGCCTAGGTCAGCTTGAACAAGGACCCACGCATAGGAGAACACTCAGGGTTGCCAAGGGTCGTGCAGGTTTGGGCTATTCTTCGAAAGAACCACCTAAGGCATCTTCAGGTAGAGATTTGGTGTATGGCCGCTTTATTATGGCGTCGGTTCAGCCAGGAACTCGGCACGAGTCGAGATAAAAGTCTGAAGTTGTCCCAAGAAGAGAAATTCCACCCAATCCAACACCCTGGGAGGACTTTGGTCTCCTCTCTCTTTTCCATCTTGATAAATCTCCCGATCTAGTCCCTCCCTCGGGAGTCTTCCTTGCCTTGAATGGGCGCACACCTATTCTTTTTATCCCTTTTCTATTCCATCAACCATTTCCCCCGCTTCTTACTTATCCGGTCATATGGCCATCCACCCATCAGGAGTGCACCTTCGCCCATGACCACAAAAAAAAATGCCAATTCTCAAACGTGGACTTGCGAGTTCACTATTGAAGAAATGGCATCCCTGGAAGACCGCTCCCTCGGCCAAGGGCCGACTCTTTCCACCTTGAACTCCCATACACACTCCTCCCTTGTACATAGTAGGGTAGAGTCCAAGTTAGGTTTAGATTTGTACATAGTATCTTTTCCTTCTAAAAAGTCTAGTGTCCGTCAGGTTCCCGCGTGCTATATCAGCCATCTGGCCGATAAATGCGCGTAGCTTTGTCAGGTCTCAGAATTCACCTCCACTCCCATTTCCCTAGGGGCATTCAAACTAGACAGATCTCCAGCAGATGACGGTCTAGAGGTATATGTGCTAGAAGAGGAAGATGACGCAGAAGAAGAGGAAGAGCCACTAGAAGATGGTAGTGATCCTACAGCTTCCTTCGTCACAGGAACTAAGCAATTTGATCAACCCAATGTTTTCATTGACATTACCAAAGAAATCAATCTGGGCACCAAGGACGATCCAAAGATCATTTTGATATGCCAGTTTAACAGATGAAGAGGAAGCTGCTCTTGTGGCAGTTCTAAGAGACTTTCCTGATGCTTTTGATTGGTCTTATGAGGACATGCCGGGTTTGGTCCCATCTTTAGTTGAACATCATCTGGTTCTGAAACTCGATGCGTGAGCTGTCAAGCAGAAACTAAGGCGGCTTCACCAGAAGCTCGCACTCAAGGTCAAGGAGGAAGTAGACAAGCTCCATAAGGCCAAGTTCATCAGGGTAGTTTTGTATCCTCAATGGGTAGCTAACATCGTCCCTATTATGAAGAAGGATGGTAGGGTCAGCATCTGCATAGATTTTCATGACCTTAATCATTCTTGTCCAAACGATGATTTCCCTCTTCCGCATATAGATGTCTTGGTAGACAACACCGCTGGCTTTGAGATGCTTTCCTTCATGGATGGCTTCTCGGGGTACAACCAGGTCCGCCTAGCGGAGGAAGACTAGGAGAAAACATCCTTCACCACTCAGTGGGGGACCTACTGCTACGTCGTCATGCCTTTCAGTTTTAAGAACGCAGGGGCAACTTATCAAAGGGCAATGATGGCGATCTTCCATGACATGATGCACATTTATATGGAAGTACATGTGGATGACATTCTGGTCAAATCCAGGACCAGGAGCACCCACGCTGAAATTCATCGGGCTGTTCTCCAGTGGTCTCGGGAGCACCAACTTAAAATGAACCCCAAAAAGTGTGTGTTCGGGGTTTCTTCAGGGAAGCTTTTAGGGTTCATAGTCAGCAAAAGAGGAATTGAGATTGACCCTAACAAAGCTAAGGCCATTTACTAAATGCATTACTCTTATAACTGAGACACGACTGACCTGGAGCTTTGTTCTCAGCGGGGGGAGGAGGCCCAGAGACAGGGGGCCGACGCTCTGTCTTCTTCTGCGACACAGACTCCGGTTGACCGAGCGGAGCGAGAGGCCGAGTTCAGGCGAATGGTGGACCGGGCCCCAGCGGCCGAGGTGGCACTCGCCGAGCAGGTACTTTCTACACTTCTCCTTTGTGAATTATGTTCTTATTATTAAAATGTAGTTGACTAACAGTGACATGCATACGTGCAGGTGACAGAGCTGACCGCCGCCATCGGTGAGGGTGACCAGCTACGAGAGGAGCTCGTGCTGGCACAAGACGAGGCCGCCCGCTTGCGCGAGGAGCTGGCGCAGGTCCACAACTTGCGAGAGGAGGTCTCCCGCTTGCGAGGAGAGCTGGAGCGGAGCACCCACTTACGAGAGAGGCAGAGCGAGAGAATGCCGGGGCACAGGAGGAGGCAGCCCGCCTATAGGAGCAGCTGGCACGGGCCAGACCGTCGGAGTCGGTGGAGCTGGCGGTTCTCCGGGCGGAGCTGGAGCATCTCCGTACCACGACTTCAGAGCTGGAGCATTTTCGACAGGAGGCATTTGAGCTCTGTGGTGAGGTACGCGCCTATCGGGAGATGAGCCGGTCTCGTAGCCTGATGAGTGGTAGCCATGCGGCTACGAGTGGGAGTCGTGCCACTCACGGCTCTATCGGCCAATTTCTTGCGACTTCCTCTCAGCGGCAGAGGAACGAGGAGGAGGACTGACGCCGACGTCGAGAGAGAGAGGAGGGAGCTACCTCTACGATGGGCCCACCATCGAAGAGGCAAGAGGGTGGTGGGGACAGCGACAGGCCAGAGGGTGGGGCCTGATCTACTTTGTACTCCTATATGCTCTGTACATGATATGATATGATAGTGACACAACTTTTTTCCTTTTTTTGCCTTTTTGTGTGATGCATGTATGTATGTATGACAAACCAAAAATGCAAATTTAGACAACTTATGGGTGAGATACACGAGAGGGACTCTACGGGTGATACGACAAGAGAGGAGAGGCATGCCGACCCTACGAGAGAGACGATGCGAGAGGAGAGAGACACGCCAACCCTACGAGAGAGGCGACGCGAGAGAAGAGAGATACGCCGACCCGACGAGAGAGACGACGCGAGTGGAGAGAGGCACGCCGACCCTATGAGAGAGACGGCGCGAGAGTGGAGAGAGGCATGCCGACCCTACGAGAGAGACGACGGGAGAGTGGAGAGAGGCACGCCGACTCTACGAGAGAGACGACGCGAGAGTGGAGAGAGGCACGCCGACCCTACGAGAGAGATGACGCGAGAGTGGAGAGAGGCACGCCGACCCTATGAGAGAGACGACGCGAAAGAAAAGAGGGCAAGTTTTAAGCAACATAGCTAAGGGATGTGTGGTCGCACTTAGGCCGCTCAAGGTTTATGCGGTTATGCCTCGGCCGCATATAGGGGTTGTGCGGCCAGTTACCGGCCGCATGACGTCATGATCTTTCAACCCATGTGCAGCCGACAAAGGGCCGCACAACATGACATGCGGTCTATCGCTAGACCGCACAACTCAATTCGCAGTAGGCCCGATCGGGACTCTCTCGGAGAGTCCCAATCCGAGATGCCTCTATCCCAACTTGACCCAGATCCCATCTAAACTTGTTTAGGACTATCTCAACTCAATCCTAGTGGGTTTAGACCTCTAGACAAGGCTCTATATAAGGCAGAGGGGGCCAAGTCATGAATAAAACCGCACGTATGTCAGTCATATGGGAGTGGAAAAATAATCAATGACTTATAGTGTTAGCCATTATTAAAACCATGAAATACATATGACTAATGACCACAGGGGCACAACAGGGGCGACCGCCTCGCCTTCCGCGGGGCCGACCAGCACGCCGCCGCCCCTGGGACCGCCCAGCCAGGGGCCCTCGATGCTGCAGCAACCTCCCGGCTTCCCCGGTCCGCCAACCAGGACGTGGGCCCCACGAGCATGCGTGCTTGCCTTGTCAAAGCGGCCCCAAGTGCTGCCCGTCAACCCGATCGTGTCACTCCCGGATTTCGTGTGTAGCCCTTTACCTCCCTGCGTGGAGTGGACAGAAATCATCACTTTTGTAATATTATTAATTACTGTACCGGGAGTACGGGTTCGGCCGGGATTGTCTTCCCCACGCCCAGAGCGTAGAGGTAAACCCGCCACCCCCTTGTAGTCGTAGTTATTTGCTTGCTTAGTATATGCTTATACTGCCGCTACATGTGAGTAGGTAAACCTAGCTCTTTGATACATTTACTTCACCATTGTGAGAGAGAGAGATACCATCCCGTGACCCACCCCGGGTACGAGAGAGCGAGTAGACCACCCTTGATTCACTGCCGGTTTCTCAACCGTGCAAGTCTGACGCTTTCCTCGCTAGGGACGATTGCGAGCTTGCTAGAGTCCCAGGTTGCATATCCAACTCGGCGTCAAGTCCGCGTCTCCGTTCTGCATCAATGACCAATCTTGCCAATCGTGACGAGGGTCAAAGGGTGGCGACCGATCTTGCTGATGGTGACAAGGGTCGAAAAGGTAGCAACCGATCTTGCCGATGGTGACAAAGGTCGAAAGGTTGCAAGAAATCTTGTCGATGGTGAGGTCGAAAGGGTAGCGACCGATCTTGCCAATGGTGACAAGAGTCGCAAGGGTAGCAACCGATCTTGTCGATGGTGACAAGGGTCGAAAGGGTAGCGACTGATCTTGTCGATGGTGACAAGGGTCGAAAGGGTAGCGACCGATCTTGCCGATTGTGATAATGGTCAAAAAGGGTAGCGACCGATCTTGCCAATGGTGACAAGGGTCGAAATGGTAGTGACTGATCTTGCCGATGGTGACAAGGGTCGAAAGGGTAGTGACCGATCTTGCCGATGGTGACAAGGGTCAAAGGGGTAGCGACCGATCTTGTCGATGGTGACAAGGGTCAAAAGGGTAGCGATCGATCTTACCGATGGTGACAAGGGTCGAAAGGGGTAGCGATCGATCTTGCCAATGGTGACAAGGGTCGAAAGGGGTAGCGATTGATCTTGCCAATGGTGACAAGGGTCGAGAGGGTAGTGACCGATCTTGCCGATGGTGATAAGGGTCGAAAGGGTAGCGACCGATCTTGCCGATGGCGACAAGGGTCAAGAGGGTAGCGACCGATCTTGCCGACGATGATAAGGGTCGAAAGGGTAGCGACCGATCTTGCCGATGGCGACAAGGGTCGAGAGGGTAGCGACTGATCTTGTCGATGGTGACAAGGGTCGAATGGATAGTGACGAAGTTGAATGATGAACGGGGGTGACCTTGTTGCTACATCATTGTCATTCAATTTTTTTCTCTTTTTTTATCACATTACTGATTTAAGCGCCCTTTTGGATTTTCACCGAAGCCAGCCCCCTCTTGCTTTTACCCACGTGCCCTTTCGAGTTTTCACGTGGTGGGGTACCCGATTTTATCTACAATGTCTTTTCGGGTTTTCGCCGCAGCCAGGTCGAAGGACCCGCCCTTCTAGCCACTGAGTCCCTGGCCGGGGCTGGAACCGCGGCCGGACTCCCGCCGTACTGCCAGCGGCGGTGACACAGGCAGGCGCCCTTGGTGAGGGGGCGGCCACCCCAGAGAGCCCCACCCGGAAGCGATCGGGTGGGGCTCTTCTGTGTCACTTTGGCGGTACGGGCGGAGTGATCAGCGGCCGAGGCCGGCGGACTCCTTGCCGCCCGTGGTCTTGGCGATGAGCCCCTTTAGCAGCGCGATGACAGCCGCGCCGCCCGCGATGGCCGCGCCCTGCCACACGGACAGCGACGTGATGTCGGCGCCGTTGGCCCCGAGGACGGTGAGCGCCCCGCCAACGAACGACGCGGCCACTCGTTCCAGCAGATCGAGTGCGTAGGTCTTGGTCATGTCAGTCCCTTACCTTGAGCCCAGTCAGTGAGCGCCCGAAGATCGGGTACATCGTGGGGTTGATCCCGTCGACCTTGTGGAAATCGATCTGCGCGTACACGTCGTCGGGCGGGGAGAACGATGCGAGCGTGGTCACCGACAGGGTACGGCTGCCGTCCGCCACGTTGGGCGTGCTGTGCACGGAGTTCCCGGCGAGCTGGCCCGCGATGCCTGTGGAGAATAGCCGGAGCAGCAGCTCGTCGAGCACGCCTCCGCCGCCGGGCGCCCCGTACGAGAACGTGGCGGTGAGCTGCCACACGCCTGCGGTGAGCCGGAAGGTGTCGCCGGGCATGACGGGCGGCCCGTTCAGGAACGGGTCCTGCACGGCCTCTTCCACGTCGGTGAACAGCAGGCGCGCCGTGGTGGTGAAGGCGATCTTCTGCGGGTCGGACGCGGTGAGACGGAAGAAGGGCCGAGTGTGGATCGTCGGCGGGAACGTCGCAAGATCGGCGTCGACGGCCTCTGCGAGTCCTTGCAGCGCGGCCGGGACGCCCAGGCTGTAGCTGTTCGTCGGGGCCGGGTAGCCGCGGTTCGGGGTGGGGGTCGTCACCGGTATTCCTCACGGTAGATCTCGTCCAGGACGTTGTACGGCTGCACGGGGGCCGGGCCCTCCGGGATGGGCGGCTCAGGGTTCTGCTCCCCTCCCTCCCCCGGGAGCGGAGGCTCGGGCCCGTACTCGCCGTCTGCGGGCGGGTCGCCCAACGGTCCTTCCACCATCAGAAGCCCCCGATCTGGTTTCCGACCTTGCAGGCGGTCATGTTGCGGAACGTGATCGTCACGTTGGCGGCCGAGTTGTGGCGGACGATGGCCGTGATGCTGTCCGTGCCGACGCCCGTGTGGTAGTGCATCGCGGACACGTTGATGAACGTCCCCCGGTTCTGCGACGCGGGCAGCGACTCGACGACCGGCGTGGTGATGAACCCGGCGGTGGAGTTGAGCGACAGGAGAACGCCGTAGGGGGTGGCGTTCCCGTTCCCGGTGTAGAACACCGAGGCGGTCAGCAGGTAGATGCCCTGTTCGGTGAGCTGTAGCCGGTTGTTCGCCGGGTCCTCCATGGGGGTGGAGAACTCCCCTGTGGGCAGCAGCGGGGAGACGCCGACGTTGGGCGCCAGAACCTGGTTGGCGATGCCCCCGAGGCGGCCCACGGGGCGCGTGGCCGTGCCCGCGATGCGGGTCTCAAGCTGCTCCACCACCGTGTCAGTGTCGGTCGCGATCTCCGCGATGTTCGCGGCCGGGTCCATCGGGTCGGGGTACAGGGGATACGTGATCCCGAGTGGCGTGTCTGCGGGCATCAGGCGACCTCACGTGCGGTGATCAGGTCCCAGAGTTTGTCTTGGCTTGGCCTCAGGGTTCGCCCGTTGACCCGTGGATGTCTTTTGATATCCTATGAGGGCTAGGACCGTGACGAGGTAGCCAGGAGTGCTCATGCATCGAGTCTGTTTGTGTCTGTGTCTCTGCATTATCAGCGTCTGGTTGTGTAACGCACCTTGGCTAGTGCATTACGTCATGACGGAGTGATGTAGGTCTGTTACATTCTGTGTGACCGGTGGATTTCTGTGTGTTCAGGTGACTGTAACGATTGCTTGTAGGCGCGTCACCATGGGTGCAACGCCCATACCCTGGTCCGTCACGTATTGTGACCCGGTGTTCTGTGACCGCTACGTCTTCAGGCGCATTAGGTGTAGCCTGTTCAGTCTTTAGCACATTTCACTTGGCATATGCATTGTGTTTATGGTATTATGTAATACTACTTTAGATCCTGATAGATTAGCCCCTTCGTCCCTCGTGATGGAGCCACTAGTCATAGCCCTAGACTTTTCAGTGTCTACCCACTTGGGAAAGGTGGAGGGGTGTTTCCCACTAGACGATTTTTAAGCTAGTTCCGTGGGCCCCCGGCTCTCTACTACAGTGTTCACAGGGGGAATACTAGCTAGAGGCCTGGCTCTAGGCAGGAGTCACTGTGTGCACACGTGGTCAGAGGCTTGGACTAACATTGACGAGTGTTACTCTGACTAGTACTTGGTTTGGTCCTTTCATGCCTCTCGCTTGTTGTCAGTCTGACTTGCGAGTTGCTTGAGATGCAGTATAAGCCGTCAGTGGACGCATCTGGTCTCTCTCTTCTAGTCGGTCTCTTCTTTTTCCTATCATTGGGAGAGTTATGATTTTTCTTCTATTGGTGGATGTAGTTTCTACCGTTTATATCTATATTTAAATGCATGCTTTAATTGCTTATATATATGCATGCTTGCCTGGTGACTCTTGTGTTTCTCGAGCGTCATGACCTGGCTGGTTAGCCTATTTGTGATGTTACCCGAGGTCAGTGTTGTGTCTTGTGCACGATGTTCAGGTCGTGAGTAGTCGTGTCTAGAAGCACGTGCTTGGCATTTAGGTCGTGTGTGCCTTCTAGTCCGCGTCTGTGTCCATCTAGGTCTTTTCCAAACTTTCGGTCTGATCTCGTAGTCCTTGTCTTTGGCCTCGCATTTGTCGATAGATCGGTGGCTCCTAACCTTCTGAGTTGGGATCAGCCCTTCGGTCATTGCTAGGAGTAGCTTCGGGTGCTGAGGTTAGATCGACAGCTACTAGTGTGGCACGAGTTATTCCCTTCGTTCTTACTTGCTCCTTACTCCTGCTTCCTCTGCTGTTACAGCTTTGTAGTGTAATTTTCCCACTTTACTACACCTGTTATTTTTTGTTGTTGCGTGTTACTGCGTGTTTTTCAGTGGGGATCCGCGTGACCCCGACTGAGCCAGTGACACGAGGCTCACCCCTGCTTTTCAGGTGGGTGACATCTTTGACTTTCGTGGTTCCTGGTGTCGCTTCTGTAGCTGCCAGCGGGTACCTTCGTCGGGCTTCCCCCGACCTTCTGGTACATCCTTTCTTTTCTGTTGACTATACAGTAAGACTTGCTATCTTTCCCTTGGACTTGACTCTGGGTTAATTGTTAATCTTAATCTGTTAATTAAAAAATAATTTTATTTTCGCTACTTTAGCAAACCTGTTAATGAAATATTATTGCTTCCTGTTATATCTTGCGGCTTCAATGTACTACACGACAATCCTTTTTCCCTTTAGGAGTTTTACCGCTCTTGGGAGGCCTCCGTACATATTGTTACGATATTTTGGTCATCCCAGCTTAAATCTGGTCAGCTCCTGACGTGTTTCGCTTCTGTTGAAGTTGAAGTGCTCGATTGGACCAGTTTGGCTGAGAAGTTGTTCGAGCGAACTGGGCTCTTCCCTTCTTGGTGAGCTCCTATTGCTAAGCTCGATGCTTCCCATGTCGTTTGGTGGATTTCATGGTGAGGTTGGCCTCGGAATTACCATTTTAGTATCGCCTTGTCCTGTGTCTGCTCAAGTGTGGACGATTTAATTTGAGCCTGATCATCTCCTTGTTTTATGGTTGCATGGCTTTGGACCTAATTTCTGTGTCGAGAGCTATTGCGTACCGTATTTTTGTCGTGTCGTGTGCAACGACTGATGTGATGTGAGGCTTATTTATCATTTGCAGGACGCAAAGGTAGGCTGAGATTAGTGTTTTTCCTTGGGCTTTGTGCTGAAGCTGATGCTCTTCTCTATTGCACTTATGTTTTTTCTGCTCGGTTGCTCGCTGGATCAGTGCCCGGGGCATGTTGCATTACGATTTTCTGGGATTGCGATGACGCCTAGTGTGTACTGAGATGCGAAGGCCGAGGTTCTTTCTAATGCCTTCATGCATTGTTAAGTGCGCAGCGGAAGCGTGTGGGTTGATGACCCACAAGCTGTGGATTCTTTTCGTACAATTCTACTTGATCGAGAGAATTGCTCCTTCTCGATGTGACTCTGTCTTAGCTACATGTGCCTAGACATTGTCGTGACCGTGCCGTTGACGGTCATTCTTCTGGTTTTAATGTTGGCATTTACGAGTGTTGGGAAAATCGTCGGCTTCCCTGCTGATAAAATACCCTCTACTCTACATTCATTCTCGTGGGTGTTGTGCTCTTGAGGCGTGTTTGTAGTCCTTGAGATGCATTCCCTGAGATTGTGGTGTCTCTTGTCATTTTATGATCGGTTTCGATTGTTATGGGTCTTTCCTTGGAGAACGGCCCGATGCATGACTCGCTCCCTGTAGTCGTGTGCTCAGCTGCTGCGTGCCTTGATACGGCCCTGCTTGTAGTGTATTCTGTGGTTCTGTGTGCTGTACGGAGTTGGAATCCTGCAGGTGTTGTTGTCTTTGGCTGTTATTTTTGCATGATTCTGCGTTTACGTGTTGGACTATTGTCTCGTCAGTAGCTTGTTGTGCTCTTTTTTCCCGCTGGAGTGGTTCGCGACTCGATCAGATGCAATATCTAAGTGAGGACTGACTTAATGTTGTATATGGTCCAATGTTGTTGATTTTGTTGTCGTTTCTCCGTGTAATCGTCATTGGTGTCCTGTGTGCCTGGTGTTCTCTGTCTCCTTTGGCACTAGAGCTGATGATGTCGGCAGGCTATCAGCTGAGAGGACTATGTTTCTTTATGTAAGCTGATGTTAGTTGTGCCTGTCGCTTCTATCGATTCGTTTCTTGGTGTTGTTTACTCTGGCAATCGTGTCTCTTGCCTTGCGAGACGTAAGCGACGTTGTCTTGTTTCAGAGATGTCAGACTTGTGTTCACTTGTAGTCATGCTCACTCCTGAGCGTGTATCCATGACAATAGCCTGACGCTGTTCCTCTGAACTCTGTTTCTCATGTTTTGTGTCTGTAATTGTCGGGTTGTTCTTCTTGCCTTACCCTTGTTGGTCCTTAAATTTTGAGGATAAAATTTCTTCAAGGAGGGGAGGACTGTAACGCCCTGGATCTTTGGCGGATCTTTATTGGGTCCTGCTTTATCTTTATTGAGTTTTCGGATCCTTTTAGGCCTTTGGGAGCCACTCACTGAGGCATTTCATCAAATAGTATGCATGTGCATCGACCTTGGTCTCTACATGTGCACAAACCTAATATGTGCATCGACCTTAGTGAACTAAGGTTCAAATGTGCATCGACCTTAATGTGCTAGATAGAACATGTGCACAGACCTTTCTTATGTTGAAGACAAACATGCACAGACCTAGATGTGTTGAAGACAAACATGCATAGACCTATATACGTTGAAGGCAAACACGCACAGACTTTTCTTACGTTGAGGGCAAACATGCACAGACATTTTATGACTTAGATGCAAATGTGCACCGACCTCAGACATGCACAGACCTTATGAAGCAACATGTATATGTGCACTGACCTTAGACATGCATAGACCTACATGTGCACAGACCTTATAAAGCAACATGTATATGTGCACCGACCTTGTAGTGTGCACAGCTGATGTGCATCGATCCTAGACATGCACAGACTTGGTTATGCAAATGTGCACAGACTTGGATATGTAAATGTGCACAGACTTGGGTATGTAAATGTGCACAGACTTGAAAATGTGTACAGACTTGGATGCATCATATGCATAGACCCTAGACATGCACAGACTTACATGTATGCTATAGTACGTGCATTGACCTTCTGAGCAGAAGTGCACATGTGCACTGACCTTGTAACACAAGAGGTGACGTGTGCATCGACCTTGCTGGGTGCAAATGCAAAAAGTGCATCGACCTTATATGCAAGACTTCTACACATGCATCGACCTAACATGCCAAAACACATATGTGCATCGACCTGTCTAATACAGATGTGAAACATGCACCGACCTTATTAAACAAAGACCTGAACATGCATCGACCTTAATATGCCAAAATGTAGATGTGCATTGACCTTATATGCAGGACTTCTACACATGCATCGACCTTCTTGACCAATAGGCAAAAGTGCACCGACCTACTAATGAAAGATATAAGTATGCATCGACCTTGAAGAATGAAAGTGCAGAGTGCATCGACCTTACTTCTTCATGAACAAGAATGTGCATCGACCTGTGCTCTGTGCTAGCGAGAGGTGCACCGACCTTGCTGCGATGAAAGCAACACTTGCACTGACATTCTCTTGTGCTAGCACGATGTGCGTCGACCTGAGTTCTCCAAAGCCTGAATGTGCATCAACCTTAGTCCTTCAACTTTGGCATGTGCACTGACCCCTTATTAGATCTGCCTCGATTTTAATGCAGCCTCTTGCCTAAATTTCTGTGCAGCCAGTTTCCTTAATTTTTGTGCAGCTAGTGCCTTGATTCTTGTGCATCTAGTTGCCTCATTTTCTATGCCATTCTTGATTTCTTGTTCTTTACTTACAATGACCTAAAATATAAGAGTGTTGACATCATCAAATACAAATAAGACTCATCAATGAGTCATAATCAGATATCATCAAAACAACATATATCCAACACTGTCCCTGTGTAGTAGTGCACAAGGGTTGATCCTTGTTTATGATGGGTCATTCGCCTGCATGCTGGTTCATACCAGGCCTTTGGGCAGTTGCAGGAGCATAAATGTGTTTCTGAACTTCTGAAATCAATGTCAAGAAGACTGAAAGGGGGGCAGCAACCCAATTTCCTAAACTTCTGAAATCAGGTGAATTAAGAAAGGAGTTGCAAGTATGAAATCTGGGCCTCCCAATTTAAAGAATCGAAATCCCTACTTCATGAGTAGTCATGCATAGGTGAGAGGGGAGAAGCTAACAATCAAAAATTTCTGACAAGTCATAAAATATAAAATACTCGAGAATAGTATTGCTACACCGGAGTACTGAGGGTCAAGACACTATCTGCAACCATGGCGTGTGAGATAGAGTCATCGTCCCCCAATGCTTCCAACCTAACGGCCTATCCGATGATTAAACATGTGCACCTAGATCATCATTGTTTTTGTTAGAGGGGAGCATCAGATCCTGGAACACATGAATGACCAGTCGATTCTCGAGGTAATATACCATATAGTAATGCATTAAGGGCCTAAGGGATATGGAATAACTAACTGACTTACCTGACAGATCGTAGAGATGATAGGGCTACAAGAGACCATGAAAAGGGTTTTACAATCATGTATATCATAAAAAAATGTCATCAATTAAGCACATAATGTAGAAAAAATGGCTAAAAGATCATCCATTATTCAACCAAAGGCAGCATAGAAACGGTCCCATGAAGACCGCCAGACACATAAACGGTCTAAAGCGGACCGTAAAAAATCATCAGAAATTGAATTTCACTTGTAGCATGAAAACGGCCAACTAGAGACCGCTTAATACTGTAACAGTCAAATGCTGACCGTTTCATGGGAGATGGTTCGACACCAAGGAAAGAAGCCCTAACAATAAATGGTCTTATCATAACTGCCTTAAAACCAACGCGGTCAGTCGTTCGACCACTTTTTGATCATCGATTTCAAAAAAAAGAAACCGCCCTTCATCGTCTTCCTCACTCCACACGAACGCCAACCGAACAGAAGCCACCATCGGTGGAGCTCTCCACTAAAGGCTTCACTTTCTCTCCTAGCCCTTTCTTCCTAGCCCTCACACGGGTACTCCCGGATGCGAATCAAGAAACAGGCGTTGAAGCGTCTTGCCCGTCGGATGGCCGGAGAAGAAGGACAAGCCCCGCCGTTGGCGAACCCACCGGAGATCGCACCGCCGTTGGCCATGATCGAGGAAGAAGGGCTTCCCACGGCTAGTGAGGTGCCCGTAGAAGTGTCAGCGCCACAAGAAGGTGGAGAAGGAGTGGTGGCAACCAAGAAATCGGCCGGAGGAGCTCCACCATCCGAGGTAGGCTGTGAGCCTAAAAAACCCTCACATTTTCAATTTCAATTGATGCATGATGCTCAGATGGAGGAAAGGGGCCACACCAACCCCTTAGAATCCATTGTGAGGGGCCCTAGGGCCATTCCCAAAGGACGGGGAAGGGTAGAGTGCCGTTCGCCGCGGCGAGCAAGAAACGGTCCTAACAGGGACCGCTAAGTGAGTCGGGCGGCCCTCCTACGACCGCTAGGTAGGAACCGACTCCAAAGGGGAAATAGTCCTAACTAGGCCGCCGATGAACAAAATGGTCTCCAATAGACCGTGAGGTGAGAACCTACTACGGAGTGATAAAAACGGTCTAAATTGGTCTGCCAATGAATAGAACGGTCTCTAAAAGACCACCAGGTAGATGAGAAACGGACAGAGAATGGCCGTTTAAACTTAAACTAGTGAGGAGAGTCATTGAAGTTGAACATGGTCTCAGGCTGACCGTCGAACTTACAAAGCGGTCTAAAGATGACCGTTAAATAAATAGAAAATGGCCCTCACATGGCCGCCACATTAGCAGACTTGATTTTTTTTGTTTTTTTTATTTTTTATGTTTTTTTTATTTTTTGATGCAATGCATGACTATGTATGGAATGAATGACTGATGTAAAATGTCTTATGCGTGTAGGGAAAACACAGGACGAGGATCTCCTGGCTCCAGGTCCGGGCGGTGTACTTGGCACTGACGAATTTTCAAAGGGAGAGGCTAGCAGCTATAGGGTTCACCGAGTTCTTGGGCATGGAGGTGACGAGGCTAGACATAGCTCTATTGTACGCGCTGCACGATCGGTGGGACCTAATCAGCCGGGCGTTCGTGTTCCCATGGGGACACATGGTTCCAATGCTAGAGGACGTGGCACGGATTACCGGGCTATGGGTACACGGAGCTCCAGTCACTAGGAGGACTCTGGCAGACTACCGAAAGTTGGCTCAGAGACTACTGGGGCTCGAGTTATAGAGGCTAGAGCGGCCCTCCTCGACTTTACCGAGAGCGAGACTGCAGGAGAGATTGGGCATGTGAGGAGCTAGGATCGCAGTCAGAGAGCTGCCTGAGTAGCACTTGGGGCAGTTGACAGATTGGGCACGAGAGTGGGTGGCAGCAGGGCCAGGACCAGAGGCGGATATGGTACTACGGTGGTTCCTGATATTGTTCTTTGGGAAGCTACTGTTTGTGACTCGGGCCGACAGAGTGAGCTGTCGACTACTACCCCTACTCGAGGAGGTTGATAGGGTTGGCGAGTACGCATGGGGCGCGACTGTGCTAGCCTTCCTCTTTGACACCCTTAGTGTCACCAACTGGCAGACAATGCTCGGCGGGTTCTCCCCACTGCTCCAGGTAAGATCCGACTCCTAAAATACTCGTGCAATTGCTATATGATTCTATAAATGCTATATGATGATATTTAATGCAATAAAATATAGGTGTGGGCTTACATGTACCTCCCCAGACTGGGGAGAGGGCAGGAGGTGCATCTGGGCCAGGTGCCCATCACGCGGCGGTGGATGACAGTCCGAGAGGTGGGCTCTCTACGATGTCAGGTTCAGACGATTCAGACGATGACAGTCCGAGAGGTGGGCTCTCTACCCTATGTCTCGGTAAGATCTAAACTTGAACCTTGTAAAATGCAATTATATGTGTGGACACTAGTGTAATCTGCCAACATTTTGCAAATACGGTGGACCCCGTATCAGAGTGAGGGACACGAGGGCCAACCATGGGTGGTGGTGGCACTCGGCTATGTAGGACGTGACATTTAATTGCACTGCATGAATGTGGTTGAGCCGCTGCACTACCGACTGGTCATGAAGACCTTGGGCGTCCACCAGTCAGAGGTGGAGTTCCCAGCACGTGAGAAGCCGGAGGAGTGTGTGGGGCATCATTCACGCGGGTTCGCAGTGGAGATCGATTGGACCACTCGAGCAGCGGACTAGATTAGCGATTGGACCAGGCAAGGACAAGCAGTGCAAGCCCGGACCACTAGTGACGAGGCTTACCTAACTGCCTACACCCGATGCTACGGAGACCAGGTCTTCCGTGGCTCACGTCAACCGGTATGATTTCTAAACTCATGCTTCCTAATATGTTCATGATTACAATGGATTGATGCTTGACTTTCTACATGTAGTTCGACCCCCAGGGATGGATTGCTGAGCTTCAGGGGTTACTTCATTCTACAGTCCAGCAGCGGGATGAGCTCCAGCGTTCCTTGGACCTCCTGGTAAGCTTCACTCAACCTCAGACTTAAAACGTTATGTCATGCCTATGAAACTAATGTGCCCCTTTATGCGGCGTGCTGAGGGATCCCAGCACCAGGGAGCCGATGCACCGTCCTCTTCCTCTCAGCCACCCGCAGACCAGGTCAAGCGGGATGCGAACTTCATGCGGGCGGTAGCGTGAGCCGAGGAGGCCGAGGCCACTCTCGTCGAGAGGGTAAGTAAACAGCTGTACTTCCCCTTCGAATTATGATTATGAATGCAACCAACTGATCATGATGTGTGTATGTGCAAATGATCAAGCTAGCAGCAGCGCTGAGCGAGGCCACTTGACAAAGAGAGGAGGCAGAGCGCTCTCGTGCTGAGGCAGAGCGTTATCGTGCAGCAGTCGAGCACTGTCGGGTAGAGGCAGCGACGGCAGGCAGCTACCGGGCTGAGGTAGAGCGTCCCCTTGCAGAGGCAGAGTGTTACCGGGCCGAGGCAGCAGCAGCGGACTGATACTGATCTACGGCGGACCAATACCGATCTGAGGCAGAGCATGCTCACATAGAGGCTGTAGAGCTACGAGGAGAGGTGCTGGCGCTGAAGGAGTCTGTACAACTTTTGAGTGAGAGGCCAGGACGCAGCGGCAGCCAGAGCATCACACATAGCAGTGCATACCGAGGCTACTTCACCAGCTCCTCCGGCCGTCGGAGGAATGAGGAGGAGGAGCATCGCCGACGACACTGTGAGGAGGGGAGCTCAGCCATGGCCCCAGTTGATTTTTATTTATTTCCCTGGCATCGGAGGAAGCGCGAACGGGGGTCCACGTGAAGAAAGCTGAAGCTAAACATAGACAGCGTCCACTCAGTAGACCAGAAGGGTTGACGCAGCCTTCAGTTGCTCTACTAGGGCGTGAGGAACGGCTGAAGCGTCAACGTTGGAAGGCATGGCGTCCACTCATAGAGCTATCCTTTGCACACGCGAACTGCCATCTCCCAATGAGGTGTCAGGCGACGGTTTATTCTGAGTATCATTGTCAAGATGATGCCGAAGTGAAGACGGGTTTAATTGTCAATGATAGTTCATTCATCGGCATTGGCTAAATGCCAAAGCATGGGGTAGGTTTAGTCGTTAACGAGGATGAAAGGTCCAGGCTAACGGTATATTGATAGGAGACTTTCGGTGGGACTTGTACGAATTACACCAGACAATGTTCATTCGTTGACAAGAAGCTAATGCCAACATAAGGAAGAGATTTTATGTGCCGACTCAGACATAAGGCCCGTCACAGTGACAATGTGCGAATATCGGCTAGGGCACGGAGCCTTGCAACGAAAAAGGGATACATTCATTGGTAAGAAGGTAATGCCAATGCAAGAAAAGAGTTTATGCGTCGATTCAGACGTAAGGTCCGTAATGGCGATAGTGTGTAGATAGCGGCTAGGGCACGAGGTCTTGTGCCGAAAAGGGGTGTATTCATTGGCAAGAAGGTAATGGCAATGCAAGAAAAGAGTTTATGCGCCGATTCGGACGTAAGGTCTGTAATGGTGATAATATGTAGATAGCGACTAGGGCACGAGACCTTGCACCGAAAAAGGGTGTATTCATTGGCAAGAAGGTAATGTCAATACAAGAAAAGAGTTTATGCACCTATTCGGACGTAAGGTCTATAATGGCGATAATGTATAGGTGCCGGCTCGGGCACGCAGCCTATCACTGAAAGATGCATATTCGCAGGCATGGGGATAACGCCAGCACAAAGGAAAGGGTTTATGCACCAATGTGGACGTAAGGTCCAACATGGTGGTGGGTGTAAAGTGGTAGCCCAGTGGGACCATGTATAGTTCTCGAGGAACATTGGGGTCAATGTATATTTGGGAAGGCTTTTGCAATCATGGGCCAACGGCCTTGAGACTGGTTCGGGCTGGGTATGTACGTTGGAGAGCTCGGCCAGGGCGGAGTGCCACTAGACCAAGTGACATTTCAATCATTCTTCAAATGCTGGCAAGGCTGCACGATACAGCTTCAAGTGTTTCCCATTGAGGGGGAGAACTGAACTACCCCCTTGTGGTCAACGAGAATGTAGGCACCACCCTCATAGACTCGGTGGACAACATAAGGTTCAACTTAGTTTTCAACCAACTTTTCTTTGGGGTTGGAGGCCATTACTTCTCTTCTTTTGACCATTACTAGGTCGCCTTTCATGAATTCTCACCCTTTGACCAGCTTGTCAAAAGCACGGGTCATGTGAGCCTGGTACAGCTGAATGTTTTGATGTGTCGGGAGGCGCTTTCCTTTGAGCTCAGCAAGCTCTTCTAATCTTCTTTCTATGTTTATCTGCTCGCCATTCGTTAAGTCATGCTGGATAGTGACTTGTAGTGACGGCACTTCCAGCTCTATTGGCACCACTACTTTTGACCCGTATACTAGGGAGAATGATGAACAACCAGTTTGAGTTTTGTAGACCATACGATATGCCCATAGTGCTTCGTACATTTTCTCTTCCTAGTCTCTCTTACTAGAGCTGACAGTCTTGGCTAGCAGGGTGCAGAGGGTCTTGTTGAATGCCTCTGCATGTCCGTTGGCCTGTGGATTGTGTAGACACATCAAAATTGACATTACTTTTAGTACATCTCATATCGCCTTATAACGTCCTAATTTGACCCTCAAATTGGCTTATTTGAGTGGTTGTTTCTAATTTTTCTTGAATTTCTAGCTTTTTCCCATTTTTCTAGATTTTTCTAGATTTTTTGGGAATTACTCTGTAATCTAAAAGGTTCCCTAGAAAAACTCCTTTTTTTTCATAGTGACCTCTCATACTCTAGCCAAGGATTCCTGAGCACAGATTCGTAAGGCATTCTTTCTCTTATGTCATACTGAGAGTGAATAATCCCTTATTGTCAAACTAATTGCCTTTACAAGAGTTTCATTGAGTCCGAATAACTAACTGTACAGGACCACTGAACTGAAGTCCATAAGTCAGTAATCAAATGCCCAATAGCCCTCAAGAAAGACATCTTTAGTGACTCGGGAGCAAGATCCAATGGTGCTACTAAGATAATAGAATATCTTGATTGACGGTTAGTATGATGTTCGCGGCGGTGGGTGCCGCACGGTTCCGATGACCGGGGTGAGGGAAGGAACAAAGCTAGAAAGGGAAATATGGGAAGTTGATATATCTTGGGTATCTCCCTTCGTGGCCGTATTCCTCTCAAGGTGGTACTGAGCACTCATCTTTTACGGAGAGTCGAGGGATGATCGAATGGCATGGGAAATTTTCAGGATTAGGATAGCTAAACCGGGTGTGGGCGTGCCAGTTGATTTCTCTACAATCACCTAGGGAACCGAGGGCTGATTGGGAAGCGTCGCCAGGATGCAGCACGTGGGCTCGGGAGATCATGTGACACGTGGAGAGAAGGGATGTTCCATAGGTGCGAGTGCGTAGATGATTGTGGGGAATCGTGTACTTGGCGTCTTTCCCCATCGAATGTAATTAATTGGTGTTTATTTACATCGGATTGAATCCAAACACCTTTGTTCTGTACTGGAGAGAAGTCTGCATATGTCTGGAGTCATGGGTAGAGGGCCAGGGGCATTCCGCAGCTATAAGGGTGCATTCGACTGGGAGATGTGGTTCACTGGAGTTGGGGGTATTGGACACACAATGGGTGATGCGAAGGAGGGCTGGGACCTAAATACGGGCACAGAGACATGCATTCAAGCGGTAACATATTTCATGAGAGCCCTGTGGGTTTTACAAGTGGGCCGAGGAGGCCGAATTAAAATGGGTGCAAGCCACAGGACAATTCCGACATGTGGGTCGGTCCTCGGGTTAGTGCATGATAAGGCGGATGTTTGCATGTTTTTACAGAGGCTCTCCACGAGGTGAGGGACATGCCCGGTTTGCCAAGGGAGGACTAGACTAGATGACAAGGGTAAAGACTGGCCGATGTTTGGAGATGGGCAGGACGTGGCTCGGGATGAGCAGTCAGGTACGGATCCCAAAGGGCGAGCATCTTCATGCTGGGAAGTCGAGGCCGGTCCCAGGAGTGTGACTTCCAGGCCAGGGTCTGGTTCGCTAGAATCAATGGTCAGAGTAATTAGCGATCGACTTGGTACAAGCGATGGGTACGCGTCCCCGTGAAGGAGGTAGGTGCGGCATCAAGGCATATGCGTGGCCGTCATAGGTTGTCATACGCGGGCAGAACCGAGATGCAGGTGTTTTTGCCATTGTCATAACGCCTTATATGTGACGGGGAGTGACTTGTGTGAGATGGCTAGACGCCATACGAGGGAAGTGTGGGTGACATACCCTCGGCATGTGTAAGCCGATCAACAAGCTAACCATAAACACTTAGCTCCTTGCATCCGTCCTTGGTTGTCTGCTCGTGTTCGTGTGCCTGCGTCTATGTGTGTTGCATGCATGCTCCTACCCCTTGAGCTCCTAAGGGATTTTTATAGGGGAATATGAAAGGTCAGGGAGGATTTAGGCGGACCAAGTTGAGGGCCAAACTTGGTCCACATAAACCCGATATCCTGACCTCATTCTCTGCCAGGGCCAGTACCCCAGTTCAAGCACTTAGCGAGTCTTCGCCGTTCACCTGTTGGGACACCAGGACGGAGGAGGTCCCCAGTGCCTCCCAGCCAGTCAAAGAGCCCAATCCAACAGACCTTCCCAATGAGGAAGATTCCCAGAACAAAGGTCATAAAGTGTTGCCAACTTTAGCAGGCAACTCCAGCCAAGCTTCAACGGCACCAGTCGATAACTGTCAGCCAGGCACTGGCAATCCAGAGCAATCCCAGTCCGAGCTCAGCAATGATAACCTCTCAGCTCCCCCAGCTTCAACTGTTGGCTTCAAAGACCAAGAAGCGCACGAAGCCGACACTGACGATGAATATTTCATCGACTTCCAACCCGCTCCTCCTGAGCTAGAGGACAGAGCCCAGGCAACTATTGACCAACTCATGGAAATCAACTTGGGCATGTTGTGTCTCCTCTAGAATTGTTGAGTAGTTTGGTGACTACTGTGATTTTAAGTGATTTGTGTTTTGAGTGATTGGCAATAGTAGAGTTGACTTTATTTTGACCCTGGTAACACTGTAAATTTTGATGAATTTTATTTAAGTCAGAATCATTATATAGTCATTTATGCATATCACTGTTCACACCTTAACTAAGGTCAATGCATATTTTGCTTTAGGTTAACTAAGGTTGATGCATGTTTTGCTTTAGGTTAACTAAGGTCGATGCACTTTTCTGTTCCCAGTTTAACAGGTCTGTCCACATGTTGGTGGTCTTCATTTAGGTCAATGCACTTTCTGACCCAAGGTCGACCTCAGTGTTCATAGTGATCACATAGAGTCGGTGCTAGCTGCATGCCATGCTCATATACGGTCGATGTTAGCTCGACAAGGTCGATGCTAGTTCTTGCATAAGGTCGATGCTAGGTCGATGTAGTCGATGCTAGTTCTTACATAAGGTCGATGCTAGCTCGATGTAGTCGATGCTAGCTCGATGTAGTCGATGCTAGTTTGTGCATAAGGTCGATGCCAGCTCGATGTGGTCGATGCTAGTTTGTGCATAAGGTCGATGCTAGCTCGATGTGGTCGATGCTAGTTTACATACAAGGTCGATGCTAGCTCGATGTAGTCGATGCTAGTTTATGCATAAGGTCGATGCTAGCGCGATAAGGTCAACGCTAGTACAACATGCTTTGCATATAAAGGTCAGTGCTAGTCTGTCATCTTTCACGTCTATGCATGTGCCTATTATGACTTACTAATGTCAGGGCATTTTATCAAACAGCTAATGCCTCTATCTGTTATACTGCCAGGTCAGCCATATGATCAAGCATCTTACTGACAACCTGCGAACTTATCTCACGTGGAGTTTAAGTACTAGGTTTATGGCACGTGATCCAAGGTAAGGAGTGAGTCACTGATACTGACACGTGGAAAGTAACAACGCGATGATTCTAACACGTGAAAAGATAGGGACCTTTTGGTGGGAACGTGGTGGCCATACGTCGATCGCCTGCTCTCTATAAAAGGAGGCAGATCGCCCAAATTTTGAGAAGAAAAAAGAAAGAAGAAAGAGAGAAGAAGAGAGTGAGAAGGAGAAGCATCTCTCACAGAGCTAGAGAGAGTGACACTGAGAAGTGGAGAAGGCTGTAGAGAGAGCTTGCAGATCAAGAAGAGGAAGAGAGTTCTAAGAAGAGTGGTGTGTTTCAGTGAGAGCCTGTGTGATCATGAAAGAAGAAGCTCTGAGAGAAAATCAGAGTGCCGTAGCGAAGGAATTGGGGGGCTCTCAGTGCAGAATGGCGGTAATTCGATACCTAGTATCGGGTTATCGGTATTGTGTACTCTGGGACGTTACAATAGGACCCTATCGAAAGCTTGACTCTAGTGGACAGCAAGCAAGGCCGAACAGGCCGGGTTAGAGATGACGGACAAACATGCGATGCACTCAGAATTCGGGTGTAACCTGGCGATGGGAAGACCACAAGCAGCTCGCGAGGTCAGAACTCTTGAGGTGGGTCGGTGGAAGGCCGACCAAAAGGGGAGGGATCACCCAATTTCAGCTGGGGCAAACCTCGCGCCCAAGGGCACAATAGGGTTCTCTCTCTCACATGGCAGCAAACTCACGTGTACCGGGGGTCGGGAGTGGGCTCTCTCTCACCGTCGGCACGAGCACAAAGAAAATACGAAGGAGAAAACCACAAGAGAGCAGGTGGTCAGCCACATACCTTGCCAAGTCTAAAGAGGCCGGCGCCGATCAGAGATGAAGGTGCACCGGGGGGCGTGTGCACCTGGCGATCACACTGTGTCGATGGCACTTGCAGTCGGCCCTGCTAGTACAAGCACAAGAACAACCTCCACGTAGGGAGGGGGAACTCGGGGAGGGGCACGAGGTACAGCACTACCCTCACACAGGAGGTGGGATCATGGGGAGGGGAATAATCAACCGGATTGGCACTCCGACCAGCAGGATAGAACAGAAGAGCTCGGGGCGGTATGACATGCTCCGAACGCCAAAAGAGGTGCCGCTGGTGCCGAATCATCGCTGGAGGGATGTTGCTACACTCTACAACGTCTGGTGATGGGTCGAGGCCGCTGGTGGGTGGGGCGGTGCCAACGAGCCAACCTGCACAGTTCTGCCCCGGAGGATGGGTTGGTGCAGTTGCCATGAAGGAGGGAGAATTCTTGCGACCGAACTCCGATCGAGGTGGGACCAGCATGGCTTGAAAGAGGACAGGGAGATCTATGTGCCAGTCATGTTTGACAGCTGTCAGATCTCAGGGCTGGCTGTGGTCACCTCTGGACTATAGCTCTGGAATCTAGGCGAGCGGGCAGATAGGGTGAGGGTGCGCGAGGCAATACGCACAGCACGAAAGTCGAGGCATGACGAAACTGGTGGGGTTGGTTTTGGGTCATCAAGAGGTGTGTCTCCATCAGAGAGCTCTACCCGGGGACCAGCAGAGTGGGCGTGGTTTGCTCTGCTAGTTTACTATTCATCCTGTGTGGGTCTGAGTCGCACAGACTCGGCGCTGTTGCACGAGATCGGGCGCCACAGGCAGTGATGATGTTGAAATGAGGTGAGACCACCTCTGGAGTGACGAAGACTCGGAGTCGAACAACTATTCAGAAGATAGTTTTGGCTGAATCGCACATGATAAGTTGGTGTGGCTTCTTTAAATTGGGCCTCTGATTCTGGTTGGAATCTGGTGCAGCTGTACAAAAATGGATGACACGATCGATGCTGAAGTCAAATTGAGGTGGGGCAACTTCTGGAGTGAAGTAGACTCAGAGCAGAAGAACTTCAAAGAAGATGACTTCTATTGATTCTCACCGAGGGAGCCGTGGAAGAAGCTGCAATTTGGTTCTCAGGTTCAGTCCCGGGTCTGCAAGCAGCAGGGCATCGAGTCCTCGAGCATGAGGAGTGGGGGTGGTGGTGCGAGGGCCTGGCGTCGTCGTGGTCGACCTTGTGGGTGGGGAGAGAGGGGGGCGCAGAGGAGATATGTGGCTGGGAGGGGCAGGACGTGGGTGGCTAGGTGGAGGTGGGGGCGCTGCTTCTTGGCTTTCCCCCACTCTCTCCTAGTCGCATCTCTCTCTCTCTAACTCTTTCCTTCTCTCTCTAGGGTGCAGCCCTCTCTCCCTCTCCCAGCCTTGTGTGCAGCCCCCTCCCCACCCTTCCTTAACTCCTCTTGCCACATCAGCAAGAGAATCTCCCTTCCCACACTCCCTCCTATTATCTCTCCCTTAAATCCCTCCCCACCTACTAATATCTTTCCTAATCAAATTCCCTCCCTCACACAAAATTCAAATACGTCCCATATTCTCTCCCACCCTCACCGAAAAATTCAAATACTTTCTGATTTCCCTGCCACCTCATCCCCATTCTAAGTAGAGAATCCTAGGATCCCTCTAACCTTCCCAAAGGATAGCCGCCCTCTCCCCTCTCCCGGTTCAACCAGGCCGCACCCCCCATCACCTCTCCCACAACCTTAGCTCGCTCCCAGGTCCTCCCCATGCCCAGGCACCCCTAGCACTCCCCCTCCCTCTCTCCCATGTCCTCCCATCCTCCAGGAAGCCCCACGCCACTCCAGCAACCCTCCTCTGTCGCCCATCGCCTCCGAGTTGCAGTTCGACGTCGGTACGTCCTACAGATCTGTGACCAGAACCAGAGCTTTGTTGCAGATCGTCTCCCGGTGTCCATAGGGAGCCCCTACTCATTTCAGTCCGTGGGTTTTCACCTCTTTGAGTCTACTTTACAACGAGCATAGTCTCATCCTGTTCCGACGTCGGAGTATAGTGTGGCGTCTGTTCTTGTGGACCTGCGCCTACCTTGTGAACCCCTATTCACACAGAGTGCGAACGGGAGTTTCAGAGCCTGTCGCGACCACCCTGATACACCTTCAACTATACCCTTTCTTGGGGAGGTTCCTCTCTGTGTCCTTGACCTCCTCCAACTGGTCTGATCACATTTGGGTTCCCGAAAGAGCCGCACCGGCCAGTGCCGTAGGACTGCACCAGAACTGTGACCCAGTTTCTAGTGCCCTACTTCGAGGATGACTGCACCCTGCACGGTCATCGGATGAGTACCATCTCTTTAGGGTACGACAAGTCCTCAATACTATTTCTTCTCCAACTGGTCTCATCTAGATCTGACATCCGTGGAGCCCGTACCAGCCCCGACAAGGAAACTATGCAACCCTGTCCTGCGGGACAGACGGTAGGGTGTCGCATTGTTCGGCTTCCACCACCTCCCAGTAGCATCTGCATCCCCTCAGATCTTCGAAAGCCCTCCTGCACATCACCCCAGGATGTGGGATCAAATGGCATCTTCACCGGCCCACAGGTCGAGGCATGACAGCAGAGACAAGTCAATTCTGTCCTGCAAGATAGACACAAGGCTGACAGGCCTATTTTCCCTTCCCTGTGCTCCCCCCTCCTACGTGAGGGTAGTTTTGTTTCATTAATCCCATCCCAGTGATCCCCTCCCTACATGGAGAGTAGTGCCATACGACTGTACACATAGGTTCGCATGTCGGGAGCCACCGCCGATGAGCTGGTCGGGTGAGCGTGTTCCCATGCACATACCCATCCCTCGTCAAATTGGTATCAGAGCAAGTTCACTGACTTATTCCATCCAAGTCGGGTCCTAGGCCGTGTGCAACGACGCCTTCAATGCTTGATTGATCCCGCCACATTTTGGGCCACTATCATGGCCAAGCTTAGAGAGATATCAACAGTGGTGCACTCTCTCGAGGCCCGCATCGATCAACGAATGGCTCGCATCGATTGACTATTTTCTCACTGGTAGCCTGTTTACCCTGGTCGACCACTTCTGAGGGAGGATCTACCCCCGATTTCACTGGACGATGAGTATCTAAGGACTCACTTTTTTCAGATTCATTGGGAGGTGGAGCGGCTGCCATAATAGTGGCCCCGTAGAAGCCGGGATTCTTTGTCAGCAAGTCGAGGTTATAGTGGGGCCCTCAAGCCCCTGAGACTGGTGCATGTGACGCCTGTGGGAGCTAGAGTTAGGGCGTCTCAGTCGAGGATGCTGAAGACTTGGTGGACCCAATTCCAAGCTGATTGTGGCTTTAGAAAGAAGGGTTCCCTGGACCGGGTGCTCCCAGAAGGGAGCTTTGCTGACACCACGGTCGATGACTGGAGACGCCATATTGCCCACGTGATAGGGTCAGCTAGACTGGTGGAGTTTGTCTCTCATATCGAGTGTGCCTACACACTAAGAGACATCAAGGAGGTAGTTGAGAAGGCTGCCCGAGTGCTGGGGTTGAAGCCAGAGCAACTGGTTCCTTTACTGTTGAACCCCTTTGTGGCCTCAGGTGAGACACTTTCTTTAACATATTGTCTCAATCTTGTTATATTGTTATGTATATGACTGAGATGTTGTGTGTTGCTGTGTTTTGCGGCAGGGGGAGATCATCCCTCTATGGAGGCATCTTCCGGGTGCGGAGATGAAGGCCTTCAGCCTAGGCGGAAGTGACCTCGAGTAGATACTAGAGCGGTGGGGGATGGTGAGTCCTCATAGGGACTCTGAGCTGATGAGCATATAGAAGCAAAAATGGCTCTGAGTATGTACTGTGTTCACCTTTTTTTCGTGCTGGTTTAGTCCTCATGGTTGACTGACCTTGTAGTGCTTGGCTGGCTTTTTGTAGCTCCGCTAGACACTGGGGTAGAGGCGGCTGTCTCGCTGCCCCAGGAGGTCGATCCTTTGCCCGATGAGGGGGTCGAATGTGAGATCAACATGGAGGTGTTTCTTCACGTGATGGATGAGACCGGCCCCAGTGTCGAGATGTTCCCTGACTTCGAGTCGTGGATGGCCTCCGAGGGCGTCCGACTAGGTAGGGACTTCTGGGACTGGGCATGCGCTAGTTGTGGATGTGTTTATTTTTGGAGACTAACATAGACATGTGTTTCATGCAGAGATGGTAGGAACGCTGGGGGCCATGGCCCCTCCTGAGGCTCAAGGTGAGGTGCCCCTCCCAGTCGAGGGGTAGGAGCCAACAACGACCCGAGATGACTCGGGTAAGTGTCAACTTGTTGTAAAGAGGGTTGCCCTCTATTTGTTGGTTGTTTAACATGCTAGGTTCATTTGATTGTGTTTTGATTTTGTTTGCCAAGTGAGGACCCAACTGCTACCTTGGAGATGATCCAGGAGCTGATTAGTACTAGCCTGTCGGTGGCTCTCCCTTTGTTCGAGGGGGAGCCAGGAGCGATGGGTAGCCTGGTCGCGTCTGGTGTCGGTGACATGTCTGGATCGCTACCATAGCTATTGGCGGGGATGCCCCTCCCTCCTTTGCCAACCATGGTTTCTGCTTGCACGGTGGGGCTGGTGGGGTCTTCTACCATGGGACCCTCAGGTATGTAACTGGGAGCTTAGCCATTTGTGGTGGGCTTTTTGTATCACCCGTGAGTGCTAAGCTTCTTTCGTCGTCGATCACAGGTACTTCCTCTCCTTTGGAGGAGGGTGAGCTTCCCCGTGATACAACTAGAGCCGCAGAGGGGGAGTGGTGGGGACACCACCGGGCCCACTACTCGGAGCCGACACCGCACCGCCTCGACTGCACCGAGCTTGTGGCTTGGACGAATGATGCCTACCCTTCTTTAAATTATTGAGGGGACCCAAAATGGCATCTGCCATATTCGCCTGGGATGAGGAATGCCAGAAGGCCTTTGAAGATATCAAGGAATTCCTGACCTCACCCGCGGTACTATCAAAGCCGGTTCTGAGCAAAGCATTACACCTGTATCTCTCAGTGAACCCCTCTACCGTAAGCTCGGTCCTAGTTCAGAACGACACGGGAGTTGAGACTCTGGTCTACTACACCAGTAAGGTGCTCAACGAGGCCGAAAGAAGGTACCTTGCAACTGAGATACTCGTGCTAGCATTGGTAACCTCGGCCAAGTGCCTCTGACCTTATTTCCAAGGACACTCTATCATCGTGCTGACCGGCGAGCCCCTGAAGAAGATGCTCTCTCATCCCGAAGCCTCGGGACGTCTCATCAAGTGGGCCATCATGTTGGGAGCCTACGATATCTCTTATTGTCCCCGTGCTGCCATCAAAGGATAGCCCCTCGCAGACTTCATCGCGGAGAGCACCTTCCCGATCGAGGAAGCACCCCCCCATCCGTACATGGACCCATCTGGGACTTGTTCGTCGACGGGTCATCCAACTTGGCTGGAAGCGGTGCTGGTGTCCTCCTCAAGTCACCTGAAGGAGCAGAGCTATAGTACGCCTTGAAATTGAACTTCTAGGCATCTAATAATGCCTCCGAGTACGAAGCCCTCATTTCGGGGGCCAAGATGGCACGACGACTAGGAGTCGAGTGAGTCAGGATCCACACTGACTCCCATCTAGTCTCCAGCTAGGTCAACTGTAACTATGAAGCTCGGGAAGTGCCGATGATTAAGTGCCTCCAAAGGGTCCGAGGATTGGGCCAACTATTCAAGAGTTTTGAGGTAGTCTGAATAGCTCGGGAGGAAAACTCCTAGGTGGATGCCCTCTCTCATCTGGCCTCCTCCCTCGGCCCCGAAGGTACTCAATCGGTCTTCCTCGAAGAGTTAGAATGACCAAGCATCGAATCCGAGCTTATGATCATTGACCCGACTACCCCGAGTGACTGGCGGACCCCTTACGTATCTTGGCTCTGAGACTCCCAGGAGCCCTTTGACCCTCGGGAAGTCAGAGATTGAAATACTAGGCCTGGCGTTTAATCATCTTGGATGATGCCCTATACCAAAGGTCTTTCACCGGCCCCCTCTTTAAGTGCCTCGGCGCTAACAAAGCCAGCCAATCAATTCAAGAAGTTCACAAAGGCATCTGTAGTGCACACTAAGGAGGAAGATCGCTTACCAAGATTCTACTTCGGCAAGGTTACTGGTGGCCCACCCTTGAGCGTGACTACTCAGCCTATGTGTAAAAATGCGATCGATGCCAACGCTTCGACCATCTGGTCCACCAATCGGCCTCGGAGCTCATCACCCTTACCGAGCCATATCCCTTTGCTCGATGGGGAATCAACATCCTGGGGCTATTCCCTATGGCTCAGGCCCAGAAGAAGTTTGTCAGCGTCGCCATCGACTTCTTCACAAAGTGGATCAAAGCTGAAGCCATTGCCAGGATCACTGAGTCAGTCGTTTAGAGTTTTATGTGGAAATTGATCATTTGTCATTTTGGTATCCCCCGAGTGATTGTGAGTGATAACGGTCTGTAATTTGATTCTCACTATTTTAGAGATAGATGTGCCGACCTAAATATTCGCAACCACTTCACTTCAGTAGCCCATCCTTAGGCCAATGGACTAGTTGAAAATGCCAATAGTGCTGTATTAAAAGGAATAAAAACCAGGCTCAGCTCCCCTGGAGGCGGCCATCGCCAAGAAATGGGAAAGGAATAGAAGGAAGAACCTCAAGAGATGACTCAAGAGGCAAACCGAGCAAGCAACTGTGCTGCAATTCCCAACAGAGCTAACGCCTCTCCAGAGGCTACAACAATTCATCGACAGCCTGGAGGAATAACTCCCACCTTGTCCTACCGGCCCTATCCCACTCGATAGCTACATCCCATGGGAAGAGATGCAAAAATGAGCTCGCCTCAGAAACTGGGTTTAGGAGATGACACAGAAAGTTAAGAATGGTGAAATGCTCCTCATCCCCGAAGAACTCTCTTTATTCTATAAGGACAAAGAGATCGTGGTGGAGCAATTGGAACAAATGCTTCATGGCTGCACCTACAACATGGTGCCCATCCCACCCCCAGACAACATCAACGCCTCCCGACGAGGTGAGCCAGTAGCTTCGTGAACCCGACAAAAGACCACTGCCCCGCTTGGGCTATAGTTAATCCTAGAGAACACGGGCCGCTGTTGGGGTCATGGCCGTGGATGTGGAAGAGGCCGCGGGAGGACCCCCGAGTCACCTCTTCATTCGACTGCCTTTGACTCAGAGCGAGTCATCCTCTTCGAGGAGAACAACCTGCCCCAATCTCACCGGTGGAGATTCAGGGGGGGACCCAACATCTTTGATCCCGCTAGCTCAGAGGAGATCACCACCAGCATGCCAGTCTCGACGCCAGCCCTGATTTCTTTTGCGAAACAAGTAGGGCAGTCTGGCAAGGATGATCCAGTCCCCCAGCCATCCCTGGAGGAGCCATCATTGGCATCCCTCTTCAAGGAGCCTGCGGGTGGCCAGAGTCAGCTCGATCCCAGTGGTAAAGGCAAGGCAGTGCAGCTCCCTAACAATGAGCAGCGCGGCAGTCCACAGAAAACTCAGCCTGACATACTACCATCACTGAAGGATGCTCGAGCTCGAGCCGACCGAAAGGTCCTCCACCAGATGAAGTGCTTCCCCGCCAGCATTATGATCTGGGAGGCCATTGCTTGGAGTAAAGAGTTAGGGGAAACTCTTATCAAGATACTCCAGGAGCAAGAAGTCTATGAGGCACACACGGCAGAGATGAAGGCCGCCACATATGAGGCCTTCGCCGCTACCGTCACCTTCACGGAGAAAGACTTGCTGCTCTCCCCTCCATGCCATAATCACCCACTTTACATGAAGGGAAAATCAATGGTCATGAGGTAAACTGAATCCTGGTGGATGCCAGTGCGGCCGTTAATATCATGCCCCTCAAAACATTCAAAACCCTATATCTGACCCCCTACCTCCAAAAGGTCCAGGCGGTCAAGATATCCGGCTTCAATTAGGATATCGAGGATGTGCTCGGTCGGGTGGATGTTGACTTGGCACTTGATGATTTCGCCTCCAAGGCAACCTTCTACATCATCGATGCTAACACGTCTTACCGGGTGTTATTGGGCAGACCTTGGCTCCATGAAAATTGGGTCATCCCTTCAACCCTCCATCAATGCATCAAATATGCTAAAGATGAGGAACAACATACGGTCTTTGCGAGCCTGTCCCCATTTACTCCAGTAGAATGCCACCTGGCTGACACTACTCTCTACTTCAGGGAAATCAGTCCCTACCCTGTGATTAAGAGAAAGAGTAATGGCTGGCTCTCAGAAGAGGAGGAGGAGGAGGACCTCTTCTCCGTTGACGAAGAAAAGGCCAAGCTTCATTGACTACACCTTAACGCCAAGTCAACCACAAATCACCCTAAGAGGCGTATCTCAGGCCGTTGATTGATGAGTTAATTTTTTTATGAACTGATGGAGTTGTTATTTGTGATACATGTAGGAAGTAAAATTTTATTATAAAGGCTGCACTGATGTGGACAATAAGTGATGTCCCTGCATATGGAATGCTATGTGGTTGGAGCACACATGAGAGGTTAGCATGTCCTTACTGTATGGAAGATACTAAATCATTTGTATTGAAGCATGGTGGAAAAGCATGCTGATTTGATTGCCATCGGCGGTTGCTACCAAGTGACCATCCTTTTCGAAGGTAAAAAGACTCATTTCAAAAAAATACTGTTGAAATGGATGAAGTAGACTTGTAACGGGTGTCTAGTCGACATATGACGACACTGGTGTAAAATTTACCAGATATAGTACAATTGTCTGGTAGCACACGATAACTCTCTAGCTTTGGAAAGGATCACAACTGGAATAAGAAAAGTATTTTTTGGGAATTGCCTTATTGGTCAACTCTTCTTATACGACACAATCTGGATGTCATGCATATCGAGAAGAATTTTTTTGATAATGTATTTGTTGTACCTAGACAATTCCCCAGCACAAATGCCAAGGAATAAGGGTTCGGGAATTTCCCCGAACACCTCCAAGGTATAGGCTACTTAGCCTTTCCTACAACTCGGTGGGCCCGACCCAGGGCCCTAACCAGCTAGCCGTGACATACGGCAACACCAGCAATTGATTGGGATCACTCTCGATCGCTCAGTTGAGGGTTTTTCCTGCGCTCTACACGGCCACCCGAACTAACCCGGGGGCACTCCGACTACAAGCCACGTCACGTGGCAACCAATAGTAAGGGCGAGGCCTATCCCAAGATGCCTTCTTCAACTCTCCAAGGTCAAGGGGAGGCCTAACTAAGTCGACCATAGGCTTTGGAGTCCCGCAGTATGTATATATGGCTCACACACGTATGTCGGGCATTTCCTCGAACACCTGGTGGGCACATATATCCCAACCTTTCTACAGGAAACCGTGGGTTGACTCATGGCCCCAGCCTACCAGTCGGGTTCTACAATAACCCTCCAGCAAGTCGGGGCCATCCTCAACCCTCAAACACGTGGTGATGAGCCACTTATCTTTAGCTCTCGGGCCAACCCAAAGCTACCCTGTCAACCCGCCATGCAACACGACATGTATCGCGAGGTGAGGCCCACATACCCAGAATGTCTCTTCTCAGGTCCCATGAGCTCATGTTGTTAGTCCCGAGGTAAATCTAAGGCTTACCAGTCACCTATTTGAGCCGTTTTGCAACCCGAGGTGTGTCGGACCATTACCCAAACACCTTGCGAGCGACAACTATGGCTCGACAACAACGGCCGCCATGGGCAAACCCTAGCACCCTTGAGCACTCTATCCTTTAAAGGACAAACTCAAATACCCCCAGAAGGCCGTCTGGGCCAACCCCGCGGCCACGGCTCGTCCCCGAACCCAGCTCGCCCCAGGGCGCAACCGTGCCCCTAGGGAGGGTGAACTCCCTAGATGCCACCCCCTCCTCCCAGTTTAGGGGCCCCACGGCCCTCCCCAGCCCCAGTATCATGCAAGATTTGTCATGCAAGGTTCATCAGCATATCCTTACCTGGAAGAAGTCACGAAGAACACTCACGAGAAAGCACATGGGTCAACCCTCAGTCAACAGACACAGGCGTCTACGTATCCTCCCAGTATCCTTGTCCTATTCTTCTTGGGAAAATTAGGAATAAAATAGGAACAAACCCAGATTTTATAAGAGAGTGGGGACCGCATAAACGTGAGATGATTTGGTGGAATATTCTAGAAGATAGAGTCCTTGGAAGGTGACCCCGATGAGCACAAATCGACTAGAGAGTCATGCGCCGAAGAAGTCAGAGTTCAGAATCATCTGGACTCTCTGTTATAGAGACAGTCTATCGCAGAGCCACCACTAGTAAGAAACGGTCATGGGAGGACCGCTACTAGACTTGGGGATAACATTAAGAACAGAGCCATTGGCGAACACGACACTTCGAGCAAGACAGGGTAGAGGTGGCCTTCTTAGTGACCTCCTCACAGACCGAGGCGGCCCAGTGAGGGCCACCTCACTGACCTAGGTGGCCCAGTGAGGGCTGCCTCACTGACCTAGGTGCCCGAGTGAGGGCCGCCTCACTGGCCTAGGTGGCCCAGTGAGGGCCGCCTCCTCCTTACTGCAAGCTCAATGCATTTCGACCGTCGGGGATGGTGGGGAATAGTCCCAGAACATATAGAAACTTGGAAAATAGTTAGGAACTGATAGAAAATAGCTTCCAAACTCAAAGGACTGGGGAATGTCAAGAAATGTGCTCAGAATTAGATCAAGTATGCTCCAAAATAATGGGTAATTTGGGACATCACGGAAGAGAAATAACTCGACTTGCAGGCTAAAAACGTGTCAACAGATGCCCCCTCCTTGATGTTCGCTTTGCAAGGGAACGAGCAAAAATGACGTGGAGGTGAAATGGAAAGGAGATGGAGCGAAAGTGACGAGGAATGGAGATGACGCATAGATGAAGCGGAGAGAACTGAAAAGCGGACACCAAGGCAAAAGACACCCGTCACAACCAACAAGCGACAGAAATTCTCCCGAAAATGTCGAACTAACCACAAGGAACGGTTGACAAGAATGAGTCATGCCTGGAGAACTAAACTAAAGGAGGAAAAGGAAACATGACTAGCCTTATCGGGGACACAATCTATGAAGAATGAGGGGATCGAAAAGAAAACACAGTTGAAAAGCTGGAAAAGGAAAGATAAAATTGAGATAAAATCTAGACAGGAATCACGCTGGCCAACCAGACTAAGCGGATAGATCAGAGAAATCATTCGAATTTAGAGTGGAATGGGGATCTCTAATCCAAGAGAAATGAAGTGCAATCAACCATTGCTAAGGAGAAACTTTGAACGGATCACGAGACGTGAATGCTCAAAATGACATGATGCATACTGGGCTAAAATAAAGAAATTATCAAAACGAATGCAAAGAAAGAATAAAATAGAAAGTACTCAAGGATAATATTACTAGATCGATCCAGGACGGGGTCAAGAGTCTTCTTGCAACCACGACGTGCGAGAAAGAATCCATCGTCCTCCACCCGGCTCAACCGAGAGGCCTATCCGACAATTAATCGTATGCTCCTAGATCATCATCATTTTTGTTAAAGGGGAACATCAGATCCCAGAACACATGGGCAACCAGCTGGTCCTTGAGAGGCTATAGTAAGGTAGATACCATATAGTAATGCAACAATGAGAAGGGATAGAGAGCCATACCCGACTTACCAGTCAAGTGAAACGGCATTTTTTTAGATTGTCTGGTTTTTAAATTTTTATGGGTTTTCAACATAAGACAACAAACAACATGAATAAACAGGCATGAACATAATGAAAATATAACAACCAAATGAACGAAAGACAACATAACACAACGAAGAATGAACGAACAAGCAACCTACGCAAGATATGACATGAACAGACAACATGCATGCATGAACATGGTGAGACAAGACAACATGCAGTGGGACAACACATGGTTGGGACAAGAACACGTGGTTGGGACAAGAACACAAGATGACATTACCATGATGAAAAAGGACATATGCAGGACAACACCATAATGTGATGAGACAAGACAATACATGGGACAAGGATATGCACATGACAACGTGGGTGGGACGATACAACACATGCAAGATAACACACGGCATGATGTGCTAACGACAGTACAACATAATGCGATAATGACACGGGGGCAAGAGACACATCCTTCAATCAAAGCTCAAGATCAGATGAAGCAGAACCCCCGGGTTCAAAACGTGAGGCAAAGCCCTCTCATGGAGATATAAAGCAAAAGCTGAGCACAAGCTGAGCAAAGGCTGAGGACAATGCTAAGCTTCGGAACAGATCGAGAGACAAGACCGAAGAAGAGAGAACATATTGGATAGATGAGTGTGAACAAGAGACAAAGCGAAAGATAGGGAGTAAGGAAACTTGAACAGCTGTTACCTGCACACTGAGCAAACAGATCATGAAGGGTGTGATGAACGTATCTAGAGGGGGGGGTGAATAGATCAAGCTCCAATTATAAAAGCAAAAAGTAGTTTAAAATAACTAGTGTGAAAATAGAAAGAACTGCCATGGACTAGCACACTGATTCATAAGAAAGATTATCCAAGAGCACGTTAAACTGACTAGTAGTAGTGACTAGATTAAAGACGCAAGATGAAACCAATCAGAAGATAACAGTAGATGAACGATTAGCTAAACAAACCATGCTAAACCATTTAGGCGAGCCTAAGCATTCATCTACCAGAGAGAAGATGCACAAGCAATCACACAGGAGATAAATATTTTTAAGGTGGTTCAATCTCTATCCAGAGATCTACGTCAACCCCTTACTCAACTGAGTAAGGCTTCCTGCTGCCACACAGCTTGAATGCCGCTGATCCACAACTTTGGGGATAGAAATCCCTACAACCACTGAGCCTCACAGCTTGCTGTCCGAGGAACAACCTCACCTGCTGAGTAATACAGCTTAGCTCTGCTGATTCACAGCTTACAATGGATTTGAAAAGGAAAACTAAAGAAATGAAAGAACACACGGATGAATGATAGAGAATGTAACTCTTCAATAGAGCAAACTGACCCGAGATTTGATCCAGAGGTCAGGAAGAGACAACTGCTCACACTTCTTCTCCTTCTCACTCTCTCTCTTATGATACTCTATTTGCTTTCAGAAAGTGGCGTGCTCTCTCTTGCTCTCTCTTCTCTTCTCCTTCTGGACTTTTCTCTACTTTTCTTCTCTAGAGCTTCTCTTTCCCTTCTTCTGGGCTAGGGTCACCGCATTTGATCGCAAGAGTGGCCTTCTTATTGGGCTGTTGATAGGGTTCCCACGAGCTCACGCGTCCGGCATTTGTAGGGCTCATCCCAGCCTTTTCAGAAAAGCCACGTGTCAGGAATAGATTGGGGCATTGATCCACGTGGCAGAATGTCAGAGATATTCTCCCATTGGATCACGTGCCAATCATTGACTCTGTTATACCCCACGAGCTCGTACTTCAGGCGTGACTTAAAGATCACGTGAGGAAGGAGACAGTAGGCCACATGCCTTGTAGACGCTTGATCATATGCCAGTCAGAAAGAAATAATTGTCAGAGTGTAAAGCATGCTTAAACCTTATAGAGTTAATTGTCAAAACATGGTCAGACTTTATAATGATATATGGCAAGTATGCACAGACCTTGGCTATGCAAGCTGCAAACTAGCACTAACTTTAGCTGTGCAAGATGCAAACTAGCACAGACCCTGTACTAGCATGCTCAGACCTGACAAGTGTGTGTGAGCAAATGTGCACAGACTATGTATGAAACATGCACCGACCTTGTGTGCAGTTCCACAGGAACTTGCACTGACCTTTCATGCAACGAAAGGAACAATGCACCGACCTTGTATGCGACTGGCAGCGATATGCACCGACCTTACTTAGTGTAAGACACTGCACTGCACCGACCTTGTGTGCAGTTCCATAGTAACTTGCACTGACCCTTCATGCAACGAAAGGAACAATGCACTGACTTTGTATGCGACCGGCAGCGATATGCACCGACCTTACTTAGTGTAAGACACTACACTGCACCGACCTCATGTGTAATTCCACAGTAACTTGCACCGACCTTTCCTGCAACGAAAGGAACAATGCACTGACCTTGTATGCGACCGACAGTGATATGCATTGACCTTATACGTGGTTAAACAGTAAATTGCACTGAGGTTTATATGACCTGGAGCAAGTGATGCACCGACCTCAACAGTAGTTGCACCGACCTTAGTATACGCAAGGTGCAACTAGCATCGATGTGAACAGTAAATTGCACCGACCTGAATACATGCAAGACTAGCTAGCATCGACTTGCAACAGTGATGTGCACCGACCTTATCATACTATAAGCACAACAGGCACTGACCCTAGTATGCATATGAACAGTGACATGCACCGACCTTATCATGCCATAAGCACAACGTGGCATTCTCGGCAACTATAAAACCCCATCCGTGCATTCCGCCACTTGATGTACTCAGTAGTGACGCGAGGGAAATGAGCAGGGCCCGGTACCCTGAATGATACCTCCTCTCGACGGTGAAAGTAATCCCACCACGCACGAGCCTCGTCATTGGCCACTTGGCTGGCTCAGTGCCTGTTTAGCAACGTAAATTGTGTGGAAGAAGAAGGGATGTGCTGATCATTGCCAAAATTCTGCCTGAACCAAAATGGATAGTACGGCTCCAGCCACAAGATGCCGCTCTTCCGAAAGACAAGGATGCTTGGTCTAATAGCTAGCACCCAGTCAATCAGCTCTGGCTCCAAGATCGGCCTCGTGCACTTGGCACCAGAAATCGGATGTATATATTCCTCTGTCTCCAACAGACTGCACTTCTGCATCTTGTTCACAAGTGATCTGGAATGAGCCGCCAGGCTCCAAAAGTGTAGAACTCTGGGTGAGTCTATGGGAACCTTGGTCAGCTTTCCCCTAATGGCGAAGAGTTGTTCCGCCACTGAAGACGATTTGGCACTTGCAAATTCTATCATCCTTAGGACAAGGCGAGATGATTGTAGCGCCCGAGGAGCGGCCTTCGGAAACAGGGTGCAGACCCAAGCATTGAAGAAATGTAATGGACTGACGATCTGCAAATTCTTGGGAAGACGAGTCATGTGCAAGTCTCCCAGCATTTTATAAATTAGGCATAAAGTCACGGGGCAAAGGGACAGCTTTGTACCCCAAGCCATCAAATAAGCAAGGTAAATGGCCTCTGCCCTGATCACGCTCTCGTTGCCTTGCGGGAGAGCAAAAGAACAAATCCAATAAGTCAAATATGCAGCACAATGCGTGACTGCATCAACACCAACAAGATTCGGGCATCCTTGTTGACCTCCTGTTAAGGTGGATGGGAAAGCGGCCTGTCGTCAGACCCTCTTCTTCTGCCTTAAGGCAGTCGGTGCTACAGTGGGAAAGTCTTCATACTTCTTCTCCCCACCTAAGAAATGCTGAAGCCAAGTGCCCATACGCACATGCCTCTTCTCTCCAGGCTTGCGTGCCGCCCTCGTATTGTACGATGAGCGGTAAAGCGTATGATACGCCTTCATCAGGTAGTAGTAAGCAAAGCCTGTCAAATATCGGCCTTCATCATTGGTCTAATCTTTCAGCCAATCTGGCCAGCAGACTTCTTCATACAGCTCTCCGTCAATTGGCAAGCCACTAAGTTGCGAAAGACTTCAAAGATCTAGAGAAGTTTCTCCCTCCGAAGTATAGAAAGTATTGTACTCGGGGTAGAATACTTCAATCATACCACAGCATAGACCCCTGGAAATAGGGTAGTGGTACCTTGAAGCGTACACGCTAAGATACACGCCAGCTTTGACCAGGATAGGAGCATAATGCTACAACACATAGTCTGTAAACTCCACAGCTCCAGGTCTGAACGTGTGGGCGTCGGTGGCCCTCAGCTCGGCAAACCAGCCTACAGAAATCTGATGTTTGAAATGGACCAACAGGTAGTCCAGCAAGAAGGATTCCTCTCCATATCCCCACTTCAATGGGGCAAGAAACAAGTCGAAGATTGGTTTTTCCCAGTCGACATGACCTCCTATCTCGTTCCATCGAGCGGGTATGAAATCAGGGGCTTTGGCCAACAACCCATCCTCTGGAGCCAGATCTTGCAGTCCAAGCACAACACTCCACTTCCTGACTTCTCCGGGGAGATAGATGGGCCTCCCCCACACAACAAAATCAGCCAGGAAAATTTTATTTTCTCAATTTTAATTATCGAGTTTCTACAGGACTCGTGAAGCTCCGCCAAAGAGAAATGATACTTCCAGGGTAGCCCATATCGACCCTCCAGCTGCTTCACCTCGCCCTCAGTTAGCTCACTGCGTAGAGGCTCTGTCGGCGTCGTAAAAGCCCTCGGAGCCGGCTCAACCTCTTGCACATTGGCCTCGGGATGCTGGTCCGCCATAGAGTAACCAAGAGAGCTGGAGGAGGAAGAAGAGGACGCTGAGCCGGATGACTAAGGAGGAAGCAGAAGTTGGCGAATCACTGCCACCGTAACCTCTGCGAGCTCCGCAAAGGCCGCCGCAACTCTCCACTCTTCTGGGTTGCCGTCGCGACGCATGAACCTCTCATGAATGTAAAGATGGTGGAAAGAAAAGCCCTAAGCGATGGAAGTTAGGAGCGACCGTACACGCTATGCTTATAAACCCCCCGTGGGAAGCGGCGCGACGTTTCAATCTTCAAAAAGGGGGCTCCACACATCAATTCATAAGAATTATCATCATTACGGGCGTATCCCCAGGGACAGTCGCATCAAGTGGCCCTTGTCAGAGAAAGTCCCCACTCAGCCTGAACCACTTACACCTACCCTAAATGCTACTCGATCGAGCCCAATCTTGGCTCGGGAGTAGGAAGGGCAATAGAGGAGAGGGGGAATTCTACTACCCAAACGGAGCGGCCAAACGAGGTCCTGGCAGACCAAATGATGCTCAACTCCCACGAGTGACAGCACCTCTAAGGGCCCACTAAGCCCAATAGCGTGCTCGGATTAACCGCTTCCTAGGCGACCTTCGGGTTCGGAAGTCTGAGTGTCAGATCGATCGGGAGGTCCCTTCAGGACCCTCGCGCTCTGCCCGAGCCTTGCGCCTATCACTCGGGAGATCCCCTTGAGCCAGTGCCCTTCGCTCGGACCGACTGGCGGAAGCTTATCCATGCGACCCTTAAGCACCCTTTAAGAGCAGGGAGATCGTGGGGTAATGGAGAATTAAGAATCCTTGTGCCTTTAAGAGCCCACGAAGAGGACGTAACCTCCCCTGAAACTCCTCGTCTCGGGGGGCTCTTACATCCCATGAGTCACTATATAAACCAGGGAGGCCCTCCTACGAAAGGTAAGCACTACTAAGCGATATTAACTAGCTAGAACTAATTTACCACTTGGTGGAGAGGAATCTTGCACTCCCATCTCCTCCTCTCTCTCTTGCACCAGAGTTCTACCCTAATCGCTGACTTAAGCATCGGAGGGTTTCCCCCGGTGATCTATCCTTGGGCACCTCTGACTCGTTTCCCTCCTTGCAATTCTACTACTCGTGGTCATCATCTACGGCTCAGGGACAATGCGAGACAACCCCTCTTCAGATACTTATTTCACACAGTCCGTATGACATTCCAGAGGATCAATCCCAATGGAATGCTTCAGATAGACTGAAGTTTGCTGAAAATCAAAAGGCCCTGGAACTAACAAAAAGGGCAATAAATGCTAACCAATTTCCATTTGTCTCTGAATGTAGGAGTGCTACATAGATCATCAACAAGATAACTGCCCGCCGATGTAAAGATGAAATCAAGCACCTCGTGGCTAGAGATCACAACAGTGATAAGCTAGATGTGTCATCTTCTCAGGTAAAATCTAAAACTAATGATTTTAGTTTTGATGATCTTGTAAGATTATATGAACGTCTGCTTGAGAAATATGAGAAAGTGAAATCAGAAAAGAAAAAATTAAGAAAAGAAATGATATCAGGAAGAAATGAAGGAGAAACTAAGGGAGAAGTATCTGCCACCCTCCTACCATCAGCGTCTTTTAGACCAATGATAAAAACTCACCCAAGATGAAAAGTCTTTGGACGAGTACATCATCAAATTTGATGAATTCTTCTATTGGAGGCGTGTCATGGAGGATGCCTCTATAACTCTCTCAAGATTTAGAGCTGGCTTACATGAGAGCATTTAGCGGGAGCTATTTTTGTGAGAGGTTAACAACCTCGAGCATGCCTACTAGGTTGCTTGAGACGTAGAGCGGTTTCAAAGGGTGGCCCCACTTCGAGTTTCCACCTACCGCCAACCTGAGCCCCGAAACCCTATGTCCCGCTACCCTGAAAGGCCTAGCCCCGCTACTTCATATGTCCCTACTGCCATCCCACTTTAGGCCGCCACCCCTGCTATCCCTTTCCGAAGGAACCCCTTACCTATACCTACTACTATGCCTAGGTTGGAGTACACTCCGCCAACTGATTGGAGGGATGACAAGGGAAAGGGAGCCTTCCCTAGCACCTCTTAACCAGTCCCTACCTCGGGAGTTCACTGCTTTAGGTGCCATAACTTAGGACATGTTGCCACCAATTGCCCCACTCGAGCCTTGGTCATCAATGACCCCCAGCCTGTGGAGCTTCCACCTCAGGAAGAAGAAGCCATCCAGAGATATGAGGCCTATCCTAACCTCATCGCCCAGTTTGAGGAAATGGATGTGGGATTTGATGGAACGCATGTCGAGTACGTACAAGTTGGAGATATTACCGAGAGCTTAGGCCAGGGAAGACTAGGTGTAGTTCGCTACATCCTAGCACACCCCTAGGAGGATGACTGGCATCGAACCTCCATCTTTCAAACCTACATCATGGTAAAATCTCAACCCTGTAAGGTGATCTTTGACAATGGGAGCTGTATCAACCCACATCCAAAGCCATATAATGTGGCATGGGTTGATGACACTTCTATCCCAATCACCACTACATGCGTCAATCCCATTCCATTTTAGTCCTACTAAGGACAGATCTTATGCGATGTAGTTCCTATGAAGGTCGGGAACATCATCTTAGTACGACCATAGATCTATGATGTAGACCTTACTACATTTGGTCGATCAAATCAGTGCTCCTTCTCCCATAACAAGAAGAAGATTCAATTATACCCGACACCCCTAGGGTGACCCTGAGAAGGAGCTCAACCCCCACCCCCACTGGAACCCCAAAGGTTCAGGAGAATCCCCAAACTCCCACTGAAGGGAGACCACCTATTCCCTCTTCCCCTGCACCTATCACACCCATTCCTAAGGCCCCTAAGGTTGGTCATGACCCAGTTAGGCGCCTTAACTTCATAAGTGTCCGTGAGCTGAATAGAGAGGTTGCCGAGGGTGCCCTTGTTTGGACTGTTGTCGTCACCATCACATCCGAGGAGTCCCAAGTCTCCGTCCCACCTGAAGTCCAGGCAGTCCTGCAGGACTTCCAAGACATCTTTCCTGGGGACTTGCCTTCTAGACTCCCTCCCATGCGTGATATACAACACGCCATTGACCTTGTCCCCAGATCCACCCTACCCAACCTTTCCCATTACAGACTGAAACCCAAGGAGCATGCTGAGCTCTAAAGAATTGTCGAGGACCTTATTCAAAAGGGTTTCCTCAGGATGAGCAAGAGCCCCTGTGCTGTTCCTACCTTGCTCATACCCAAGAAAGATGGCACTTCGTGGATATGTGTTGACAGCCGCGCCATCAACAAAATCACTGTCAAGTATAGAATAAAAAAGAGAAAGAATAACCAATACAATTATCCTAAAATGTATGCAGGGAAAGCGTAGGACCCAGATCTCTTGGCTGCAGGTCCGGGTAGTGTATCTAGCACTACCCAACTTCCAACGATAGAGGCTGGTAGCCATGGGGTTCTCGGAGTTCCTGAGCATAGAGGTGAGCCGGTTTGACACACTGCTCCTTTATGCTCTACACGACCGCTGGGACCCAGAGAGTCGTACGTTTCTCTTTCCATGGGGGCACATGGTCCCCACGTTAGAGGATGTGGCCCGACTCACTGGCCTACGGGTGCACAGGTCCCCGGTTAGTGGGAGCACCTATCCTGATTACCGGGAGATGGCCCAGGAGCTCCTGGGATTGGACTTGCTGCATCCAGAGCGGCAGTCCACCACCCTAACCCGGGCAGCACTCCAAGACAGCTTGGGACTACGACATGTCGAGATCGCAATAGGGGAGCTGCCAGAGCAGCACCTTCAGAGATTGGTGGACCGGGCCAGGTCGAGAGTCGCGGCAGAGCTGGGAGCGGAGGCAGATCGAGTGCTGAGGAGATTTCTGATGCTGCTATTCGGACGACTCCTATTTGCTATGAGGGCGAACGTCATCAGTTGCCGCTTCCTACCACTACTCGAGGACTTGGACCACGTGGGTGACTATGGGTGGGGAGCTGCAGTCCTGGCGTTCCTCTTCGACACCCTGAGTTCAACCAGCCGTCGGACGATGCTCGAGGGCTTCTCCCCTCTTCTCCAGGTATGACCTGACCCCTAGACTTGACTATGCAAATCATATGTGCTTTCTTTATGCTGACGGATGATGAAATGTGATGCAAGTGTGGGCCTACATGAGACTGCGTGGGCTGGGGAGAGGCGAGGAGACCTACCCCGACCTACTACCGATTGCTAGGAGGTGGACCGCACCTCGGGAGACTGGAGGCCTTTGGAGAAAAGTCCGGGGGCTCCAGGACGACCTGGACTCACTACCCTATACTTCGGTACGACTCTAAACTCAGACTCTTTTATTAGATGCAATCTATATGCTTATGATGCTGATGTGACTTTCTATTTCGACTGGTATGGTGGACTCCTTATGCAGATGAGGGGCAAGAGGGTCAGCCCTGGGTGGTGGGGGCCCTCACCTTCTCTGGGCGTGATGTGTGGCTTCACTGCATGAATGTAGTGGAGCCACTCTACTTAAGACTAGTGATGAGGACGATTGGCGTCCATCAGCTAGTGGTGGAGTTCCCAGCGCCGGAGAAGCTGGGGGAGCGAGTGGGGCGACACTCGAGGGGCGTGGCGACAGTGCTCGACTGGACGACGTGAGCTGCAGAGTAGATCGCGGACTGGATAGCACTCGGGTGGGTTGTGACCGCCCGAGCGGAGAGCGACGTGATGTACTACACAGCGTATGTCCAGTACTACGGGGACCAGGTGTTCCGGGGTGCCCGCCGACCAGTACGACTTCTAACCCTAGCACTCTTTCTATTACGCTTTATGATTTCTCCATGATAATGCACTGACGCTTGAACTTCCTAAATGCAGATCGACCCTGAGGGCAGGATCGCAGAGTTATAGGGGCTCCTTCACTCCACGATCCGAGAGTGAGACGAGGCTCGGCAGGCCTTGGCCCTACTGGTGAGTTTCCTAACCCTTAAACTTACATTACGCACTTTGATTAGGATTATGCTATGAAGTGACTGATCCTGGAGTTTCTAAATGCTACGAGGCGAGGGGACCCAGCGGCAGGGGACAGATGCTCCTTCTTCTAGGATCGGATGGGGGTACCAAGGTGTTGCTGGTCGGGGGCGACTAGGCGGGCCACTTGAGTTTGAGGGCTTGGGTGGATTTTGATGGAGGTGAAGGGGTGGGGTTGGTTGGAGGTGTGGCCCACTTGATTGTGGGTGAGTTGGTGGGATCGGCTAGTGGTATGACCCCCGTGGTTGGAGGTAGGTAGACGGGTAAGGTAGACCCTCCTAAGCGCTCTCTTCATGTCCCGCCATGACTCGATAGGTCTTAACCTCCTATCCTCCTGGAAGTATTTGATGTCCCTCCAGGTTTCGGGGACTTCACAAAAAAGTCACCTTTTGACAAAGTCAACTTGCATGGGACCGGACATAATGTACACCTCAAAGTAGTCGTTCATAATGGCTTCCCACTCTAGGTAGTCACTCAGGTTTTTGGAGCCATAGAAGTCCCGGGCTAGGGGAGTGGTCGGGTTGGTGTTCCCATCTTTGGGCGTATTGCCACCATGCATAAGGGGTATAGGATGTGGGCCTTTGATAGTCCATGGGACATGGTAAGCTATGGGATGGCCATGCTGACACTTAGACAAGACACTAGACACGACCCAAGACTTAACCAAATCTTCAGTACGTGGCAGAGGTAATAACCCGAAGGTCTGACTCGACGCGAGAGGCTACCTTCTGGAACAGCATAACCAAACCTCCCGAGTAATGTCTTTTGATATACCAGAGAGTTGGGATGCAATGAAAACTAAAAACACACTTTTTTTTGTTTTAAAACGATGATGATCCTAGACTCGACTTTAGACCATGCAATGACTCATGTAAAGACTACCCTAGACTCAACCATGCTCTGATACCAATTTGATGTGGGATGAAGACGCGGACTCGACGCCAAGTCGTGATGAAAACCTGAGACTCTAGCAAGCTCGCACTTGTCCCTAATGAGGGAAGCGTTCGGACCTGCACGGTTGAGAAACCGGCAGTGAGTCAAGGGTGGTCTACTCACTCTCTCGTGCCCGGGTCGGGTCACGGGACGATCTCGCTCCCTCACTCGCAGTGGTTAGTTGAATTATACGATCTAGGAAGTAACTAATCACACGCAGTGGCAGTAAGAACTTATGCTAAGAAAGCAAGCAACTACGACTACAAGGGGGCAGCGGGTGTACCTCCTCGCTCGAGGCATGGGGAAGACGTCCCGGCCAAGACAGTAACTCCCAACATAACAGTAATAATTAATTACAGCAGTGAAAATAATGGCCCACTCTACGTAGGGAGGTAACAGGCTACACACGACTCCGGGAGTACCGAGCTTGGGTTGGCGGGCAGCACTTTGTTGGGTCCCATGTGGCGGCAAGTGGTGGATCCTGTTCGGTGACTTGCTGGTCGGTAGGATAGCAACCACAGATGTACAAAGGAGCTACATCCTCCGGGAGGCTTCTGGAGGTGACAGATCACCGGGACGACGGTTGTAGGTCCATGGTCGATGGCCTGGAGCAGCGACGGCTGAATCAACACCGGCATAATTTTGGAAGAATTAACAATGCCTCCTTTTTTGCTACCTCATTTCCAGAAATATCATGCGCAGTCCGGCGAGAATGGCCGCTGCGACCAACCCTGACATCAGATCGACACGAGACTTGTGGCATTGGAAAGCTCTCTCGAAGATCTTCAACCTTAGGCTAGGATAGGAATTTAAAATCTTTTGTACTGGCCGTGGCAGAATTTAATAGGTGCTGGTTCTCAGATCTAGATCTGACTGGGCAGAAAAGGGAGTTTCCTGAGAACATGGTTTGGGCGGATTGGCACTAGGGTGAAGGGAGGCGGCCCCCACCCTATAAAATCTAATTTTTTTGTCATTTTTCTTCCTAAATTAACTAAGAAGGAAAAGGACAATTGGCTGGGAGGATATGTGGAGGCTTGTGAGCGTGTCGAACTTGAGGAATTCCCCCGTGCTGTCGCTTTGTGCTCCCGCATCCACATGTCGACTTCACATACTAGTACAGCACACGAACTGCACCGTAGGACAGTGAATTGAACGAACTGGGACTGAGTGGGGCCACTGGGCCCCGGGCTGGAGGGAGGGCGTGGCCCCCAGGGAGTTCACCCTCGCTGGGAGAGCGCGGCCACCCTCAGGGCAAACTGGCCCCAGGGCTGGTTGTAACCCTGAGGGATGGCCCCCGGGGGTCTTCTCTTGTCTTCTGGGGGTGTCCTTTGAGGGACACTAAGCTTTGAGGGACTGGGACGGGCCCATAGGGGCCGTTGTTCTTTGAGTCTTTGTAGTTGCTCGCAAGGTGTTCGGGTAAATGCCTGACACACAACGAATTACCGAACAACTTGGGTAGATGACTGAGGGGCCGCACGGTGGGCCTTGGGTTGAATAAGGGAGCTCGTGGGAGCTAAGGAGAGGCATCTTAGCGACGTGAGTCGTGCCTTAAGTTACGTGCCGCATTGCACGGCGGGTTGGTAGGGTAGCCTCGGGTTGGCCCAAGTGTTAGAGTTAAGTGGCTTGTTGCCACATATCTGAGTGTCAGGGTTGGCCCTGACTTGCTGGGGGGTTGTTGTAGTACCTAATTGAGGTGCTGGAACCACGGGGCAGCCCATGGTTTGGTGTAGACGGGCTGGAATACATGCGCCCATAAGGTGTTTGACAGAATGTCGAACACACCTGTGCGAGCCGTATACGCATGCGATAGGCCTCCAAAGCCTATGGTTGACTGTGTTAGGTCTCCCTTTGACCTTGGAGGGTTGAAAGAAGTGTCTTGGGGTGGGACCTCGGCCCTTTCACTGGGTGCCACATGGCGTGGCTTAACGTCGTGGCGCCCCCGGGTGGCTCCGGGCGGCTATGTAGGAGACAGGCAAAGCCCGTACGTGAGTAGCCGGGGTTGACCCCAAACAGTTGCCTGTGTCGCCGTGTGTCACGACAAGCTGGTCAGGGCCCTTCTAGGGACCCACGGGGTTGTAGAAAGGACTGGGTAGCCCATGCCTGGAAGGTGTTCAAGGAAATGCCTGAGTCCTTATTTCTTGTCATTTTGCCAAGAAATAGTCCGGGTACAATAAGTACATAAAGGCTATCGTATCACCGTCACGTGGGACTTAAGTGAGACTGAATAAAGGCACGTGATACAAGGCAGGAAGCTATCCTAAAGACCTACCACGTGGATCATCTTACACTCTGCGCCTAACACATGTACTTAAGAAATGCACGGGAACGTGCTTTCCACACGCCCAAATCGGGAGTCCGTGGGACCACAGAACTTAGGCTCTATAAAAGGCAATCTTGTGCCTGAACTCAAGAACAAGAGAAGAAGAACATAAAAGAACAAGATCGGAGTGGATCATAAGGAGAGGAGAAGAGAGCTAGAGGCGTCTGAGAGGAGTTCAAGAGTGGAAGAGCCAGTTCCGGTAAGAGAGAAGAAAAATAGAGCGTCGTGAGAAGGTCTGAGAGAAAAGTGAGATTGAGAGGCTTGTGTTCTATCCTGACTTCTAGATCAGATCTAGAGTCAGATCGCTCCAGTGGAGCTATATTTTTCATATTCTGTCATTATTTTCTTCGTTCTTTAGTTTAAGTTTGGCCCTCAACTTGGTCCGCCTAAACCCCCCCGACCCTTCATATTCCCCTATAAAAACCCCATAAGAGCTCAAGGGGCAGGGGATGCATACAGACGCAGGCATACAGACACCCCTCAGACTTCCGAAGGCAAGCAAGGACGGATGCAAGGAGCTAAGTGTGCGGGATTGCCTTAGTGATCGGCTTACACACGCCGAGGGTATGTCGCTCGCACTCCCCTCATACAGCGTCTAGCCATCTCACACAGGTCCTTCCCCGTCACATAAAAGGCGTTATGACAATGGCAAAAACACCCGCATCTCGGGTCTGCCCGCGTATGACAACCTATGAAGGCTACACATACGCCATGATGCCGCACCTACATCCGTCTCGGGACCGCATGCCCTTTGCTCGCCTCGAGCTGGCCACCGACCGCTCTAACCATTGATTCGAGCTAACCGGACCCTGGCCCGGAAGTCGCATTCCCGGGGACCGCCCTCAACTTTCCAGCATGGAGACACTCGCCTCTCAGAATCCGTACCCGACTGCTCATCCCGAGCCGCATCCAGCCCTCCTCCAGGCGTCGACCAGTCTCTCCCCCCGCAATCCAATCTAGTCCTCCCTTGGCAAACCGACTATGTCCCTCGCCTCACGGAGAACCTCTGTAAAAACACACGGATGTCCGCCTTGCTATGCATTGACCCGGGGGCCAACCCACGTGTCGAAATTGTCCCGTGACTTGCACCAGTTGTAATTTGGCCTCTTCCGCCTATTTGTAAAGCCCATGTGGCTCTCATAAAGCATGCAACCAGTCGAAAACGAGTACCTGTACCCGGATCTCAACTCCCTTACACACTACCCAGTGTGTGTGTCCAGTACCTCCGACTCAAGTAAATCACACATCTCGGTCAAGTGCGCCCTTATAGCAGAGGGATGCCCCCGACCCTCTACCCATGGCTTCAGACATATTCAGACTTCTCTCCAGCACGGAACAAAGGTGTTCGGATTCAATCCGATGTAAATAAATATCGACTGCTTGCGATCGATGAGGAAAGATGTCCAATACATGATTCTCCACAATCGCCCGCGCACTCGCACCCATGGAACCTCCTCTCTCTCCACGTGTCGCCCGATCTCCCGAGCCTACGTGTCGCGTCCTGACGACGCTCCCCAGTCAACCCTCGATTCCATAGGTGATTGTCAAGAAATCAACTGACATGCCCACACCCCGGTCTAATTATCTTAACCCCGAAAATTTCTCGTGCCATTCGATCCCCTCTCGACCTTCCGTAAAATGCGAGTGCCCGGTACCACCTTGAGAGGAATACAATTGCGAAGGAAGATACCCGAGATACATCGAACTCTCGTACTTTTCTTTATCGTTTTATTCCTTCCCTCATCCCGATCACCGATCCCCAAACAACAATCTCGTAACTACAACCTCAAGGCTCGTCTGTTAGCGAATCTCACGACATCCAAGACGTACGTGTGCGAAAATCATACATGTGGGTCAACCAGTCATGAGTGAGTTAAACTATGTTCCCAGACTACAAATTCACTGACGATGGCTGCTACAAACCTGATAATATCAGACCGTACTGAGCCTGACGTTACTGGGCCTTGCTGGGCCTGACGGTTTCCCCCTCCCTCATATGGTTTCATTGTTAGATGTCACAAGATATGCATAAAAGAATCCAGGAATTTACTTACGTGACAGGTCCCGTTACATTTACAATGACAAACCTGGGGAGTTTATTTATCGACATCTTTTTTTAAAAAAGGTGGTATTGCGTGGTAGGGATCCGCGTGACCCCTACTGAGTCTGGCTGTGACTCACCCTTCTTCTTTTCAGGTGAGCCACCCCAACCTTCGACCGGAGGACCTCGTGCCTTTCCTGACCGAGTCTAGACAGCCAGCTAGTGTCGGTGGTGTCTCTTTTGTACTTTTGACCAGGGTATGTCCCATGTAGTTGTACATTCAGACTTTGTATAATTGTGGACTTGTTCTTTTGGTAATTCTGGACTAGTGTATATTGACTAACACTCTGATATATTTTAATTGCTTCCGCACTTCAGTTAAAATAACTGTTCTAATTTAATTTGTGTGTAGTGTAATTCTAATTCGTTATACGCTCCCTCGACAAACTCCCCCAACCCTTCAGGGGCCTCATCAGCCTCTTAGGTGACTTCCCTAGTTCCTGGTAGCGGTAATTCGATACTACACCGAGTTATCAGTATTCGGAGATCTGGGTCATTACATGGATCAAGTCCAATAGACCGCCTGACAGCTGTATTTCAACGGGGCTTCGAGAACAGAAACAACCCCGTCCAGGCATAGCAAAGTGCGGGCTGGAGCCGGCATCGTCCTCAAATCTCCAAACGAAGAAGTATTGCACACTTCATGCTCCATCAGTAAGCCCTACACAAATAATGAAGTAGAATATGAAGCTTTGATCATCGGCCTCCAAGTCGCCTTGCAAATGGAAATCAAAATGCTACAAGTATTTGGCGATTCGCTATTGATCGTCAAGCAAGTTCAGGGATAGTTTGATGTCTGAAAATCCAAGCTACTCCCTTACCACACTAAGGCAAAGTGGCTCATGGAGCCGTTCTACCTCATCAAAATAAGCCATGTCATCAGAGGAGAAAATGCACAAGCTGACGCACTGGCGAAGCTAGCAACTTCATTGGAAGTGTCGCCCGATGGATCGCTTAACATCCGGGTGATAAATCAGCGCCAGATGCCTAGCATGATAGAAGAATCAGAAGAGGAAGAATTTGAGGCCGCCACTACAGAGGCTATCAGTTTACTCGACTGGAGGGACCCTCTTATCCAGTGGTTCAAATACCAGTAGTTACCCAAGCAAAGAGAAGAGAAGATCAGGCTGATCAGAACAAAGGACTCTTATGAGGTCTGAAACGAGATACTATTCTGAGTCGTGGCAGATGCCAAATAGAAATTACTACTCTGATGCCTTTCCACTGAAGAGGCCTGGAGAGTCATGAGGGAGGTTCACATCGAAACGGCTGGTGCGCACCAGGCGGGACCGAAAATGAAGATTGAGACAAAGAAGCTTGGCTACTTCTGGCTGACAATGTTTGACGACTGTTGCAAGTATGCCAAGTCTTGCCAAAAATGTCAGGAGCACACGACAATGCTTAAAAGATCGCCAGTGCTGCTACATCCAACAGTACCCAGCTGGTCGTTCGCCGAGTGGGGAGCTGACGTCGTTGGTCCATTACCCACATCATCAGCAGGGTGCTTGATGGGGACATCACCCCCCTTGCCCACATTCATGGCTCACCTCGGGCGCATCTAGCATGGTCTAGTTACCTATTTTGAGTCATATGATGTATTTTTCTATTTTTTTTGAGAGTCATATCATTGTATTTTCTCTTTTATTTGAGTCATGTCCCTAGGTCTTTGGTTTATTTCCCTAAAGTCCGTGTGCCATTAGGTTAATTGGAGTAGCTTTTGCGCCTAATTCATTGGGCCAGGCCCAGGGGCGCCCCTACCCCCTTGGCTCTTTGTCATTGTGTCTTGTGTCAGGGACTTTTTGGCAGCCCCGTCTCTCCCCGTGACCTGGTGCTGAAGGGACAATAATGCTGCCCCTGTAAGTCAGGCCTGAATCTTGGAAATTAACCCAAAATGGCCACGACCTGGCCTTACCTCGGGCCGACATTCTGATTAAACTGGACCCGTTTGCCAACCGGATTCTTTCCGGATCATCATTAAAATTGCCCCGTACTCGACAGACATCTGAACAGATTTATTTTGATTTTCACCGCATTCTCGCCACGGACTCCCGCCCGAACATGAAAGGGTCTATGAATGACCGACATGCCTGATTGCCCGTGTCTCGGCATAGGCTCTTGTGTGTTTTATTCTTGCCTCTTTCCTTTACAGTTCGTATTAATTCTTTCGGCCACAAGGCCCCTAATTTTAGCAATTAATTAAAGGTGTTCCCTCGTATGGGGGACGTAAATGACGTCGTGACCTTTATGGCATGACGAGATTTGGTCCTGACCTGAACCACACAATCACCTGACAAAGTCAGATCGAGTGCACCATGGGTTCCTCGGAGTCCGAATGAATCGTCACCTTGGTGACTGGCATGCCCACGCACTTAATAAATCAAATAAACCCATCTTAATAAACCAGCAAACGAACGACAATAACGAGTCAATCGAAAAGTGCATCCACACTACCCAAGCCACAAGGCCACACACTTGGGCGGTCACACCACCCACCCAAACTTACAAAATCATTAGAATGGTGCGGACACACCTCACGCGAAGCCCCAAATCCCATGAACACCTCAAGCACATGGACACCCAGGCTGAAGGGAGCTAGGCGGCCAAGGTACTGGCTACCCAATAGGGCTGAGTGGCCAGTCACTTGGCCACCCACCCAGGGGCATGCATAGGCCTGGGCGGCCACTTCTCCGGCCGCACAGAGCCCAGACCTAGGGAGCGATCCTGATGGTCGCCCAGAGAGCTGGGCAGCCAGGCCTCTGGCCACCCACCTAGAGGATCAACCGAGCTTTACCTAGAGGATCAACTGAGCTTGGGCGGCCACTTCTCTGGCTGCCCAGGAGCCCAGGCGGCCAACCCTTGGGCCGCCTAGACAATGGGCTTCAGAATGCTGAGAAACACACGAGACAGCTAGAGCAATGGCCGTCTGCAACCTTGGGCAGCCCAATCCTTGCCTGCCCAGCAAACTTGGGTGGCCAGGCCCATGGCCGCCCAGTCCTGGACGCAACGGCCACCTATTTGGCCATTTCCTGCGATTTTCATGGAAAAATGCCAACAGAGCTCACCCAGAGCTCGATCGGAAGCCTGTTCATCATCGGGTGAAGGGCAAAACGTGGGGAATACATCCCCGGACCGTCCTATGATCGGAGAACCACAAATCAAGGCCACCAATGACCAAAACTGTCACTCAACCCCCGGTATGCTTAAACCCCCAAAATAAGAGAGACACCCACTATCGGCCTCACCGGGCATGAAATCGAAGAGGAAATCGTGCAGAAGGAGTAGGGAACCATCCCCCTACTTGAAACAAGCTTTAACATCACCCAAAGCCTCGATCTGACGAATGCCCCGTGGCTGGCTTCTCACGAACGTCGCCGCCTCCGGTCCAGCATGTCCCTAGCTCCACCTTCACTACACTCCATCACTGTCGCGCCACGCACGTCCCTCGCCATCTCCGTCGGCCGCCGGAGTGAGAAAGGAGAGTGAGAGGGAGACGGGAGAGAGTGAGGGAGAGGGAATGCGAGAGATGAGAGAATGTAAGGGGAGATGGGTTAGGATTATAATATTAATTATATTGTTCCGCTACTTCTTTCTCCTCCAGAGCTGTCCAGCCGATAGGTATTTTGCCTATTTCAAGTCTCGCACCAAATTTCACCTTGTCGAGGTTTCCACCACTGCGTCCAACCACAAAGGGTGGGCAGAGAAATTCGTCTGCTTTATCAAGTCACGGGATCATGAGGTCCCTACTAGGTGGATACGTGGGAACTTCCCCCCTACTTGGCATGATAGCCAGCCCAGGCTTAGGGCTAGAGAGTGTCGGAAGGTGAAGGTTCTCAAGCGGTACTCCTTGGCTGAGGCCGACCGTGTCCTGACTCCGGCGCTGCTTCGGGAGCTGGAGTTGTGCCCCCGTTGCCGCAAGGTATGGGTTTTGTTGCTTCCTTAATTTGCTTTCTTACGAACGATGCTTAACTCGATTTTGCTTTGCTTCCAGGAGCGCTTGAGCCTCGGAATTGGACCTCTGAGATCGTGGAGTTGCCACTGAGTGCTCCCCGCCCCGTCGAACACGTGAGTCTGGGGGCTGACCAGGCATCGGTGGTCGCCCCCCCAGCCGAAGCTGCATTTGCTCCGGGGAGGCTACAGTACCCAATTCCCACCGGGGTTCCATTGGTGCGCCCGCTAGCGACATCCGCTGCAGCGGGGAGCGGCTCGGTAGCGAGCGGAGGTCTTGCTTCCCCGAGGAATCTCGTCGAGGAGGCTTCCAGTGCGGTTGGCGAGGGCTCCGACATGGCTGGGGGTCATTGTGCGCCCCTGACCGATGATGAACTGGCGTCCCTAGACACTCGTCATCGGTCGATGAAGAGAATGAGGAGTCCTTCCTCCAGTCAGATTCGTGCTCTGCCTCCCCTGGCGCTTGGGCATCCTCCAGCTGCAGCTGTGCCGCCTCCGGTGTCGGGCAGATCGGTGGCTACCCCCTTACGTTGGTACCTCCGGCGCGGGGGCGTGACAGGGGCAAGGCCCCTACTGTCGACGTGAGTGCTCCTGCTTTGTTGGCACCTCCACGCCGTAGCTCGTCCCCGCCTCTCTGGGCCCAGCACCCCGTGTTGCCCGGGCTTGCCACGATTATTGATCTTATGGGGAAGACCGTTGAGTGGCACAAGCCCTACGGTGAGTTTGGTCCCGAGGCCGAGGAGGAGGTGACAACGAGGGCGGCGGGGAGCATCTACACGGTGGCGAGTGCCTTCGGGCTTTGGAGGCTTCATTTCCAGGGCCTTGCTCGGATGCCGGCATCCAGCCAGGCCGCTTAGGCCGAGTCGGAGGCACGATCAAAAGAGCGCGAGTCGGTTCTGAACGCGCTGCGTGAGCAACTCCATCAGCAAGGGCTGGCTCTTACCGGGGCGGAGCACGACTGGGACGCCTTCTGGGTGCGGGCCAATGCCGCCGGTGAATCAGCCGCCAAGCTGGGGAAGCAGTTCCAGGCTTCGGAGACTCGTGCTCAGGTGGCCAAAGCCGAACTGTCCAAGGTGTGTTCGCTGCTGGCATCTGCGAGCGAGGAGGCAGTGGAGAGCTTCCGGTCCTCGCCGGCTTACCGGCAGGAGTTGACGGAGGTGGCTCTGGAATTTTATGGGTCGGCCCATGACCGGGGCTTCCGTGAGGGCTGGACCATCGCCGTGAAGTTTACTACAGCGAGCCTGGGATGTGATCACAAAGAAGTAAAGTCCATCTACTTCACAGCCAATCGCAATCTTTTGCTTACTTTTCATATCCTAAAAGACAGTGAGTAGAGAAAAATGTTGCAAAACAGTTTAACTGTTAGGTAAGACTACTCACTGAAAGTAAATTACTGGAAAGAGATAGCACATGAAGTGTGGAGAAAAGAGTCAAATGATCTGAGAGTCTAATGGAACCTTTGCCAACAAAAGTAGCACGGGTACCATCAGCGATGGTGACTTTATCTTGACCTGAACATAGAGAATAAGAATGCAAAGAAGTAGGTATAGCCGTCATGTGGTTAGTGGCACCAAAATCAATCACCCAGGAATGTCCAGAGGATTGAGTAGTAGCGCTCAAGGCAGCGCCATGTATACCTGACAGTAATGAAGAGAAGGGTGATGAAAAGGTGCTCTGAAGTTTGCAGGCATCTTGTCAGAATATTTCTCCCAAGAAAAATCTGAGTCATGGTTTGTGCAGCCACAGTAAGTACATTTCTTGTCATCTTGCTTCTTATCGCCAATGGAAGAAGGCCTAATAGTAACACTAGTCAATGTAGAGTATTCGCCAACATCAAAGTGCGCAGGAGTGACAGGTTTGCTGCTCATGACCTGCCGTTATTGTTCTTCACTCAGAACTCTGAAGTCTCTTCCAACGAGGAAGCCAGGTCCCCGTTGAGGATCTGTCCACATAAGGCCTCATAATTTGAGTTCAGCTCACTTAAGAACAACGCAATCCTATCATCTTCTTGAAAGTGTCAGGCAGGTTTATTGTTCAGCAAGCGAAGTCCACTTAGTTGTACGATAGACATCTAGCTCATTCCACAGTGAGGTTAAAACACAAAACTAGGTTGTGATACAGGCAAACTTTATTCTTCTTGTGACCATAAAGGCCAGCTAAGGTCTTCCACATGTCTGCAATAGTTGACTTCCAGAACTCTGAAGTCTCTTCCAACGAGGAAGCCAGGTCCACGTTAAGGATCTGTCCACATAAGGCCTCATAATTTGAGTTCAGCTCACTTAAGAACAACACAATCCTATCATCTTCTTGAAAGTGTCAGGCAGGTTTATTGTTCAGCAAGCTATGTCCACTTAGTTGTACGATAGACATCTAGCACATTCCACAGTGAGGTTAAAACACAGAACTAGGTTGTGATACTGGCGAATTTTATTCTTCTTGTGACCATAGAGGCCAGCTAAGGTCTTCCACATGTCTGCAATAGTTGACTTGTACAAGATGGTCGATCGAATCTCAGGGCTGACAGAATTAAGAAGCGATGACATGGCCATGCTGTTATCCCACCTCCAGGCAGGAAAGAGGGTCTAGAGGATCTGGCATCTTCTGATTGCCAGTCAGGAAATCCAGTTTGTCACAGGCAGCAATATAGAGTTCAACAGCGACAACCCATGATTGAAAATTATGCTCAATCAATTTTTCTGATGTGATTTGTAGTGTAGTCTAGCCAGCAGACACCATGGACACTGGCTGAACCATGGGAGAAGACATGTCAGAGGCCATACAAGATGTATCTGCCATGTCGTAGCAGAGAAAGAGACCCCACTCTTGATTGTAACTGCTGGCTGTAGAATTGTTATTCGGAGTAATAGAAGTGGAAGCGAGAGATATTCTCAGCTTGAACAGGAACCTCTGGCTGAACTAGATCTAGGATTTCTGACTTGAACAAGAGTGGCAGGAACAGCAAACACAGCAGATTAGGCCGCAAGAGAGTCTGGCCTAGGCTGGATGTTCTGCCTGCGCAGAAAATTTTGTTTTTTGCTTGAACAAAGAACACCAGGAGGTCAGCAACCTGAGCAGAAGGTCAGAAGGGGCAGGAGGGAGTTCTGCTGGGAACTCTGGCCTCGCTGGAGGTTCTGGCCTGCACATAAGGGCATTTTTTTTTTGAACAAGAACAGCTGGGACACTCTGGCCTAAGCAGAAGATCAACAGCCTACTCAAGGCTTCAGCCTGGGCAGGAGGGAGTCCTATGCGAACTGCGGCCTGAGCAGGAGAAGAGTAGCTCCTAGAAGGGTTTGGCCTGAGCAGGAGAGCCTCACTGAGGCTTCAGAGAGGGGTCCGTGATCTAGTGAAGACTTCAGAGGAAGAATCCGCAAGCAAGAAGGGACCACGAGCAAGTCCCTACACCGGCTGCCCTGTCTAGGGTTTTGGTCTTGTGTGGAGGTGGAACAGAAGAGGAAGGAGGCGGCTGCCCTTGCGCTAGCAGGGAAAACCCTTAGAAGGGGTACAGCCCAAAAGAATGTGTGTTCCAAGAAGATCCCATGGGTCTTCTGCTCTGATACCATGTTAGGTCAGAGAAAAGAGAGGCCAATGGAGGGGGGAGAGGCCTAACGTTCTCCTCCTTGGGCAGTTCACCCCTTTTATATAAAAGAACCTTTTATATGATTACAATTCTGCCCCTCCACATGAGGGTGACTAGAGATAAAAGGAATGTATAAGAAAACCCAAAAAGTCAGAGTATTACAAATGCATCCCTATTAATTTACAGAAATGCCCCTGTTCTTCCTACATTCATGATGCACACAATGCTCTAAAAAAATCTTAGTACTTGATTTAAATAAGATGTAAGAAGATGCTTAGGTAAATTTTGAATAATAACTAGGTAAAAATTCCTCCGGAGATAAATACTAAAAAATAAAAAATCACATTTTTGTGATCCTCGGAACGCACCGATCGCAACGGTACCACTCTCGCCTGGGTTAACGACTCGGTTCGTCCGCAGCGGAGTTCCGCAAGATTTGTCAAAAACTAGGTCGGGAATCAGAAAAACGTGCGAAAAAAATCGCGGAACGCCTCCGGGTGTTCGAAACAACTCCGGATCGCGCCGATCTGAACACGAAAGACATCTGAAACGTAATTATGGACACAACGGAGTCGGACACTCCGAGGAAACAGATCTGGGACCCGAAATCAAGGATCCAAAAGGGTGGTGGCTCAAAGCGCTGTGGGCTTGTGCGGCCTATCGTGGGACGGCACGTCCCCTATGTGCGGCCCCATGTCGATCGCCCATCCCTTGAGATTTTGACTATTGTTTGTGACCGTGGCATAGTGCACTGCGGTGTGCGGCCAGGGTCTGGCCGCATGACCCTTCGTGCGGCCATGAACTGGCCGTACGTCACCATGTGCCGTTGGTAGGTTGTGCGGCCAGGGGCGGACCGCACAAGCCTTGTGCGGTGAGGTCCTAGCCGCCCTTCCCTGGTGCGGCTAGGGCCCAGCCGCGCTTACGTTTTTACCGTTGGAGGATGAACGGCCGGGTTGGACCGTCCATCCCCCTGGTGCGGCTAAGAGTCAGTCGTTCTTCTTTGTGCGGCCCTGGCTTGGCCGCCCTTAAGCGGGCAACCGCGGCCAGTGGCTCGACCGTTCATCCCATGAGTGGCCTGAGACCAACCGTGCATCCCGTGAGTTTTTGACCGTTGTTGGTTACCGTTACGCGGTGTTCGGGGTCAGTGGCTAGGGGATAGCCGTGTGTCCCCATGAGCTGCCATGTTCTGGTCCCGTCGTACCGTTGGTGGATGAGCGGCCCAGGTGGGTCTGCCCATGCCTTGAGCGGCGAGGTTCTAGCCGCCCTTCCCTTAAGCAGCTAGTGTCCGACCGTTCATGTTTCTTACCGTTGGGATTGATGAACGGCCAGATTGGACCATCCTTCTCCCACGCGCGGCTAAGGCTTAGCCGTGCATCCTTGAGCGGCTAATGATGGACCATTCATCGTCTGAGGCCTAGCCGGTGATTTCTTCCGTTCCGATTCGAGTCCCAGGTGAGTAGATCTCGATCCACGTGCTGACCCGTGGTCTAACTAATACTAGGCATCATGGGGGGACCATGTGTGGGGTGCCGTGGGGGGTCCCGGGATGTGGCGTCTTCGACTTGCGTCACTATGAGTCGACGTTGTACGAGGAGTGATCCTTATACTTGTCTACCTCCGGATGTTATTTTCCATGACTTGTGAGTCTGTTCTTCCGGTGACACGTCCACTAGTCGTAGCCTTCTTACGGCACGCGTGTGTTGACCCACCCGGGAGTGGTGGAGCGGCTGACCCGAGTGAGACGATGAGTAGGCTGGTTACTGTAGGGCCCCCACGTATAGCCGAGTCTAGGCTTGGGGGGAATTACCAGCTAGAGGGTAGGCGTAGGGCGTATGGTTTGAGTGTGCACATGAGGTTGAGAGTGTCAGACCCGTGCTGACGAGCGCGACCTCGGCTAGTCCTTGTTTCAGTGGTACTTCTGATTACTGTGCGTGTCTGAGTCTCACGCCCGGGATGTTGTAGGTAGACACTTGTGACGCGGTATCAGACGTCAGGAGACGCATCTGATCGTTCTTCTAGTGGGTGGTGCTCCTGTTGACTAGTAGTTATGGACTCAAGTTTTGACGGACCGAGGTTCAGTAGTACGGTATTAATTTACTGGACGAATCCTAGATCTGCACCATTAAGGATCCACTAAACTACGGGCACTACAGCAAGCCTCTGCTTAGACAAGGAAACACAGTCCTCGTAGCTGACCACCTGACCACATCATCAGCTCCAGTGTCAAAGGCGACAAGGAACACCTGGCACACAGGACACCAACGACAAATTCATGGAGACAGCAGCACTTACAAAAACAACAGTAGCAACACAGCACCACCTGCAGCATTCTGGCTCCGTACAGCACACAGAACCACAGAATACAACTGTAAGCAGGGTCACATCAAGGCACGATAGCAGCTGAACACATGACTATAGGGAAGAGTCATGCTTCAGACAGCTCACCAAGAAAGACCCGCGACCACGGGAAATGACACAAAACAACAATCTCAAGGGATGCATCTCAAGGACCAAGATGAAGCCTCGAGAGCACAACACCCAAGAGAAATGAAATGCATAGTAAAAGGGTACTCAATCAGCAGGGAGGCTGACAAATTCTCCAATACTCACAAACGCCGATGCCAACACTAGAAAATTACCAGCAACAGCACGACAACAGACACATCAAGGCACAGGAAGTCAAGATGAAGTCACATCGAGAAGAAGGAATTCCCTCGATCAGTAAGAATCTCATGACAATGATCCTCGGCCAATGGGTAACTAGCCCATACGCTTCTGCTGCGCACTCTAGCATGTACACAGGCATCATAAAAGACCTCGGTAATCACATCTTAGCACACGTTCGGTGCCATCGCAACTCATCAGAATCACAATTAACACATCACGAGTACTGATCCAGCGAATAGCCGATCACAAGGAGCCTAAGTGCAAGGGAAGAGAGCGCCAACCTCAGCACAAAGCCCAAGGAAGAATGCTAATCTCAGCTGACCCTTACGTCCTGAAATAATGAATGAGCCTTCTCAACGCATCGGCCGCTGGACACGGCACGACGAACATGGTACACTACAGCTCTTAACACCATAACGGAGTCCAAAGCTAAGCAACCATGGAGCAAAGAGCAGATCAGGCTCAGAATAAAGCTGTCCACACTTAAGTAGACATAAGATAAAATCATCACCAAGATAGCAAATCCAAGGCCAACCTCGAGAAAGACTCCACCAAACGGGATGAGAAACATCAAGCTCACTAACAAAAGTTCACCAGGAAAGGAAAATCCGAGCTCGCCTGAGTAACTTCTCATTCACAGAATCTAATCGAGCACTTCAACAGAAGCGAAACACATCAGGAGCTGAAACAGACTCAAGCTGGAGTGACCAAACTAACGTAAGGACGTGTACGATCATCATACAAACGCTAAAAGTCAATAGCAACCTAAGCAACTTATAAGAAAATCTCAAACAAGGTACCGCAGCTTTGAGCCTTTCGGCGAACACTGCCAAGAACAACATGATCGAGACAGACATCGCCGAGAACCAAGCGATACAGAATCACGAAACCTAATGCCAGCAATTTCCACCAGCCATCAGTTGGGCGACTGTACAGGACTTTTACGACTCTGGTAACTGTATATCTGAGATTCCCATGTACTTCACACAACAACAGCCCCGATACCACCTGTTGTGACCCGGATCCCGGATACCAGATATACCCGATAGGATCATCGAATACACCTGATACCGCTTGGAACCCGCGAGGCCTCCCAAGAGTGGTAAAGCTCCCAAAGGGATAAAAGAACTGTCATGTAGTACATTGAACTGACAGATATAATAGTAAGTAATTAAATTTCATTAGACCATGTTGCGATGTTCACTTTTACTGGGATGAAGACTGCCGGATGGCTTTTGACAAACTGAAAGACTATCTAAATACTCCTCCAGTGTTGGGCACACCAGTGAAAGGGCGGCCGTCGATATTATATATAGCAGCCACTCACAACTCTCTGGGGGCAATGTTGGCCAAGAATAATGAAGAAGGGAAAGAACAAGCCCTCTACTACCTCAGTCGGAGATTGGTCAGAACTGAGGAGAAATACACCTATATTGAGAAGATCTGCTTGGCACTAGTCTTCGCAGTCAAGAAGCTTCGACACTACATGTTATCGCATGAAATCAATTTGATATCCAAGGAGGATCCTCTAAAGTATATTATATCCCAATCGACACTCAAAGGTCGCTTGGGCAAATGGGCGGTGATCCTTATGGAGTTTGATATCTCCTATGTGCCATGAAAGGCTATCAAGGGCCAAGCTATTGCAAATTTCTTTGCCGAACATCCGGTACCGGAAGACTGCCCGCTGGAACCAGAGCTTCATGAAGATGAAACCCTAGAAGTCGGCCAGGTGTAGCCTTCTCTATGGCAACTATACTTTGATGGCACTTCCAGAATTGACACCTCAACTACTGGGTCAGCCAGAGTCAGAGCAAGGGTAGGCATAGTACTGAAATCTCTGGAGGGAGAAATTGTCCACACATATTGCTCAATAAACAAGTCGTGCACGAACAATGAAGCTGAATATGAAGCCCTGATAATTGGGCTACAGATTGCTCTATCCATGGGAATCCAGATGTTGGAAGCATTCGGGGACTCCATGCTAGTTATAAAGCAGCTGGAAGGAGAGTTCGACGTGTGAAAGCAAGAGCTCCTCCCTTACCATTAGCTGGCGATTTGCCTGATGTCGAAGTTCTACTTCATCAGCGTCAAGCATATCAACCGAGGAAAGAATGCCTAGGCAGATTCCCTTGCTAAGCTGGCTAGTTCCTTGGCAGTCCTGCCAGACATAAGCCTGAACATAATAGTTATCAACCGCCAGCAGGTCCCCAGTGTAACAGAGGCCCTGGCCGATGAACAAAATGATGAAGTTGTAGCTGTGGAAGAGGTTCAACAGCCCGACTGGTGAGAACATCTCCTACATTGGTTCCAGCACCAACAGCTCCCAAAAGAAAAAGAACAAAGAATGAAGCTCCTAAGGGTCAAAGACTCTTACGAGATGAGGAACGAAACCTTGTTCCGAATAATGGCAGATGCCCGAAGAAAAGTTTTGCTCCATTGCTTGTCTTCAGTAGAAGCTAGATAGGTAATGCGAGAAGTCCATGCGGGTTCAGCTGGAGCGCACCAGGCCGACCCCAAAATGAAGATCAAGATAAAGAAACTGGGCTACTATTGGCCCTCCATGTTTGACGATTGCTGCAAGTTCGCCAAAGCTTGTCAGAAATGCCAAGAGTACACCAATGTGTCTAGAAGACCGCCAGTGCCGCTACACCCCACCATACCAAGCTGGCCATTTGCTCAATAGGGCACGGACGTGGTTGGGCCATTACCAGCATCTTCATCAAGATGCAAATATATTTTGGCAGCTACAGATTACTTCGCCAGATGGGCAGAAGCAGTAGCACTAAGAGAAGTGACGGGAGAGTTAGTTACAAGATTCTTTCGACAGAATATAATATTCTGGTTCGGGATTCCCAGCCGAATTATCTCTGACAACGGTAGCCATTTCAGAAACCAGAAGGTTTATCGACTAGCGGATAAATACAAGATAGATTGGAGGATGTCGTCCCCCTACAATCCTCAAGCCTAGAGATGGGCTGCAGGACAAATTGGATATGCTCTTGTGTCTATGATTCCTAAGGGAGTTATGTTAGGGCCTGACCAGCCTGTAATTTTGCATATGCTTGATATTCCATCTGCGGCTGAAGCCCTGAATGGAGTAAAGATGGAGTTGGTTGATGCTACTTTCCCCTTTTGAAAGGTGTTCTTGTGACCACTGATGTTGTTGAGGCCTGCATTGGTGGACTCCCTGTCCGTAAAAAGACCGAGCAAAAGAATAGCATATTGGTGAGCATCGAAATGCTGAAGTTGGTAGTAAATCCGAAGTACCAGACAAGGATGATATTAGAAAGGTCTCGGACCCACAAAGTATACTGGTTTTGTTGTCCAACCAGTGCGAATTGAAATGGACGGTTTGTGAGGAAAGCCATTTTTCCCGAGTAAAGTACTATGGGAATTTTAATGTGTCTCCTGGGCAATGTCTACAAGATGTTTTATTCAACAAGAAGCACGTCTATCCTGTGTGCAATGGACCATCAAAGAAAGATTAGAAGAAACAAAGGAGGTCTATGAATTCAATACAAAGGATTAAACATGTTAAGATGGGTTCAGGAGAATTTTACCAAGGTTCTAGGAAGTGATATAAGTGTCATTGAAGGCAGAATAAAGATCCTCTGCAAGGGTTCCAGTGGCTGAGCCCAATGAATACGTAGTGCAGTGGCAACCCAAGTATGGTAGCTCTACTTGCAATGGTAGCCGTACAATATCACCATCTAGATAAGCCCAGCTTACTTAGCAAGGACACTGTAGCACCCCCTTTGCCCATATAGCTTGCAACCAGGCTCAGCAAGTCCTGGCAGCAGTCGAGCTACAGTAGGCTCACAATAGCAGCTGAACTCCAGTGGATCTAATAACAATAACCCAGCAGTCAATGCCAACACTTGCTGCATCACCAAGAGCATTACAGCCCAGGCCTCCTAGTTCAGCCACTCCATCCATTACGCAAATAAAACAAACCCCCCATATGCATTGCATAAATGCATCATTGCATCTTGCATACTTCTATATATATGAAAAAAATCTGTCTGTATCATCACCTGCATCCTCCAGAACATCGTTCATATGTATAATTAAGTCATGTTCATGCTTTCAACTAGCATAAAGACCGCTCTGCTGAAAATTCCCCAACCAGCAGGACTACTTCCTGTACTGGCCTCCCCCTTGTGCAGTGAACTGCACAAGGGTCAACCCTTACAGACTCAGGGGTCGACCCCTCTCCCTTCCTCACTGGGTTGATCCCTTTATCCGCCAATGACCCCAGCTCCAACCCTGTACCGACCCCAGTGACCTGCACCGACCCCAGCCAACCCCTGCACCGATCCCAGCTTAGACTTGCACCGACCTGCTCACCCTTGCACCGACCCCAGTGACCAGCTGCACTGACCCGACCCCAGCTGCATTGACCTTGGCCCGATTGCACTGACCTCCAGCATGCACCGACCCTGGCCCCCAACTGCACCGACCTAACCCTCAGTTGCATTGATTTTGGCCCAGCTACACTAACCCCGAACATGCATCGACTCTCGCCAACACGCACAAACCTCCCATTGTGCTCCATGCACAGGCCAAACTAATGTGCACCGATCTGGAACCCATTCGCACTGTCCCAAACATGCATCGAGGCATATCCATGCACAGACCTCCCGTTGTGCTCCATGCACAGGCCAAACTAATGTGCACCGACTTTAGCCCATTGCTGCACCGATCTAAGTCTTTGGGTCAACCTTTGCTGATTCCCCCGTCAATGGCTCTTCCATCCTTTGAGGGCGAGTCTGAGCAGGTGGCCCCTTTACCTCCACCCGTTGCTGGGGACGTAGCGGGCATACTACCACAGCTGCTGGCGAGGATGCCTCTCCCGCCTTTGCCCACTGTAGTGTTGGCCTATACTGTGGGACAGGTTGGGTCCTCTAGTGTGGGGCCCTTAGGTACGCGACTGAGCACTTAGTTGAATGTAGTAGGCTTTCTAGTTTGCCCGTTGATGCTGAGCTTCTTTTGGTGTTGGTTGTAGGTGCTTCTTCCCCCCTGGAGGAGGGTGAGCTCCCCCGTGACGCAGGCGGGGTAGTAGGGGACAAGCCCACTGCTATAGCTCCTACTGGGGGCGACGAGGAGATTGTTGACATCGAGGGGGTTTCTGAAGGGGGTGTCCCTGTTGGTGAGTTTCTTGTCTAAAACCCCTTGCCAGCAAGTTGTCTTTATATAAGGCTGGATTGGGTAGTGACAACAGGGACACTTTGGAAGCTCTTCGGAAGCCTTGTCTGGCTCTTCGAGCAACGACAGCGTGGTGATGGAGACAGAAGATAGCTCAAGCTCAAGCTCCTCTACTTCTGAGGCCTCTTCTGTCAGGGAAGTGGAGATGGAGGCTACTTTGGAAGGTGTGCAAGGGTTCTCCCCTTCCTATCTAGCCCTTGTTTGAGTTTTATAATCGGATATTGACACTATCATGTTATGAACAGGGCTGGAGTTTGGAGAGGAGCTCGCGTCAGCTTCCGGCGAGAGTGACCGATGGGAGCCTTCCATCTTGCCGATGGTTACTAAGGATGACCCGATCATGGAGGAGTCCTTGCCCTCTCTGACCCCGGTGGGCGATGTTGCAGATGTGGAGGAGAAGTTGCCCTCACCGACCCCTGCCGACGAGGCCACAGGTGTGGCAGGCGCCACATCGGGTGAGGATTGGGGCTTTTTTCTCAAGTTTTTCACCTTGTCTCGTCAAGGGAAATTTTGGATGTATAGCTTATTTCCCTTTGTGCTTGGTGGAATTGCACAGGTTTTGCTGGTGTGCTAGCCAAGGCGAACGACCCTTCCCTGAGCGGGGGCATTGAGTGGCCCACGTCTGCCTCCCTGCCGGAGCCATTACTGGATGCGAGCGTGGGTGCCGCCTTGCTCCACAGAGCTGGAGGCTACCTGCACGGTGATCCTCTCCCTTCTGCAGAGGACCTTCGACAGTGATTGAGGGAGTGCACCTAGGGCTACCACACCCTTGGGTTCCCCCGCGAGTTTTGGATGTCCGGGTTGGCTGAGATCTGGGCGGAGTACTTGCGACTCTACGAGGCTGAGGAGCAGAGGGTCCGGAGGCAGGCGGCCATCCGAGAGGCACAGGGGCAGCGGGACCGGCTCGTGTCTGCCATAGCTGAGTAGTGGGGCCATGCGGAGGTAGCCATGTTGCTTTCCCGAGACCGCGCCGCGCAGCTGGGTGAGGTAGAGAGCCGAGTTGAGGCCTTGATGAAGGCCTTGGAGGAGCAGTCGCGAGCCGTGGAGCTCGATAGAGCTGAGTGGCAGGTTTTTGAGACCAGGGCTGAGGCTAGTGTTCAGCTCTTGTCAACCTTGGAGGTGGAGCTTGCAGCTGCTGAGTCTCGTCTTGCGGCACTGGAGAGGAGCGAGCCTACGATTTGATTATATCACCCCTTTCCCCTCTTTTGTGTTATGCTATTCAGATTGTCTACACTTTGTTACCCCAAGGGCATGTCTTGGGCTCCTTTACAGAGTACTAATGGCGATTTACTAGATTTTTATTCTAGTGGAATTATGTTTATGTTGTATCTTCGCATCTTTAGACTTTGGTTGATGATACTCTATCTTATGCAAATCTTTTGTGCAGGCTTCTGAAAACCTATTGATATAAGTGTTATGTAGTGTGGGTTGGTCGATCACCTGGTATATATTGCACTTGGCCAGAATATTACGCTCAAGTTAATGGATATCTAGGAACTCAGTATAATGGATTCTATTCTATACGGGAGGCAGAACATGCTTATTATGGGGTCTTTACTACCTGCAATGACAATTCAACCCCAATGCATGGTTTTAGTGCACTACAACCATCCAAGTCAATTGATGTCACCCCTCCCCAACTAAGAAACAAGATGCCGATGGAAATCCCCCTGATGTCTTGCATCATCATTGTCCTGCTTATGCTATGTGTCTTTATGTTATTTCTAATATTAGTTGGGTTTATCTTCATGCTAACTGTTCATCGTTAGGATCCCTTTGTTTGTTTTAATGAAACATGAATTGTAATTTGGTATCAATGTGTTTGATCAGTAACTTTAGATTTGATGGGCAATACATGCTCTCATTATTCCTCCCTTTATTCATCGTCTTGTGTATGTATAAATTATGATGTAGCATTAAATCAACTACTCATGGAGTTGATTGAGGAAGAAGAGGAAATGTGCAATGACAACGAGGATGCTATACTCGACCAAATAGAAGTAGATGAAGCCCCTGTCATTCCAAGGCACCGGATGCACTCATCTGTTTATGGTGGCCTTGTATGGATTCATGAAATTTTGAGTGGCCATGAACAAAGGTGCCATAATGTATTTCGTCTTCATCCGACAATATTCATACGATTGAGGGGCATGTTGGTAAGCAAAGGCCTACTGAAGGACTCACGATATGTGTCTACAAATGAATAACTAGCGATGTTCTTATATGTCGTTGGCCATGGAGTCTCCACAGGAGCTCTCTGTGAACTTTTTCAGCACTCTTCTCAAACCATTAGTTCATATGTGAATCACGTTGTCAATGTATTGGCTTCTGTAAAGTCAAATTTCATCCAACTACCTACGCAAGTAAATGAATGCCACCCTTTCATTTGTGGGAAGGAAAGGCTCTACCCCTTCTTCAAGGTAGGCATAGCCTAACAAACCCCATTGTTGGAAAATTTACAATTAGCATAAATTTAAATTTAATTTGGGTGTGGATACCTTACATGTAGGATGCACTTGGAGCAATCGATGGGACCCATGTCCCAACAACTGTGTGTATGGAAGACCAAGGCCACTTTCACAATCACAAACAATGTATAACTCAGAATGTAATGGCTGTAGTGTAGTTTGACATGCTATTTCAATATGTTTGTGTAGGTTGGGAAGGTTCAGCCGCAGACATGAGGGTGTTGAAGTGGACACTAGAGGAAGGAGGCTTCAGTGTACCAAGTGGGAAGTACTTCCTAGTGGATGCTGAATATGCAAACACAAGCTCCTTCTTAGCGCCATATCGAGGGCAAAGGTATCACCTTGCAACCTTCTGTGGTCGAGCACATATGTCATACTCCAATAAGAAGGAGAAATTCAATCATCGCCATGCTCAGCTATGCAATGTGGTTGAACGTGCATTTAGTGTCTTGAAGATGAGATTTCAAATCCTGAGAGAGGGAAACAATTATCCATGGCCTACATAACGGAAGATAGTCCTTGCATGTTGTGTGGTTCAAAATTTCATTCGACGTGAGCAGGGGTTTGATTGGTATTTTAATCGGGTTGGGGAGGATGATGTAGCACAAGGCCGACTAGGACAAGACCGCATTCGTCACCGATCACGGCCTGTACTGTTACACTTGAATGTCATTCGGGTTGAAGAACGCAGGGGGAACCTACCAACGCCTCATCAACCACATGTTCGACTCGTAGATCGGCCGCAACATGGAGGTGTACATTGACGACATGCTCGTAAAAAGCCTCCAAGCAGTCGAGCACTTGGGAGACCTGGCGGAGACCTTCGCCACGCTCAAAAGATACAACATGAAGCTCAACCCAGTTAAATGTGCGTTCGGAGTATGGTCAGGGAAATTTCTGGGCTTCCTCGTCACCCACCAGGGGATCGAGGCCAACCCCAACCAAATCTGAGCGGTGTTGGAAATATAGCGACCCGGGCGAGTGAGGGACGTACAATGCCTCACCGGTTGTATTGCTGCCTTGGCTCGGTTCCTCTCCCGGGCCGCCGAATGGTGTCTTCCCTTTTTTCGGTTGATCAAGCTAGCTAATCAGGCGCCAGATAAGACAGGGCAGATCAATTGGGACTAGGAGTGCGAGCAGGCGTTCGAAGAATTAAAACACTATCTGGCAACCCCTTCCGTCCTCGCCAAACCACAAAAGGGAGAATAGTTAATCCTATACCTATCTGTGACGTCGAGCACAATGAGTGCCGTGCTCACACGGGAAGAAGCAGGGGTCATGAAGTCCGTCTACTATGTCAGTCGAGCATTACAAGGACCGGAGTTCTGGTACTCACGAACTGAAAAGTTTGCCCTAGCACTCATTACGGCCGCTCGCAAGCTGCGGCCATACTTATTGGCTCACCCAGTCACCGTCCTCACCGACCAACCGCTCTGACAAATCCTCCAGAACCCTGACGCCTTAGGAAGGCTAATCAAATGGGCTATTGAGTTAGGGGAGTTCGATGTCAAGTTCCACCTGAGGGCTGCGATCAAGGCTCAGGCTCTCGCCGACTTCATAGCCGAATGCACCATACCCACGGAAGACTCACCCGAGCAATCTTCCGGGCCCACGTGGGAGCTGTACGTCGACGGATCATCCTGTGCCGCGGGTAGTGGAGTGGGGTTGGTCCTCCTTTCACCAGAAGGGCTCAAGCTTTAGTACGCCTTGCGGTTCAACTTTCCGACCACGAACAACGTAGCCAAATACGAAGCACTCTTCTCAGGGCTATGGATGGCGAAACACTTGGGGACGACCAGCATGCGAGCATATAGTGACTCTATGCTCGTCGCCAACTAGGTAAAGGGAGAATTCGAAGTGCCCGAACCTTCCATGGTTAAGTACTTGGAGCAAGCCAAGGCCACGACAAAGGAATTCTCCCACTTCGAGGTGGTCCACATCCCACGAGAGGAGAACGTCCGAGCAGACACCTTGTCTCGCCTGGCATCAGCCATCGCGGTCTCCAACTCGAGGTCAATCCTGGTAGAAGAATTATCGGCGCCGAGCATAGACGAGCCAACACCCCAGGTAAACGCAATCGACTACGAGCCCTCCTGGATGGACCCCCTCTTGGACTTCCTCCTTCGACAACAGCTCCTGAGCGACCGTGCCGAGGCTCGGCGCACGCGAGCAAGAGCAGCCCACTTCACAGTGGTGAACAGTAGATTATATCGTCGCTCCCTCTCAGCCCCACTGTTAAAGTGCTTGATCCCTACAGAAGCCAACCAGGCCATCCGGGAAATCCATGAAGGACTCTGTGGGAGCCACATGGGGGGGCGAGCACTCGCGCAGACACTCATTTGGTAAGGATACTGGTGGCCCACCTTGCAGCAAGCCCCTTTTTCTCTCTCTCTTCTGCCGACGACGACCGCGACGTGCTCCCCTCCGGCTACAGACGACGGTGGACGACGACGAGACGATCCCGATGGCGTGCGGCATTCTTGGAAAGTGTGAGGAGGAATGAGGGTTTCAAGCGTTCTTCACGATTTGTGGACGATCCGACGTGCCTCAAGGTGAGATCGAGGTAGGGTGACGTTCTCTAGCTCCCCGCATTTCATTCCTGTGATTTCTAGCCCGAGGCGAGGCCGAGAGATGGGTTTTCATGCCGGGGAGGGTTATTCCATGATTTCGGGAGAGTTCGCCCGATCTGTGATTTTAGGTCGCGATTCGGCATTTTGATGGTCTAGATGCATGCTAGGGGTCCCTAGGGGACTTCCCCCTTGTTTTCCCCCTCTCCCATGGAGGTACGGGGGTGTGGTTGGTATTTTTGGTCATTTTTTACCTGTTCACCGTCAGAACGGTGTGACGGTCCTTCTAGAGACCGTCACAGTTTGTGACGCCCTAGGGTGGGTGCGTCACAGCCTGTGACGCCCCACGGCGGGTGCATCACATGGCGCTGTTTTGCTAACAGGGTGGTCCGTGGGCCTGATGGTCCCATGATAGACCTCCAGGGACATGTGATCGTTGGCATCCGACCGTTGTGGCTTTCGACCGTTGAGGTTTTTGACCGTTGGGGGTCAAGGTCTCTGACGCGCCCAAGGTGGGGCATCAGAGCCCTGTGACGCCCCTGTATGGGAGCGTCAGAGCTGACGCAGCCCATCCTTCTGACGCGTCTGGGTAGGTCCGTCAGAGACTGTGACGCCCCGAGCGGTGTGCTTCACAGTCGATTTCTTCTCCGTCTTCTGACGCGCCTGGTGAGGACCTTCAGAGACTGTGACGCACCAGGGTTGGCGCGTCATAGTCAGTTTTGTACCGAGTGTCTGACGCACCTGTGTTGGGCCGTCAGACTACTGTGACGGCCTAGAGTTAGACCATCAGAGCATGTGGCACTCCTATGTTGGACCGCCAGGCTCTGGACTGCACCGAGTGGTTCGCAGCCCCGTTACTTCTCCGACTGTGGTCACCGTGCGACAGTGTTGGTACATGGGACAGTCCCCGTACTTCATCGGGTTCAGACGTTATTTTCTGTGGCTTGAGAGCCTACTCCTTCAGTGACCCTCCACTAGTCGTAGTCTGCTTACACGCGTATGGTCCCACCAGGGAGTGGTGAAGAGGCTACCCTGAGAGACGATTTTTAGACTAGTTTTAGTGGGGCCCCACATCAGTCGCCATGGTCCAGCAGACCTAGGATGCATGGTCTGTGTGTGCACACGTGGTTGGGGGCAGATGGACACTCGCTGATGAGCGTGACCCTAGGTAGTCACTTTCTTTATGGTTACTTGTTTGGTGTTCTTGCCTCCGCTAGGCGCTAGCGTGTCAGGCAGACACCTGTAGTGCGGTGTAAGACGTCAGAGGACGCTACCGACTGTGCTTCTAGTGAGAGGTACTCCTGTCGAGTCAGGGAGTGACAGACTGTCAGTCTCAGTCGCTTCGACCTTTGGGTTTTTGGTCAGGATGACCGTCGAGTCCCGGATGTTTTGTCGTGGCGTGTATGTCGATTTTCACGTCGTGAGACCGGTATCTGTAGTGCAGAGCTTTCTTACTTCCGAGGTACTCGCTTAGTTGCTAGCGTAGCGATTTTTCATTTTACGAGGTAGGGTTCGAGTGATCCCTACTGAGTCTTATTTTGAGACTCATTCCCTGCGTGTTTTCACCATGTTTCAGGCACCACCTTAGGGTGATAGCCACAAGACCGATGAACCTTGGACCTAGCAAGCAAGCACACTTGGCAAGTTGAACGGACTGACAATGGCGGCTACTCACTCATCGCTCATCCAACACCTAGGGTAACTCGGCAATGCCGAGTCGAGGTTGTGAGGGCTGGGCCCTTGCTGGTAGATGTCCAGCAAGGCCAAGGTTCTTCCCAAGGGTATGGAGGGCCAATTAAATGGGGCTGACTGGGTGCCGAGGGCACAGGTCACACTCTCTCCCACGGCGGTCACTCGAAGCAATAGAGCTTGTGGACCGGGCACTCACTCTCACGGGCCAGCAGAGGTATGAACTAATATTGAGAGAACAAGGCACCAAATATGAGCAAGGGATGGAGCACTTACTCTATCGGTTTGAAGAAACTGATCCCGCTCGGAGACGTGGGCGAGCGAGGAAGTGTGGGCTCCCAGTACGTTACGTCATTGTAGCTTCAACCTGTTTAAGTGAATACAACACTACTCCCCATGCAAGGGGGTCGAACAAGGGGAGGAGAAGCCAATTCTTAAATTCAAACACTACCTCCCACAGGGAGGGGCTGTAAGCTGGCCAGGCGGGGAGGGGAATGTTGAACTAGGAACTAATCAGAAGGGGGGTTGCCGGTTCTGTCCGCTCTCTGGAACAGGGGATAGACAGCTGATGTCGGCACCGCTGCGGCCTCTCCTGAACCCCGTTATTGACAAAACTAGTGGCAAAACCTCCCGGGTTGGCCCAGGAGGACGCTTGAATTTTGTGGGAATTTCTAGCTGGCGGCGATGGTTGGGGCAGAGTCGTGAACAGGGCCTCTGCTTTCTGGTTCTGGCAGCTTCTGCACCACAGAAGCAAGAAGACAAGGCTGCCACGGATGCTCCCGAGCTCGGATTAAGGCGGGGCTGGAGTCGTTGGATTTGTGGATGAGTCCTCTTCAAATGGAGACCTGCGAGGGCACTGGAGGATGTCGGAGTCGATGATGAGGGTCCAAACAGTGATCGGGTGTTAGGTCAGTTCCAGAGGGAATAGACCTGCGCACCTGGAGGAGAAAAATGGGAACTCACTGCTCTGGATGCTGAATGGAGTGCCGCTTCTTGGTACTTGGAGGGGACTCTTCGTAGAAGACCTCAGCCAAGTGGCACTCCAGGAATCCAAGAGATAAGACCGTGGGAGCCTTTGCAAGCCTTCTCTGGTTGTCTACCTGGGCAGAAATGCATAGTCCGGCGGTGAAGGCTCCTTCGGGCTGCTACGAGCTTAGATGACGACGAGACGACCACCGTTGCATAGAGGGCTTGGAGACGCTTCTGATGGTACCACTTGTGCAACAAGGAGCTCCGGGATGAAGTTATAGCAGGCTCTGAAATCAGCAACTTCTCTGCTGCCTGCGAGCTACTGCAAGGTCTTCAACTAGTCGAAGATGAAAGGTGTTGGATGGGGACCAACACCGCATGGGGTGGGGGGCTAATGGCTATGGGGGATGCTGGAGGGTGTTAGGGGTTGGTGGGGGTGGCTGGGAGAGGGAGGGGGCAGAGCTAGCAGGGGATGGGGGCTTGGTCTGGCCTCTCTCTCACTGCACAAGGTGGAGGAAGGAGATGGGGGAGGTTCTGGAGAGAATGGAGAGGGAGGATGGGGAGGGTGACCAGATCTGGGAGAGGGCTCCAATTTGGTGTGACCTAGGGTATGGGGGAGGAGAGAGTGGAGGGAAACATTTCAAATCTTCCCTTGGGTGAAGTCCCTTCAGCCTTGGGGAGGTGCTTGGGGCACCAGAGTCTGCAATATGTCTTTTCTCAGAAGGATTTGAATCTTCGACAATGTCGCTGGATGGAATATATGAAAGACTATGACTTTACACTCTCCTATCAGCCAGGTAAGATGAATGTTGTAGCTGATGCTCTGAGTAGGAAGGTACCAGTCAGCTGTCTATTGCTGCATGAATGGAAGTTGTGGGAATAGCTTCCGAGTGAGGCAGTCAGTATGGAGATTCCTACAGATCTGATGACAGCAGTTTGTACCATTTTGGCTTTGACTTCAGCTCTATATCAGTAGATAAAAGAAGCTCAGCAGGCTGATCCTGAATTATCACATGTTGTAATGATGCATGACATCGAGTTTGATGACGAGCTGGTTGTCAGTTTCCGTAGTAGATTATATATTCCAGCTGTTGACGTGTTGAGAAATGCGATTCTGAATGAAGTCCATGGATCCCATTTTTCTATTCACCCAGGTACCACCAAGATGTATCAGAATTTGAAACAGCAGTTCTAGTGACCAGGTATGAAGTGAGATGTGGCTATATTTGTTTCTAAGTGCTTGACTTGTCTGCAGGTTAAAGCTAAACATCAAAAACCAGGTGGATTATTGCAGCCGTTAGAAATTCCAATGTGGAAATGGGATCACGTCACGACAGACATTATTGTGGGTTTGCCTCAGACTTCGCAAGATTTTGATGCTATCTGGCTGCTTGTTGATAGATTGACTAAACCAGCTAGATTATTGCCGATAAAGATTTCTTGGAGTGTATAGAGGTTGGCAGAACTCTATGTTGAAAAGATTGTGCCGCTGCATGGTATTCCGGTCTCACTAGTGTCAGATCGTGACCCACATTTCACTTCCGACTTCTGGCATAGTTTCCAGAAAGCTTTGGGCACTGAGCTTGCTTGCTCTTCAGCATATCACCCTCAGACAGATGGTCAGTCAGAAAGAACTATCCAGACCCTGGAAGATATGCTGAGATCGTGTTGCCTAGATTGGCAGGGTTCGTGGAGTCAACATTTGCCGCTAGTAGAATTTACTTATAATAATAGCTTTCATTCCAGCATTCACATGGCTCCGTATGAAGCGCTGTATGGTCATCCTTGTCGTACTCCATTGAACTGGTTCGATGTCGGTGATCGACTCTTGACAGGACCAGATATGATACAGCAGTGCTCTGATGTGGTTCATCTGATCAGATAGAGATTGTTGACGGCTCAGAGTCGACAGAAAAGTTATGCAGATCGACGCAGACGTCCACTCCAGTTTGAGCCTAGAGATCAGGTGTTTGTTAAAGTATCTCCGATGAAAGGTGTTTCAAGATTTGGAAAACATGGTAAGCTTAGTCTGCGGTATGTTGGCCCTTTTCCTATTATGGAACGTGTCGGCTAGGCAGCTTATCGTCTTTAGTTACCTACGGCTATTCAAGCTATTCACGATGTTTTCCATGTATCTCAGTTGAGGAAATATGTATCTGATCCGTCTTATATCCTCAATGATTCAGTATGGCCAGATGTGACTGCTGATTTGTCCACACCAGAGTTTCCGGTTAGAATTGAAGACCGCCGCGAACAGTAGTTGAGAAATAAGGTAATTCCTCTGGTTAAAGTCGTTTGGCAGCATCACTCAGGGCATGAAGCTACTTGGGAATGCGAGGATGAGATGAGACAACTTTTTCCTTTCTTATTCGAATAAGGTACAATTTTCCTTTCTGTTCTTCTAGTTCCTTTCCTTTTAAATTTCAAGGATGAAATTCCTATTAGGAGGGATGGACTGTAACTACCATCGCCGGATTGCCTACGGGTACAAGAGTGTACTTAGCGGGTAAGTCCGCTTGAGTGAAGTCACCGGTCCGCGTATTGCTTGCTTGCTAGGTCCGAGGGTCTTCGGTCTTGTGGCTATCACCCCCAAGGTGGTGTCACATCAGTGGGTCTTCAAATAATCCTTCAGCCAGTCAAAGGCATACTGGCATTCATCACCCCAGCTGAATGGTGCATTCTTCATCATCAGTTTGTGGAACGGATGGCAGCGTCCCGATAGGTTAGAGATGAACCTGTAGATGTAGGCTAGCCGGCCTTGCAGAGACCTCAATTCTCCCAGGTTCTTTGGGGGTGGCAACTTCTGAATAGCTTTTATTTTAAAAGGGTCGATCTTGATCCCTCTATGTCAGACAATGAAACCCAAGAATTTTTTGCTAGAGACACCGAAGGCGCACTTCATCAGGTTCATCTTTAGCTCGTACTGCCGGAGCCTTTGGAAGATGACTATGAGGTCACTCAGATGATCGCCCCTCTTTTTTGTCTTGATGATCGGATCATCAATGTAGCACTCGAACTTGCTGTAGAGCAGCTCGTCGAATATCTTGGTCATCACCTGCTGGTATGTGGCACCAGCATTCTTGAGGCTGAAGGGCATTCTTTTATAATGGAAGATCCCCTTGGGTGACCTAAAGGCTGTATGGATCCAGTCGTGCTCGGCTATCCAGATCTGGTTGTAACCGGACGAACCATCCATAAAAGAAAGGGCCTCGTGGCCGGTAGTTGCATCAATCATTGTTCTGTCCCGAAAGGTGGCAATCAAGAGGGGAGGGGTGAATTGATTGGCCAATAAAAATTAATTACCCCAATGAGATGCTTGTTTGAAAACTTTAAACACACAAGCACTTTGTTTCACCGAGCAAGATCTTACTCGTGAATTCACGTAAGGGAATTTGTGGAATCCTTTAGTGAAACTATGGATCACTCAGCTGTCTATGAAGCCCACTCGTTGCAATGCGCGGTGAAACAAACCACAATGGTGGCATGGGAATTTTTAGGTGGTTCGGGTACACCAACGTGCCCCCTACGTCCACCCCTCACTCGTGAGGATTAATGCTCCACTATGAAGTGAGCCACACACACACACGCTGTAACAATAGTTTACACACACACGGCAACCGATCTTGGCCACCACACACACACACACGCTCGTATCACGGATCACGAGCACACACACATGAATGTGATGAAGATGTTCAAGGATTACAAAATGATTCAAAACACAATGAATAAAGAGTTGAGAAGTTCAGATCAGAAGAGAGTTGATGTGATTTAGAACTCCCACTTTCTCTTCTTCAATTGTGCTTGAGCACTTCTGTAGGTTGAGGATCGTTCTTGACACGGAATGGTTGGATTAAGCTCAAAACTTGTTGCAACTTTGGTTCCGGACGCAACTACCAATTGATGGTTGATTGAAGGCTTGTAACTCACTTTTTCCCTTCACATTCAAGCTCAAATCTGGGTAGAAGAAGCCCCTGGAACAGCTTGTGCGTCCCTGCACTAACAAGTGTTAGAACTATGAGAAAAATACTCAAATCCGTCCTCTTAATTAGGGTTGCGACCCAAAGAAGAGGTCTTATGCTTCTTGGACAGTCAATAGACATGTTGGGGACCAGATCCATAAATTAGGGAGTGATTTGAGATAAGTTTAACTGGAGCTTTTAGACTTTTGAAGCTTGGACAAAAAAGTCATCATTTGATGGCGCCGCACAAGTGTTGACACCTGGTGTCGACGGGTCAATTATGATTTAGTTGGTTGGAACTTGTCAAAACTTGTAGCCTTATAGATTAATTCGAGACATTACCATTTTTGGTTAATTGTATAAATGTCATATTGGACCATGGGTATTATGTTCAAAATTAAGTTAGTGATAAATTATCTAGTCTTATGCGCACTCTGTCCTTACATCAAAAAAAAATTCTATCACTCTAAATGACACGATCGATATAGACGCATCGCGCACCCGGGTATCTTCCGCGCTCGGGACGTGACACTAAATCCAACAGTCCTTGAGTCACAAGACTCGAGGTCAAGACTGTTGCACCGAATGGCGCCATGCCGTCAATCTGCCCTGACCCTAGGGTCAGAAACCTCGGCACGATAACTCATGGGTAGTTCATGACTGTCGAGACCATTCCCTCAAAAAGGGAACTATGAAAACCTCCAGCCCCAGGCTGGGGAAATGGGACTCACAGTCCACGGGCCACACACATGACCCATGCAAAAAACACAGAAGCATGGTTCCCAAGGTAGCTCACAAGCTGCCAAACCGATTCCCAATCTCAGGGAAAAGTAGGAAACCTCCAGCCCCAGGCTGGGTGACTGGACTCACAGTCTAAGGCCTTACGCATAGTTCACTCGGAAACCACCTTCCGAAGAAACTCACGATGTGTGGGCGAAACCTCACCGCACTCACACCGATACACGGTGACTCGATCAAGTATAACACAAAGACCCAGAACACGTGGAGTCACCCAGACTCTCAAACTCACGGGCACGCAAATCAAGATAACACGGTACCTCTAGACACCCTAAAACACGGACACGAAAACCACGGGGTGCCCACTTACGAGACCAAAAGTTGACCACTGGGTCACAATCGGGTCGACCGGGGTCCAACCCAACACTCAAACGGTGCGAAAATCTCGAAAGCTAGGTGGCGGTCCTCCCTGGACCATCCAAGCTTAAGGCGGTCCTCCTTGGGCCGCAAGCCAAGAGCTAAACGGTCCACTCTGGGCCGCAAGCCAACTAAAACGGTCACAGAATGACTGCTACTATCCAGAAAGCACGGACAAGAGACGGTCACCTCCTAGACCATCCCAGAGCTTGGCGGTCTGGCTAGGACCGCATAGCCAAGCATGGCGGTCTAGCCAGGACTGCATAGCCCCAGACACAATCAGAAACTAGGCGGCCCCTCCCAGACTACCTAGAAGAATGGCGGTCCCATGCCTGACCACTGGGTGTCACCTAGCGGTCAGTTGCATGGCCACTATGCTTCCCGACCTCACGTGACTCAAAACGGGGAAGATGGTCACCCCCTGACTGCAACTCATACCTTGGCGGTCTCCTATAGACCACATAGCCAAGAATGGCGGTCTATCGAAGAACCACAGGGTAAAACATAGTAAGACGAGTGAAAGGTGGCCTCCTAGAGGGCTGCCTCGCCCAGTGGCGGTTCTTGTTAGGACCGCCACTGTCCCAGAAACCCTAAAACGGTGAGTTCGGAGAAAAACTCCGTTCCACACCCCGTTCATGCCCACGTGAAGGGGAAAACAAGGGGAATCTCATCCCCATCCTTTCTGGCACTGAGAGGACCCATTCAAACCCAAAAACTGTGGTTAAATCGCTAGATCCGGCTCACTCCCCAAAAATATAGATTTTCTCCAAATCGCTCAAATAATCCCACTCGGCTCACCACAGCCTACCAAAATCGTGGGAAAGGAAGTGCACGAGCTGGGGGTCCATCTCCCTACCTCCACCGAAGATTCCATGCACCGAGGACGCTGAAGACGTCTTACTCCTTCAGAAAGGAGCATACTAAAATGCTCTTCGATCTGTGTATGAAAGAAAAGCTCATCACCCTGCCAGATCCGCGGAAGCCCTCAGAGGTGGATAAAACAAATGATCCTACCTATTGTGTGTATCACCGAAGGTTGGGTCATACCGTTGGGGATTGCAATGTTTTCAAGAACATAGCAGAAGAACTCATTCAAAAGGGATTGATAAATATGTTGGGCCATACGGTCGACCCACCACAGCCCCATGTTTGGAGCCGACCAAACCAGTCGGCTAATGTGGTTTACATGGTGGCAACGGCTTCGAGCTCCAATGCTTCCAAGGCCGGGCCTTCAAATCAACAACCCAATGGCGGTCGCAAAGCCGCTCCTTCTTTGCTCCAAGAATGGTTGGCATTGCGAAAGACTATTCGGAAGATCCGAGGGAGATTCGACAATTGCAACTGGAACAAAGGCACCTGCTACAGTTCTTAGAGAGCATTGACGAGCAGTTGGCCACTTTCCCCTTTGGCCCATTTACCAGGGGGCTAGCACCAACCCACATACGAGAGGTACAAACGTCATCCACTGCCCAGGCTCCGCTCAGGGGTTGGCCCTCCGAGGAATCCTCGGAGTCATCTGAATGCGAGGAGGATTCACCTGAAGGCGAGAAGCCAGAGAAATTATACTCCTTCCCTCGCGAGAAGACCCTAAATATCTTCTTCGCTTGCTAGCGAGCGGGACTGATCAACCCACAACCCAGTGAGCAGGCGCTAGGTGCCGCATTTCATCAGGGCTATTGCCCATACCATAAGGTGATAGGCCACATCATCCACAACTGTCAGCCGTTCAAGGACCTCACTGAGGACTTAATCAGGCAAGCGAAGGTCAATATGGGTGAATTCCTGGTCAATCCACCGCAGCCGCATGTACAGGAGAGCTTTCATTTCTCCATTAACGTCATACATGCTTCGGCCGCTTTCCAACTCCCGGAGCCAAAAGAGGAAGGAGTCAGTTCCCAGCCACCCAAATCCACACTGTGGTGTCCAGGGTGGCGACCCTCTCATCAGTGTTCTTTTCCCAATGCGAACACTGAGAAGATTTTTGACAAGCTCCTGGAAGATGGTCGGGTACTGACAAATGATCCGCCGTCCTACTACAATAAGACGGCCAAGAGTCACCCTTGCTACTGTAAATATCATGCCAGGGTGTCTCACCCCACCCAAGAATGCCCGGAAGTCCGAGATTGCATTGAAGTCCTCATCCAGAGAGGGGAGATCGATGTGCAGGGGAACTCTATGGCGAAGCGGCGTCTTAAAGAGGCTGCTAAGAAGATTCTCCGACAAACTGAACAAGGGCGGACCAAGCCACAAGAGGCCAAGCCCACCTCTCAACAAGTCCAATCGGGCAAGTCTACAGGCAGCGACAAATCTCAACCAGACCCCAAAGGCAAGGCTAGGTGCAAGGGGCCTAAGGCCCAGAGCCCAAAAAGCCAAGCCGAGGGAGAAGGTTCCAAACCCCTTTCCAGGCAGCGTCAACCCGGCATCGTCATAAGGGGAAACCCTCCACCGGACAATAAAGGCAAAGCTAAGGAGAGGGAGGCAAGAGCAAAGCCTCGTGTCGAGCCAACAAGGTCGTCAATTGTAGAAAGACCTCAATAGCTCGAATGAGCAAAGGCGCTAGTCGAAACAAAATCGGTGGAATTGAAAAGCCCCAAAGGGCCCCACCGGGCACTTGCAGAGTTCCAGGAGCCGCCGCCTGAGGTAATTGCTCAGGCAATCAAAAAATTGGCTTGAAGGCTTCTGGGAGAGCACAGAGGTAGACCTTCTGAGAGACAGGTTGACCTTTCTTCAGACGGGCTCATAAGGTGCACCGACCTTAATGGACTAGACTATATATGTGCATCGACCTGAGTGTTTAATGCTGTGGGATGTGCATCGACCTTCCAGACTTGATTGCATATGTGCACCGACCTAAATGGAAAGTCCTCAGCATGTGCACCGACCTGACTTCTTCAATCCATGAATGTGCATCGACCTTAGTTCAGCATGTGCATCGACCTTCTGAACTGAAAGGAACATGTGCACCGACCTTTTGAACTAAAAGGAACATGTGTACCGACCTTAATTGCATGGAAGTTTCTATAGCATTGACCTTACTAACGGATTTGAAGTAGGTGCATCGACCTTACTTCTGAAATCACTAAGGTGCATCGACCTTTGTTCTATGATAATTGAGGTAGCATTGACCTTTGTTCTGTGCAACTTGATGTGCATCGACCTTACTTCAGTTGATAACTTGAGGTAGCATCGACCTTTGTTCTGTTCTAACTTGAGGTGCATCGACCTTACTTCTGTTGATAACTTAAGGTAGCGTCGACCTTTGTTCTGTTCTAACTTGATGTGCATCGACCTTAGAGTTGAACAATAGATGTGCATCAACCTTAGTTTAGCATGTGCACTGACCTTAGTAACAGATTTGAAATGGCTGCATCAACCTTACTTCTGAAATCACTAAGGTGCATCGACCTTCATTCTATGATAACTGAGGTAGCATCGACCTTTGTTCTTTTGATAACTTGAGGTGCATTGACCTTTCTTCAGTTGATAACTTGAGGTGCATCGACCTTCATTCTGTGATAACTGAGGTAGCATCGACCTTTGTTCTGTTGATAACTTGAGATAGCATCAATCTTTGTTCTGTGCTAACTTGATGTGCATCGATCTTTCTTCTTTAACATTGGCTATGCACCAACTTGACTTCTTCAGTACATGAATGTGCATTGACCTGTCTGCTTGAACTTCTCCAACTACATCGACCTTATCAGCATGAAGTTCTTCAGCTACATCGGCCTTACTACTAGAACAATAGCTGCTGCACCGACCTTATCGGGGAGGTCACATGCATTCACTAGCGAGCATCCATGGGCTTAGGAGATCATTTGAAGCCTCAGGGGAGCATGCATGACCAGTGTTCAGAGCAAGCATATTCAAGCCTTTGCGGGAGCACAAGTAGTCATCGGGGAGCATCCATGGCCTCAGGAGAGCATTTGAGGTCTCAGGGGAGCATGTTGACACTCTTCCTCTGAATTGCAAACGACTTGATTTCTGTGCAATGTCACCTTGATTTATATGCACCTATCAGTATTATCACCTGTCTTGATTTCTGTGCATCCAGTTGCCTCATTTTCTATGCCTTACTTGATGCCCTTTCTTGGTTTCTTATCATCCAATTACTATGTTATCTTACCATCACCTGCCTTAATTTCTGTGTAGCCAATTGCCTTGATTTTTGTGCACTGACCCTTTGAGTGACTATCAACCTTGGTTGGCTTGCTCCTTAGGATTTTTATCTTTACTTCAACCTTGCTTTGCTTGTTCCTTTTCATGTGGCCATTCTCATTGCCTGTGCTTACCTAAAATGCATAGCGTTGACATTATTAAATGCGGGTCAGACTTATCAATGACTCATAGGTAGACATCATCAAAACAATAGAATCAAGTATGTTATATGCATGCCCAACATTCTCTCCCTTTTTGATGATGACAACTACTTAATTTTTTTCTTTTTTTGTACACATGTGTCCCCAGGATGAGATATCATCCGTATCTTTCATCATCATTGTTTTCTTCTTTTTTTCTTTTTTTTTCTTTTTTTTGGGTATACATCTGCCCCCAGAATGAGGGTATCATCTGTATCTTTCATCATCATGTTTCTTCTTTCTTTTTTCGGTATACATCTGCCCCCTAGAATGGGGTATCATCTGCATCCCCAGCATTCTGTTGATGTGAGTCTACCCTCTTAATGAGGTATCATTTACACTCAAGGGACTTGAAACACCCTCTAGAGCAGATTGCTCTTTGGCTGATGTGGTGCGGTCGTACTAGCCGCGCTCTTAAAATCAGGCATTTGATGGGGACGTGGTGGATTCACTCTATATTCCCCTATCGATAGTTCACCTCTCTAGATCAAGCTTTCCATGACATCTTTGAAGACATAACAGTCTTCAATGGAGCGCCCAAGCATCTGATGGTATGGGCAGAAGTAAAGATCATCTTTCCTCGTAGCATCACCAGGCTTCTTTGGGTCCGGGAGTGTAATCTTGTTATAGTGGGTGACCCATTCAAATAGGACCCGAGTCTTCTCCTTAGGAAAGGAATAGGGTTTAGTCATCTTATTCCTTAGCGAATGGCCTAGCTCGACAGACTTAGTTGATGAAGAGCTGGCTGCATCCTTCTCCTTCCTTCTTTGCCTCTCAAAGGCTTGAAGATTAGCAGTGTGAATATCTTTATGCATCAGTTGTTCACCCGTAGGCTTATTCTTTTGATTTGGGGCAGCAGTGACCAGGCAATATTTTGCCAAAAAGAGCTCGATGTCGGTCACAACATCATTCAAGAGATCGAAGGACTTGACTTCAATGCCAATCATCCTTGTTAAGACTTCTATCTTCAGGTTACGCTTGCATATCCGGATAGACTCTTCATGGTTTGGCGGGTGCCAACATCTGGCACAGAGGTCCCTCCATTAACGAATATAATTTAGAGCGGATTCATTAGCCCTTTGTTTAATCTCGTACAATTTTGCCTTAGTAATTTCTTCCTCGACGGGCTTTGTTTTGATCATCTATTCCATCTTGGGCCTACCCGTCGCCGCCAGAGCTGGTGGACTTAAGCACAGACCAGGCATGTGCCAACCCATCTCATTCAGCTTGCTTTGTAGCACTTCAACTTCTTGTAATTTTTGAGATAGTTCTGCCATTATAGCAAAGCCGGGAGCGCTGCGCCCTGTCCCAATCTCAGGCGGGACTAGCAGTGTCCTATTACAAATGCCTGACGCGTCTAGGCTTGCAGAAATTGACATCTTTGCCCTCACGCCCCCACATGGAGGAGGAGTGCGATAGCATACTTCCTCATCTGGCAACGAAAGGCGCCCAAAATTTTCCCTAGACTTATCATCATAACAGGAGGCTGAAACTTTGGCTTGATCTGACCTCCTCGGTGTGAAGCATATCTCTTCGCCATCTTCCCCGGATGCCTGGTCATTGCTGAGAACAACCGACAGCATGTTGCAAGAGAGGACTATGCCCCTTCTTGTATTTTTCGACTTCTGCTTCTCCTTCCCCTTGGTGGTCGACACCTGGCCCCACAGTGGGTCATCTAGTGCATTCGGCACTTTTGATTTCTTTTTCAATCCTTATATCAAGTCCGGGGATCTGAAATGATCCCGCGTGTCATCCCCCGAACCGATAGCAGTGGGAAGGGCGATAAGAACGTGGCAGTGATTCATTCATGATACAGAACAAGAACAAAATAGATAACACCAGGGTGAATGAATCCCCTTCTAAAAATTTGCTCTTAAAGCAAAGCAACTAAGTTCTATTCAGTTAATTATTGCATAATTAAGAACTAATAGACTCAAATAAAACTGATGTTCTAAGTAGGCTCACTCTCAAACACGTAGCTAGCGTGATTAACTTGAACACTTAGCCACTCAGTGACTTCAACAAAAACTGAACAGATTAGACGAATGAACCTAAGCATTCATCTACTATAAATTGAGTTTACATATATGTTCCTAAACATGCATTTAGCAAAATCAAATTTGACACACAAACCACAAAGCACAGGAGATTTTTAGGTGGTTCGGTCCTCCAAACCTACATCCACCACACACTCAAACCAGAGTATGGCTTACTGCTGCGCCTTACAGCTTGCGTCCGCTGAGCATTACAGCTTGGCTTACATCAGCTAAGCATCACAGCTTGCTGACCCGCTGAGCATCACAGCTTGCTGTCCAAGGTATATACCTCACCCCCTGAGCATTATAGCTTGGCTCTGCTGACACACAGCTTGAAAGAAAATGAGAAATGGAAAGCAAAGATGATAGAAAATCAGCTATGGAAAGCTGGAAATTAAGCACAGTAAAATGTAGCTCGCTCAGGAGCAAAGTAGCTTGGATCTGATCTAGAGGCTACTGATCTTTCTTCTCCTTCTTTCTTGTCGTCTACCTTCAGCAACTCTCTCTCTCACTCTAACTCCAACTCTTCTTACGAGGTCACTGGATCTCAGACACTTCTGCTCTCTTGCTCTTTTCTACTTCGATATCTGCTCCTTTCTACTTCGATATCTACTCCTTTCTTATTAGACTCTCCTACTCTATTTTTCTCTCTGCATCTCTTCTTCTCTCTGGTGGCACTCAACCCTTTTGTTCAGCATCAGCTCTTCTCTTCTATCCTCTTCGTTACTTCTCAGATGTCTTCTATTCTACTTCTCATTGTGCTCTTCTCCATAACTCCTATCTCCTTTTATTTGATCGCAGAAAAGGGGTTTTTGTATGGCTTCAGATCTAGGACCCACGAGCTCATGCACTGGGCATGTGGAGGGAACAATCCCGCCAAAAGAATTCATAAATCCCTTAGCCACGTGTTAGAATCTTGGTGCTTTAGCTATCCACGTGGCTGCTTCTTCTGAGGACGGTCAGCCTTGGATCACGTAATAATTATTGGTTCTATTGTCCTCACGAACTCATGCTCCAGTTGTGACTTAAGTGATCACGTGAGAGATGATAATGTCTGCCCCATACTTCTCAGGTGTTTAGTCCTGGTACCTTCAGTTGACCTGGGCTCTTCACACTTAGACTCCTGTCAATAGGTTACAAAGCATTTTGTCAATTGCACAGACTTAATTAAGCAATGTGAGAATCTTGCATAGGCTTGATAGAGCATGTGAACTGATGTGCACAGACTCTAAGTGTCAACAAAGCACATATGCATAGACATCAGGTAGCGTATAGCAAAGTATGCAAAGACCATGAGTATGCAAAAGAGAGTATATGCATAGACCTTATATCACACAAGAAGTATGTGCACGGACCTTGAGGAACTTGTTGCGAGACATGCACAGACTCTACATGACATGCACAGACTTCATAGCTGATGACATAGACATATGCACAGTCATTGATAGCATATGAACAGATATGCACAGACTACCATAGTGCACAAGTAAGATGTGCACCGACCTTATTCTACGCATGACAAGGTATGCACCAACTCTAAGTATGCATGAACAGCAATTGCACCGACCCAATGTGCCGAAGCGGCGCGATGTTCCAGTCTCCCAAAAAGGGCCTCCACATATCAATTCGTAAGAATTACCATCATTATGGGCATATACCCAGGACAGTCGCGTTGAGTGGCCCCTGCCAGCGAAAATTCTCCACCCGACTCAAGCCACCAACATCCTCTCCAAATGCTACTCGACCGAGCCCAATCTTTGCTTGGGAGTAGGAGGGGGACAAGTGGAGAGGGGGCATTCTACTGCCCAGACATAGTGGCCAAATGAGGTCCCAGCAGACCAAATGAGGCCCGACTCCTTAGAGTGACAGCCCCTCGGGGCCCACTAGTTTCAAGCCCAATAACGCACTGGGATCAAGCGCTTCCTAGGTGGCCTTCGGGTTCGGAAGTCCGAACGTCAGATCGATTGGGGAGGTCCCTTCGGGAACCTAACATACCTCATCAAGGCCATGCACCCATCGCTCCGGAGCCCCGCTTGAGCTAGTGCCCCATGCTCAGACCGACTGATGAAAGCTTATTCGTGCGACCGTTACATGCCCTTTAAGAGCAGGGAGATCAAAGGGATAAAAGAGATCAAGAGTTCCTGTGCTATAAAGAGCCCACGAGGAGGACGTAACCCCCCCTGAAACTCCTCGGCTCACAGGGCTCCTACATTCCATGAGTCGCTATATAAACTTGGGAAGCTCTCCTACAAAAGGCAAGTGCAACTAAGTCACATTAATATTGAGCAAGAGCCACTTCACCACTTGGTGGAGAGGGATCTCGTGCCCCAACCTCCTCCTACCTCTCTCCATCACACCAGAGCTCTATCTGATTTACTGACTTAAGCATCGGAAGGTTTTCCCTATGGAACTATCCCTAGGCACCTTTGATCTGTTTCCCTTCTTGCAGTTCTCACAATCGTTGTCGTCAACCTCAGATCAGGAACCGCGCGAGATCGCCCCTCTTCAGGTTGGATCAGAGATCCCATGAAATCTAGACATCCACAATATTTAATGGCCACGAGTTCCAAGGTCAAGCTATGTAGAGAAGGCGATATATGTAGGAAAAGGAAACTCTTGAAGGACTTTCAAGAAATAAGCTCTTTTAACTAGAAGGAACATACACACATAAGTCATTATAGGGAATGACTTGAAATGAAAGGATTATGATGTAGACCCATCAAAGGTCACATTCTCGAGATAGAATAGTCGGGAGAGGCTAAAGGGAATAACGTGCAATGAAACCACGAAAATAACAATTTCAGAAACATTGGCTAGGAAGCGATCTTGACGATGGCCACGAAAGGAGGGAAAATGGTCCATGGGAGACCCCAATTGAATGAAAATGGTCCAGGTGAGACTGCCACACAGTCACAGGCCTAGACGAGAATGAGTCGACTTCTAGGATCTCCCAGTTGACCAAGGTCAAATGTTAACTAAAATTGAGTTCAGTCTACCATCCCGTGTCAATTGGGGTCACTTAGGATCGACCTAGACAGAGCCGAGTCAACCTAGAACTGGCTAGGTGACTAGGCAGAAATCGATTCACCAACCAAATAGGAAGGGGAAAGCGGTCATGGGCTTGGCCCCTACATCGAGTAGCGGTCCAGCTAAGGCCGCATCTTGGACAGAGTCGGGTAGAACTTCGGTTGCCAAAAATCATAGTTTTGATCGAGTCGATAAGGTTTAGGCTTTAGGGTACAATCTGCCCGACGTCCTGGTGGGAATCCCTTACTCGCGGGGACTAACAGAGGTCTCATAATAGTAGTCCTAGTCCGACGGAAGAAGTATCCGGTGGAGAGTCTCAACCTCGGACCATGCTCAGACTAATGTTTTTGACAAAGCCAAACATGCTCAGACTTTGTTGAAACAATGTGCATGGACTTCCGTGACGCCAAAGAAAACAACCATGGACTTTATTTGAGCAAAATGTGCATGGGCTTACAACTTGCACGGACTCAATGAAATGCAAAATGTGCACCGACTTTGACGTGCTCGGACTTGGTATGAACAAAATAAACCTACACAGACTTGATAAAATATGCACGGACTTAGAAACTGAAAGTTGAACAACATGCACGGACTTGGAGAGAAACGTGCATGGACTCATGTTCGGACCAAAGACATGCACGAACTTAAGAGTGCACGGACATGCACGGACTTCATATAAATGTGCACGGACTTTACAAAGCTAAACCTGCACGGACTTAATAAAATGTGTACGGACATGCACGGACTTCATATAAACGTGCACGGACTTTACAAAGCTAAACCTGCACGGACTTAATAAAATGTGCACGGACATGCACGGACTTCATATAAACGTGCACGGACTTTGCAAAGCTAAACCTGCACGGACTTATGTTCAGACCTAAGACATATATGCATAGACTTAACATAAGATGTGCAACATTTGCACGGACTATGCACGGACTCAATGTAAGGCGTGCAACATTTGCATGGACTATGCACGGACTTGAAGAGTAAGACGTGCAGCAATTGCACGGACTATGCACGAACTTGGAGAGTAAGACGTGCAGCAATTGCACGGACTATGCATGGACTTAATGTAACTCAGGGGAGTATTAACTTCATTTTCCATTGCTTAGGGGTTCTTCTTTCTCATTTGTTCCCTTAGTTTTCTGCCTTCTCTTTTCTCAGTTCATCACAGTTTTCTGCACTTTTCTATTCTGCATGTGCTTTTGCACATTTTGCGTCACCTCTCCCTTCAGTTATACTGCTTGTTAATTCATTCTTTTCACTTGCACACATACACAACACACACACCTACTTGTTTGTCCCTTTTACAGGGGTTAAAAACCTCCCTAGTGTGTTCTTCCCTTAGTTTTTCATGTCCCTTTTATGCATACAGGATGAATGCTACACATGCATAGTTCTAATGGGTTTTCCCTCGTTTCGTTGTCTTTGATTCACAAGAAAGTAAGAGTACAACGTGAGGCCCTCACTCTATGGCCAGCTGGAAGGCGAGGAGGTGTAATCCCACAGTGTTCCCACACCCTATTGCTTGCGCACGATCATGCTTTAGCGGTGTCCCTTCGACCGCGTTCTTCTCTTTGTTTTCCAAGGTATGCAGTAGGTTTTTCATTCATTATAGAATCTTTTACCTACTGTCAATCCTTGGTGGCTATCATGGTACGTTCTTCATCTTCATCACCCATTTTCCTTTCATGCTATTTCATGCTCTTATGCACATATTGTCTTGTTCGGGGAGGGGTAGATAAATTATGTACAACCTTATTTTTTTGGTGATCACGGTGGGACACCTAGTGCCCATCACGTTGTTCTTGTTGTTCTGTAACTTTGGTATGTGTACATCTCTGTTTAGATAGCCTTTCCTCAAATTTTCTGCAAGTTTTCAGGTTCTGGGATCAAGAGGCTATCTTACAGGAGACCACTCTTGCAAGAGATGGTCATCAGGAGACCTCCTTCTGCTTCTGGTAGGCCCAAGGGCAGACTCACAGGAGCGTCATTTGTTGATAGTTTAACATTGCTTCTAGGGTCTTATTGTGCCGTTTTATGGTCCTATCCTACAGACCTTTATATTATCTTCATGTTCTCACTATACATCCCTGGGGGTCTAGCTACATGTAGCAAGCCAAGGTGTCAGTGCATTAGTAATAATTAATTAAGACAAAGCATGAGTTTATAGAGTTGTACCAGTCATCAGATGCCCCAGAAAACCTGGTCTCCGTACCTCCGAGCGTAAGCCTTCAGCTAGGCCTCATCGCTGGTAGCTCGGGCCTTCACCTCCCGACCTCTACATGACCAGTCACGCACCTGGTCGATCACCCGGGTGATCCAGTCGATCTCACCACTGAGTCCCTTTGAGGACCGCCCAAAGCGCTCGTCGTCTCACGCAGGGAACTCTACCTCCGGCTGATGGACGCCCCTCATCCTCATGATCAAGCGGTGATGGAGAGGCTTGATAATGTTCATGTAGTGGATCCAGATCTCTCACCCTACGTACGCCTGGGCCGCCTCCACCCAAGCCTGTCCCTCATGACCCTCGTCACTATAGGGTGCCCAGCACACCTGAGAGGGAAAGCAAGTCAAGTGTTAGCATTTAGATTAGCATTTAATTGGCATTTCAATGCATTTAGAGAGATTAAGTCTAGAAGCATATCTATCCATAAGGAAACGTGTCCATGTCGTCCTGAATTGCTCGCGATAGGCGCTATAGCGATCCCATGTCCCAAGCCACTATCCACCGCCTCGCGATGGGTATTCGGTCTGGATGTACCTCCTTCCCTCGCCCTAGGCCAGGGAGGTACAAGTAGCTCCATATCTGCATCAAGTCGAGTGTCAGCATATAGTAATAATAAGCATAATCATAAACTGAGCATAAGCATTTAGAGTTAAGCATTTTACCTGAAGAAGAGGCGAGAAGCCACCCAGCATTGTCTGCTTGTCAGTCGTGCTAAGCGAGTCGAAGAGGAATGCTAGTACAGTAGCTCCCCAGGTGTATTCTCCAAGTCCATCTAAGTCTCCCAGTAGTGGAAGGAGCTTGCAGCTCACTCCATCTGCCCTCGTTGCGAATAGTAGCTTCCCGAACAATAGCATCAGAAAGCAGCGCAGTACTATGTCTCCCTCCGGTCTCGGTCCCACGGCTACCCTCTTCCTGGCTTGGTCTGTCAATCAGCCTAGATACTCCTCAGATAGCTCACCCACGGCTATCGCCGCTCCCCTTAGTCCTAGGCTCTCCTGGAGTGTCTCCCTCGCCAGCATCGACGAGTGATGTCCTGGCCGTGTCAGCTCTAGATCAAGTAGCTCCCTCGCCATCCCTCGGTAGTCGGCATAGGTGGTCCCCGTCAATGGTGCTCCGTGTACTCGAAGCCCCGTAATCCGTGCCACACGCTTGAGCGTGGGGATCATATGACCCCATGGGAAGAGGAACGCTCGGCTGACTGCATCCCATCTCTCTTGCAATGCGTATAGCAGGGTCGTGTCAATCTGCATCACCTCTATCCCAAGGAACTCAGCGAAGCCCATCGCTGCATGTCTCTCTCTCTTTGATAATCTGACAATGCCTGATACACTGCCCAGACCTGTAGCCAAGAGATTCGTGTCTGTCACTTCCCCTGCACACATTTAAAACATTGAATCAGTCATTTTATAACAATCCAAAAAAAAAATCCCAAACGATTGTCCTTTTACCTTTAGTAAGCGGTCTAACACTAGACTGCTTGGCCCCATACGGTTGCTGGAAGGACCACATGGCCCTCACCTTGGCGACCAGTTTCAATCCCTTCTACCAGGTTTGTGGGGTGGCCTAAAAAGCCCTACAATACCCTTAATGGGTCCCCAAGCCCATTCCTAAACCCATTCTGCCCAGAAGTGGCTCGCGGCCACTAGACTCTGGACAGCCCACTAGACCTATTAAATTCAACGGTCCTTGAGTCACAAGACTTAGGTCAGGACCATCGCACATGATGGCACTGCGCCGTCGATCAGGCCTAATCCCTAGGTCTGAAACCACGGTGACACACGAAAAATCCCCAGCCCTTGGCTGGTCAACTGGACTCACGGTCCAAGACCATACACACGGCCCCCTCGGAACTCGGAACACACACGGGGTCACTCGGATCCCAGGACTCACGAGCACATAAATCGAGGTAATGCGGTACCTCCGGACACCACTAAAATATGAACACAAAACTTACAGTGTCTGGGACGCTCACAGGGTCATAAGTCGGTCATTGGATCTCAACTGGACTGACCGGAGACCAACACAACGCAAAACAGACACGACGAGCATGAAAACTACCTAGTGGTTTTATCTTGGACTGTTACGGATCTTAGCGGTCTACCTCTGTACTGCCAAGGTCAGCCTAGCAATCTATCCCTGGACCGCTAAGCCCCAGAAACTCACAACCCACTAGCGGTCACTCCTCAGACTACATGGTAGAGCCTAGCAGTCTACCCTTAGACCGCTAAGGAACCTAGCGGTCTATCGCGCGACTGCTAAGCTCGAACCGACATACGGGGACACTAGCAGTCCACTACTAGACCGCTTGATGCCCTAGCAGTCACTGGAAGGGCCGCTAGGTCGTCCAAAGCACGAAACCGGTGAATCATCCAAAAAACCCCAATCCACGCCCCGTTCACACCCTTGTAAAGGGGAAAATATGGGGAAACTAGTCCCCTACCTCTCTAGCATCGAGAGGACCCATTTAAACCTCAAAAATGCGATCAAAATACTAAATCGGGCTCACACCCCAAAACATGCTCTTTTTCTCAAAATATGAAAATAAACTCGCTCGGCTCACCACGACCTACAAAACTTATGGGAAAGGAAGTACATAAGTTAAGGATCCATCTCCCTACCTCCACCGAAGATTTCGCACGCCGTGGATGTCGATCCACGAGGAAAATACCGTTAAACCCTCGTCGACACCCGAGCTTCACTGTGCCACCATCCCTCAATCCTCGACCCATCCTCGCCCCCGCGCCATCGCCGCCTCACCCCTGCCTGCCGCAGTCGACTACCCGCGGAGAAGAGAGGGAGAGGAAGAGAGGTGAGAGAGTGAGAACGAGAAAATGGGGAGAGAGAGTGGGTTAAGGGGTTATATATAGAAAAACCAAAAAATTCTTGCTGGTAACTAAGAGCCTCCACGCAACGCCTCAAACCTCGAGAAAGGACCGCCGCACCTGAAAACCAGGGGTGAGCCTCCTATCACTGACTCAGTAGGGATCCCGCAGAACCCCAACCGAAAATAATGGCGGTATGAAAAGCAGCAACTACAGCTAGAACAACAGTAACAAGAGGAACAGTAAACTCGGTGGCTAGTAAAACCTCGACTCTACAACTATTCCTACTGTACCAGAATAGAACCCAACACCTCGATCTCACAGTCAGGGAACAACCAAACACGAACCACAAGACTATGACCGCCCTAGTCACACTACCAGGAAAACGACATGATGCCGTTGTCGTGGAGGCTTGTCCCCACAGCCAAGGGCCCATCGAAACCACGCGGTCAGGAAACGCAGTCATGACCTCGCCGTCGTGAACTCAACGCCATCTGGGGAAAGCCCTCGGTGACGCTCTGTAGTGACCCAGAATTTTTAAATTAATTTCTAGATTTATTTAGGTATTTTTTGGGGTTTAAGGGTGTACCGCTGAAGGAGGGGTCAAGGTCGTGCCACTGGAGGAGGGGTTAAGGGTGTACCGGCCAGGGAGCTGGTGGTTGTATCGGGCTGGGGCTAAGTCCGTGCAGATTTTGGCAAGAGGGGGGCAAAGTCCACGCAAATGCACGCGGGCTAGGGGCAAGGTCCGTGCATGTTTGGACGGTGCTAGGGGACAAAGTCCGTGCAGATGCATGTAGGCTAAGGATGAAGTCGGTGCATGTTTAGGCAAGTCCGTGCAGGTTCTGGATGAAGTCTATGCAGATGTACAGGGCTAAGTCCATGCAGGTTCTGAACGAAGTCCATGCAGGTATAAACAAAGTCTGTGCATGTTTGATGAAGTCCGTGCATGTTCTGGGGTAAGTCCGTGCATACGCACGGGGTTTGGGATGGAGGTCCAAGCAGGTTCTGGGGAAAGTCCGTGCATATGCACAGGGTCAAGTGTAAGGTCAGTGCATATGCACGGGGTTAGGTCCATGCATGGTTGGGGTAAGTCCGTGCATATGCACGGGGTCTGGGATGAGGTCCGTGCATATGCACGGGGTTGAGTCCATGCAAGGTTGGGGTAAGTTCGTGCATATGGACGGGGTCTGGGATGAAGGTCCATGCAGGTTCTGGGGTAAGTCCGTGCATATGCACAGGGTCAAGGGCAAGGTCCGTGCATATGCACGGGGTTGAGTCCATGCATGGTTGGGGTAAGTCCATGCAATGCTGGGCGAAGTCCATGTATGTTTGGGGTTAGGTCCATGCAAAGTTGGACAAAGTCCGTGCACGGTCCGTGCACATGCAGGCAAAGACAGTGTACATGGGCTAAGGTCAGTGCACATGCAGACTGAGGGTAAGAAGAAGTAGGTGCAGGTCTATGCCTGTGTACAGGCTTAAGGGACAAAGTCCGTGCACATTTCGATCAAGGCCCACGCAAGTGCTCAAGCAAAGTCCGTGCATATGCACGGGGTTGAGGAATGAAGTTCGTGTATATGCACGGGGTTGAGAAATGAAGTCCGTGCATATGCACGGGGTTGAAGAATGAAGTCTGTGTATATGCACGAGGTTGAAGAATGAAGTTCGTGCAGGTTGTGCACGGGGTTGAGGAATGAAGTCCGTGCATATGCACGGGGTTGAAGAACAAAGTCTGTGCAGGTTGTGCACGGGGTTGAAGAATGAAGTCTGTGCATATGCACAGGGTTGAATAACGAAGTCCGTGTAGGTTGTGTACAGGGTTGAGGAATGAAGTCCGTGCATATGCACAGGGTTGAAGAATGAAGTCCAATGTATATGCACGGGGTTGAAGAATGAAGTCTGTGCAGATTGTGCACGGGGTTGAGGAATGAAGTCCGTGCATATGCATGGGGTTGAAGAATGAAGTCTGTACACATGCACGGGGTTGAAGAATGAAGTCCGTGCATATGTACGGGGTTGAAGAACGAAGTCCGTACAGGTTGTGCACGAGGTTGAGGAATGGAGTCCGTGCATATGCACGACATTGAAGAACGAAGTCCGTGCAGGTTGTGCACAGGGTTGAAGAATGAAGTTCGTGCATATGCACGAGGTTGAAGAATGAAGTCCATGCATATGCACGGGGTTAAAGAACGAAGTCTGTGCATATGCACGGGGTTGAGGAATGAAGTCCATGCAGATGCTCGAGGTTCGTGCAAAGGATGAAGGCCAAGTCCATGCACATTTTTTTAGGCCAAGTCCGTGTAGGTTCAGACGAAGTCCATGCAAGTTTAGTGGGATCTATGCACATACGTGGCATTGCAGAGGCAACTGAATAATGAGGACTTCCAAATGGGGATTGATGGACTGATTGCATTCTAAGGAAGGATTTGTGTACCAAACAATTTGGAGATGAAGAAGGACTTGATGCGGGAGGCTCATGGGTCAAAGTTCTCCATCCATCCCGGTAGCACCAAGATGTTTGAAGATATGAAGAGGATGTATTGGTGGCCAAGAATGAAGCGAGACATTGCAGAGTTCGTGTCCAAATGTCTCACTTGTCAGCAGGTAAAAATTGAGCACCAAAGACCTGGCGGTCCTCTCCAGACCATTGAGATGGCCCAATGGAAATGGGAACAAATCACCATGGACTTTATGTCTGGTCTACCCATGACCAGAAGGAAGCACGATACAATCTGTGTAATTGTGGATAGGTTCACAAAGACTGCACATTTCCTACCCATCAACAATCAGACTCCAATCGAATCCCAAGTGAAACTATTCATCGTTGAGATTATTCGATTGCATGGTGCACCCTTGTCTATCATCTCTGATCGGGACCCTTGATTCACTGTGACGTTCTGGAAGAGTTTTGATGAGGGATGGGCGTGCGCATGGGAATGTCGACGGCAGCGTCCGGTGTGAACCTGTGAGTACAACCTTATGGCACTATGCTCCACGCTGGGAGGGGATCATGGGGTTGGGAATTATTAATACAAAACTACCCTCCCGCAGGAGGGGGGAGCACGGGGAAGGGGAAATGGGCTTGCTGCCCTGTGTCTGTCCTGCTGGGTAGAATCGAAATGCTTTGGCTGGTACGCTATGCACCGGACTTCAAATGTGGTGCCACTTGTTCCAAAACGTCGCTGGATGGGTGCTGCAGCACTCTGCAAAGTTTGATGATGATTCTAGGTCACTGGTGGGCGGGGCAGAGCCAACAAGCCAACCTGTGCAGTTCTATCTTGCAAGACAGGTTGGTGCAGTCGCCGTGCAGGAGGGAGAACTCTCTTCACGAAACTCCGATCGAGGCAGGACCAGCGTGGCCAGAAAAAAGACAGGGAGATCTACATGCTGGTCAAGTTTGACAGCTGTCAGAGCTCGGGGCTGGCCGCGGTCTCCCCTAAACTGAGGCTCTAGATTCTAGCTGAGCAGACAGACAGTGTGAGGATGCGCGAAGCAGCACGCCCAGCACAGAGGTCGAGGCATGATGAAACCAGTGGGGTTGGTTTTGGGACATCGAGAGGTGCGTCCCCACTAGAGGGCACTACCCGGAGATCAGCAGAGTAGGCATGGGACGCCCTGCTAGTTCACTGTTTGTCCTGGGATGGGCTTGCTCACACGGGCTCTGCGCAGGTGCACGAGAATGGGTGCCACGGGCGGTGCCGATGTCAAAATGGAGTGGGACCACTCTGAAAGAATGTGCACTCAGAGGTGAACAACTCTGGTGAATACGGCTTTGGCTGATTCGCACTATAGAAATTGATGTTGTCTCTGCAAGTTGGGCCTCTGATTCTGGCATGAATCTGGCGCAGTTGTACGAGATTAGACGACGCGATCGGTGCCAAGGTCGAATCGAGGCGGGACCACTTCTGGAGAGAATACGACTCGAAGAAGTATGACTTCTATGAAGAGTGTTTGCACTGGTTCATGCCATCTGGGGTCAATATGGGGCCTGCAAATTGGGCCTTAGGATCTGTCCTGAATCTGCAGGTAGCAGAACTAAGAGATCTTCAACGCGAGGTCGAGGACGACGACGTGGGAGCCTCCGGGTGGCTGAGGATGAACTTGAGAGATGGGGATGTGAGGAGACCCACCCGGGGCTCCTACCGATTGCCCAAAGGTGGACCGCACCTCGGGAGACTGCGGCACTCCGGAGACAGGTCCGGGAGCTGTAGGACGATCTAGACTCCCTACCGTACACCTTGGTACGCTTCTAAACTTAGGCTCTTTAATTAAATGTAATTCTATATGATTATGCTGATGTGATTTCCTATTTTGTAGGTATGGTGGACGCCCTACATCGAGGAGGGGCAGGAGGACTAGCCTTGGGTGGTCGGGGCCTTGGCCTTCTCGGGGCGTGACGTGTGGCTTCGCTGCGTGAATGCGGTGGAGCCACTCTACTTTTGGCTGGTAATGAGGACCATCGGGGTCGATCAGCCAGCAGTGGAGTTCCCTACGATGGAGAAGCCAGGGGAACGCGTCACGCTGACCACGAGGGGTCTAGCAGCGCCGTTCAACTGGATGGTGCGGAATGCTGTTCAGGTGGAAGACTGGACAGTGCTTGGGCAGGTGGTGACCGTCTGAGCAGAGAGCGATGCAGCATACTACACCGCGTACGCACGACACTATCGGGACCAGGTGTTTTAGGGTGCCCACCGACCGGTATGACTTCTAAACTTAAACTCTATCTATTATTCTTATGACCTCTACATGATGCACTGACACTTAGTCTTCTAAATGCAGATTGACCCAGAGGGGTGGCTAGCGGAGCTACAAGGGCTCCTTACCACGACGATCAGGGAGTGGGACAAGGCCCGACAGGCCCTGGCCCTACTGGTGGGTTTCCTAAACTTAAAACTCTTAACTTATACACTTCTATATGATTATGCAATGACTGATCTGGAGTTTTATAAATGCAGCAAGGGGAGGAGACCCAGCGGTAGGGGGCAGACGCTCCTTCTTCAGCACAGACTCCAGCCTACCGAGTGGAGCGGGAGGCAGAGTTCCAGCAGATGGTAGAGCAGGCCAAGGCGGCTGAGGCAGCACTCTCTGAGAGGGTACACACTACACTTTCCTTTGTGAATTATGCTTCTACATTAAATGTAGTTGATTATGGTGATGATGAATGTATGCAGGTGACAGAGTTGAGGGCCGCCTTGGCGGAGAGTACCAGGGCGAGAGAGGAGGCGACTTGCCTACGGGGCGAGCTTGCACAGAGTCAGACCATGGCCGAGGGGGAGGTGGCCCGTCTTCGTGGAGAGACAGCCCATCTTCGGGAGGTACTGGCACAGAGTCGGCCGGTCGACGTAGTCGAGACAACACTTCTTCTGGCCGAGCCAGAGAGACTTTGAGCCGGAGCCGTGGAGGCAGAGCGCACTCGGGCCAAGTTGGAGAGACTTCGGGCTGGTGCTACCGAGGCAGAGCGCACTCAGGCCGAGGCAGAGCGCTATTGGGTTGAGCTGGAGCACTGTCGCGAGGAGCGAGACCTCGCTCGGACTCAGGCGACGAGGCTAGAGGGCATCGTGGAGGGTTTCCAGACGCACAGTAGGATGAGTGGCAGCCGCGAAGCGGCCCTGAGTGGTAGCCGGGGAGTTCCGAGTGAGAGCCAGGCCACGCATGGCTCTGTTAGGCGGTACCTTGCCAGTTCCTCTGAGCGATAGAGGAACAGGGAGGGTGACTGTCGCCGTCAGGAGCGAGAGGAGGGTGTGACCTCTGCAATGGCCCCGCCATCGAAGAGGCAGGAGGGAGGAGGGGATAGTGACAGGCCAGAGGGAGCGGCCTAATTTTGTACTCCAGACACCTGTACATGATGACATGATAGTGACATGGTTTGTTTCTTTTGTTGATTTTCTTTGTGTTAAGGTCTAGATAATCAACAGATCGTCTATGAACATAGAAAAATTAACCCTGGGGTCCAACCTTGGGTTAAGAATTCTGAGAAGACTTGCGATCATGACTAGACCGTTTATAGTCATTAGCCATAGAAATTTTAGGTAATCTTATTCTTCCATGCGTCTACTCTCTCCTCATCTAGTTCTCACTTGCAAACCCCATCTCCCCCCTGCTCGTCGGTGATATCCTTGACCTGCGGTCTCTCTGGCCTTGGCTGGTGGGGGGGGCTGTGCCTCCCCCTCCCCCCCAGGCTCCTCCTTCCCATTGCTGCCTGCCATGGGTGGTGCTCGCGCTCAGACTGTCGTGGTCAACGTCTTCTCTGCTGGAGTTCGCGGTACGAAAGAGTTCTTACCTCCTCCTCTGTCAATGATGGGTGTGGCTGGGGTTGTGCCTCCTGCCGTTGGCCCTTCCTTAGCCCCCCTTTCCTCCTCTTCGTGGCCCTCTGGTGGTGCTTTGGTTCCTTCTGTGAACTCACCTGCTCGATGTTGTAAATCTTATTTTGATGATTATCAACATTAATGACCTTTAGTTAAAGTGATGGTGTATGGATTTTGATGCTGTTTATTTGTCAGATGTTCATCTAATTGTTCATCATAAGGTCCATTCATGGTCTGTTAAGTCCGTTCTAGTTGCATTCAAAGTCCATGTATGTTTTGGTTATCTAGCTGCCAAGCATCTGCACAACAAAGTCCATGCATGTTGTTAGTCTGCCTCACAAGTCCGTGCAGGTTTAGGTTCTAGACTTAGAAAGAATCCTGCTCGATATATTGAGCTAGTGCACATAAAGTCCTTACAAGTATGAAGTCTGTGCAGGTTGTCTCCCTGTGCGTTAAAATCCGTGCATGTTGTGTCCATGCATAAACTGCAAACATAATGTCCATGCATTATTGAGTCCGTGCAAGTTTTCATGTTGATCACATAAGTCCGTGCACGTTTTAGTTGCATTGAAAGCACAAGTCCGTGCATGTTCTAGTTTTGTTCAAAGCATAAGTCCATGCATATAAGGTCCGTGTATCTCTCTAAAGTCTATGCAGGTTTTGCAAAGTCCTTGCACGCTTTCATGTTAGGTGTATATTATGAAGTCCGTGCAGGTTTTGCATTTGTGGTTATAAAGTCCGTGCATATTTCTCATCTTTCAAATGAAGTCTGAGCACTTTCTTTGTTCCATGGCACATGAAAGTTCGTGCATATATACTCCGTGCACATCTCTCATATAAAGTTCGTGTAGACTTGGCACACACTAAGTCCGTGCATGTTTTAGTTTTGGCAAGAAAATAAAGTACGTGCATGCTTCAACTCCATGCACATTTCAATGTCCTTGCACATCTTGTGTTAACGCCAGGAAACTAAGTAAATGCATGTTGGTAAAGTCTGTGCTTGTTGCATGCTTTTAAGCAAAGTCTGTGCAGATTTTATAAAGTCTATGCACTTTTCCTACGTCACAAATCAAGTCCATCCATGTTTCGCCAATGCACTCTGAGTCCGTGCATATGTCTCTTATGCACTCTTCAAGTCTGTGCATATTTGCATGCACATCATAAAGTCTGTGCACGTTTCTATTATTTGACACACAAAGTCCGTGCACATTGTTCACATCAAGTACGTGCACGTTTGCTAATTGCAAACAAAGTCTGTCATTGTTTAACCCAAGTCTGAGCATGTTTCTTCTCGACCCAAGTACGTGCACATTGTTTAACCCAAGTCCCAGCATGTTTCTTCTCGACCCTAGTACACCATAGAGATAGAACCGGAGGACCAATCCTCCCTTCCTCCAAATTGGAGGGAATACCACGAGTAGCACACCACCACTCACAACCAGAGACACAGTCTCCCTTACTCTGAAACCTGGAGGGAAATTGGAGATAAATCTCCCTTCGCCTGAATCCTCAGGAGGAACCTGTGAGCAACACCCAGTTGCTCACAAACCAGAGGACGGGTCCTCTCTTCCTCTGACCAACAGAGGGAATATTGGAGATTGCTCTTCCTTCTCCTGAACACATAGGAGGAACCCTGAACTCCAAATAGAGTATCGAAAAAATAAGGTGGAAAATGAAACTAACAAAGAGGAAAAATAGAACAATCAAAAAATCAAAACAAATGTAGCTCTCGTAGGAGCAAATTGGTCTGGATCTGATCCAGAGACCAACAGATTGCAGATCTTCAATATGCTCTAGCCGCTTCACTATCACTTCTCTCTTCTCTCTTGTGCTCTCCCTCTCTCTCTCTATCAGCACTCTCACATTAACCCTTCTCTCAGACTCTCTAGCTCTCGTACTCTTCTGCTCATCTTTTCTCCCCGCTGGCTGCATCTCTTCTTCTTTTCTATATTCTCTTATTTTTGACTTCGATCGCAGGAGAGGCTTTTATAGAGCTTCAAGCTTGGGTCCCATGAGCTCACGCTTAGGGCTTGTGGAGGGCTCGTTCCCGCCTTTTCAGAGAAGCTACGCATCAAGTGCAGATGGTGCGATGATCCACGTCGCAAAATATCAGAATAATATTCACCTTGGATCACGTGCCAACTCATAAGCTTCCTGGTCCACGTGCCTTGAAGTATGAACTAACGTACCCACGTGGCCATTGTCCTTCAAGGGTTTGATGGAGCTCCTATAAGAGTTAAGGCATTTCATCAAACACTTTATTATCATAAGTGGTTCATAAGATATTCAGACAAGTGTGAAAGATGCATAGACTTGACTAAGCATTATGCACACATGATGCATTGACATGATATGAAACCTTGACACACTAGCATCGACCTTCTACTAGTATGCTCAGACCCTAAGGGTGCATGTGCACAGACCTGGAATTCTGAATGTGCATAGACCCTAAAATATGCATGTGCACGTACCTAGACTTCATGTGCATAGACCGCAAACATGCATAGACTTATATGTATTGACTTAAAACATGCATAGACCTATATGCACAGACTTGAATGTGCACGGACCTAATGCTACACAGACCTTATGCTACACATGTGCACAGCCCTTCAGCAACATGCACTGACCTTACTTTGCCAAATGAAAATGTGCATCGACCATATATATGACCCATGCAAATGTGCATCGACCTTATATATGATGTGCACAAACTTTATATGCATTCTACAAAATGTGCACCGACCTAGTATGCAGTCTAACAAAATGTGCACCAACCTTGAGTTGCTAACTAACAAAATGTGCACCAACCTATATGCAGACTAACAAAATGTGCACCGACCATATGTGCACAACACTACCATGTGCATCGACCTTATAAACTGACTACCCACATATCCATCGACCTTATGTACACTAGTTATAGTACATGCATCGACCTATGTACACTAGCTACAGTACATGCATCGACCTTCTAAACACTAGCTACAGGACATGCATTGTAACACCCGTAGATTAGCAGATCCTTAGTGGTGCGGATATAGGTTCCGTCCAGTAAATTTTGGCTATTTTTAGGAATTTTTTGGATATTTTTAGGCATTTAATTGAAATTGTTAAAGTATTTATAGAAAGGATCGTGCACATACTTTTTCAGCATAGAAATGTGAAACACATTGTGCACTTCGGATAGTTGTGGAGGCAAAGAGATATGATAAGCTACCTCGCCTAGCCTCTCCAGTACTTCAAATGGACCGATGTATCTCGGGGTAAGCTTTCCCTTAACCCTGAATCTTCTAATGCCTCGACCAGGAGAGATCTTGAGGAAAACATGGCCTCCCACTTGGAACTCCAAGTCTCTTCTTCTATTGTCAGCATATGACTTCTGCCTGGACTATGCCACCTTGAGTCTTTCTCGAATGAGGTGTACCTTCTCAGTTGTATCTCTTACCATATCTGGGCCTAGAAGTTATTTTTCGCTGACCTCATCCCAGGATATCGGTGACCAGCAACTTCTGCTATCGAGTGCTTCGAAAGGTGCCATTTGAATACTGGCCTGATAACTGTTGTTATAAGCAAACTCAGCCAGGGACAAGTGGTCATGCTAGCTTCCACTGAAATCGATGACACATGCCCTTAACATATCTTCAACTACTTGATTTGTCCTCTCGGTCTGACCATCTGTTTGGGGATGGAAGGCAGTGCTAAAATTGAGTTTCGTCCCCAGGGTGTTTTGTAGACCCTTCCAAAAATGGGAAGTGAAGCGCGGGTCTCAGTCAGACACGATTGACATAGGGACTCCATGCAATCTAGCAATCTCCTTGATGTACAAAGCAGCCAGCACACCAACCGACCATCGACTTTTGATGGGCAAGAAATAGGCTGATTTATTCAAATAGTCAATGATTACCCAAATTTTGTCGTGTCCGCCCTTGGACTTAGGCAAACCTATTATGAAGTTCATGCCAATGTCTTCCCACTTCCACTTGGGAATATCTAGAGGATGCAACTTTTCGACGGGCTTTTGGTGTTCCGCCTTCACTTGTTGGCACATGAGATGGTGAGATACGAAGTCTGCAACCTCCCTTTTCATGTTGGGCCACCAGAAGGTCAGCTTCAAGTCTTGGTACATCTTAGTGGCTCTAAGGTGAATTGTGTACCTTGATCGGTGAGCTTCTTCTAAAATCTTCGAACAGTCCGGTACACATGTCCTTTCATGGAATAGCAATCTTCCATCCAATGCTAGCTTGAAATCAGGTCTCTCGTCCAATTTTTCCTTTTTCCCCACTAGCACAGGATCTTCCTCTTGTAGCTTCTTAATCTCGGACAATAAATCCGGATGTAAACTCATATGGGATAGAGTAATACATCCCTTCTTCTCGTCGGTGCTTATATTAAGTTCAGAGAATTTCTCCAACAACTTTCATTCTTGAATCATGCAATGTGCCATTAATGCTCTCGACTTTTGACTAAGGGCATCTGCTACGGAGTTACCCTTACCAGGATGGTATGATATAGTGAAGTCGAAATCCTTGAGATATTTGAGCCAACGTCTTTGTCGCATGTTTAGTTCCTTTTGGGAAAATAGATACTTGAGACTTTTGCGATCAGAATACACTGTAAATTATTCTCTGTAGAGGTAGTGTCTCCAGATCTTTAAGACGAACACTACCACGGCCAGCTCTAAATCATGCACCGGGTAGTTCTCTTCGTGCTTCTTTAATTACCGGGAAGAGTATGCAATGACTCTCCCTTACTGCATCAAGATACATCCGAGGCCAATGCCAGAAGCATCAGTATATACCTTGTACTTCTCTCCTTCAATTGGTAATGATAAGACTAGAGCAGTGGTCAAGAGATCCTTCAAGGCTTGGAAACTCTTCTCACAGTCTTCATTCCACTCATAAGGCACTTCCTTGCAAGTCAACCTAGTGAGAGGAACAACAATTTTAGAGAAGTCTTTGATGAAACACTGGTAGTAACCAACCAGTCCCAAGAAACTCCAAATCTTCGTTGCATTCGTTGGTCATTCCTAATTCTTCACGGCCTCGACCTTTGATGGGTCCACGAAAATTCCTTTCTTCGAGACTATATGTCCCAAGAAGGATACCTCCTCTAGCCAGAATTCACACTTGTTAAATTTGGCGTACAATTTATTCTCCTTCAATATCTATAATGTTGTCCTCAAATATTCTTCATGGTCTTCTTCAGATTTTGAATAAATTAAGATATCATCGATAAAGACCACAACGAATTGATCCAGATGCGGCCTAAAGATGCTGTTCATTAACTGCATAAAAGCTGCAAGGGCATTTGTTAGTCCAAAAGGCGTAACGGTAAATTCATAATGCCCATACCTGCTTTGGAATGCAGTTCTATGAATGTCCTCTTCCTTGATTCTCAGTTGGTGATATCCCGACCTGAGATCAATCTTCGAAAAGTATTTTGCTCCAGATATCTGATCGAATAGCTCGTCAATCCTCGGCAACGAGTATTTGTTCTTGATAGTGAGGTGGTTTAACTGCCGATAATCGATACAGAGTCTTATCGATCCATCATTCTTCTTAACGAATAATACGGGCGCTCCCCACGGGGAAGTAGTTGGCCTGATGAAACCTTTCTTCAGTAGCTCCATCAGTTGCTTCTTCAGCTCTTTCAACTCAGCAGGGGACATTCTATAAGGTGCTTTAGAAACAGGACCGGTACCAGGGACAAGGTTGATTGTGAACGGCACTTCCCTCTTCGGAGGTAAGCCGGGCAAATTTTCTGGAAAAACGTCGGGAAAATCCTGAACTACACGGATGTCTTCAAGTTTAGACTTCTCGACTTCCGTGGCAGTCACAAATGCTATGAAAGCCACACATCATTTACTTATAAGTTTGCTAGCTCGAAGGGCTGAGATAAGAGGTGATCTATTCCGAGGGCCAATGTAAACCAATTTTGGGTAATTCACAAAAGTTATCTTGTCATTTTGGCAATCTACAGTTGCTTGGTGTGTGGATAACCAGTCGGCACCTAATATGACATTATACCCCTTCATATCTAGGCATATCAGGTTGGCAGGTAGATTATTTCCCTTAACTATAACCTTACAGTTTGAGTATTGATATGTAATCTCGGACTCGCTCCCGAGAGGAGTAGAGATGACCAAGTCTAACAGTTCGGGTTCCTTGGAAAATGAGGCAGCAAATTTCTTGGAAACAAATGAATGAGTTGCTCCGATATCAAATAAAACTTTGGCAGTCTTAGAACAAACAGTTAGTGTACCTTTCACAATTCCACCTTCTGTCGGTTCCGTCTCTTGGAAAGCTTGCAAGCGGCCTTGTTTCTTTGCCGGACGCTTCTCATCTTTAATGGTTTGTTCGTTCAGTAATGGGCAATCAGGGATCCGATGTTCTCGGCTCCCACATCGGAGACATGCTCGTAGTCTTCTCCAACATTCTTCCACCTTATGTCCGGCCTTGTCGCAGTACTTACACACCTCCTTAGAAGGTGTGGTGATAGAGAAAGGCTTTTTAAACTTCTTTTCCTTGGAGGACTCTCCTACATTGTTGGTCCGCTTCTTGTTGTTTGATGGGTTGAAATTGTTGGAGCCTGTGACATTCTCCTTTTTGTCCTTCCCACGGATCTTGTCGGACAGCTCTGTGGCATCTTCTAGTAGTTGTGCACGCCGTACCATCTCCGGGTAGACTTGGATGTCCATCGGCGCAAGTTGAGTGATGAATTGCGGTCGAAGGCCATTCAGAAATTGCCTCGCTTTCATCTTTTCGGTGAACACCAAGTGAGGAGCATATCTGGACAGTCTGGAGAATTGGGCCTCATATTCGGCCACTGACAAGGTTCGTTGTTCAAGCGCGGCAAACTCCGCTGCGTTCTTTTCTTAGATGCGGTCAGAGAAGTACTTGTTGTTGAAATACTCAACAAAGTCAGCCCACGAGACTTGTCCTTCTGGCAATGTAACCCCACCAGCCTCCCACTAGCAACGTGCATCCTGCTCCAATTGGAAAGAGGCTAGTAAGAGTGGTTCGTCATCTGTGCACTACATTACACAGAATATCCTCTCGATTTCTTTCAGCGAATTCTTGGCATCGTCGGGGTCAGATGAGCCAGTGAATTTAGGTGGGTTCATGTTCCGGAAACCTCTGTGGAGATCACTAGCTTCACGGTTAGCACCCTTGCGCCGCTTGCTGTAGCGCCTGCGTAAGACCTTGCACTGTGTGCTACATCTCGCGCCATTGTGCCCTTTCAGCGGAGATTTTACTCTAATTAGTGTCGCCCTTTCAATTATAAAGTTGGACGCCAACCTAGGGCATAACCCGTGGTTCTACCCATCTCACCGGGTGTAAGGTGTAAACCTATCTTTGGACTTAGGTTTCCTAAGAATTTGAAATCCTAGGCGCATTCCACCATATGACAAGATTTTGATATGATAAACTTGAATCTTTCAATCAACCATACAATTGCATTCTTGAATCAACCAAATCTTCAACATCAAAAAGTTTTATTACCCAAATGATAACAATCATGTCAAATGCAAAGCATGTAGAAAAGCATGGAAACTCATTCATTCAAATGGCATTCTTGTTGATAAAAACTAACATTCATGATGCATTATTTCATGAGGAGCATTATCATAAACATAGAATCTTCAAATCACATGCATCACACACATTAATAAATATCCAATCATGCAAACATATTTTCTCATGAATTCTCATTGAGTACAAGACATATGCATTCTTTCAAGCATGTTTCACAAATTCATTCTCATTCAATACAAAGCATTCTCAATCAAGTTTTGACATACAAACATGAAGTTTGTTGCCACACACACATAAAGTTTTGTTGCCATCAAAATCACACACATAGCATAATAGTAAAATTCTGAGAAATAAATGAATGAGTAGCTCCGGTATCAAAAAGAACAAATGTCGGCTTAGAAAGAACAGTAAAGTACCTTCGACTAGTCCACCCTCTTCGGTGGCTTCCATTTCAGCCTCTTGGAGAGCTTGGAGCTTGCCCTATTGCTTCTGACTCCCATGCGGCTTTTCTAAGGTAGCTTGATTGAAAATAAGATGACAATCAGGGATTTGGTGGTCCCTGCTACCACAACGCAGACATGCACCGAGCTTGCGCCAGCACTCCTCCATCTTGTAACCTGGCCGATCACAATACTTGCATACTACTTTCGATTGAGCAGTCGGACCTGCCTTCTTATCTCCCTCTCTCAGCTTCATATCCTTTGATGAACTCGACCCGCCATTGGGCCTCTTCTTGCCATTAGTGGGCCAGAAATTTTCAAAACTGGTTGTTTGTTCTCTTTTCTTGTCTCTCCCTCAAATCTGCTCCGTCATCTCCATAGTATCTTCAAGAACTTGGGCTTTTCTTACAATCTCGGTGTAATTGTGGATCTCCATTGGCGCCAGTTGATTGATATACCACAGCTTCAACCCATTTAAAAATCATTTGACCTTCATTTTCTCAGTAGATACCAAGTGTGACACATTGCGGAATAGTCTAGCGAACTACTCCTCGTACTCAGCGACTGATAAGTTTTTCTACTTCAACGAAGCAAACTCTGTTGCCTTCTTCTCCTGCACACGATCTAATAAATACCTGCTATTAAAGTGCTCCTTAAATTCCTCCCATGTTGCACGCCTATTTCCTAGCGTGGCTTTCACGGATTCTCACCAAGCACGTGCTTCGCGCTCTAGTTGAAATGTTGCCAAGAGGACTCACTCCTGGTCACTACACTGCATGACTCTAAAGATTCGACCCAGTTCCTTAAGCCAATACTCGGCCTCGTCTGGGTCTTAGAGCCACCAAAATGTGGGGGATTCAAGCCTCGAAAGTTCTGGTGGATATCACTAGCTCCATGATGCGCGACTCCTTGTGCCACTTGCTGTAAGGCCTGGGTTAAGCCCTGAACCATCTGTTGCATATCTCACCACGACGCGCACTCAGCTGCCATCACAAAGAAGTCCTACAACGTAGGGGGATTAGTTAGAAATGACCTATTGAAATTTCTTTTAGAGTTTATTAGTTTACTTAACCCGAGTCTCTTCCCCATCTCACTAGGTTGGATCCTTAAGACTTTACCAAGGTCACGAGTTCTAATGGCACTTCTAGAAACCAAGGGTCTTTAGAAAACTTAGGCTCTAATACCATACATGCCCTTGCTGCCCTCTATTGGCTACTGTTGGGTAGGCTTCATCTTCTCTGAAACTCTGGAAGGTTGCTGGGGCTGCGGGTGGGTATTCCTGATTGTAGGGTTGGCATCCCGACACGGCTGCTTCCCCTTTGACATTTTCAGAAATTCTAGGAAGGAAGGGGTGATAGTGCTGCCCCCACTCTGGTTGTACAAGCCTGAAGGAGAAGGGATTTGGACTCCCCTGACCTCCGAGGGAGGTATCTTATAGGGCTGCACTGCGCTGATGATGATACTATGGTTAGCAGGCGGCTGGCGCCCCCATTTTCGGCCTGACTGGGTTGCATGAGTGGCAGTTGTGGCTTCGGCCTAGCTTCCCTTAGCAGCATGTGTGAAGCATATCTCCTCTTTATCCTCTTCACTAGGCAAATTGAAGAGAGCTAAGAGGGTATTGCAAGATAAAATTAGCTCCTTTTTGGCCTTACCGGCCTTTCTTTTCTTCCTTGATTTCTTTTACTTTCCCTTGGCTGGCGCTTGCCCCCAGAACAAGCTGCCATCCTTGTCAGATGCTTTGTCAGCTTCTCCTTCTTGCTTTAGTGAGAGCTGCTCTAGCTCTTTCCATGGGACATGGTCCCGTATCAATAAAGGCTTCAATTCGGGCTGCACATATTCATCTAGCCCGTCTATATAATTTTGCAATTGCCGAACTTTGGGACTAATCTCCTTGGCCATCGATAGTGGAGTTTGTCTCCTCTGGTTGTGTGTATGTATTCTGATGACTGCGGGTGGGTTGATCCACACAGGTGCTGCCACCGATGGAGTGGGCCGTGGTGTGATGCCACGAACATGTGCTCCCACTTTTGGGTGAGGTGCCTTCTTTTTCCTACTCTTTGCAGGGACTTGCTGCCATCCCTGCTGTTATTTTAAGGGTGCCAGGAAATAGGCTTCATACATATGCCGAGTGCTGGCTTCTGTGACCTCTTCGGGCAATGCCTGATATAAAGAGACCATGTTAACTGTAGCTCTCCTTAGAGACACCTCATGAGGTTATGGAGGGTCGACTTTGTACTCTCCCAAGTCTATTTCTTCTTTCTTCACCATGCCCTTCATGATGTCTTTGAATACATAGCAGTCCTCGATCGGGTGATCCCGCATTTGGTCATATGGGCAGAACTTAGGGCTATCTCTTTTTTTCAGGTCTTCTAGCCTCTTTGGCTCGGGCAAGGTGACCTTGTTATACTGGGTAACCCAGTCAAACAGGATCTTGGTCTTCTCCTTTGGGAAAGAGTAGGCCTTCTTCATCTTGTCTCAGTGCGAGGGACCCTCTTTATTGTCTCTGGCCTTAGCAGGCTATGGGGCAACTGCCTTCTTGCCATTATCATTATGCTGTTCAAATGCCTTAATATCAAGAGCATTTGCTTCTTTAGGCGCTTGACACCGTTCTGCTGCCTTGCCTTTTTGTGTAGTGGCAGTAGCTGATGTCGGGGCAGGTCTCACCAGGAAGGCTTCTACCTTGGCCACCACATTGTTCAAATGGTCAAACAACCAGATTTCCATCCCGATCATCTTTTTCAATACCTCTCTCCTGAGGTCCTGTTTACATATTTGCACAGCATCCTCCTTGTGCGGGGGCCACTTACATCTCATTCTGAGGTTCCTACACCTCTTAATGTAATCAAGGGCTCTCTCATCTGCCCTTTGCCTTGTTGAGTAGAGTTCAGTCACTGTGACCTCCCTTTTTGTGACATGAAATCTTTCTCTGAATTTCTTCTGCATATCCGGCCAGTCGCTGGTTCCTCGGAATGAGGCTAGTGTTTCACCTGCTCCTGCTGTACCGGTTCCTGCCCAGGCTGCACCTGTTCCTATTCTACCTGCGGAGTTGCTCGGTGTTCATGGACGAGCATTGAAAGAATTTCTACTATTCCATCCACCAAAATTTAAGTGTCAATCGAACCCGGAGGCAGCGAGGGAGTGGTTGGATGCCACTGAATGTGTCTTCCAATGTATGGAGTGCGCTAAGGACGAAAGGGTTATGTTGGCTTCTTATCAGCTTCAAGGTACTGCACGCACGTGGTGGACCTCGGAGTGGGAGGTTGCCTTCCTTTCCCATCCACTTCGATAGATCACATGGGCGGAGTTCATTGCTACTTTCGAACGTGTCTACACTCCGGCCTGCCTGAAGTTAGCCAAGATGTACCAATTTCTAGAGCTAACACAGGGTGAGATGTCGGTGCTGCAATATCGAGATAAGTTCATTGAGTTGGGCCGGTATGCACCCCACATCTTTGCAGATGAGACCATGAGGACTCAACAGTTTCTGCGCGGACTGAAAGCGGAATTGAGCCTGCCACTATTCGCTACCCGTGTAACTGAGTTGGATTCTACATACCAAGCCACTGTCGCGCTAGAGTAAGAGTTGGTAAGGACTCGAGGACTTCCTCATATTGGGATGGTTCTGTCGGTCGTGCAGCATCAGTTGCTCCACTAGTAGTCTATTCGAGGAGCTTCTCCCATTTTCTTTGCTGTCGATAGTGCTTCCTTCCCGCAATCTTAGGGCAAGGGATTTCGATTTAAGAAGGAGAAGAAGAGGAGGTTCGATCAATCAGCATTTTCTGATCGGAGTCAGCAGTTCATTTCTTCTGTTCGACCACGTCAAGATTTGTTGCTTTTCAGCTGAAGTTGTGTTCCAGGTGTGGTGGCAGTCATCTGGGTGTGTCGTGCTCCTTGCTGGTTGTCTGCAATCATTCTGTTTAGTCGGGGCACATCTCCCGAAACTACCCGTTGAGGCCGCAGACGGTGCAATTCTCCCAAACTTCTCAGTCGTAGCAGCCGCAGTTCTGTCTTCCTCCACCGCCTCAATCGGAACCATTCTATCCACCAGCTCCTGCTCCTTCTCAGTAGTCGTCCGCCGAGAGCCAGAGTCACTTACATCACTCGTGCGGAAGCATTGGCGTCTAATCTAATTGAAGGTATGGTTTCGATTTATGATCGCTCAGCGCATGTTCTTTTCAATTCAGGTGCAACCCTTTCTTTTATCTCAGAGGATTTTATTGCACGTATCGAAAAGCCGGTGAATGAAGTTTCCTGTGAGATGCTCGTGGAGTTGTCGTCTGGCGATTACATGTCTACTCCTCTGTGCCGGGAAAATTCTCCGGTTATGGTCAGTGGTCAGAAACTGCCAGTGAGACTTTATGCATTACAGTATGCCGACTATGACGTGATTCTTGGTATGGATTGGCTGGAACTTTATGGTGTCGTGGTTGACTGCCGTCTCAAGTGAGTCTACTTCATGCCACGCGGAAAGTCAGCCTTCTATTTTCAAGGTATCAGTTTCAGTTTCGTTCAGTTGTCTTTTTCTATTGGTAGGGTGTGTCGTGTCGTCAGTTTCCTCCTCGTCCTTTCGTCTAATTTCGAGGATGAAATTTCTTTTAGGGGGGAGGGACTGTAACACTCGTAGTTTAGCGGATCCTTAGTGGTGCAGATCTAGGTTTCGCCCGGTGAATTTTGACTATTTTTAAGAATTTTTAGGATATTTTTAGGCATTTAATTAAAATTGTTAAAGTGGTGAAGCCTGTCCAGCAACGTAGGATAAAACACGCCCCAGAGAAGCAGATGATCATTAAAGAGTAAATCATCAAGGGGAAAGAGACCGGCCTTTTCCGTCTGGTCCTTTACTCGACATGGCTCGCCAATGTCGTCCTAGTACCAAAAGCTTCGAAAAAATGGCGAATGTGCGTGGACTTCGCCGACCTTAACAAGGCCACTCCAAAGGACTGCTACCCACTACCGGGCATCGACCAGCTTGTCGACGCAACCTCCAGCATCGAGCTACTCAGTTTCCTAGATGCCTACTCTGGCTACCACCAGATCAGGATGGACCCAGAGGATATTGAGAAGACCGCCTTTATCACCGACTTCGGCGTACACTGCTACACCCGATGTCATTCGGGCTGAAGAATGCTGGAGTGACATATCAACGGCTGATCAACCACATCTTCGAGGGTCAACTCGGTCAGAACATCAAGGCCTACATCGACGATATGCTCGTCAAAATGTCAAAGGCCGAAGATCATTTTGTTGACCTAGCCGAGACCTTCGGCACCCTCCTGAGGTACAACATAAAGCTCAACCCCACTAAATGCACCTTCGGAGTCAGGTCTGGGAAATTTTTAGGTTTCCTGGTAACTCAGCGTGAGATCGAGGCCAACCCCGACAAGGTTCAGGCCATCCTGAACATGCGGCCACCCACCTGCGTTAACGGCACTCAATCATTTCCTGTCCTGGGCAGCCGAATGATGCCTACCCTTCTTCAAACTGTTGAGGGGGCCCAAAATGGCATCTGCAACGTTCGCCAGGGATGAGGAATGTCAAAAGGCATTTATAGAACTCAAGGGATTCCTGGCCTCACCCCCGATACTATCAAAACCGGTCCCAAGCAAAGCATTGCACCCTTATCTCTCAGCAACTCCCTCTATAGTAAGCTCGATCTTAGTCCGAAACGATGCAGGAGTTGAGAGGCCGGTCTACTACACTAGCAAGGTGCTTAACGAGGCCGAAAGAAGGTACCCTGCAACCGAGAAACTCATGCTAGCATTGGTAACCTTGGCCAAGCACCTCCGACCTTATTTCCAAGGACACTCTATCATCATGTTGATCGGTGAGCCCCTAAAGAAGATTCTCTCTCATCCTGAAGCCTCCAGGTGTCTCGTCAAGTGGGCCATCATACTGGGAGCTTACGATATCTCTTATCACCCCCGCACGGCCATCAAGGGACAAGCGTTAGCGGACTTCATCGCAGAGAGCACCGTCTCGATCGAGGAAGCACCCCCGTCTGCACACAAACCCATCTGGGACTTGTTCATCGACGGGTCATCCAACTCGGCTGGAAGCAGTGTTGGTGTCCTCCTCAAACCACCTGAAGGAGCAGAGCTATAGTACGCCTTGAAATTCAACTTCCCGGTGTCTAATAATGCCACCGAGTACGAAGCCCTCATTTTGGGGGCCAGGATGGCACGACGACTAGGGGCTGAGCGAGTCAGGATCCACATCGACTCCCAGCTGGTCGTCAGCCAGGTCAACAGCTACTACGAGGCTCAAGATGCACCAATGACTAAGTACCTCCAAATGGCCCGAGGACTGGCCCAACTATTTGAGAGTTTTAAGGTAGTCTGAATAGCTCAGGAGGAAAACTCCCGGGCAGATGCCCTCTCTCGTCTGGCCTCCTCCCTCGACCCCGAAGGTACTCGATCAGTCTTCCTCAAAGAGCTAGAATGACTGAGCATCGAATCTGAGCTTATGATCGTTGATCTGACTACCCCGAGCGACTGGCAGACTGAACGGCTGACAGTTGTGTATGACGTGGCCTATCACCTCATGGTATGGACAATTGCCCTGATGAAAAGTAGCACCTGGTGCCTGTTCAATGGGTGATGGGCTGATCAGTCTCGCTCGCTGGCACGCGAAGAAGATATGTGGGGTCTTCTCGCGAGGAATGGAGTATAACTTCTCTGGCTGCTCGCCTCCGGGTGTATCCTCCTCGCCTTCAGATGAATTCGAGGCTTCCTTAGAGAGCCAACCCCTGAGCAGAGCTTGGCAAATAGGTGATACACCTGCCTCCCCTACGTGGGCTGGGGCTAGCCCCCCGGCAAATGGGTCGAAGGGGAAAGTGGGCAATTGTTGATCAATGCTCTCCAGGAACTGCAGCAGACGCCTCTGTTTCAGTTGCAATTCCCGGATTTTCCCTCGGATTTTTCAGATAGTCCTCCGCATTGCCAAGCATTCAGGGAGTGGAGGAGGAGCGACTCTGCGACCGGCATTGGGCTGCTAGTTTGAAGGCCCAGCTTCGGAGGCATTAGAAGGTAAAAATCCATGCGTAGTTTGAAGGCATTGGGCTACTAGTAGCGGCCTCCTGTAGACTGCCTTCTACCTCTCAGATAGAAGGTGAAAATCCGTGCGTGTAGGCCTATTCTAGGGCAATAAGTAGATGAAAATCATGCTAAACAGAGGGATAAGACATGCTAGATCATAAGAAACACATGGAGATGCATGGGTTACATGAATTAAGCTAAAAATACTAACTTTTCTTATTAAATGCATGATTCATGCCTGCAGTGATAACCTAGATGCGCGGTCATGATAAAACATCAAATTCTCTAAGTACAGTGCATGAAATCACGAGAAAATTGAGGGCTTTTAATCCTAACCTGTTGTTTATGCCATTCATGAGATAACCTACCTCTGATAATACTCATAGTGTGCGAATTTCTAATTGGAAGGTCATCCTAGTTTCTCCACGTCTTGTGCTAAACCAGTAATTTTCCGTCCCTCGTTCTCCTTAACCTCACGTCCTAAATTCATGAAATTTGGAGGGTGAGGAGAAGAGATGAAGAGGAACAATAAACTCTAAAGGACAGACATGAAATTACCTCTGTTAGGGCTTCTAACCTCCTGATCTTTGCTGGACGGACACACTGGTTCTTGCGCGGTTTGCAGCGAACCAACAACTTGCAGAGCTTCTTGCTCTACAACGACTTGATCTCCTAGCACGAGATTTTGTGGGGAATTAGACAAAACTAAAGGGAACAAAATCTTCTAAAGCACTTACATGAAATAACGTCATCTTACCGTCGAACCACGCGCTTCAAAACTAGGGTTCGCGCAGGTCGAACCTGAACCCTATTTATAGAGTTTGCCTAGGGTTTAGGAGATTAGATCGAACTAAGAGTCCTAATTTGGAGTAGAACTGATCCCTAGAGAGTTCTAGAGGCTTTGCCATGCCAGATAGCTTCGATCCAAAGCGATTAGGATTGGAAAGATCCAAGCTTTCCACGTCTCTCACCGTTGCGTTCACGGAACATGGTAGCGGTCGTCCCTGGACCGCTATCTTAAGGTAGCGGTCGCTCGATAGACCGCGACCATATAGGGCGTCGGAAATTTGAATTTCTGTCAAACTCCTCCTATTTTATCCCCTAATTATCTAGTTAATTGGAGAATTATCCTAAGACGTTTCTAGATGTGAGCTTGGGCTTAAAAGCCATGGAATTGAGGTAGCAATCCCCGAGCCTTCAAAGGACAAAGGGAAGCAAAAGGTGAACTACGAAGCCGATGGAGGTGAAGGGGTGGGGTTGGTTGGGGGTGTGGCCTACTTGGGTGAGTTGGTGGGGTTGGCTAGTGGTGTTACCCATATCTCAGGGCGTGACATTTGGTCCTCTCAAAAATTTGAAGAAAGGCATGCATCATTCTGTCACTCGGGATAGGAAGCGGTTGAGCGCAGCAATCCTTCCTGTCAGGCGCTGAACTTCCTTAACGCAAGTGGATGGTCACATATCCAGGATGGCCTGGATCTTCTCGGGGTTGGCCTCGATCCCTCGCTTGGTTACCAGAAAGCCCAGGAACTTCCCGAACTTAACTACAAAGGTGCATTTGGTAGGATTAAGCTTCATATTATACCTCTGGAGGGTGCTGAAGGTCTGGGCCAAGTCGATGAAATGGTCTTCGGCCTTGGGTGATTTGACGAGCATGTCATTGATGTAGGCCTCAATGTTTCACCCGATCTGGTTTTCAAAGACTGTTGACTAGCCTTTGATAAGTTGCTCCGACGCTCTTTAGACCGAATGGCATTCGAGTATAACAGTACACGTCGAAGTTGGTAATAAAGGCAATCCTCTCGATATCGTCAGGGTTCATCCAGATTTGGTGATACCCAGAATAGGCATCCAGAAAGCTGAGAAGTTCGTTACCCGAGGTTGAATCGACCAGTTGATCGATGCTCGGTAACAGATAGCAGTCCTTCGGAGTGACTTTGTTGAGGTTGGTGAAGTCAACGCACATCCGCCATTTGCCTGAAGCTTTCGGCACCAGGATGACATTAGCGAGCCTAGTCAAGTAAAGGATAGGGTTGAATAGCCTAGTTTTCTTCCCCTTATTAATTTGCTCCCTAATGATCACTTGTTTTTCGGGGGCGTGCTTTCTTCTTCGTTGTTGAACTGGTTTCACCGACGGGTCGAGATTGAGGTGGTGCATTATCGCCTCCCTGAGAATTCTAGGAAGATCCTCATCTTGAATATACTCCGAAAGAAAATATTTATGTTGCACTTGCACGTCAGGCGGTAAATCTGCTTCAATCTTAACGTCAAGAGTTGGGTCATCTTTGAGAAAGACCGATAGCAGCTCCCCTCAAGGTTTGTCTATCGTTGCCTTATCCTCGATTACCCCAAGCCCTCTATTTTTATCTTGTGGCCCTATGGCTTCTATCGAGATTACATAGCACCTTCTAGCAATTATCTGGTTACCTTGGACTTGCCATGTGCCGTACTTAGTAGAAAACTTCATTTTTGGTGATAAGTGGAGGGCACTGTCTTTATTCGGTTGATAATACCTTGGCCGAAAATGACATTATAGGCCAACATCCCTTTAATCACAATGAAGTTCGCCATGAATGTGACGGCTTTAGGAGGGGTACCGAGAGCAACAGGCAGGCTTAGGGCTCCCTCGAGATAAGTTGCCTGGCCATTGAACCCACAAAGAGGAGTTCAAATTGGGCGGAGCCTTGATGGGTCTTCACCCATCTTCAAAAAATATTCATACGCCAGAATGTCAAGGGCACTGCCATTATCCATTAAGATCCTATCTATGTTACAATGATTTATAGTGGCCAAGATTAAAAGAGTGTCATCTTGCAGGGTGACTACCCCTTCTAGATCTTGGTCGGAGAAGACCAGGGCTTACTGGTCATTCACCGAAGGAGCTTTGGCAGGCTCGGAAGCTCGATTGGCTCACTCGGTGTGACGCTTCCTTCCTCGGCTGTTGTCCCCGCCTGAGGCTGATCCCCTTGAGATGATGTTAATGTGGATTCTCCCAGGGCGGTTGTCAATTTCCGATTTGCTAAAGTAGTAGAAATAAAATTACTTTTTAATTAACAATTTAAATTGAACAATTATATACCAGGGTCCAGTCTAAAGGAAAGACAAGTAGTCTAACAGTACAGTCGACAGAAAAGAAAAGACGTACCAAGAATGTCAGGGGAAGCCCGACGAAGGTACCAGCTGACAGCTATGAACTCTCACACTAGGAACCGCAAAAGCAGAATAAACAATGGCTCACCTAAAAAGCAGGGGTGAGCCTCGCATCACTTGCTCAGTAGGGGTCATGCGGATCCCCACTGAAAAACATGCAGTAACACGGAACAAGTAAAACAATCAGTGAAACAGCAGGTGTAGTAAAGCTGGAAAACTACACTACAAAGGTGTAAAGCTATGCTAGAAAGCTGTAAAAGAAAAGAGAGGGAGTAGGAGTAGGGAGCAGTCTAGGAAGAGGGGGAGAACCCATACCAGACAAGCGGTTGCCGAACTAACCTCGGCACCCCAAACTACTCCAAGTAGCAACAGGAAGGCAACTCTGAGTTGACGAAGTCAGGAGTTGCCGATCTGTTGACACTACAAGGGACCTGTAAAATAGACAAAAGAAACCTAGGAAAAACCTAGACAGATGCAGACCCAGATGACACGACTAAGACGTCGTGTGCACAATCCCACACATGACTAGAACATCATGCGTACGATAGGACACTGACCTCAAGCACAGCCACGAGAGGGCTAACCCGGGAGGTCACAACACATGAGAAACGTGAAGAGAACCGCGAAGAGCCACTTGCCACGTGACTAGAGCACCTCGCACCAGAAGAATAGTCAGCTGCATCCACTGACATCTTATGCTGCGCCTACTAGTGTCTTGTCTATATAACCTTCAGCAAGGTCTAGGCCGAGACCAAGACACTGTCAGAACTAGAACAGAACAACAGTCGCGAGTGACTAGTTAGGGTCGCATCTGACGATGCAAGTCCAAAGTCCCTGACCACGTGTGCACACACTGGCTCTTGCCTAAGCCAGGTCTCTAGCTAGTTTTCTCCCCCCGAAGGACGCTACGGTAACTGCGAGAGCTGACGAAAACTAGCTTACAAACTGTAAATTGGAAAGTACCCTGCTGTGAAAGTCGTCACGCTGAAACATGCCGTAAGGCTACGACTAGTGGAGGCTCACAAGATATAGAGACTCAAAACACGAGTGCTGAAGTACAGACAGGCTAATCATGCACTGTCACCCGTACTACAATACACCAATGGCAGCAGAGCCACTGCCGACAAACTCAGGACAAGGAAACTAGACCTACTCACGTAACGATCCTTGAGTCAGATGACTCAGACGCAAGATCGTCACTGATAGCAGAACAAGCCGCCAATTGGTCCAATCCTAATCTAGAGAAAATGACATTGTCGAAAGAAATGACATGCGGAGACCTGAGGGAACACCGAGAACCCTCAGCACACCTGGACACATAGAACGAGATAAGACGATACCTCGCTGCAGCCAGAACCATGTCTCGAACTGGACAGAACCGTCGAGACACACACATGGCTACCTATCGACCACTGGGTGACCCCGGGTTGAGCGGAACCAGACAATAACGAATCTATAGTAGGGAAGAAAATCTTACTATAAGCAAGAAGACTCCTGGCTGCCTTATAACATAGTCTTAGCCCTCATAGGATGTCAGGAGACATCCGTGAAAAAATGAGCAGACCACAAGGACAAGCCAAGACAAGCAGAAACGAAAACACCGGAGGATGACGCTCTAGGCAAGGTGAACTGTATGAGGCATTACATGCTCTCGCATGAAATACAGCTGATATCATGGGCCGATCCAGTCAAATATCTCTTGTCCCAACCGGCGCTGAAAGGGCGACTGGGAAAGGGGGCCGTCATTTTGATGGAATTTGATATCACATATGTGCTGCAAAAGGCTATTAAAGGCCAGGCGATAGTAAATTTTTTTGTGGCACACCCTGTGCCTGAGGATTCCCCGCTTGTCACGGAGCTTCCAGAAGATGAAACACTGGAGGTGGACCAAGTTCGTCAAGCCCTATGACAGTTATACTTCGACGGAGCATCCAAAACTGAAACATCCCAATCAAGGCACATGAGGATAAGAGCCGGAGTAGGCATCGTCCTCAATTCCCTATAAGGAGAAGTGTTACATACGTCATGCTCCATCAACAAATCGTGCACGAACAATGAAGTAGAATATGAAGCCCTGATCATCAGTCTTCAGATAGCTCTCTACATGGAGATCCGAATGCTGCAGGTGTTGGGCGATTCGATGCTGATTGTCAAGCAGATACTAGGAGAGTTCAACGTCTGGAAGCCCGAGCTACTCTCGTACTATGCCAAGGCAAAGAAGCTCATGGGGCGGTTCTACTTCATTGAAGTAGGCCATGTCGTCTGAAGCCAGAATGCCCAGGTAGATGCACTAGCAAAATTAGCAAGCTCACTAGCAGAGGCGAATGCCTTAACATAATAGTCATAAATAGGTGCCAGGTCCCTAGCATGATAGAGGAACCAGGTGACGAAGAAGAATATGAAGCTGTAACAGCAGAAATGACTAACTCTCCCGATTAGAGAGAACCCCTGATGAAATGGTTTAAACACTAAGAATTGCCCAAGCAGAGGGAAGAAAGGATCAAATTAATCAGAACAAAAGATTCTTATGAAGTCAGAAATGAAACTCTATTTCGAACCGTGGCTGATGTCGAAAGAAAGGTGCTCCTCCGATGTATATCTGTGGAGGAGGCTTGGACGGTCATGAAGGAAGTTCATGCCGGGTCAGCCAGTGCTCACCAAGCTGGGCCGAAAATGAAGATTGAAATCAAGAAGCTGGGATATTACTGGCCAACTATGTTCAATGACTGCAGCAAGTATGCCAAGTCATGTCATAAATGCCAGCAGCATGCTGCGATCCCAAGAAGACCTCCAGCTCATTTGCACCCAACGACGCCCAGTTGGCCTTTTGCTCAATAGGGCACTGATGTTGTGGGCCCGCTCCCCGTGTCTTCATCAGGATGCAAATACATTCTAGCTACAATAGATTACTTCTCCCGCTAGGTAGAAGTTGTGGCTCTAAGAGAAGTGACAGTGATGCGGGACAACTATGAGGACTCGACGCCGAGTTGGATATGCAACCTGGGACTCTAGCAAACTCGCACTCGCCCCTAGCGAGGGAAGCGTCCGGACCTGCATGGTTGAGGAACCGACAGCGAGTCAAGAGTGGTTATCTCACAACTTCATGCCCGCGGCGGGTCACAGGATGGTATCGCTCTCTCTCACAACAGTGAAGTAAATATATCAAAGAGCTAGGTTCTAACTACTCACAAGCAGCGACAGTAAAAGCATATGCTATGAAAGCAACTACGACTACAAGGGGTGTCGAGTGTACCTCCACGCGCCGGGCATGGCCAAGACGATCCCGATCGAACCTGTACTCCTGGTACAATAATTAATATTAATTATAGTAATGAATCTTTCTGCCCACTCCACACAGGGAGGTAAAGGGCTACACACGGGATCCGGGAGTATCGCATTCGGGTTACATAGTACTCGGGGCATTCCCCAGGATACATGAAGATTCACAAAAAAGGGGGGGAAACAAGAGAGCTACTGCAGTGGACGATGAAAAATGTCCTCGAATTCTAAAATCCCCAGAGTGGGGTGATGGCTCAGCTCCTGTAAGCTAGACTCTTCAGCCTGTAGCTGCATCAATTTCTCCTCAAGTGACACGACTTGCCCCTTCGCCAGCTCCGCCTCCTCTATATTCTGGACTTGCAGCTGCTCAATCGACTTTAGTTCTATTTCAGCCCGAGTGAGTTCAGCTCGTAGCTCAGGTATATGAGCTTTTAAAGAAGTGCAACCTTGGGTAGAAGCATCAGCGGCATCCCGCATTCGCCGGGCAATCCCCTTCAACGACTGAAGGGCAGTCTGGCCTCTTCCTGTTCAAATTTTATGGCCGTCAGCTGGTCTGCTAGACCGTGGCTGATGAACTCCCTTCTATTTACGTACTTTAAAAGAAGAATCACCCGCTGCGTCCAATCCTCCATGGCGCAGATGAAAGCTAATAATGTACGGGAGAGATGCTCTACCAGGCCCCTTAGCTACACGTAAGATAAATCCAAGCGGGTTGCCACGGTCTATCTCAGCGTCTCCAAATATTGCCACACTAGGTAGCTTGATGATTGCAGACCCAGTGATGGCGTATCAGGGAGATGAAATTCTACACGACTGTCGACCGTGGCCCAAATATTGTTGTTTGGTTCTAAAGATGATGATGGCATGTCCTGCATGGCACCTGCACTGGGACCGGCCCCGACAGCTAGCGTAGCAGAAGAAGTGTCAATATCGGTAACCTCTCCCCCAACCTCTGGCAAGGGCGCCGCAGCTTGAGCTTCAACAACAATGAGTGGTTGGTCTCCATCTCCGGCTTGACTAGCTTCCACCAACATCGATTCATTGGCAAGGGCTAGAGTCGTGGAGACCCTGGCTACTCCTTCCTCAATCTCTCCCACTTCTATTGCGGGAATGTCCTCTTCACCTTGAATTAATTCTACACTAACGTCGAGTTGCTGTTGCACCGGAGCCATGGTCAGCTGGTCAGACCCGACAATCACTCCTGGCACTTCCAAGCCCGCTGTCGTGATATAATCCTTTGGATACCGTAGGGCTATGGGCCTCAAGACAGGCGGGAATACCAGCGGGTCAGCACCAAGGGGTGGAAGGGATATCTTTACAGTCATGGCCGACAGGGTCACTTCGGTCGGAACACCAGGAGCCTTCAAGAAAAGATAAACATAACGTATCTCAGAGGTTTGATGTAATGACCAATGAGAGGAAGCATAAGACTAAAGGGAGGACTCTTACCCCAGCCAGCACCAAGCTCAAATCTTTGGCAGTAGAGACCATCGTCTCCATCATCCCTGCCCCCTCTCCTACGGAGGGACCAGGTGGCCCAAAGGTACTCCATGTCAGCCGTGGTGGACTAAAAGTGGTGAAATCACTTTCGTAAGGGGAAGATAGTCCGGCATCTTCGATCTCTGTTTCCACCATGGGAAATTCCTCATCACTGGAGTCGCCACTATAGTCCACCTGCTCCATCGAAGACGAGCTTTGTTCAAGCATCGGACCCTTCCCTTTAGAAATAAATGGCTCCTCAACTGGATGACCTACGGGAGGAGCATCTTGCTCAATAGAAGCCTGCCCGGCTGGCTCCACAACGGGAACGATAGGTGAATGAGCTTCGGGAGTAGGCTGACTCCCTGAAATAATCCCTTGCTCGGCAAAAGTTCTCTTGGTCGGCTCCACAATAGGGGGAGAAGGCGATCGGATCTCGACTGAAGCTAAAACGGGAAGCACCCATGTAAGCCCAAGGCATGATAAATTGTAAGAACCCTAGAGGACAGACCACAAATTACCTTCTATCTCATGGCTGGGCGTGGGAGAAGGTAAATTTTCCTAAACAGGAGCTATTGGCACTCCATCTCCCCTCTCTTCAGTGCCCGCAGGGTGGTAGCCTCTTGCGCAACCGTTGTAGGTGAAGTAGCAGCAGCTGTAAAATAAGAGTTAGCCTATGCGACCAAAGTAGAGGCGGGGTGCAGAATGAAGGATATACCCTCGGTCGCACGCTCCTACGCATGAGAAGCCTCGAACTCTTCAAACGAGACAATGGCTGGAGGAACAACTACCGGCTCCGGGTCTACAGTCTTCTTCCGGCGAGCCCACTTTGCTTTAGTGACTGCCTCCCTTACCTGTGACCTCGTTCACTTACGTGAATCACCAGGAGGTAGAGGTGTCGTGGTCGGAGCTGCGTCCACGGTTTCAAAATATAATGGCTTTTGAGCCTTTATAATCAGCTCCCTGAAGTCCTTAGTCTCCTCTGTAGTGAGCCGAACTGCACATGCACAAGGGCAAAAATGATGCACACTATAGCAAAAGGAGAAGAGAACCAAAAGCTGAAGAGAAGGAATAAAAAATACATGTCGGCCCCATGTACAACGGAGAGAGCGGCCAGTAAAATAGCGAGGGTGCTTTGTCCCTTGAAGCAGCCTCACGAATCAGCCAGCAAATATCTCCTATTATTTCGCATTGTTCAGCCAGCGACGCCATGTCTGAATGGCCGCAAGAGGACAAATAATAATACAAGCCAAGGTGGTCCAGCCCACATCTATCGGCATATTTAAAGGACATGAGAAGAGGTCACTGATTTCCACCGCCACTGCTGTCGTCGCAAGCGCAAGGGAGGAGAGAAGCCCACCGCCGTCAGCAGAAGGGGAGAAGAAGAGAAGAAGCTAGGGTTGTGAATAGTTTGAAATGAGGAAGAGAGAGGAGAACATGGTTTTTATAAGGGGATTCACAGGCCTAATCCGGCGCGGGGGTAGGGCACGTCATTTTAGCACCCTCCCGCGCCAGTTTGTCCAATTTTACACACCGATTAAGGCCGTGTCAGATTAACAAGAGAAGGCGCACCGAATTAACAAGGAGAGGCCACTCCGTTTTAACGGCAATAAGCCCTCGTGCCATTTTACAAGCAATTGCCACGGCCGCACCATTTTAAGTCCAAATACCATCTTTGCATCGTTTTAAGGCCGCTATGAAGCCATGCCATTTTAATGGCACCACGGCTGCGCCAAATTAATGGTCTGTGCTGATTAAATGGAGAACATGCTCAGTCAAAGTACATCCGCCGGTCCCGCATCACTCATTCTTCACTTGCGACACCTGCGGCTGGGGGGCATTTGTTGGCACCCGAAATATAATCAAATGACAATCACGCCTGAACGACCAAAGGGTGCAGCCCGCCAAAGTGCAAGAGCCGAAGAAAATCAACAAACAAGGGTCCTCTTGAACTGCTGAAGCCTCAAGTTGCCTAATAGGAGGATCAGGGACTCCGCGATTCATCACCTCGAGATGTTCGGAAGAAATCTACAACAAACTGGCAATGTCGTACGGCCCGCCCAACAAACTGGCGTCTACTCGGTCGTGCCGAACAAACCCCATCCTTCGTCCGATCAGGATGAGAATATACCTGGTGGTCCGCCACCTGATGAGAAACCCTCCCAAGGTGAAGGAACGTCCCTGGCTCCTTAGAACAAGGTGTCGAAGGCCATGTCAACAAAAGACCCGAGTGACCCGGCGTGGGTACATCTTCTTACCGGATAGGTCCATTAGTGACCAAATAGCTACCCAGCCAGGGCGAAAGTATCCCGGGGAGTGGCCCACTCCATGGGGATGTTGCAAATATAAATGAAGCCATCCTGGTAGCACAGATCACAGTGCCGAAGGCCATGTTAGCAGAAAATCTGAGTGACCAAACTAAGGGCACGGACTGTGCCAGAATTGGCCGGTCAGTGGCCTGAAGGCTTTTCCGATACTTCTCATGACTGTGCCACAGGGCCACGATATGATGAAGGTCCAAGTTGACCCCCAGAGCCAGTCCGAAATCCACTGACCAACTCGGCCTGAACAAACACGCAAAAGAAGTTGAACCTGGCGCACTGCCCTCCACCGATGTCGTCCAATCCGACGCGCAAAGAGCAGTCAAGTGATCTTAAACCGGCGTGCTCACCCCCCGCGCCGGGTTAAGTCACGCTGGTTAAGCCCTATAAAGAGGCTCGATTCGTTGAGAAGAAGAGGAGGATTGGGGAAGAAGAAAGCCCGCTGAGTGGAGAGTTTCCTGTGCGATCGTCTGCCATCCTTCTGCAGAGGAGAGAGACCCAGAACGTAGAGGGAGGCGTCTTATTCCAATACTCTGTTTTCATTTCACGAAATAGAGGTGGGTTCGCGCGAGCTTATTCAATCGTCTCTTCCCCACTCCCCTTCCCATCCCCAATTCAAATTGGAGTTTGATCTTGCCCCCCCACCCTTGCCAGTTGGCCCCTCTCTCCCTTTTCCCCACCCCTTGGTAGAATTTCGCCCCATCCCTAGCTCCCCTTGCTTCCCTTGGCCATCCCACCCTCATACACACATCCCTACACCACCAGCCTATTCCCAGCTTGCAGGTAGTAGCAGAGGTACCAGTTGAAGGCTCGGCCACAAACCCATCTCTAGGCATTTACTGACAAGCCTTATATTTCTGGAAAGGTCATCTAGATAGCTTCCGAGGCGTGGTGATCTTGCCATCTTCTAACTTTCGGGCTGCCAAGAAGACTTGGCCCTGCCCGACTGCACAGTTACTCCCAGGTAGACAACCAGAAGCAGCTTGTAGAAGCTCCCATGGCCTAACTTCTAAGATTCTTGGGGCGCCATTTGGCTGCGGGCTTCTCCTGCAAGTCTCCTACCATCTCCAAGAAGCAGAGCGATATTTGGAGCTCGGAGTCAAGAGTTCCATATTTTCTCCCTAGGGTGCACATGGTTAGTTCCTCCAGAGTGTGGTCCACCACCCTTCCACTGTTCCTATTGTCACTATCAGCTCTGACCTCCGACGATGGCCCTGTTTATCTTGGCTCGAAGAGGACTCGTCCACGATTGCAGCAGTTTTGGTCACGCATTATTTGGACCTCGGGAGTGTTCGTGGAGCCTTCATCTTCCAGCAGCAGCAGTCTGAGAACAACTAGAACCAACGCAGAGTAGTCCTGTTCCAGACCCTGCCCCCGCCACCGACATCATCAGGAAATTCCCCAAAAATTCTAACGACCTCCTGGGCCAACCCAAGAAGTTTCGGCACTGTATTCGGCCTCATCTGAGTTCGACAGAGCTCGCAGCGGCACCGTCTTCGACCCCCTGTCAGACCATTCCTGAAGCAGACAGAATCAACAGAGCTCATCACCTCGGCTTCTAATTCATCTTCCCCCACCCTGCCTGGCCGGCTTACAGCCCCTCCCTCTGTGGAGGTAGTGTTTGCATGTAATAATTTAGCCCCTACCCCTTGTTCAACCCTCCTGTGAGAGGAGTAGTGATGTATACTTTAAATTTTTAGGTCAAGCGACACTGACGCATGTGCGGGCATCGCACGACCCCCGCTCGCCTTCGTCTCCAGTCAGAGTCAGCTTCTTCAAGCCGGCTAGGTGAGCCCCTATCCCTCCTAGTTATTTCTGTCATCCCTTATCATTTTTGAGCTCCGTTGGTGAGGAAGAGAGCACCCGGCCCCAGCTGACCTGCCACCTTGAGTGCCCATCACGGGAGTGAGAGCGAGTGATACGCGCGCCCGCCAAGGCGCGTAGTTTCCCATTGTCGTGGGAACCTCCATATCTTGGGGTAAGATCCCCTCTCGGCCTCGTACTTACCCCAACCAGCAAGGGTCTAGTCCCCAGACTCGACCTACCATCCCCAAGTCACCCTGAGAGAGGGATGTGCATCGAGTGAGCTTGTCCGTCGAAATCGGGTACGGACCTTGGCTAGTGTGCTTGCGCGTCTAGGTCCAAGGTTTCTCATGGCATATCTGCTCACCCCTTGGTCGTGTCACATCAAGTGGTATCAGAGTAAGTCATTGACTTATTCTGACAAGTCAAGTTGATGAGGGCATCTCACAGCGCTCTCTTTGGCTCAGATCACCGGCATCATTTTCAGGAGTCCGACTATGTTATCATGTGTAATTTCTATTTTATTGAGTCATGTCTTATGTAATTTCCTTTAATTGAGTCAAACGCACCGATCGCAACGGTACCACTCTCGATCGGGTGAACGACCGTGTCCGCCTGTAGTAGGGTTCCGTAGGATTTGCTGGAAACCGAGTTGAAAATCGGAAAAACACATGGGAAAAGCCGCAGAAAGTCTCCGGGCCTCCGAAACGACCCCGGATCGCACCGATCCGAACACGAAAGATGTCCGAAATGAAATTTCAAACACGACAAAGCCAGAAAGCAAGGATCCGAAAGGTCCGGGATATTACACTATGGGCCCTAGAACCTAGGTGAACCAATGGGAAAAAAGGTGGGGGGTCCTGCCGGGCCAACATGGCCTTTTGCAAAGAAACCCACTAAATTCTAAGGACTAACACATTGGCTTATAGTTGCCATACAATTGCAAACCCATTTGACACAAGGATATAAATACAAACAAAAAAAATTAGTGGCCTTGCTTTGATGTCCCTGTCAATTCTCCCCGGGTGGGAGAAACTCGACCCCGTCGAGTATGGGGTGCGGCTGCACATGTATCACTCTTGCGGATCTGTCAGATGTGGACCACGCTCTACACTATACCAGGTAGCGCGGTTACACTCCACTCCTAGTAATTGTCACCTGCTCATCCCGTATATGTTCTTTATGCACACGCTGCTGTAGGAATGAGGCTAGTGGTGGACACTTCGGGATGGGGTCACTCTCAAAGGAAGGAGACGGCTCAAAGGCTCACTAGGAATCACCGCTGGGTCCCAGTAGCTGACTAGATCTGATACACTGAAGGAGGAGCTGATCCCATAATCGTAAGGCAAGTCCACAACGCATGCATTAGACCTGACTTGCCTCACACTCGAAAGGGACTGACACCGTGAGCGTGCACTAGACCAACTCGACTCAACGTATGTAGATGTCGACTTGACACATGCAGACTCCCAACAGACTAGATGAGCACAAAAGAAAAAGACTCACACATGACCCTAGACTCATACATAATGCAGTGACATTACCCATACGCGGACATCATCCGGGTGCTGCATCCTGGGTGTCGATAGCTTCTTCCGGGTCATCCTCATAGAATTCGTCAACTAATCCCTGCTCGGCCTCATAGCTAACAAACACGATCCTGAAAGGTGAGGCTTCTCTGACCTTTTTGTCCCCTAGGGCTAGTGATATACAAGTGGGACACTGGCCTGCAAAGTGGCCAAACCCCTGACAGCGATAACACTGCTATCGTGACCCACTAATTTTCCCGATAAGTGGTCCCTTACCCTTATCCTCCCTATGGACAGATGGTGTAGGCAACAGGGGAGGAGGTGTGGGTGCCAGTAGATGGACAATGGGTGCCGGTAGTTGGGGTGGAGGTAGATCCCTTGGAGGGGGAGGGGGAGGCCTTGGAGCGAATAACTCCTGACGGGCGGGCTCCTAAGGTCGAGCCATGAGGGCCCTCTGATATGGGGAGCTACGGGACTCGGCACTATGAAGAGGGTCAGGGCCCAACCGTTGGGTAGATTTGAACTCTCTCTCAAATTGCTCCAACTCAAGAGCAACTTGATACGCGTCTTCCAACTTGGTCACGTTGCGGTGAAAAAGCTCATACTGATAGTGGGGCCGCAGGCCACGACGGAAGCGGAAAACGGGCATAGTGCTCTCCTCTGTGACGCCACTTCACAGAAAATACTCATCAAATTCAGCGATGTACTTGGAGACAAATCGATTTTCCTGGCTGAGACTCTGCCACCTATCGATGAGTCACTAACGGTATGTGGCAGGAAGGTATTTTAGCCGGAGTTTGACCTTGTTTACCCCAAAGCTGTGGACCAGCGAAGTTGTGTATCAGCGGTTGAAGCCACACTCTGGTTTAGAGTGTGGGGTAGACGTAGATCTCAAGTTTAAGATCGAACCACCTTAAAATCCCACTATCTACTGTGCGATTACTTTTGTGGTTTGCATTGTCTGATCCTTATCTTTATCGCTTGGTAGATGGCTGGTTAGAATCGTGTGAGGGCCGATTTGTGTGATTTGTTCCAGTTTGATTGTGACTGAGTGTTCTTCGTTTGTCCTGCAGCAATTTGCTATAATTTCACACTTGAGTTGTTGTTCGTAAGTTTTAGCAGGTGACTGATCCATTCACCCTCCTCTGGATCATCTATAGACACTTCATCTATAGGCATCAGAGCGTCCATTGGTCTACAGAGTCTTATAATCAGTATCAGAGCATACCAGTCATACCATTCTTTGACTCTTCAATTGGTATCAGAGCCTAACTCTTTTTTAGGGACTAACATCCTAAAGAGAAACAGCCATGGACGCTAGAGGAATGACGACAGAGGGACACTCCACCACTAAGCCTCCGTACTTTGATGGTACCAATTACACATACTGGAAGAACCAGATGCAGGTCTTCCTGAGGGCTAAGGATTTCGAGATCTAGAAAGTGGTCAGTAAAGGACCATTTAATGTGTCTGAGAATGAGGATCTATGGACCAAGGAAGAGATCCGAAAGTCCACTCTCAACTAGAGCGCCATCAATGCCATACAGTGTGCTCTTCAACCCACGGAGTTCTCCAGAGTTTCATCGTGTGCCACGGCGATGGAGATGTGGGATAAGTTAGAGGTTATCTACGAAGGAACCTCTCAAGTAAGGGAGACCAAGGCGAACATGCTGGTCTTAGAATATGAAGCCTTCAGAATGAAGCCCAGCGAGACCGTTACGGAGATGTACGCATGCCTCACCATCATCACCAATGGTCTCAGGAATCTGGGGAAAAATTATTCTGATTATGAAGTTGTGAGGAAGATTCTACGATCTCTAACTCTGATCTGGCATACCAAAGCAATAGTGATTGAGGAGTCAAGAGATCTGTAAAATATGAAAGTTGATGAGCTCATCGGGTCATTAATGACATATGAGATGAATCTGTCGAAGACTGAGGAGCTAGAGAAGAAAAAGAAGCCAATCACTCTGAAGGCAAGCTCCAGCAGATCAAGCCGATCCAGCCATAGTGGGTTGTCAAGTGAGCTGAGCCTCTCTGGGTCAGAGCGTGAAGGAGATCAACTTACAATGCTGACCAGAGAATTCAGAAGGTTTCTCAGAAAAGAAGGAAGAAATATTAGCTGACGATAGTATAGCAGCAGGAGGCAGAACATGTATAAACCTAATTCTGCTAAGAAAATAGACACTAATGTTTGCTATCACTGTAGGAAGGCCGGCCATATGAAGGCAGATTGTCCAGAGTTTCAAAAGGAGAAGGAGAAAATCAAGAAGAAAGCTCCCAAAGGAAAGGTAATGGTGAGCACGTGGAGTAATGAGGACGAGGGCACGCTAAGCTGTACTTCAGAGAGTGAGGACGAAGAGAAGCCCATCCACTTGATGGCAAGAAATGATGAAGAAAAGGAGGAAGACTCCGATGAGATATCATCCCCCTTCGAGCACTATACTATATCTGACTGGGAAGTTGCCTACGGTGACTTATTAGATAAAGTAGATGACATCGGGAAGGAGAACAGGCACTTAAAGAAAAAGATTAATTCTATAATGAACGATAAAACATTGTCTGATAAGGCTACGTGCACTGACTCTTGGACTTTCTAAATGCAGATCGACCCTGAGGGCAGGATCGCGGAGCTGCAGGGGCTCCTACACTTGACCATCCGGGAGCGAGATGAGGCTCGACAGGCACTGGGCCTTCTGGTGAGTTTCCTTAACCCTTGAACTCAATTATGCATTTGATTATGATTATGCTTATGAGATGACTGACCCTAGAGTTTCTAAATGCAGCGAGCCGAGGGGGCCCAGTGATAGGGGACGGATGCTCCTTCCACTTCCCAGACTCCCGCGGACCAGACTGAGCGGGATGCAGAGTTCACCCGGATGGTGACCCGGGCCGAGGTAGCTGAGGCGACGCTCTCCCAGAGGGTAAGTACACTACATTTTCCCTGTTGATTATGCCTATGAAGATGCAATTGACCAATAATGATGCATGTATGCATATGACAGAGCTGACAGTTGCGTTGGGTGAGAGCACCCGACTGAGGGAGGAGCCCGGAGTAGCGTGGGATGAGCCTGCCTGTCTTCAAGAGGAGATGGCACGGAGCTGATTGACAGACGCTGTCGAGACGGTGCTCCTCCACCCGGAGCTAGAGCAACTCTGGGCTGGAGCTGGAGGGGCAAAGCGCTATCGGGCGGAGGCAGAGCGAGCTCGACTTCAGGTGGCGAAGCTGGAGGGGGTAGTGGAGACCTTCAGAGAGATGAGCTGGGAGCGTAGCAGAGCGGCCCCAAGCGACAACACCCACGGCACCCACGGCTCATTCCGTAGCTACTTCATGACTTCCTCCGGTTGCTAGAGGAACGAGGAGGACGAGCGATGCCAACGGCGCCAACGAGAGGAGGAGACCAGTTCCATGATAGCCCCGCCATCGAAGAGGCAGGAGGGAGGGGGAGACAGTGACATGCTGGAGGGAGCGGCCTGATGTACTCGGACATGACTTTTGTACATGGATATGACATGATACGATAGGGGCATGATTTTTTTTTTGTTGATTTTCTTTTGTTATGAATGAATGTAAATGTGCAAATGTGTGGATGTGAGAGCTAACCGACTCACGACTGACCCTAGGGGGGCACAGGAGTGTGGGGGAGGAGAGAGACGTGCCAACATAGAGTGGAGAGGAGAGCGGCGTGCTGACTTAGTGTAGAAGGGACATGAACGGTCATCCTGGCCACCGCTCCCAGTGCTACATGGTCCAGTAAGGACCGCTGAAGGCTTACTCGGTCAAGACCAAAAGAGCTTAATGAACGGTTCATTGCTGACCGTGCATATGTAAGAGCGGCCTTTAGCAGACCATTCAAGAGACAAGGGATCGAACTGTGTAGAAGGCTCTGAACGGTCATAGTCAGACCATGCTACTCTCAGAGCGGTCTATTGATAGACCACCCAATGGGATGCCCTGGCAACCCGATCGGGACTCTCTCGAAGAGTCCTATTCTGAGAGAGGGGAACTCTAAACCAACTCAAACTCTATGCTAACCCAATCTAGACTCATCCTAACTCATTTCTAGTGGGTTTAGTCCTCTAGCCAAGCTCTATAAATAAGAAGGGATCCCAAATTCATCACTTACACATCAACCCTCTCTCTAATCCCCAAACTCTTGTTATCTTCATTTAATCATCATGAAAAGGGCTTTTGAGGGTAGCTCCGTGGGAGAGGCAGTCTACGAAGGACCAAAGCAGGCTAGAAAAGAGCGTGGCGTGCTCTAGTGACTGACTACGATCCTGTGGATGCACTTTTCAGGACTCTTCTTTATTTCACTTGGTTATTCATCCTTTCGTTCGTTTATGGTGTTGTTAAGGTCGTGTAGAATCGGGCGAGTAGAGTCACTAGTCGAGATAGTGTCTCATGTTATAGGGTTGGTATTGGGTCTCTCTATGTGCCATGATGTTAAGACCTACGCGTGTAGGTGGATTGTCAGGCAAGGAAGGGAGTTTGTATTCCAGAACTGAGGAGTGTGGGCCCCTCCACCTCCATTTCTAGATTCCGTTAATTAGTTTGGAGGTCGTGTTATGGCGGATGCTAGGTTTTTTCCTCGTCTTTACGGTATAATTGATGCAGAGTTGCACAGCGGAAGCATGGTGGGCCCATAACCCACAGGCTCCAGGATCGAATAGGTAGTGGCATATGGCATGTGTCTCAATGGTAAGCATGACCTATAGGTTAGTAATTAGTTGTAGAGAGTTGTTTTTGGGTGAAAGGTTGTATTGGCCGTGTGAGTGGCCTTGGTTGTCGTGCGTTGGTAGCGATATCATACTGAGTGGCACTAGTAAAATTGAGAATCAGGGGGCTCAGTGGTGAGAGTGGTTGGATGAGGATGAGTATTGCACTAGTTTGTCCCATGAATTGTGTCGCATAGCTCATGGTGGAGTCACTTAGGGCCTCTTTATTTTCGGGTTAGGATAGGGAGAATAGTAAACTGATGTGAGAGAAAATTGTGGGCCCCATAGTTTTCCCTAACACACATGCCCCCTTAACCAAGGTGGAGTAAGCAATTCAGGGGGTGGGGGTCGAATAAATCATCCCACCCCAGAAACAAACAGGGCCTTAGCGATTGGTATTGGGATAGGTCATGGCCGTTTGGGCCGGTTGTATGGCGTAAGTGTGCGGTGCTCCGAGATAAGCTTGTGAGTTAACCAACCTTGGTCGGTGTGGATGTTCCAAGGGTAGATCTGAGGAATGAGGGGTGTCGGTGTTCGCAATGAGATCCTATGTGGATGCCATCATGAGTATTCAAGAAGTTGCTGGAATTGTTAAGCGCCCTGATAATGTGTGGTTTAGTGCACCGGTTGTTCGACAGACGTGGTATTCGAGATCGATCAAGTGATGTGATGGTTATGGATGGAATGCTTGTCTATGACAAGGCTTGAGAGAGTTTGAAACTTGGTGCATCTTGTCATGCCACTATCTAGATTGCGGTGTTCCCTTGGCTCGGAAGGAGCTGTGTAAGGGGACTGTGTGTGTAGGCACTGGGAGTTGGTCACTATTAGTCAACAGTTCAAGTAGAACTGTGATGTTGGTATGGGTAGTTTTAGCCGATTGTGATTTGGGAAGTAGTTGCTCTCTCGATGAAAGAATCCCCCAAAGTGTGAATGCGAGATGGGAGCCCTGCCATTAGGAAAAAAGTTTGAGGCGGCGTGCCCAGGATCATCATGATTGAGGAGTTTGAGGTTCGCACGCGTGACCTCGTTGTTTTATCTCCTCTAGAGAAGATGGATTTGGCTGAATGGCCAGGGAGGACCAAGATGGTAGCCATGGACTTATGATCGATGTGCGACTGGTGGCTAGCAGGTGATTTTCTGTAGTCTGTGTGGGATCAATGAGTTGCTCGTTGTATGCGATGGATTTCAAATGGTGAAGTCCCAGGCAGTTATTTGTAACATGTCCCTTGGGTATTGTTGGTGCCCGGTGAGGCATTAGTTTTGGGACCAGTGTTGGCCGGTGAGCATTAGAGGTCTTCGACTCTGGAATGTGTGCCATTGGCTATGAGGAGCATATGGAAGAATAGTAGCTGGTTGAGTTTGGTAGTGAGGTTGCAACCCGGGGATAAGATGTCAAGGCTTCACCTGCTTCTGCCCTCACTCGCACATAGACCATCTCTCCTCACTGCCAACACAAGGGGCACGCGATCAGTCAAATTCAACAAATTCCAAAATTCACAATCAATCAATTAGTTTTGGCTTACCATCTCTCGGATCTCGTGTCGCAAGTTCACGATATTCTAGTTGAGGATGACTTTCCGATCCTTGAGAATCCTTACAGCCTCAGGCTCAGGCATCTACATATAATTCACAAAATCACTTAGCTCCAAAATTCTAACAAAAACATCACATTTGAAAGCTAAGAGAGTAACTCACTGCTCAGGTGTCGAGACAAAGCCGTCCAGCATACCGGTCCCGATAGTCCGCCAAGTAAGTCTCACTACTCCTCATGGTCTGGCCATACTCTAGTGAGTGTCCCCTCTGTTGTGTCTCTGCCTTGGCACGGTAGTAAGAGGCCCAATCCTGATCACTCGCCAAAGTCCGGCGGCATCCCTGATCTGACTCATGCTCGGCTGGAATCGCCACTAGCGGCTGATCCCACCCCAGCATCCTCTGCACTAGGCAAAGGAAGAGCGGCTCCCTCAGGTTCACGCAAAATAGCACTGTATATCTATGGAACCAAGCTCGCCCCTCCCTCACCCAAGGTTGAGGGGTGGTGTCGTCCGCCGTGTAAGGAGTCCAAATCACCTGCCACATTAAAAATGGAATGTTTTACTAATTGAGTACATAACAAATGCTAAAAAATCATAACTCTTTAGCTGAAACAAACTTACCTGGTGGGGAGAGAAGTCATCCAGGGCTGTCCTGAGATCAGAAAGTCTAGTTGCCACTAGGCATCGGTCCTAGACCATCTCCCATCTAGCCATCAGAGGGACAACTTGCATCAAGGCTCACAGGATCGTGTCGTGACCTAGAGGGAACTGAGTGTACCCCCAAATCTGAAAACACAAGAAAAGAATAATTAATCAATCAATCACTTAATTTGGAATCAACATGCCTAGAAGGGGCAGACTTGTACCTGTAAGAAGGGCATCAAACCACCTAGGTTCCCCGAACCTGGGTGGACTGGATCTAGGTGGGCGAAGAGGTGCGCCAGCATCATTGTTCCCCATGCAAGCTGGGGTCCCTACTCTAAATCTTGTACCAACAAGAGGCATTTGAGATTCATCTTGCTCGAGGTCGTGGCGAACAGAAGCCTCCTAAAGAAATACAGGAAGAAAATCCTCAACTCCTACTGCTCACTCCTCCCTCAAGCTTGGAGTCTCTGTCTCACTCGCCCCAAGTATGTGTCCAAGTGCTCTAGTGGCCCGTGTACCATCCTCGCAAGCCCCAACGTAGCACTAATCTTCCCGGGCAGAAGAGTGGTCACTGGTCTCCTAGATTAAGCCAGCTGCGGCCCGAGCAAGTCCTCTATCACCTCTCGATAATCCTTCAACTCTTGGCCAAGCACTGGGATCCTTGCCACTGGCCATCATGTTAAGAAGGCCACATCCTCAAGGGTGGGTATCATATGTCCCCACGGCATCACGAATGCTCTGTAGCTATCCACCCATCTCTCCCATACCGCTGTCAGGAAGGTGGCATCCACCAGGAAAGGTCAGATCCTGAAGGACGGGCCAAAACCCATCTGATCCACCCTCTCCCATTGCCCAGTAGGTAAGGCATGATACCAAGCCCACACCAAGTCCCATGAGACCTGGGCTCTTATCCTGCATGGACCCTGCACACAATAGAAAGGAAACACAAGGAATTCATTAGATCTTCTAACCAATCCCCCCATTCCATTTCCAACTGTATAGGGGATAAATAAACACACCAAATAATAATTCACAAGAAGGAAGAAAATATAGTAGTAGACAAAATGTCACTTCAAAGTGAAAGATGGTCTCCTATCATAGCCACCTTTTTTCAAAGAGAGTCTACCATCAAAATCAACAATGATGGCTCCTAGTCACCCCTCCCATCTGACATTTCACCTTTCCCATCCTATAAATACCCCCCTTTACTTACTCTTTGAGGCCAAGGAGCATTAAAAGCTGGCTTGAGGAAGTTAAGGCTTTTAGTAGAGAGAAATGAAGGGAAAAGTTCTCACTTTTGAGATGGAGCGTGAATCTTCCCACTCCATGAAAAAGAGTAGACCTAGTAGTGGCCTCATGAAACTCTTCGACATTAAGGGGCACCTAAGTGAGAGGATCCATTTGCAGCTCGTAAGTCGATCTTTCTTATTCTTTTTATTCCTTCTATGTGAATTCTCCCTCATTTCTTCATCTAGGTTTTCCATCAGCCATACCCTCTCTTTTCAGGCCCGAGGAGGTTCTCAAAGTTGCCCTGGCTTTCCAAGCTTACTTCCTACATCTCCATTGGCATGAGGGCCGTTATCTTAAAATGGCATCTCCAGGGACTTGTGATCCATGTCAAGCATTATGATCAAATCCACGTGGACTTGGCGGCCATGGGTCCATTAATAAAACTCTAGCACCCTCAAACTCATACCTTCGTATTTTTTTACCTTCAAAGTAACCATCCTTCTTGAGGAGGCAAAACTCTTGCTCGACTTGAATGGAAGAAACAAGATGGCGTACATGCAGAAAAAAGTGACCTCTGAAGAAGTTCTTGGAAGCTTCGTGCCTCCTGGGGGCATCTGAGGTGTCCAGACTCAGAAAGGGATTAATATGCAAAAGCTCACTGAATGGACCATTAATGCCTTGCAAGGATTGGTGAGCGATGAATATCTGGAAGAGCTTATGAAAGGGTTTACCATTTGTTTGGTAGGAGCTCTGTTATTCCCTTCCATTGACAACATTTTGGAGGAAGATCAATTGAGCGCGATTTGTGGACTATGGGAAGGCAAGAGAGTGGGACCCACTGTCCTCGCCTACCTCTACAGTTGTCTCACTGTCTCATCCATGGGTAGGACTCCATATGGTTGTGCACTTCTCTTGGCTTGCTGGATTGACTTACATGTTAAGTTTGACTATTGTGAGGAAGTGCAGAGCACCTTGAGGATCTTCCAATAGAGCCCACTTCATTATATAGTCAATGTGCTAGGCTTTGATAGTAAATGAACAATCGTGTTCCCAAGCTGCAGAAGCATGAAAATTGGCACGCTCATTTCAATACCGTGGCCCAAAACATGTTCACTTGCACGCCAGCATCCTTACTTTCCCGTGAACTCTACACGAGATCCTCCCGGGACATGGAGCTTCAACTCATCCTCCCGGGGCATGGAGCTTCAACTCATTGGTGCAACTGAGCTTGTTCCTTACAATGCGCAACGAAGTTGTTCTCAAGTTGGTCTCCCTCGCCATTTCTTTCTGGTGTTATCCGACCTCCTACCTATCCGAAAAAGGGAGTTGGGTAAGGAGGGAGATGCGAAAGATGTGAGGACCATCAAAGCGCTATAGAAGACAAGCATTCCGGGGAGGGCGGTGATGCATATAAAGGATGATTGTGAGCTGTGGAAAGCCTATGTAATTGAATTGAGAAAGTTGAGGCCTAAGGTGCCTAAGCCATGATGTAACCCTTTGATTTAATGAATAATCATGGAGCCTTAATGTCATCCTGTTTGTGGTCTTGCATTGCTGTCATTCATATTGTTTTACATTTTTCATACGTTTTTTGATGTTTGCATAATTTCTTTATTCTCTTGATGTGCTAGACGTAGGCTGGAAATTACATGCACTCTGGTGCACATAGGATCATGCATATTTGCATATTGTAGTTACATTTCTCCATGGTAAGTGACCCTCTCACTCCCATATTCCTTGGGCTCAGCTAGGTGATCTTATCCGGGACCTCCGTAAGTCTCCACGAGCCGTGGATTCCTACACAGACGTCGGGCCGGTTGTACCTTTCCACCCTGTAATTTTACATTTTGCATACGTTGTGAGAGAGTTAACCATAGATTAACCCAAAGTCCAGACCTTCTTCCTATAGGGCATTTATGTCTTGAGGGAATTGACCTTAATTCAAATCATCAAAAGGCCCATCGAAACTTTGGAAAAATAAGAATTGACGATCATATCAACTTGTTTGATCTTGAACCCTCTCACACCCATATTGTTTGTTTGGGCTTGTCCAAGCCCATTTGTGTTATTTTGTGGCATCCCTCATCATCCATATAAATTTTGATTGTTAGGCCCATTTAGGCTAGTCCATTCTGTGTGTTTGATTGTTTAGTCTTAGTGTTCTAAGTTTCTTTTCTTCTTTTCTTTACATTATTGAGTTAGCCCCCCTCTTTGATCCTCGAACCTTTTACTTCCCACATTGTATTTCCCTAATTTTCCTATATAAAGTCTCCATTTGCCCTCATGGAGTGCCATCTGTCTCTTGTATATTACTCTTCTTCTTCCTCGTCTTCCTATTCCCGCGTGGATTCCTCTTCCCACGCAGGCCCATCTTCTCGTGGCCCTTTCGACCCGCAAGCAAATCTCATGGTCCACCTATCATCTCTTGCTTGCCAAATGGCCCTGGTCCCAACCCAAAAATTTATTGCTAATCTTAATGGGCCATATTCTCATAACGAGCTTCACTCTTCTACTCTTAGTGGCCCCACTCCCATTAATGGGCCCTCTTATTCTCTTAATGGGCCCCATGTTGCTGCTGGCACAATCGGTCCTTATTCTAACATTCATGATCCTTCCAGGCCCCCAGATCCTTCTATTCCTAGAATGAGCTTTTCTTCTTCTTAGTCCGGATCCCCTTAGCCGGCCCAACACCATAATTTTGGTCTAAATTCACACTCTCTTGCTTAGGCCAGCTTGCATCCTTCCCAATCTCTCCCTATAGAGGACATGATTGCTTAAACCCAACCGCAGCTTGATGAGCTTCAACGTCAAATTGATCCTAAAACTTCTTTGAGCATCCCGTTTGCATTCCAAGGTCTTTAGCTTCCATAGTGTTCACAAATTCCTACATATCGCTGCTATGATGGAGTC